>JARHVA010003498.1:0-1200000 GCA_037957365.1 Torreya grandis | reverse complement strand
GAAAAATGACAAAAGCACCTAAGTGTAACATCCTAAATCCTATAAACTAATAATATGATTTCATATAATCAAATTCTATATATATAATTGATCTTAAGAGGAAATTAAGTTATTAATCCAAAAAATTAAAGTGCATAAAAATTAAGTTTTTTAGACTCCCTATTCCCTCAAGAGTTTGCATGGTGACATGTAATTATTGGCTACTCACCCTACATTGATAGTATGTTTATGGTAAGTGCGGTTGTCTAAACTATGAATTTTCATTTGTTTCCAAATGATCCCATATATGTGGTTAACTCTAGGGCACAACACATCATTTTGATCCAAGTTAAATGTATTACTATGAAAATGTTTTGTCCTTTTCACAACCATAACATCTATTAATTTTTGAGTGTAGTATGATGTTTGAGTTAAACAAATGTTTCAAGGTGGTTTATTACTAACAGAACTTGCTTAACCACTAAAATAAACATTCTAGTAAGTCAACCTAAGTTTATATACCCCTAATATGGAGTGGGTTTAAGTGATGCCAAGAGATGAATTCTTGGGTCAACACCTACTTAGAGAACCCATGGAGAGGTGATGAAATCTTGCCCACATGCCAAAAATGCATGAAATAAAGTAAGACTTTAGGATCATTTTAGGGTCACCCAAATCACTCAAATTTTAAGCATGGACTTAGAAACTTCACTTTCATGATTTTGGACAAAGAAAAAAATGCAATAAGTGAGCATTTTTTATCACCCAAGTTACCTAAAGGGGATGGGGGAAAGCATACATGTGACACTTATTTTTCTAAAAAAACACTCAATAACAAATATAAACATGAAAATTCTTATGACTATTTAACTAAAGTGTGATTTCCTTTTTTTATCACCAAATGAAATATTTCATGAAGTTTAACCCCTTAGCATTGTGTTTTAAATTTAAATAAAATAAAAAATAACTTAAGTAAAAGATTTTTAAAACACCAAATTTAAATGTGAGTTTTGTAACTTAAAGTGTTTGAAAATGTCTTTTCTAGCATTTGGGTCCTATAAAAGATGTTAGGGGGTCCTTATGATTAGAATAAAAATTTAAGTGGGTAAATGAATTTTGAAGATTATCTCTTAGGTTTCAAAAAAATTCACATAGAGCAAAACCGCATAAACATAAAGCAATATCACAACTTTTTCTACAACACCTCAATTAGTTACGACATAAATGTAATTGTTTTCATAATAGAGTGTCATCAAAAAATTATAACTCTTATATAAATATTGAAGAAAATAAAATAATGCCACAACTTTTGATGAAATACTACAACTTACCCTACAACACAAAATATTTAGTATAAAATTGTGATGGTTAAATGAACTAGGATGACTATTAGTACAATATCACAACAATTAAGACAATACCAAGATTACAAATTCATGATATTCCATAATATCATAATTCTTCCTAAAAAATAGAATAGTTAGTAGAAATTGGGATGGTTTAAATCAAAATAATGATAGTTACAACAATATCATGATAGTTAATGCAATACCATGACTATAAAGTCACAATATTGTGTAATATCATGATTTCAAAAATAAAAAACATGACTATACAGAGTAAAATCACAATTTATTATAGAACGTTTGTGAGCCTTGAATTTGCATGTTTTTGGTCAAAAATTTGGTATTTTGACATGAAAATTGTTAGGAGGATGTCCTAAAGTGCCTTAAAAACAACTTTGTGGGGTGTGGGTCCCACCAGGCATGCCATCATGTGGATAAGGAATATGTAGATGGGAGGTTAGTCTAGTGTTAATCCAATAAAACAAAATCAAAATAACACACTAAACACTTAATACCTTTAGCCTAGACACTAGCGAGAGCATAGGTAATAAGCATAAAAATGAAAACATAATTAAAACATAAAATAAATAATTATTTTACCTTTACTAGAGCTCCAAATGAATTTTTGAAGTGGCTTGCTTAGTTTTGTGCATCAAAAAATCTTTATAAATGAAGCTCCATTTTCTACTTCTCTCCTTGGCACCTTGGCTTGGCTGGTTAGCTTATGAATTTGACATGGTAACACTACTTGTAAGGTTTCTTTGCATCCAAATGATCATTATAACTTTACACCAATATAACTTGTTGATCAATAGGTAATGACTTATATTTATAGCTTTAAAAGTTAACTCTCACCCAAGGAGAGTTAAAGTTGAGTTTAAACATAGAATGAGTTCAAACTAACCCTAAGTGAGTTGAGGCTAAATCTAATTGAGTTAAAAGTTGTCATGTAATTATGATTTTCAATTACTAATCATGGCTCTCAAATTATATATTTTGAGATATTTTGGAAGAGCTTGAAAACTCATAAAGACAATGATGAAAAGGCTTGATATTTTGATTTTTGGAATTTCCATTTTTAGATATTCATTAATTTGAAATAGAATAATTAGCTAAGCATTTAATCTAGTTTAATTATTTGATTCATATTGATTAGTATTTGATTTAACTATTATATGAATATTAGAGTTTTATTCCTAAATTAGTTAAGGGTCTATAATAAATAAATATGAAATAATTAAGCTAATAATTTGTATAATTTTACTATAATTTAAATCTTTCTAAAAATAGTAATAAAAGAGATAAAATAAGACTTAGATGGAAACTGACTGAGACAACTACTTTAGGGTCTGAAATTCACCATGCAAGACTAGGACAGTGTCACAAATCAAGATCTAAAGTTTATTTTATGATTGGATAGGAGAGTCAAAATAAGACACTAGTGGCACTAGTGTTGTAGTCTACCTTTTTCATTGTTATCTAAAAGATCTAAGCTTTCTATGTTTTGTTCATTGTGTCTGTGTGACCCTGCCTATGAAGTTTTGACTATTGGATGTCAATAGAACTCTTTGTAGAGCTGATTTTGTCTTTGAACCCTAGGCTCCTTTATACTTTGACAAACTTGGGGAAAGAAGGTGGAATTAGTGTGTGTAAGATGCAATGAACATGTATCCACACCCCTTGTGTGGACATGCTACTTTCATACCACTACATTAAAGAGGGATCAAGCCATATGTAATTCTAACACTTGATGTGCTTTGTGAAATAGTGTGTATGAAGATGAAAAAAGCTAAACTAGATGTGTTTGAGGTGGCTAGAGACTAGAGTAAGTATTTGGATAAGCTTGTAAATGTATTAACTAGTTGTATGAAAATAATAAGGAAGATTGCCTAGGTAGTATTGCTTGTATTCTTGCTTGCTTAGTGATAATTGTCAACCCTCTATAAATGATCTTTGAATGGGATTTTATATGGATATATTGGTCATGAGTTGAATGTGCTTGCATTAGGCCAATAAGGAGAAGGATAGTGAACTAGAAGGAATTGACCAGTAGGGCTAAAAATGCAATTGGATAGGGGCACCAAAAGTAGATAGTAGTGGCATCAATGTTGTCATCTAAGATGGACACTATTGTCCTTAGCTGACAAGGCCTATGGGGATGGATTTTTCATGGAAATAGTAGTCTAAGTAAGTTGAGATTAGGTATGGAAGGCTATGGATTATTGGGAATTAGTGAAAAGAAGCATATGATGGTCATGAGAGTATTCAAGAAGGACCTATGGGTTGGGTGTCATTAGTCACACTCAAGTTACCAATTTTCACATTTTATATGACTATGTTTTCCCCATTTTTTCTAGTGATATAGTAAAGATAAATACTAGGATAAAGGAAAAATAGAAAGCATACTTGAACTTACCTAAAAGGGTGAAGCTTGTGAAGCTATGTGATGTTGGGTGTGCATAGAGAGAGCAAATTGTGAAGTATGAATCTATAATAGAAAACAAAGAGTAGATCAGTTTTTACTAGATACACTATATCTAAAATAAGAACATACAAAGTTGGGTAAGAGAGAGAGGAATATAAAGGAATGAATACACCTCATCAGGTACGTAAACCAATACAAATCCTATTATGGTGATATGTAATACTAGATGTATTGGGTATATACTAAATGATGTTGAACCTAAAGTAATATTACAAATTAAGTTGAGTGTTTAATTCCCTAAAAGTGGCTTAAGAATGCAAAGGCTAACCCTTTGGCTCCATCATCACCTACTAAGTGAAGCTACATGATCGTATATGTGTTGATCAATGTTTGGACTATGTGTCTAATCCCTCTGAATAGGTGGCTCAAGAATACAAAGGCTAGCTAATGCTTTGGCTCCATCATTGCCCCATGAAGTAAAGCTATGAATTGATACTGGTATGAAATATATGATATATGAGATGGCTCCTAAAGCCCATAAATGTACTATGATTTGACAATGTTGGCATGGATAGCTAAATGTATGATAGAAACTAGGTGACTCTTGGTTGCTCTAAAATATAGAGATTAGGCTTGTGTGAAAGCCACTCTAAAATTGGTGCAATAGGCTTATATTAAAGCCACTCCAAAATCTATAAGTTAGGATTTGCATGAAGGCCACTCCAAAATGATGCCAACCACCTACATATGGAATAAGGTATGTAATTACTAAGAATGATTGGATAATACTAAATTTAGAAAGAAAATAAAATAAATGTGCCACTGGCATTACCCCTAATCACTGGTGTTTAAAACATGGATTTGGATTTGGAAGTTATATCAACTATCATATCTGAAACTAGAAGTGATATCCATCATGCCATGTATGATGCCCCCTAGATATGGATTCTCTAAGAAAAGTATACTAAAAATTATTGATTCTAACTTGGTCTAGCTATGCAAAAACTATAGTTGAATCTACTTTTTTCCTTGCTTCTAAAAAGTCTAGTTTTTTGGTTATTTGGATAAGAACACAAAAAGTGGACACTAGTAGTACTGACACTATTGTCCAATCTTAGTGCTACTATCCTAGGCTAAATCGAGTAATTGTTCTAACATTTTCATTATCTATCTGGTCTATTTTGCCTAGTTTGATGTCTGGTTATTGTTTTAGGTATTTTGAATGTTGCTTTTTTGACTGTTAAGAGCTATGATCTTTGTGAAAAAACCCTTATTTATTTCCCCCTCTTTTGAGGGTAAGAATGAAGACTCTCTAATGACTACCCTTAGAAGAAAGAGCCCTGAAATTGTGTTATGCTATAAAGATACATGATATAGCAATGATAATCAATAAGATATATCAAGATATAACATGGTTTATAATGAGAAATCATTAGATCAATAGGGGTATGCATAGATAGATATAATAATGTAATAACATGTGTAATGTACTAAATTAGAACTAAAATTCTAGTTAATTGTTAGCTACTATGGAGGGATGGAGTATGATGTCCATCTTCACATCCAAGAAAGCAAGAATAATGCATGATGTGGATCATGGCATTGCAAAAAATTGAAAAGAAATAAAGAAATATGCATATAAAGTAAGAAGAAATAAGCATACAATAATGGCCAAGGGGCTAAGAAAATAAGGATCATGGGCACATGTCACTCAAACTAGAAATCAAGCATATAAGGCATATTCAAATTCCACATATATGTGAAATTATAAGAATCAAGGTTGGCATGAAAACCATAATAATATGGAAGAGTATAGGTAAAATACATTGGTAAATGTCTTAAGTCACACACATGAATAAAATAAAATGATATTAGAAAATGTCCTAAGGCACATATAGGAGACAAATTAGAACTAAGAAATGCAATCACATATAGCTATGGAAACCAAGAAATGAAAGAGTTTAAAAAGTAGAAATACAATCGCATCAACTAATCAAAGCAAGAAGTGAAAGTATGGAAGACATGTTAGTACAAGACTAGGTATATGCTAAAGACACATGAGTGATATATACTAGTGAGTTTTGATAGATTAATATGTGTAAACTAGTAATTAATGTATATCAACATGATAACTAGAGTGTGTGGTGTAGGAATGACATAACATGGATGGTGTATTCATGTAGAATATGCCCCCGGTGGGTATGTATATCAATGTCTGTCTCAATGTAGAAGTAGGATGCCCCATCAATGGGTAAAGTGAAGTAATCAAGGATATAGATGTCACTAAACACACTCAAAAAAGATCAAGTGAAGTATGGTAATGTAGATAAATTGACAAATAATAGCATAAAACAACAAATGTAAGTCTAACATTATATTAGAAATGTAAAACATGGATGATGCATACAATTCAAATATTTTTGGTATTTTAAATTATTTAAATGTTTTTGAATTTTTGAAATATTTGAATGTTTTTGGATTTTTGAGAATAATCTATTTATAATCAAGAATAAAGGAGATTATGTATAGGAAAAAATGAGAAGAAATGATATTAATTGATGAGTCTCACGAGAGACTCCCTATCATGGTGTCTTGAATCAAGGAGAGGAATCATACATGATTTTTAAGCATGATGGAAGGTCTAAGACTAAGGCTCTAAAAGCTATATATGTTTTAAATACTTTGAAATATTTGAAGTAGAAACCAATTATGGGGTCCCCTTGTAACTCTAAGAATTGGATGTAACTATAGGGATCTTAGGGACCCATCTAGTAGTAAGAGAAGCTCTATGAATATGTGGCTTATGAGTAGATGCATGAGATCTCAATGATACTACCATATGTGTGAACACTATAGCTATAAGCTATCTATAATCCTAAATATGTGGAGGTGTATGAACTCTTTATGTTGGTGATAGATGCCTCAACTGTGTCTGAATCCGAACTATAAGAGGAACTATATTTGGTGGCAAAACTGAAATTGGTGACTACTAAATAGTAGATGGCTCTAAAGTGGGGAGTGGTAACTCATATGGAACTCCACCAACTATAACAACCTAATTAACATGAATGAATTTCATGTATTTGTGAACTGTAGAAAGTACTAGTTTAAGTTTTTGAATCTATGGTCAACTAAGTAGCATATCAAAAACTCCTACACTAGGAACTATATTAAATAGTGTGGCCACGTGTGTTAGACCAATCTATAGATGAAGTAAAATATCACCCAATGAACTCTATATGTGCCCACTAAATCCATTGATAACTATGTCCATTAGGGTTATATCCTACTCCGAATGTCCCAAATGTTTTAATAATGTCATAACACATATTTTCACACTAGATCCATTATCTATGAAAACAATATGAATAGGATGATTATGAATTTAAGATCTGATAAAGAGTGCATGATAATCTAAATCATCCTTGATGATATCCTACTCAAAGAAGGAGATGGAAGGTCTAGATAGAACTCTAAAATTGTATACACCAATCATGTTACTCAAAAGATGTGTCTCAATTTAATGTTCCATATATGTATCTGGTGGTGGATGTGCATGATATGCATGGTGAACCCATAATGTATCCCTTATCTCTTATTTATAATGCTACAAAAAGGGATTTGAGAGAATTTTCAAATATTTATCCTATGTTTGCTTTGCTTGAGGAGGCTCAAATAAAGTGCAGAGATCAATATGATTTATATCTATCAAATCATGTATCTTATGTCTCAAACTGATACATCTATTTTTTGTATGGCCTAGTGCCCTATGAAACTCACAAAATACATGTTGATCATATCCTTGTGGAAGAGGCTTTATTGGGCCAACTTATCAAATAAGAGGGAGAGATATGATGTTAGATTTTAATAGATTCTATAAAACTCTATCTAGATAAACTGGTAGATTGGTAAAGGTTTAACAAGGAGGTGCTAATAAAACCACATGCTAAGGGGCTCAAAAGTTACATTAACTATCAGTTTTAGATTAAGGTAAAAACAGGTTTTGAAGCGGCCCCAAAACCCTATTACAGAAACAAGAAAGATAAAGCGTTAACAAGCACCAGGATAAACATTCCTAAAACCTGCTAAAAAGTAGCAACAGCCTAAGGTTATTCAGGGATAACCTCTATAATAATTGTACATTCAGCCCCCTAATTTCCAAATAATGATTTAATAACTATTTTTTAGGGGTAAAATCCAAAATTGTTGCCTGCCTTCCATCAGCTATATTCTACTTGCTTTCTAGCTCTCTGATTTTCCTTATGGGTCTTCTTCCAGGTTTATCCAGACAGCCAACATCCGATTTCACTTTTGAATTCTGCTCATCTCTTTTTCTAGGTTTATCCAGAATAGAAACAAGGTGTTTCGCCTTCATTAGATGATCTTTTTTCCTACTTCTAGTTTCTATTCCCTTAGTATTAGTCTTCTTTTCAGCCCTTTTCCTTTGGTTTGGAAAATGTTTTAAATTTTCTCCATTACCATTCACAGGAAGCTCTTCCAAAGGCAATTCATTATCAACCTGAATCTCTGTTGGCTGAGAAAGAAGAGGATCTCTCACCTCTAATTTATTTCCAGTTTTAGTCAAGATTTCTCCATCCTCTAGCACTACTTTGCCTTTTGCCTTTCTCCATCGCTCCTCTACCCTTTGGTAAAGGATGATTTGCTTTGATAAAACTGTCAAATCTTCTTTGCTTTGTGTGGGTAATATGGTTTCTGATTGCCATCCATTTCCTTCTGTCTCAGAATTTTATTTCTCAAGAGAGATCTCTGTATCAACCTCAGGAAGTGGGCCTTTAGGATCTTCAAAAGACAACTCTTTACCCTCCTCAGCATTTAAATCTTTAGTTTCTTCATTATTTGTTTTTTTTTGTCCCTGATCCTCTTTGGGTTTCCAAACTTTCTTTAGCTGGACCATGGACTTTTTCCCATCCAAGACACCATTAAGATGAGTTTTGCTTCTGGATGGACAATTTTTTACCCAATGCCCCTATTTCTTACAAGCATAGCAAGAGTTGGGTAGATCTTCAAAAAAAATTCCTTGAGACTTTTTACCAAGCTTGGAGATAAGATCCACTTTTTCTGGGAGCTTATTTAAATCTGCCACTTTAACATACATCCTAGCAGTTTGAAGTTTGGTTCTGGTTGCCGTAGCCTTGTCTAAAGCCATAAGTTCTCCAAAAGAACTAGCTATTCCTTTGAAAATGTCCTCATGCCAAAACTCTAAAGGGAGTCCAGGGAGTCTAACCCAAATGGGAGTTGTTAATAAAAAAGAGTCAGAGAAATCCATATTCAACTCCCATTTTTTGATATTAAGAGAGCATTTTCCAAACGTCCATGGTCCTCCACACAGAACCATATTCATGTCTTCTTTACAATTGAAAGTAAAAGAATAGAAGCCATTCAACATAGGTGCAATAACTATCTCTCCTCGAATGACCCATTTCCTTTTAACCATTTTTGTAAGAGATTCAAGATCTGGTCTTGATCCTAAAAATTTACCTACTAAGGTGAAATCCATGGAAGACACAAAAAAATCTATTAAAGGATCTGGAATAAAAACTTCATACTCACCTTTCTCCCAGCGTGTTTTTGTAGTCACCAGCGGGAAAGGGGATTTTCTAGTGGGTTTCTTGCCAAACAGAGATGACCACATCCTTTGTTCAGAATACCCTACCTCCAACCCTTCTGAAGATTTTTCCTTTTTAAAGTCTCCTTTGTTTTTCTCTTTCTCAATTTCCTGCCTCAACTAGGAACCATGAAATCCACAAAAAGGGTCATTTCCACAAAAAGAATTACCATTTTCTGCATCACCCACAAATTTTGATCCATTATTCTCCTCCTCCATTCCTTCTAGGGTCTATCCCTCCTATCTGCTTCTCCACCACCTGTTCAACAATTTCCAAGTCTGGAAGAGCAGCTCAAAGACCTATAGAATCAAAATCTGGGGATGCACCCCATGCGCCCACTAGGGACATGCCCAGCATGCCCCATGGGGGCACGCCCAGCGTGCCCATTGATGTTTAGATTTCCCAGCGTGCACAGTTAGTGTTCAAATTTCCCCAAGTCTCTCTTCTCTCAAGTTTCCCATATTGATGTTATCCAAGGTAGTGTTTCTGACTCTTGCTATCATTTACGTTGAATTTATATGAGACTTTGTTGTTACTCTTATTTTTTTATTTTTGAGATAATTTAATACTTGAGTTTTCCCATTAAAATTAGTTTGATTTCTCTTTATTTTAATGTGTGACACAATTTAGTGAAGGAAGAAAATCATTTGAATAGAATTTATTCATGCAAAGTTGGTATAAGACTCTATTTGAAGAGATTTTGTAACTCTTGATCAGCCATGGGGCTATTCATCTTAGCCAAAATAGTCTTATATCTAAGAACATAATCTATGAGATGCTCATTTGACCTTTAATTCTATTGTGAAACTTGGGCATATGAAACTTTATCACCAATGTTAATGATGAAATGAGCTAGGAAGATGTCAGCTAAAGGATTGAATGCATTGACTGACTGATTCAGTAGACTGTAGAACCATTATAAAGCATAATCTTTTAAGATTCATGGAAATATCTTGGTAAGTAGCTAGTCATCTGGTACATAGTCCAAGCATGATATCTAAAAATCTCTCAATGTATTTTTGGATCACCCTTGCCATCATATAGAATAAGCGTATGTTGAACAAAACCTTGTGGTAAGGTTGTAGAAGTAATGTGACATGCCAATGGTGTATGTAATAAAGAAAAAGAAATAAAAGCCTACATAGGTCTAGAGGCACCTTGCTCAAGATATATCACATTGGATTGAAGAGATCTTATCTCTTACACAAGGGCTGCCACATTAGGAGATAAAGATGTACTAGTTGTAGCTAGTGGCATAAAAGTAGGTTGGGATGTTATAGGGGGTTGTTGAGACATAGTTTCCCCCATAGTGTCATTTTCAATTGGTTTCTTTGTGGTTTGAGAATATTTACCATTGTTCATTTTTTGTTTTCCTTCTTGTAGTATTTTAAGAATTTCATCTTGCATGTTAAGGTGTTTAGTTAAGATTTATTGAAGTTTCCTTTTATTAGTTTCATCAAAACTAGTGTATTGGGCCTTTATTAAGGTAGGAAAATAATTTTAAATTTGATTGAATTTTTTGTAATAATTTTTAATAGGCAAAGTGATAGAGAAGGAAAGTATTGAATATAGGAAATGTAAAGTCTTAAAAATAATGAACTAAAAATTGCGTAAAAAGGATATGAAGCTCACAAACATGTAAGGTGATACCTCAAGAAGCAATGGGACCTAATATAGGAAACTAGGGTTTTAAAAGATGATTATTGTGAAAATTATCTAAAATTTTGAAATTTAAAGTGAATTTCTGAGTGAAATATTGAATAAAATAGTAATTTATTAGAAAATTGGTGATTTATAGAGACCTAGTAGATGCAACTAAGGTTTTAAAACATAAATATTTTTGAAAATTACTACTAAATTTTTAAATTTAAGGTGAATTTATAATTTTAATATCCTAGTAAAAAATAAAAAAATTATTGGAAAATTAATGGGACTTAGTATGAACAACTAGGGTTTGAAAGAAAATTACTTTAAAATTGCTATGAAATTTTAAAATTTAATGTTAATTTTTTATTTTATTATGCAGGTAAAAAATCAAAAAAATATAAGAAAAATTAGTAGGAAATTTACCCTAGGGTTTCTAGGGTTTTTATGCACAAATGAAGTAAGCTAGGCTCACCAAATGATTTAACTATTTTTGGAATATTGGAGTCTTATTCCTAATTTAGTCAAGGGTTTGGAATAAATAAATTATTAAATAAATATGTAATAATTAAGTTACTAATTTGTATAATTTGACTATAATTTGAATCTTTATAAAAATAGTAATAAAGGAGAGCAAATAAGACTTAGCTAAAAACTGATCGAGATGACTATTATAAGATCTAAAATTCATCATACAAGATTGGGATAGTGTCACAAATTAGGATCTAGAGTTCATTTTATGATTAGACAAGAGCACCAAAATAGGACACTAGTGGCATTAGCACTGTAGGCCACTTCTGTCACTATTGTCTAAAAGATTTAAGCTTTTTACATTTTGTCACTATGTCTATGTGACCTTGCCTATGAAGTTTTGATTGTCAAATGTCTATGGAACTCCATGTAGAACTGATTTTGTCTTAAAACCCTATGATCCTTTATACTTTAACAAAAAATTTAAAATAATAGAGGGTTAGTGTGTGTAATATGCACTTAACATATATCCATACCCCTTTTGTGGGCAAGCTACTTGCATACCAATACTCTAAAGAGGGATCAAGCCATATGTAGTTCTCCCACTTGATGTGCTTTGTGTAATAGCATGTATAAATATGAAAAATGTTAAATTGGATGTTCTTGAGGTGGTTAGGGATTGGTGTAAGTATATGGATAATCTTGTAAGTGTATTGGTTGGTTGTATGCATAGAATAGTGAATATTGCGTAAGTAGTCTTGCTTGCTTAGTAAAAATTGCCAACCCTCTTTAAATGATCTTTGAAAGGGATTTTATAGGGATCTATTGGTCATGGATTGAATGTGTTCACATTAGTATGACAAGGAGAAATATGGGTAACCAGAAAGAATTGACTATTAGGGCTAAAAATGCACTTAGATAGGAGTGTTAAAAGTGGATAGTAATGGCACTGACACTATAGTCTAAGTTGAGTGATATTTTCCTTAGTTGATGGGGCCTAGGGGGGTGGATTTGTCATGGACAAAAAATTTTGGATAAGATAGGACTAGGTCTATAAGGCTAAAAATGACTAGGAATTAGTGAAAAGAAGCCTATAAGGGTTATGAGAGCAAGTAGGAGGGACCTATGAGTTGGGTGTCATTAGACACACTCAAGTTACCAATTTTCACATTTTATATGACTACAATATTTTATCTCTTTTAAAAACTATTAAAGTGCCCCACTTAATGGTTATATATGCTAAACAACCATTTGTTAGGTCACAAGGTGACTAATGATGAATATGTGAGAGGTTATTATTGTATATGAGATAGTACCCCAAATAGAGATTTCAACATTATTATGAGTATTGATTAATGATGTGCATCTAAAATTGGGACATTCATTAATTCTTAGGATTAATTTGTAATGTTTAGTAGAACTTAGTGATGAGAAGTTCTTATATATCATCATATATATATGAATTATCTATAAATTTTTTCCTTTGGTTATAAATTGCATTGCCTTTGATAGTTAAAGTCTTGTGTAAGTAGAAAATGAATGTAATTTATCCTTTTTTTGTATGTAATTTATTGTTAATTCTTTACCTTATTATTGTGTATAAATTAGATGAATAGAATATTTTTGAGTACAAAAACACATCCCAATGGTGTGGTAATTTTAAAAAGACAACAAATAGTTCAGGAAACTCTTTTTTGGCTACAATTTTGAGGATTCAAAGAGCAAGCTCTGAAGATATAACTCTCTGAAGACACTTCAAAAGTGATCTAAATATACTCTAAGGGTGCTCTAAATACATATATAGGATTCTCCAAAGACATCTAGGCATGATTTAAAGACCTATATAGAGTTTTCCAAAGACATGTATAGGATGCTCTGAAGACACCCAACATGATCTGAAGACTAGTTGGATCCTATTGATTGAGATAGTAATTCTAAGAATATCTATTGTCTATAAATAGACTTTATATATTTAGATGTCTTATTTTAGACATTACCATTCATTTTAATAGATTGAAATAGTCTAAATATATTTTTACTTATATTTTATAAAATTGGATAAGTTTTTTTAGTCTATGTTAGTTATTTTTCTATCTATTATTAGTTGAGTTAGTTCTAACACCTTCTTAGAAGGATGGTATCTGACTCCTAGATTGTCTATATTTTGAATAAATAGCTTTGGGCATTGAGATCATTAATATTTTGTAATATATTATTAGATAATGAGATGTTCTTAACTACACATCTCCTTCTCATTCCATATAGTTAAACAAAAAGAGAGAAATTTAGAAGTTGGAAAAGTTAGAAATCAAAAGAAGCATTTTATATTTGGATATGCTAATTTGAATGAAATAGATTTCAACATTTCCCTTTACTATTGATTAAATCAATTCCAAATCTAAGGAAGGAGAAAGGTCCCACTTCTCTCTAAGGATAAGGATAAATCGGTACTTTTTAGTTTAATAGTTTATAAGTATTTCTTAATTTAGATATATTTCATTCACTATAAATTGTAATTTCCTTTTGTCCACATGAGTGATTTCTTTTAAATATAGAGTGATTTAATTTAAAAGCAAAGAGTGATTTTTTTCAAAAGCAAGTGTGAATTTCCTTTAATGTAAGTGTGTTTCATTTACATGCAAGAGTTATTTCAATTACATATAAATAGGTTTTCTTTATGCAAGAGTACACTTTTAAATTAAAGTAAGTTTGTTAAATCATATCATATTAAGAATTTATTAGAAGTTTTTAAAGTAACAATAGACAATATTCTTATATTTTTGACTGTCACACCATCTTACCTAGTTGGGCAAGTTGAGTGAGAAAATTATATTTCTAATTCTAGATATCTAAGTTCTAGATGTTGATGGTGTGAATTCCAATAGGAGATCTTCAAATAACACAATTTATATTTACTTCTTTATAAACTAGAGTTAGATTTTTATCTACTATTTTTAGGATTTATAAAACATAATATAATTAAAACCCCCAAATTAGTGAGTTTTATAACTCTAGTATCAAATGTTCTCATTGCAAATAACCATCAGACACTACCTTAGTTGAAAATGACACCAATATATTGATTAGTTAAATGATAGGTATAATGATAGCCTATCATTTTTGGCACCACTATCGGGGACCAAATTCATCAATAATTGTTGGTGAGATATCACATTAAAGTTATACAAGGAAATTCAAAAACATTCATAAAAATCAAAAACACAAAAACAATCCAAGAATCTTTACATTTATGGAACACCCAAGAGATTCTCTAGGATAATTTATTTCTAAGGGATCCTAAATAAATCAAGAAGAAGAGAGGGTCAAATCCTTACTATAAAGATTATAAAGTGAAATAAAGGCACTTGAAAACCATATTTTTGATTCTTCTCCTAAACAAGGTTCATCCTCACAAACTGTTTTTACAAGAATAATCTTATTTAGAACATCTTCTCCTAAAGGGAGAATTGATCCTAAAAATCCTTTTTTTAGAATAGTTGGATTTGATCCACAAGATTTACAATAAGAATATCTAATTGAAGATTATCATCCTAGGATATACCATAGATTAAACACCCAAGAAGAAAATTTAGATTGGATTGATAACCAAAGTTGGGAAGAAAACATGGGATATGAACATGCACATGTGGAAAACCCTGACCGATAATCCTAACAAGACAAAACATTTTCTTATCTAATAAACCTAGGTCTTGATGATAGAAATTCCATGAAAAATATTTCACCATACATTTTACCTACTTTCAAAGGTAAGTCCTCAGAGGATCCAAATCAGTTTCTTTTTGAATTTTAGGTTATCCATCAGACATATTATTATGTCACATATAATCAAAAGTTATAATTATTCCCATCTACACTCAAAGATGCATCCATGAGATGGTTCATGGGACTTGAGGGTAATTCTATAACCACTTGGAATGAAATGGAAATTGTCTATTAGGATTATTACAAAGTTAGAGAATAAAAGGAAGACTTTTTCAAGATCAAACAAAATGAAGATGATACCTTAGTAGGTTACCTTGATAGGTTTATATTTACCCATAAAAAGAGTGGTTAAAAAATAACTGAGGAGTTTGTAAAAATAATATTTCTTAAAAGTTTATATGATGATACATGAGATTCTTTGAACCTAATGGGAAAGGGTGATATTAACAAGTTAACCTTTCATCAAATTTTAGCATTGTGTACTAATTATTCCAAGACAAGACCTAGTATAAGGAAATCAAGGTTAGGAAAATCACTCAAAGTGGATAATTAATGGAATAATTTGCCAATTTAAATATATAAATTATAGTGTAGTTGAAATCTACCTTAGATATCCTCAAATAAAAATCCAATGCTACTAATATTGAATAGTTCTCAATCTATTATCCTACATGTAGACTCAAACATGTGATAAAATATTGCTCTTTAGACAAAATATAGGTCTGTGGTATTTGTGACCTAGAACATGACACTAAGAATTGAAAAAACCTTCCTAATGTAGTAAATAAAGTGAAACAAGAAGCACATGCCATTTAAGAATTAAAATTCTTTTAAAAATAAGGAAATCAATACTCCTAGCCTCAAAATTAGTTTAGTCCAAGATTTCCTCCCAATCCATGGATGGCACCATGGGATAGACAAGTCACACACCCAATATGGGGACCACCACAACCATAACCATGTGGTACTAAATAATGGATGCCATAGATGTGGGGAATTCCTTAAAATCAACCTTAGTCATAACAACAAAATCAACAACCACATATATTAGATACAACAACCACCACCTCAATAGTAAAATCAATAATACCAACCACAAAGAAGGTTTCCTTCATAACAGGCCTTGTTTCCTCCACAACCTTAGCTACCACTAATTAAGTAACATGTTAACCAACCATAGTTACCTACCCAACTAGTATCAAGTCCAAAAAATAGGCAAAATACACTTGTCTATAGATTTGATCAATAAAGTAATATTGTAAGTGGTTCAACTAAATGTAATAATATTCAACTCAAATCAAGGAAGATAGTAAGAAATACACACAATACCATAAATTAAATTCATAATGATGATAAAACTCCTAAGCCACATATAGTCCAAGAACCAGCTGAAGAAAAGGTAGAAGCCAAAACCACACCAAACACAATTCAAGATCCCTTATTGTTTCATTTCTTGAGAGATTTAAGGAAGGGAAACCTAGGGAAGATTCTAAATTACTACATAGATTAAAAGAAATGAAGATATAAATTCCATTTTTAAGATACATTTAAGATATTATTGAGATTAATTAAATCATCAAAGGATTGTGTATCAAATCACCAAGAAGAAAGAAGTATTATCCCAAAATGATTCAAGTAACTAGAAAAATTATTGATTTACTAGTAGGAAACACATTTGTTCCTAAATATGGAGATCCTGATAGTCCTATGATGACTATAATAATTGGGAACAAGTCCATTCCAAATGTTCTTATAGATCTGGGTGATACCATAAACATAATGAATATCAACACATTAGAGTCTTTATCTCTCACAGGGCTTCTGCCTACCACAACAATCTTGTAAATGGTAGATGAATCCACTACGACCTCTGAAGGAACCATAAAGAATGTACCAATTAGCATTGAATCCTAGGGATACCCTATTGATTTTATGATCTTTCAACCTAATCTAAAAAGGGTAGTATATCTAAACATTCTTGGTATACCTTGGTTAGCTACAGTTGTAGCCATAATTGATTGTAGATCTAGAAACATGACCATTTCTAATGGAATTCACACTAAACAAATATCTCTCTATCCACTTTATAGACTTTCAATGGGTATTTATAAATAAATATGTGTAAATAAACCTAAATAAAACCAAATTATTATGTCTTTATTAGCCATGGTTACCATCAAAAAACATACCCAAGGGTTTGAAGAACAAATGATGGAAGATTTACACTAAGAGAGCCTAGCTCTGAAGTCTAAAATTTATAATTTGAAGTCCAATAATTTTGCTTTGAAGTCCGATAGTTTTTCTCTGAAGTCTAATAATTTTAATTTAAAGATCAATAATCTTTCTCCAAAGTCTGAAAACTTAGCTTTGAAGACTAGTAGCTCAGCTCCAAAGATTGATAGCTATACTTTGAAGATGAAAAATCATGAATGGGAAGAATCCAAATCCATCAATAAAAATCAAATAAATGACATAAGACCACTAAACATGTTATTCGATTCACAAGACAAAAAACAAGCTATAGTTTATTGGGATCAAAATGGCTATAATTCATTTTTACATGATTTTCATTGTCCATTAACCAATATGATTTCCATAATTGAAACTTTTTAAAAAGATATAACCACACTTCACATGTTACTACTACACAAATAACCAATTAAATCCTTGATGATTGAATATAAATAATTGAATTCTATTGTTTTAGGTACTAAATAGATTGTAATTCAACTAGTTAAACTGTTAACTATCAATAGTTAGTTAATTGACCAATAAGAAAGAAAAGTATTTGATGTCTTGGTATAACACATAAAATATTTTTCTTGGGATTATAGTGACATGAAAGGCATACATACCAATGTATGTATACATCACATCTACACTAAAATTTTTAGATCAGTCAAAAAACCACAATGAAGGATTAATCCAGTTTTAAAGGAAATTATCAAGAAGGAAATAGAAAAACTATTAAAGGTTGGTTTTATCTATCCTATATCTTATATCTAATAGGTTTCACCTCTAGTTATTATTCATAAAAATAATGGTAAATATAGAGTTTGTGTAGACTATAGATAACTAAACAAATCCACCATGAGAAACTATTTTCCCTTGCCTTTCATTGATTAAGTTTTGGATAATTTGGCAAGAAAATAATATTTTTATTTCTTATATAGATTTATTGGATACAACCAAATTATAATAGTGCCTAAATATCAAGACAAAACAAGATTCACTTACCCTAAGGAACATATGCTTATACAATTCTTCCTTTTGGATTGTGCAATGCACCTACTACCTTTCAGAGTGTAGTTTTAAACATTTTTTCTAATCTTAAAAATGACTATGTGGAAGTTTACATGGATAATTTCACTATCCATGTTACTACATGTTATGAATTTTTAAACAACTTGGATAAAGTGCTTACTATATGTGAAGATCACCAGGTATCTTTGAGTCATGATAAATGCATCATAATGGTTGTTCAAGGGATAGTCTTAGGACATCATATTTATTTTCAAGGAATAAAAGTAGATCCCAAAAATATTTATGTAATTTATAACCTCCCCATTCCACAAACACAAATTGATGTTAAAATTTTTCCTGGTCATACAAGATATTATAGAAGATTCATTAAAGATACCAGTAAGATAGTTTCCCCTATGTTTTATTTATTAGCAAAAGTTAGTGAATTTGTATGGAATGAAAAATGTTAAGCTTTTGAAACATTAAAGAATACACTTATGGTTTCTTCGGTCTTGAAAGGACCTAATTGGGAAAAACCTTTTCATATCTATACTAATGATTTTAATATTTCATTAGGAGTAGTCTTAGGTCAAAGATATGAGGATGGAAAGATTTATGCCATTTATTATATTATAAATAATATTACTCCCATATAAAATATCTACAGTACCATAGAAAAATAATTTCTTGTTGTTGTCTATGTTATAAACAAGTTTAGGCATTACATTACTAGTTATCAGGTATTTATCTATATAGATCATTCAAAAATTAAGTACTTAATGATAAAACCAGTAGTAGATGGGAGAATAATTATATGGATCATGATATTAGAATAATATAATATTACTATTATAAAGAAACTAGGGAAGTATAATGTTGTTTCTGATTTTTTATCTAGATTGATCCTACATGTGAAGATAAACCTATGGACGACTCTTTTCCAGATGAACATCTATTTTCCATATCCACATACTCCACATGGTTTGAAAACATGGAAAATTACTTGGAAATAGGTAAGTTTCCTCATTATTTTACCTCTAAATAAAGTAAATGTTTATTTAGAGCTAGTTCTCATTTCAAATGGTTTAAAGGTATGTTGTTTAAAACTAGACCTGATCATATACTTTGTAGGTGTGTCAGAGAATATGAGGTGTATGACACCATTAGAGCATGCCATAGTGAACTAAGAGGAGGACATTATTTATTAAAAATTACCATTTACAAGATCCTTGGTGCAAGTTACTACTGGCCATCTCTTTACAAGTCTATCAAAGGGTATGTATGGAAATATGATCCTTGCCAAAGAATGGGTAAGCCTACGTAGTCTTTTTAAATGCCTCTTCATCCTCAAATATGTTTAGAACCATTTTAAAAATGGGAATTTGAATTTTTTGTACCAATAAACCCACAATTTCAAGGAAAGGAATATTTATTAGTGTGTATTGATCATGTTACTAAGTGGGTTGAAGTGCAGGCACTCACATTTTCTAGGGAGGAAATGGTTGCTAGTTCTTATACCATAATATCATGCTAATATTTGGACATCATATATATATTATTTAAGATCAAGGACCCTAATTAATGTATAAAATGATCAAATATTTTATAGAATTATACTAGATCAATCATATGAAATCTTCACCATATCATATTCAAGCCAATGGGCAAGTGGAAGTCACCAATTGAGAGCTAGAAAACATCCTAACCAAAATACTGAAAAATAATAGAATTTTTTTTTTATTAAAAGCACTTAAATTAGTTTTTGCATATAATACAACATAGAAGACAACTATAAGATTCTCTCCATATGAAATTGTATATATAAATAAATATTTGTTACCTATAGAATTTGAATTTTAGACATTGAAGAAAAAAATTGACATGGGAATTGATCTTGATGAAGCACAAAAAGGAATAATAATGAAAATAAATGGGATAGATGAGTTAAGAATGGATGCACTCACTCAAACCAACATGATATAGATGTAGAGAAAGCAATGCCATGACACTCATATTAGATAATTTTCAGCTCATAGATCTATCTATGCCATATCTAAGAGATCTAAATCAACAATAGATCTAAGATCCCCAAATCAATCATGAATCTATCTAGATCAGCCAATTTATGGTGACTAAAGGATACTTTTGATCAATGGTCACAAGATTAAGGTGTACATAATACCTCCCAAAAAGAAAGATTTTATTGAAAAGAATCAAGACCAATTTGACCTTGTGGAACAACATGGTTCTTATACTAAAACCAAATGATCTTTGTAGCAATATCCAATAAAGGAGGAGTGATGAAAACAAGTAAATTAAAATTTTCCTCCCTTCAAAATTCAAAAAATAGTAATAAATGAAAATTAAAAAAGTATTACACACACACACACACACACACACACACACACACACACACACACACACACACACACACACACACACACACACACACACACACACACACACACACACACACACACACACACACACACACACACACACACACACACACATGTATATATGTATATAAAGGTGAAAACTAGTAAATGGTATTTTTTAGAAGAAAAATTTATGCAATAAAATTGAAAAAATTGTAAACTAACCTATCTTCTTAGATTTGTTTATCCCTATAGGACACATGGCATCTTTAAAAGATAGGCATGGATTCATATGACAAATTACAATTATATTTATTTTCCCAAAGTATTAGGCATTTTATGTTTTATGTCGTGCATGTGTAATCATTAAGTAATTAACACTTTTCAAATGGATAATTTTTGGTGATGTCATGTGGGTATGATGAGTTGACAACATCATCATTATATTCTAGAATTTGATGTGGCAGTGTTTTCAAAAGACATTTTGAAATAGATTTGATGTGAAAAATAAAATTTTCAAATAGATTTGATGAGATGACATTTTAATGGACCTTTTCAAAAACATGATTTGATGTGATGCATAATTCTTTGTGAATATTATCCAAATGCTATCAATTATGACCTTTATCCCATATCATTAATAATGATAGGATAAAGCACCTTCCCATCATATCTCACATGCTTGGAAGTGATCACCAAAACTATTATCATAATTCTTATCAGAATCACATAATATACCTTGATTCGCTATTCATTATTGTATTATCGCTTCTCTCCACTATTATGTCATATCCCTGATTTCTTACCTTCCCATGTTTCTTGTGAAAATTTGAGCCCTATTATTTCATAGTATAATCAAATTTTAATCAAATAGTGCTTACTATAACTATGGATGGAATAAAGAAGAAGAGTCAACTAGAATCCTCATGTACATTGTTATAGGATGAGGCAATCAATGATATTTTTGAATCATTAGGGTGGTTAAATTTCTTGAAAATGTTTTAGTGTTTTCATGAAGATATTGTGTGGGAATTATTTGATAATTTTTATGAAGACCATGTTTTTATCAAAGGTAAAAAATTATAATGAATCCCTTTGTAATCAATGCACTCTCCAAGATTCCTAAGGAGGGTGTAGTTGTTATTGATAAGTTTTATAGACCTGATTCACATGTCATTAAAGGAAATAAACCCTACCCTATACTAGCCAAATCCCCATAAGGAGTGATTAGGGGAATAATGAGAGATAACCTTTTACAACCTTGTATAAATTTTGTATTCTAGATTATGAAATATCTTACTTATGATGGTCAGTTTATAGTAGTTGGTGGAGATGGTATGAAACTTCTTCTTCACCTAAGGAAAGGAGTCATAAAATAATAATAAAAGGTAAATATTCCATATTTCCTTCATAATTTCCTAATCCATGTTACTCAAAAATTAAAAAGAGATATTGGGTCTATCTGACACCATGGGTTGGTTAACCTCATTTGTCGATATTACTTTCTAAGTAAACCTGGAGGTGAAAAGGCTTGGTCCTCCTTTCAAAAATTCCCTCAAATTTATGTCAATAAAACACCATACCCTACCTCTCCTCCTTCTATAATAATACAAATTAAATAATTCCCATCTTTTCCACCTTCATCTTTGAATATACTGCATCAAATATCAAAGATACAAATGGGAGTTTTTTTAGATACCCCTAATCTTCCTCAAGCTAAGATCCAACACATTCATCAAATTATTTTGAAAGAAGAAGAATAATATGTACAAGCCATGAAGGCTTTGGGAAGATTAAGCTATCCCATTGACATTACATATGTTGAATTAGTTGTTACATAAGAACCCCATGAACAAGAAATTATATTTATAAAAGAAACCCTTACAAAAAAAGTTATGACTCAAAAAGCAAAGTGACCTTTACCCTATACCATTGAAAAGGGTAAGGCAGCATTGATGTAATAAGGTCCATCTTCCCCTTATTCAATTAATGAAGAAGAATTATAGAATGTCATGTATTTATCCTACCATGAAGAAATAATCTGATAGTAACAAGCAAATTTAGATGTCCTTCATTCAACCTTGTAAGGTAAGGACCCAATTATTATAATTTGGAATAAAGATGTGAATAATCTATCACTAGAGCTAGAGAATAAGAGACAATTCTTAAAATAATACAAGTATAATAGGTTAGGTTACACAATTTAATGCTTTCACAAACTTAAGAGTTGAGTACTTTCCAAAATTTTCTTGCTATTAAGGACACCCAAATTAATGATTTACAAAATGTTGATGTTGATAAGAATAATTGGATTAATAATCTGAGATAAATTATTTTTGATAGAAATGCATTGATTGTCTAACACATCAATATAATAAGAGAGATAACCACTCAAAATTTTGAGTTAAAAGCCTCTATACAAGCAATGTTGAGAGAGATAAGAGAAATAGTAGTTTAGACTAATGGGCCAATAAGAGTTGTTTCCTCCTTCCCCATTCCACTACATGACATGATATCAATTTGGAATAGAACCCATTAGAAAATTTAGAAGTTGAAGGAAGAAAATGTTAATCTTAAAGAGGAGTCTCAAAAGTAATTGGTAGAATCTGAACAATAATTGTAAAAAACTTAGGCCTCCATCCAACATATTTGTGTTATTTCTAAGAAATTGTTACCATGTAGGCAACCTTATTCTATTTATATTATTTTCCTCCATGAGAAATTATATAAATGGAGTATTTAGCTTAATTCCCTTGGTTTTTCTCACATTATTGAAGATGAGCATGTGTTTATGGACATCTTTCTCAAAATCACTGAAGAAAGGCAAGATGCAAATTGTGAATTTTATATTTTCAACATGCTACTGGGATATCAGTCTAGTTTCTTTGTAAATTTATTTATTGGAGAGACGTAATTGTGTGCCTTTGTTTCTACTCTGAGGAACTAAACAACATGGAAACAAGCCAATAATAATTTTTTGGAATTAAAAAGTATCACTGGGCTATATATGACACCCCAATTTCCTGAGGTAAGAAAATGTATTACTTATTTTCAACCAATGTACCACATGTATATGAAGAATAAATATCATGAGTTATTGAGATCTAATATTACAACTTTTAGATATTTTCTAAACCAACATTCTACCAATGTTATAAATGTTGGCATTACAAGGTGGGAGACTTTACCTATTGATTTGAAGTGCAAGGAAGTTTGGAGTCCTACCACTGTCAAATGTATTTTAAGAAGAGCCTAAGAAACTACAAAAATTATCACTCAGATCTTAGATGAAAGAGATTCAGATGTATGGATTGGATTGAGGCTCAGCCCTCCAATAATCATTTATCCTCTATTTCCATGGTAGGGTCGGAATACTCAAGCGGAATTTGAGTTTAAAGCTTGGTTGAATATAAATGTAAATGATTTTGGTTTCTTACCTAGAGGTCACCATGATTAGGGCCATCATTTTTAGGTTTATGATCTTATTCACAAGATAGAATCAAGAATTTTGGATTAAAACTAGTTATCCCACTTATTTTAAAGAGGAATTTCAAAAGGTAAATTGTGGGAAGAAATGATGAGTAGTTCATATATCTCATCATATCTAGTGTTGCCTTTGGTTATATATTGCATGGCATTTAATAGTTAAAGTCTTATCTAGGTAGGAAATGAATGCAATTTGTCCTTTGTTTGTATGTAATTTATTATTAATTATTTACCTTGTTATTATGTCTAAATTAGATGAATAACATAGTTTTGAGTACAAAAACACATCTTAATGGTGGGGTAATTTTGAGAAGGCAACAATTTGTTTTGGCAACTCTTTTTAGCTATAATTTTTAGGATTCAATGAGTGAGCTCCAAAGATATAATGCTCTAAAGATTCTCCAAAAGAGCTCTAAAAATGCTATGAAGATGATCCAAAGACATATATAGGATGCTTCAAAGACATATAGGCATGCTCTGAAGACCTATACAAGATACTCTAAAGATACCCAATCATGCTCTAAAGACTACCTAGATCCTATTAATCAAGATAGTAATTATAAGAATACCTATTATCTATAAATAGACTTTATATATTTAGATGTCTTATTTTATAAATAACCATTCATGGTAATGGCTTGAAATATTCCAAATATATTTGTACTTCTATTTTCTAAAACTAGGTAAGTATCTTCAATCTATGTTAGTTATTTTCTATATATAGTTAGTTGAGTCAGTTCCAATGCCTTTCTAAAAGTGTGGGATGTGAATCCTAGATTGTCTATATTTTGAATAAATACATTTGGGCATTGAGATTGCTAAGACTTTGTTCTCTATGAATATATGTTGAGCTATGATTAAATACACATCTCCTTGCCAGTTAGAGAAAAAGAGAAAGAACATTAGAAGTTGGAAAAGTTAGAAATTAGAAGAAACATTTCATATATGTATATGTTAATTTGAATGAAATAAATTTCAACATTTCCATTTATTACTAAGTAAAGTAGTTCATATTCTAAGAAAGGAGCAAGGGCCCACTTATCTCCAAGGATCAGGATAAATTGGTACCTTTTAGTTTAATAGTTTAGAAGTATTTCTTAATTTAGATATATTTTATTCACTGCATATTCTAATTTTCTTTTAACCATAAGAGTGATTTATTTTAAATATATATGATTCATTTCAAATAAAAAAGTTATTTTTTTCAAAAGCAAGTGTGAATTTCCTTTTTAAAAGAAAGTGTGAATTTCATTTAATGCAAGTGTGTTTCATTTACATGCAAGAGTTATTTCAATTCAATATAAGAAGGTTTTATCTATGCAAGAGTGCAATTTTTAATTAGATTAAGTTATTTAATTCATATCATATTCAAAATTTGTCAGAAGCTATTTAAGTGAGAATAGACAGTATTCTTAGATTTTGGACTATCACATTATCCTACCTAGTTGGTCAAGTCAAGTGAGGACATCATATGTCTTATTCTACATGTCTAGATTTTGGATTTTGATGGTGTGAATTCCAATATGAGATATTAAATTAACAAATATATTAGATTTACTTTTTTGCAAACTAGAGTTATAGTTTTATTTTACTATTTTTAGGATTTAGAAAATATAGTATAAGTAAAACACCCAAATAGTGAATTGTAAAACTCTAATATCAAATGGTCTCATTGAAAATAATCATCAAACACTACCCTAATTGAAAATGACACCAATCCATTGATTAGTTAAATGAGAGGTATAACGATAGCCTATCACTTAATCTAAAGTCTGGTCAAAAGCTAATTATGGCTAGAATAGGGTGCTTAAAACTATACAAAAGGACACAATTAAACCATAGGTTAATCATAACCTAGAGAGAATCATATTGGGTCAGAATCCATATATAATTCCTTAGGTCCATGAAACATAAAAATAACCATAGCAACTAGTAGGTACCATACCTTTTACATAAAACTAGAATATTACCTTATAGAACTTTTCACAGTAGAATGTAACCTACCCATACCAATGTCCATTTAATCCTATGATTATTCAAGCATAGAAATAAGGATGGGTCATAAATAAAAAATAACTATAAGTGGCCATATTTATTGAACATCCATAATAACAAGGATGGAATGCATCACAAAACACTAGAAATTTTGGGCAATAATAACACTAAGGAAGATGGGGATTTCAAATGAATAGAGGAAGATACAAAGGAGGATATCAAAGTGATGTGTAGGGAGGATAAGAAATAATGGGCTTAGGTCACCCATTCATTATTATATTTATAGAAAACTAAACCATGTGCATAGAAATTACCCTACAAATCCCTAGAGGCAACCTTATTATGCATACTATAGGGTGACATAGTAGCACAATAGAAAAGACTATCTAGTATTAGAAAGACAACAAAGGGAGAGACATATTAGAAATGTTTACATGGTCCATGTGTAGCTGAGGGATGATGCCATATTATAGGAAGTAACTAAACAATAACATGCAAAATAGGGGTTACCTCTATTGTAAATGCCTAAAGACTTGGATATTAAAAAGGCACAACTAGATAGATAAATAGAGCCTACGAATAAAAAAGGCTTGATGTAGGAATTTACATAGATTTTGAAAATAATCCAATAGTAGGGGATGAATGAAGTGGATGATCCATCTCTTAATGCATAGATATATGGGTAGATAGTGCATATACTAAGATAAGATGAGGTTATCACTAAATTGATGGATTTAATAAAACTCCTCAATATACTGCATAATGAATATGTATCCTATAACATCATGAACCTACTCCATAACCTACTAGAATGTGTGAAAAAAGTGCAATACTGAATGTATAATTTGATTTGGTTCATAAAGACTAAAAAACATTGGGACATCGATGTGAGGATGGACATAGATCTTTCTAGGTATGAAATACCCAATACTATATTTGAATTTAGAAACACTACAAATATTATCCCTATATCCACTTGGAAATCCTTATGAAGACCTACATTGAGCTATAGTCATATCACACTTAGCCTTGCAAACTATGGAAGGGTCAAATTTGTTGGTCACCTGGAGGATGTAGAAATCAATGTCATAAAATTGAGTTTCTGAGGTAATTTTGAAGTGATTGATATAAATATAGATGATAATCACTATCATACATTAATAGGGAAGAAGTGGGCCTATAATGGGTGTATAAATCAACATAGTCATGAATCATTTAGAGTCTCATCAAGATGACAAGATAATTAGCATTCCTTTGAAAAAGATTGAGTCTAGGCCTTACATCATCCTAAAAGATCCATAATCACCCTATGGTGGTGCCAATATTATTTGGATTAAGCTCATATTATAATAAAAGTATAAGGCTCTATGAGTAATAGAATATAGTTTCCTCTATAAAAACACTATATTGTAGACTCAGATTCTCAGCATAGAATGACTCTTGGGCGAGATGGGGCTAAATACCCTAGAGATCCCTTAGGATGTTGAGAATGATGTGTGATTAATGATGTTAATATCTTGAACACAATCTAATATATTTTTTATATATCAAATAGGCCATAATGAGTAGGACTACATATAACTACATCTAGAGGGTGTTCTCCCATGGTATAGAGCTTCTTCAATAAGTAGAGACTCGGACACCCATGCACTCAACTGGGTAAAAGGATATCATGAGTTGTGACCTTTGTGAATGGTCTTTGTGACTGAATGGTAAATACCCTAATATTTTTCTATAGAGGATGTTGGTGGTTTCATCCTAAAATTTTAATAGTATATACTAGATGTGAACTAAAGGGATAGCGCCCTTGATTATATGATGAAGGAAATTGTTGCAAACTAATAGGCCATCCATAGGGATAGCATTTAACATGGAGAGAAGCATGAAAACTACTAGTAGCCTGATTCGAGCTATCAAAGACTTTCAAAATAGACTAACCTATCTATTGGGAGGGTGAATACATATAATTGTATGTGTATAGGTGTATTAAGGTATGGATGTTAGAGGCTATCACTCTCAACTACTAGCCACATAGATTCATCTATACCCTAGGTGTTTTCCCTATAGCATGGTACATCCATCAGGATTGAAGAAAGAAATAAATCATTGGGAATATATCCAATATGATTTCATTTAAATGTTCATCTTTACGAGTGATAACCCTTAAGTATAAGTGGATTTACAAAATATGAAAACATTTTTATGTCATGAAAGAGTTGAAGACTTACCAATTCCATTGGAACTAAGTTTGCACAAATTCATAGAAAAAAACCCAGCACACATCCTACAAATTCAAGAAGTTGGCTAAGGTGAGTTTCAAACATGGATTCAACCCTGCCATAGGATATAAGATGATAATGTGTAGTCTTTTGGTATAGAAAACAAAGATTAAATGACTATAGGGGATATATTTAAGCCGTAGAGAGTTGGATCCTTTACCAAAACTAATCATAAAGGAAATAAAGGAAAAGCTATGACACATATAACTACTAGAATGTTGGGGAGAATTGATAATCTATCAATTCATTCCTAAATAAGAACATAGTATGTATCAATAGACATTAAAGGAACACATACAAAATATTGGCATAGAATATGAACCCAAAAAGGTGTATGTCAGAGACTATTAGATATAGGTAGATATTTTAGAGGTTTTATAGTTGCTCAGAGACTATTGGGATGTATTTCCTACAACCTTCACATAGGTCAAAAGTATTGACCATTCTTTGGGGGAGATGTACATATATCTAAAGGAGTGCACACAACCAATAAAAGAGAGACTATATAGTCTAAACTTGAACGTGAAGATGAAAGTGAATGTTGAAATTAATCACATGTTAGAAGTAGGCATTATATTCCCTATCGAGGAAGCTTACTAGGTTATCCCCATGGTAGTACACAAATAATATTGGGGAGATATTAATTTACATAGACTAACATATCCTCAATGATGCTTGTGTTAATTACCCATTTCTCATTCCCTTCATGAATGAAGTTTTAGAGTTTATCATAGGACATGAAGTGTTTTCATTCACAAAATCTATACCATCAGATACCCATCATAGAAGAGGATAGGACCAAAAACACATTCACAATAGAGTGTGGTTCATTCACTTATAGGTCATGCCATTTGGACTCAAAAATGCACCTACAATTTTCTCTAGGGATGTGTTGACTGTATTTAATTATTTCATCCATGACTTCTAAAAAGTGTACTTGGATGACTTGATAGTGTTCTTTTTATTCAAAGAAAATTTATCAAAACCTCAATTAATGTTATAGAGATGTAGATCATTACGCATAGCTATAAATTTAAATAAATGTTTATTTTTCACACCCTTTCATGTTTTATTAGGTCATGTAGTGTGTAGTACAAGAATTCTAGTAGACCAGGCTAAGATCATAGTCACTAAGGGGATGCCACCACCCAAGAATTAAATAGAAGTGTGATATTTTTTGGGACACACAAGTTACTACCCAAAATTCATCAAGGGTTACACCACTATATCAGCCCCTTAGGAAAATTTGATGTAAAAAAATGTCTAGTTTATCTAGATAGAGGACTGACATGCCAAATCTATTGATTTAAAGCAAAGACTAGTGATTGCTCTGATCCTAGTATTCTTAGATTAGATTAAATATTTTCATATACATGTGGATACTTTAGGTCTTGTAGTTGGAGAAGTACTTTCACAACTAGGAGAAGGAGGATTTGATCATCTTATCCACTTTATAAATAGAAAATCATTGACTACCAAAAATAATTATATAATAATTGAGTGGGAAGCCTTGGAAATAATGTTTACACTACAAAAGTTAAGGAACTAATTTTTAGCCACATTGTTCAAATTGTTCATTGATCATCAAGCTCTATGATACCTGGTGAACAATTTGATGTTAGGAGGATAAATATCACATTGGATAATGATTTTCTAAGAATTTTAATTTTAGATTAATATCAAACTAAGTTAGGAGAATGTCAACCTGAACTCTCTCAACTAAATCAATAATGGTGAGGAACATGAATAACTCTAAGATGAGTCATCAGATGCACACCTATTCAAGGTGATTTTGATTTTAGAGCAACTATAAGAGATTTCATAGTTTTTAGAGTAATGAACATTCTTAGAATACCATAAAGAGACAGATAAGAAACAACTGATCACTAGATCTTTTTTATATAGTATTGTTAATGGATTTTTTACTACTTATGAAAAGATTAAGTGCTACACAGAGTTGAATTAGATCATGAATGTGAGCAGATAATGGATGAAAAACATTATGGAGTCATAGGAGGTCACTTCATAGGAGATGCAATTATGAGGAAAATATTACAACGTGGAATTTGTTGGACCTATCCATTTTAGGATATGTAGAGAGTAGAACATTAGTATGATGTATGTCAAAGGATGGGGAAGCCACACTAGTGGGATGAGATGCCTTTGCAACCCATATTATTGCAACAACCATTTGAACAGTGGATGATTGAATTTGTAGGGATAATCAATCCTCCCAATAAACATAATAATTTAAGGTACATAATCACTATAATAGACTATTTTATAAAATGGGTGGAAGATATTATGACTTCTAGTTGTAGTGCAAAGGATACAACCAAATTCTTGTAAGAGAACATCATCATCAGGTTCATCTACCCTCTTAAATTGGTATGTGATAGAGGAACTCACTTTTTGAATAAGACCATCAAGACATTCATGGATGAGTTCATGATATCACATCATAAAATCATAGATTATCATCCAAAAGAAACTATCCAAGCTAAACCTATGAACAAGATAATAGGTAAGATGCTTACTAAGATCTATGATGTGAAGCAAGATGACTAGGAGGATAGGCTTATAACTATCCTATAGGCTTATCATATTCATTATAATTATACAACAGGGTTTACACCATTCTAGATTATCTATGGGTTAGGAGAAGGGATACTTATGGAGTATGTTCTTCCCATTTTGTGAGTCAAAAATGTGTTGTGAATGAGCAATGAGGATTCAATGTCTAACAGGTTATTGAACTTGAATTACATGGATGAGGTGAGACATAGAGTAGTATGTGACCAATAGATAAATAAGCATAGATAGAAGGTATGGCATGATAAAAATCTATGAACAAAGGAATGATAGGTAAATCAACTTGTTCTTTTGTATGATATTAGGTTCAAACCTTCCCATGGTAAACTTAACATCAGGTAGAAAGGCCCCTACATCATCCATGAACTTTCATAGCCTATAACAATGGTCTTATAAGATTTATAGGGACATGTCTTACCAAGATGGGTAAATGATGTAATTTAAATTATTTATACCATTAAATTAGTACAAAATAGAATAAAGGTGCTATATCACACCAAGTAGATGGTATTCATAATTGCAAGCCTTGATTGAGGAATAGTTGAGGTTTTATATTTTTTTGGTAGGTGTAACAAAAATATAAATATGTGTGTATAGAGATAAGGGATAATAGGGATACCATATCTATTAGAAGTAAAAGGAATAAAAGGCTCACAATCAAGTCAAAGATGTTGAGGAATAAAGACCAAAAGAAGTCACATAAGAAAAGAAGAATCAACAGCAATAAGTTACAGCTACAAAACAAGCCAAACAACAATAGAAAATGATAGAATAATAGTACAAGGATACTGAATTAGAATTAGAGTGTAGAGAAGAAGAACAAGATGAGGAACAAAGGAAGAACAAGCTTGTACAAGATCAAGCATAGAAGTAAGCCAAGGTAAAAGAATATTAACATCAAGTACAAATAGAAGAGGCTATCAAGAAAGCACAAGAAGACATTGAGAAGAAAGAACAAGAAGAGGCTATCAATAAGGCACAAGAAAATGCTTCAAAGAAAGAATAGGAGGAAGATATGAATAAGAAAACTAAGGAATCCTAAGCAGCTACTACAAAGGCACAATCTATGTTAACTTAATGAAATTCCATCAAAGCACAAAAATTTTAAGAGACACCCCAAACATAGGTAGGAGGTGTATACACATAATATTTTCAAAATTTATCAATTAATAATCCTTATTATATTAAAAAAACATATCAAGTCTCAGTCTATCTGAGTACACACCTTACGTGGTGCATTGAGAAAGGGGTGGGCATACTACTGATACTTTATAAGATTATTGTGCCTTATTTCCACTTGTTATCAATCCAACTAGCTCCTAAAAACATTCCCCTAAGTTTTTCCTTCTCTTTTGGATACTCCTCTAGTATTTTACCACCTTCATTAGCCCTTTCCATAAATTAAAACCCTTTTTGATAATTTACATGACTATGTCAACTATGTCAACCTTTTATTCTTATTAACAAAATTTATTTTGGGTCTAGGTCAGCCCATATCCGACCTAGTGTATGACCTATTAAGTTTTTGTCAATTACAATACTAGGTTGACTAGGTCAACATTATAAAATGAAACTTTTGAAAGGTTTTAAGTTTAGATATGATTATATAAACCCATCTATTTAGCCAATATTAGAGAGTAGGTAATATTTATTATTCATTTATGCTTCTTCACAATCTGCTCTTCCACCATTCTACTTGAGGAGTATTTGCTTAGAGTTTCTACTTGCAGAAGAATCTAGTCTTGTGGATAAGTCTTGGATGCTTTGGCCTTTCTTAATGATCCTTAAAAACCATAATAAATTCTTGAAAATCACCTTTTTCCATGGGAAAGATTGAGTCTTAATGGGTTCATCTTCCATGTAAGTATCTCTAACTTTGCTCCTTTCTTTAGTAGATATAATTAGAATAAGTATTAGATTTTGAATAATATTCTTTCTCTCCATAAATTAGGGTTTTACCTATATATAGCTTAATTCTATCATGCATGTTTACTATCCCCCACTTTGTACCACAAGATTTGGTGAACACTAGATTATATTTTTTTTTTACTTGTTATTAGTTTAGTGAATATGAAAACACGTAGTTAGCATTATTGCATAGTTTTTCTTGATTTGAGGCTTTGGAACCTTCCCTAGTGATATTATTATGGTAAGATATCCCTTGGATATGTATAGTGGATCTATATTGGTCATGTCCCTGATTATCTAATGTGTCTCCAATCAGAAGTGTAAGTATGATCTATCTTCTCTAAGATATGATTTATTTGTAGATATGTTGCATTTACCATTGCATACATTATAGTGAACCCAACATGAATCTAAGCTTTATAAGTTTTATTTTATGATTTTCATTTCTATCATTTTATTATTTTTCTAAATTTTTGATACTAAGTCAACCAAGCTAGAATAGTTCTAAATTTTGTGCATAGGTTTAACACATAGTCACATCAAAATGACTATGTTCTTTTTTTGTAAGTCTTCATAAGATATATTTTACTAGATCAAACTATTTGACATAGTACTCTTATTCAATTCTAAATAAAAGACTATGTTGAATAGGTTGACTTGGTCTCTTAGTTAGCATCCATAATAATAAACTAAGTCATGTAAGTTGAATTAGTTTATAAATAGCTCCCAAATAGTAAACTAAGCCTACCATGTCAACTCAGTCATCTTAACAGGCTTCAGTAAATAGGGTTTTCATAGAACTAGGTCAACCTAGTTGGTAGAACTTGAAATTAGCATTCAAGGAACTTCAATATAAAACTTTCAATCCTTAGTATCTTCAAACCCACCAAGGTTCCTTTCTCTATCTATCTTTAAATTTAGTAATTCATTACAATTCTATTTTTTACAAGTTTGTAGTCTTTAAAACTATAATCCTACAATAAATTAAGTTGACTTGGGTGACTTAGTTCTGTAGTCTATCTTCTATCTAAAAGACTAAGTTGACCTAGTTGACTTAATTCTTAAGGACTCTTTCTTATAGATAATACTAGTGACCATATCAAATCTTTTCTATAATATTTGCATATAGTGTCGTCTAAACCAACTCTATACCATTCTTAATTTAGGAATTAAAAAATGTATGTTAGTAATCATTTTACACTTTTATTTTTAGTTGTTTGCATTCTTAGATTATCTCACATAGTCTAATTAGATGGTTTTTCAAAAATACCATTTATTTTCACTATTTTCTCTTTTTACACACACTACCAAATCACACAAATTTTAAAATTCATTTAATATTTGTCTTCCCAAGGCCTACCTACCTAGATTTCATCACTAAGGGGGAAGCCAACTTGGTTTTTTAGATAAGTATAAACACATGGTTAACGGTATATATTGGAAAAGCACTCGACACCCTTATCACTGTGGGATTGTGAAGTGAGTGGGTAGGACCCAATACCAATCCAATACCATTGCCAACATAGATCCCTTTCAGCCTAAACATCTTAAAACCATCCATATATTACTTTCTAGTTCTTTATTTTCATCCAACTTCCCTATCACACTTAAAATAACACTTTGTAATAATCTAACAAAATTCAAGATAGCCACTTAGTTAGCATTTACTTTTTAGTTTAATACTTTCTCTTTGCTCATTTATATGTTGTATTATGAAAAATTGTATTATTTATCATTGGTGAAAGGTTTTGTGCTATGTGCCAATTGGATCATTCTCATTAATCAAATTTTTTGTGTGTTTTCTTTCATTTCCTATTTCAATTACATTACAAAATATTTCCCTATTTTTATCACATTGTCATTTTATTCAACATAATTTCTTATAGACTATTTTTTTCCTACCTATAATACTAAGTCAACTTGGTCAACTCTATATATCTTTGCCAATCAGATTATAGTACTAAGTTGACCTAATCAACCTTGTATCCTTATCAGACTATGTTTTTCCTAATTTGTAGTGTTGGGTTAACCCAATCAACTAGATAATATTATTGTTGACCCTGCTCTCCTATCTAGATGATTTAGCTCCCTATTTCTCTTTCTTTAGCATTTTATTCAAGAAATCATGAAATCCCCTATTATAATCTTCTTGGACAACTTAAATCTCTTTAGAAACTATATGGGGTATTCATTTCTCCATTTATTTACCTCCCAAGAGAACCCTCACTCATAGATCACCTCTTCCCCTCCTTCATTTATGGATTGTAATATGGTTCAAATCACACCTCAAGATGAAGTAGGTGGATCTAGTCCATTTTATACCTATCAAGATGATTTTCATCTTCAATATTTTCAACATAATGTGGGAGTAATTAACAAAAATCTATCCAACAATCCCACTAGTAATTCACCTTCCAATAACCCTCCCCTTAATACCAATTCAAGGAGTTCTCCTACAAACACCAACTCACTAATTTATATGACTCAACTTCTTGCATAAGTTATATAACAAATGAACATAGTGTAAACTTATAACACCTCTCAAATGATGCAATTACAATGACATTTGATCAATATGTCTAATCAACATCTGGTTCTTAATCCTCAATCCAATCTAAATTTTATTCCTGCACCTACTATAGATGCCTCAATAATTTTTATTACTCAACCTATTATGAATAATAAAATTCTTCAAAATATCTAAAATGAGCCTTTAGTTCCTTTCATCATGTCTACTGATATTGGAAATATATCTCCAAATATCAAGTATGATGGGACTCAATACATTTCATCCTTTCTCTAATCATTTGGCAACCTTTATAAAGAGTGGATCCAAACTAATACTTTCACACAACTAAATGTCTAGTTAAAACCTTCAATGGAAATGTATTGTAATGGTAAAACCAACTTCCCCAATATTCCATTTCAAAACTTGAGGATTTATTCAATCCTCTAGTTAAATATTTTCAACATAATGACCTTCCCAAAAATTACCTTACACATTTCATCAATGCTAAGCAATCTCACACCGAATCAGCTCATGTTTTTATCAAACAATGGAAATCTCTAGACCATAAAGCCAACCATAACATGACTGATGAAAATTTATTTAAACTCTTTATAACTAATTTGACTACTTCATTTCAATATAAGGTTCAAACCTTTGTTCCTCAAATTCTTAACAAAGCTCTTGACCAAGCCAAACATTAAGACTTCCTTATGAAGCAATTAGAACCTAATACTAAATTCCTTAAAGGTATTTTAAAACTTCTACTAATGTCATCATATGTATACTCCTCAAACCAAATCAAGAGTTTCTAAATCTGATACTCTCCTATATTCTCACATACCACTAATTTTGTAGCAAATGAAACAATTCTTACTGCCCTCTAACCCTTCAGTTATCCTAATAATCCCCCTAAATGGCATGACCCTAATCAATTTTGTTGGTTTCATGGCATCATTGGTCATTACCTTGAAACTTTTTGAGGGCTTATTAAATTTGATATCTCCTAGATGCTTGGTAATTATTTCAATCATGAAGCAATGATCCAACTTCATCATCAAGAGTACAACATTGCTTCTCAAAAATGACAAGATTCCAAAGATTCTTCTTCTAAAAACCAAAAATAGTTTTCCACATCTTATCCTCAAGAAAATACAAATGAATTTGGTGTTATTGATGCCAAATATGACCACTATTAAAAAAAATCTCAATATGTTGATGTAACTAAGGTCAATTATCATCATAAACCAGCTCATAAAGATCCTATCACAAAACCTAAGAAACCATCTTTAGAATAATAACTTCTTAAAGATACTATAACCACTAATTTATATTCCTTCAAAATATACCTTACCTTGTAAACCTTGCACTGGTTCTTCTTCTGAATCTCATTGGAACTTCCTTGAAGGACTTAACTCTGTGCCTTGCAAGATTCCACTTATGGAGTTAGTTTATAATTCCCCTTATCACTAAAAGTTCATTATATAACAATTACAAGAAATTGAATATCCATCTATAATGATGAAGAACAACCCTTTATTGAACCTCAACCTACCAATGTATATACCATTAAATCCATTTATCCTTCTTCCAAACCATCTATTAAATTTATTGAAGAGGACATGATTAATGATGAGATATTTTTCCACATTGATGATCCACCACTATTCATTAAAATAGACATTAATACTACCCTTATATGTAAAGTCTTAGTTGATCAAAGATCTAGTATTAATGTGACATCTTTGTGGCTCATCTAGCAACTTGGTTATAATAAGGATCATCTCAAGTAAACCCACTTGTCATGGATTTGATAAAACTAATCAAAATCCATTTGGTTGTATTTGGCTTCCCCTAAAAATTAGACCTAAGGCCATTTAAACTAAACTTATGGTCCTTGATTTACCTCTATCTTATAACATACTCCTCGATCACCCTTAGAATCATAAAATGAGGGTCATCACCTATTCCATAAAATTATTACATAACAACAAATGATAAAGCATGAGGCTGATCCCACCCCTTGGAGTACTCAAATTCCCAATCCAATATCTCAATATCACATTCCTACCATCATTAATGCTCCCTTGCCTGAATTCATCAACATCAATCCAGACTTACAAGTCACTCTTTCTGATTTAGACAATGATGAACCTAATGAATTACGACATACTTTAAACACTACTAAGATACCTCCATATATATCAGATTGGCTTCCTCCATCTTTATTACCTCATGATAATACTATTCCTCTCATTGATGAGATAATTGATTTCCCCCTCCATGCAATTCTCAATAACCTTCTTACCTAAAATATGTCTTTACATGTAATGATTTTAGATTGGATAAATTATTCCAAGATCCTTTAATCATGTCTCCAATAAAGTTTAGTGACCTTGTAATTTCACCTTTTGAAACTCCCCCTGAATCTCAACCATGTACCATCTCTCCAACCTATGATGATAACTACATAAAGTCCCAAGCTCAATATTGAGATTTGGATGTAAAAAGTTATTAGAAAACTATAACTCAAATACATGATTTCAAGTAGGATGTTCACATCATTTCCTTTTATTTTAAATTAACTCTCAAAGGTCATGTACCTCCTACTAATACTCCACTTCTTAATACTCATTGGGTGGTAGAGAAAATCCTTCCTTATAAACCTTTGGAAATTATTTCATCTTCTTTACCACCTATAGATCCCATCATCACATTTGATTCTTCCTCCATCAAAAAACCTAATGATATCTCATCTGATCAATCTACTTCTCCTAATCTTGAGATTACATTAGATGTCAATGCCATATATGTCTATTAGATACATTTTAAATATGATAGCCATGGTAATCAAATTCTCAAGCTCAAAGTAGATGTTGAGTATTGTGTACCTCTTCCCACTTTGCCTAGAAATGAAGCTATCCTTGAATTTATTTATACCTGAGAACCTTAACTTCCTTAAAAACATCACAAACTTAGGAATTTCAAAAACAAAGCCCCTTATTTCAATAACTTTGTTGCTAGCATTGACCCTAAAGCTACTCCATCATGCCCTTAACCTATTATAGTTTGTAGCAAACTCACACCTTATAAACATGATAACTTTAGCTTATTTTTTGATAAAAATCATGAGTTATTTGCTTGGTCCTTAGAGTACATGCTTGGTATTAACCATAACATTATAGTGCATAATATTATCACTTATCCTGATGCCAAACCTATGCGCTAAAATCATTGGAAATTTCCACCCAAAGTTTCCACCTTATGTCATAAATAAATTATCAAACTTATTAATGCTAAGTTTATCAAACTAGTGGATTATTTTGAATGGGTTTATAACATAGTCCTTATTTTTTAAAAATTCACATGGTCATGTTCATCTACATTGATTTGTATAATCTTAATCTTGTTTGTCACAAGGACAATTTCCCTATACCTTCAATAGATGCCATAGTCAATTTCCAAGCTAGTTATCAAATGTTGTCTCTTATGGATAGTTTCCTAGGCTTTAACCAAATTCACATTACCCTTGAAGACCAACATATGACAAACTTCACCATAGAATGGGGAATCTATTACTATCTTAAAATTCCCTTCGGACTCAAAAATATTGGGGATACTTATCAAAGTGTAATGACCCATATCTTTCATGATCTTATACATAAAATTGTATAAAACTATGTGGATGACCTCATTACTAAGCATAAATGTTGTAAGACTCATATTTCTAATCTTACCATCATCTTCAATCACCTTCTTAAATATGAAGTTAGACTAAATCCTTACAAATGTGTCTTTAGTGTCACATCTATAAAATATTAGGATTCTTAGTTTCTCTCTATGGCATCAATGCTGACCTAGCTAAGATTAACACTATCATCAACATTACTAGTCCCTCAAGACATTATAAACATTCTCACTTATCTCAGTAAACTTAGAGAAATTAGATGATTCATCCCCAAAATGGATTACCATATCCACTATATCAATTCTCTTCTTAAGAAAGGTAATGATCTATAATGGACAAATCCATGTCAAAAAGAATTTTATAATATGCAAGAATCATTACTTCACCCACCTACTCTTTGTCCCCCTTCAAATGATCTACCTTTGATCTTATACACTTCTTCCACACCCATATATATTGGGTCAATGCTTTCCCAACAAAATGATACTAGAAGATAATATGCAATCTACTATATTAGTTGAGGCCTCATTAATTATGAAAAATGTTACATAAAAATCTAACATGTCTGCCTCATCATATATTTTGCCACTAAAAAACTTCAAAATTATATGATTTATCAAAATATTTATGTTATCATCGATTATAATCCCCTTCATCACTTATTATCCAAAGCCTTTCTTCCTAGAGATAGAATTAGGAAGTGGATGGTCCTTCCCATGGAATTTGATCTCTAAATTATTACTCAAAAAGTTATCAAAGGATAAATCATCATTAAACAACTTGTCATAGCTCATATTACTACTACCAACCACCTTCAAGATTGTCTTCTTGATGAAAATATTATCTATATTAAAGGTATAAACTAGGACACATCCCTTAAAGATTACTTCCATAAATTCATTATTTATCTTGAAGCAAGTAATCCCGATGAAACCACTATCCTACCTGATACTACTAAACCAAAAGTAGTTATTAAATAAATTCTTGAAATTAATGTCAATTTACACAAGGATACTTGGACCCTTGATTTTTATGGTGCTAAATAAATTCAAAGAGTTGGGTTTGGTTGTATTCTTATGATCCCTCTTGTAAAATTCATTCATTTAGCTTTCCTCTTAACATTTTACATCACTAATAACATGGTCGAGTATGAAGCTTTAATCTTAGGCATGAGAGTTTCCCTCATTTTAGATATCAAGTACATGCATGCTTTAGGTGATTATAACCTCATTTTCCACCAAGTCAATGGTGATCACCAATTCAAAAGAGATATTCTCATTTCTTATCATCAAAATTCAACTAATCTCACCAAAGATTTAATTTCTTTCACCATCAAGCCTATCCCTCAAGATCAAAATTCTATTGTTGATTCCCTTGCTTCTTCAACATCTTTTTTTAATTTTCACAAATTTCTTACCAATCCCACCTTTCTTATCCAAATAATAAAATATCCATACTCTACACAACTCACTGATTTGCTAATCTACCACATTGAGGCTATCACCATTAGATAAAGCCCATGGTACAAAAACATCATTCAATTTTTGGAGCACCAAACTTATCCTCCCAACTTAGATTCATATGAAAAGACTAATATTCATAAGAAAGATGTTAAGTATGTATTTTGATATAAAATCCTATATTATCACAACACTGAAGGTACCTTTCTCTACTATGTTATGAAATATGAGGTTCTTCCTCTTCTTAAATAAGCACATGGAGGCATTTGCAGTGGCCACTGTAGCAGACATGTTATAACCTACAAATGTTTATGCATAGGATAATTTTATCCCACTCTTGAAAAGGATACCACCAAATTTGATAAAAATTTTACTCCTTGCTAGATTAATGATGATTTAATTCATTCACCTCTAGCTAACCTTAAAACTATAGAATCTCCCTAGTCATTCTTCATGTGGGGATTAGATCTCATAGGAAAATTACCTCTATCCTAAGATGGGCATGTATTTATAATCACAACCACTAAATATTTTACCAAATGGGTCAAGGCTATGCCTCTTGTTAGTGTTACCAGTAACACCATATCTAAATTCATCCTTAATCAAATTATTTTCCATTTTAGTGTCTATCATACTATCATTTTAGATAATTATGGTAATTTAAAAAATAAAGATGGTAAATAGCTTTGTTTTAAATTTAAAATCAATCATGGATTATACACACCCTATGTAATGTCCCCAAAATTTTGAGAAAGTGATTTAATTAATTTAATTAATTTAAGTTGTCCAAAATTAATACTACTTCAAAAGGATGACTTTAATTAATTAATTTTAATTAATACGAAAAAATAAATAAAATATTTTGGCTTCTTCTAGAAGTTTCCTAGGAGCCTTTAAAAGAAGTTGAGGGAAAAGCAATTCAGATCTTTTGTTGCTAAAATATTCTAAGTATTATGAAGCTTGAATCTATGATTCAGCTAAAATCTCTGAGGATGCAAACCTTCAGCAGATTAGAGAAGAGTTGGATGAGAACCTAGCTCTTTTCAGGGGTGGATTCATGATGAAATTCATATTGTGCTTATTGATCAGATCTAGGGCTTCAAAGGTCATTCACTAGATATATCAGGTGTTTAGCATCTACAGAGGTTTCCAAGTATTTATTTTTATTAGATTTGATTTATATATATATATTTAGATCAGGTGCTGTACAGAATTTGCATAGATTGGTACCAGGCTGTATCAGTAGATTTAGAAAAGTGAAGAAGGGAACAGTTCACAGTTGTAGGCTGCAAGGTAGTATAGAGGCTGACATCGGTAGGTAGACTGACATTGGCTGATTAGTGACCGACATCGGCAGGCAGATAGTCACCAACAGGCACAGATCACCACTAGGCAACTGACGACGGTAGTGTATCGACCGACATCAACAAAATAACTAACGTTGGTGACTGTGTTTTTTGGACACAGCAGCCTGAGCCACATAGATCCAGGTTTTTTATTCCAGTTTTCTAGTTTGCTAGAATAATTTGGTTTGGAGACCATATTTGTATTATTTTATGATATCTAGATTGTATTTGTAATTGCATTCAGATTTATATCATTGTCTTGTTTTATCATTGGATATGGTTGTTCCATTTGACTGAATCCCTGCAAGTAGTTGAAATTAGTTTTGAAAAGAATTTGCATCCAAATTTAGTTTGGGATATTTCAGTGGTATCAGAGCCATGCATCTTTCCAGCCTATAGGGGTAAATATATTTTATTTCTATGCACCTAGGAAGATTTGATATAACCCATAGATACTTTACATGAAGTAGAGCTCAGTACGAGTGAGAGTTGGGTATAGGACAGGAACATATCATGACAGAAGAACAAGGGAATGCTAGAAGAAATTAGGATGAGGTAGAAAGAGAGATGATGAGGACCCTCATCACTACTCAACCCAGGATTGTTCAGGCTTTAGACTCATTATAGGATACCATGGACCGTTTAGAGGTGGATAGACATAGAGGTAGGAGGAATAGATCAGTTTTAGTGACAGGTAGTCATCATACCCATCAGTCTAGTCAGCATAGTCATCAGTCCCATTCTTTAGTGAGGAGCTCCCGTCATTCCTCTAGGTGAAATCATCATCATACACCTACTCCAAATAGACCATTACTGCCTCAGTTTGTACCAGGTGGATAACCAATACAGGTGGAGCCACTAGAGATTGGGTTCCAAGAGTCCATTTTGGTAGCCACAGTAGAGTGGAGAGCTTTACCCCTAGAGGTTAGGGAGGTTTTTCCTTTTCCCCAGTATTGTACACAGCATAGAGACACAGCTAGATTTAGGGGAGATCATGGTAATAGACCACCATAGTAATAGCATAATCATGACCTCAATAAAGCTATGGGGAAGATTACATTGGCTCCATATAATGGCTCTAGAGACACTAGTGCAAGAGCTTGGGTCCACAAGCTGGACATATATCTTTCTTTGAGGCCCATGCCTGAGCGTGAGGCCATTTAGTTTGTGGTGTTGCATTTAGAGGGGATTGCATATGATTGGTGGCACCATGGATTGGTCACCTAAGATCACACCTTAGTTCACTCCTATGTTGAGTTCACTAAGTGACTCATTGCACGGTTTGACTGTAAGGATATAGAACTTTACTATAGGGAGTTGGCTCATCTTAGACAGAGTGGTCATGCAGAAGCTTATATTAATGAGTTTCAGTGTATTGTGGTTATGGTACCTGATATGCCTTAGAGATGGAGTGTGATGTTATTTATTGAGGGATTATAAGATAGACTTAAGGGACTGGTACGTGCATTCTAACCAGCCACTCTTAAGGATGCCATTGATGTGACAATGAGACTAGATACTATTCCCACTTCTTATCAGGGTGATAAGAAAATAGCCACAGACTCTCAGCCTATACAGAAGGCCAACATGCCACAAAATAAAGAAGGGTCATCTTCTATAAATCCTTGAATGAATCAAGAGACTAGGAATGACTTGAGGAGGAAAAAGTTATGTTTTTCCTGCAAAGATCCATGGGAACCAGGACACCATTGCATTTGTAAAGGAAAGGTTCATTTGATTGAGGTAACTTTTGAGTGTGGAGATGAGGAGGTTCCTGATACTGATATTAAGGATAATATAGAAGATGTTGAGCAGGGTCAGACACAGTTGGAGTTAGACACCCCTGAGCCTTTGGCATCAGCCAAAGTAATTATGGCTACCCTCTCCAGTTATCCTAACTTTCATGCCTTTTAGTTGAAAGGTACACTTAAGGGTAAGTGGGTTGTGAACTTGGTAGATACAGGGGCTACACATAACTTCATTGACCAGAAGTTAGTGGGAAGGCATGGATTACAGTATGAGAAGTTTGGTGGTTTTGGAGTAAAGGTGGTAGATGGTGCAGTTTTGGGTTGTACCAAACGGATTTCATAGCTTAGTATTCAGATGGGGGATGACACTCTAACTAATGATTTTTATGTGTTTCCTTTAGAGGATTATGATGTGGTCTTGGGCATGTAGTGGTTACAGGGTATTGGGCATTACATTATTGATCACCACCATATGCAGTTAGAATTCCTTTCTGGGGGAAAGAAGATTATATTGAGGGCAGCGCAAGATGGAGGACCTAAGGAGGTGTCATCTCATAGGATGGAGTCTCATTTTATGAGTGATGAGGTAAATGATTCTATTTGTTGCATTACATTTTCACTCCCAATTATGAGTCATCATTCTTATGGGGATTTGGAGAGCATGATAATCAGAGTTGCATAGCAGTCTTTTGGGAAGACTAAGGTATGTGATGGTGAGTTTGCTAATTACATGTTGAGAATTATCACACTACTCTCTAAGAGAAATAAGGAGAATTTATTCACAGATATTTTGTAGCATGGTGTTTCTAATATAAGAGTTTGCAAATTTTTGAGAATAATATGGGATCCTGGAAGTTGGTGTTGTGTATCAAGGGTGAATTGCTTGAGGACAAGCAATCTCTAGGAAGGGAGGACTGTAATGTCCCCAAAATTTTGAGAAAGTGATTTAATTAATTTAAGTTGTCCAAAATTAATACTACTTCAAAAGGATGACTTTAATTAATTAATTTTAATTAATATGGAAAAATAAATAAAATATTTTGGCTTCTTCTAGAAGTTTCCTGGGAGCCTTTAAAAGAAGTTGAGGGCAAAGCAATTCAGATCTTTTGTTGCTAAAATATTCTAAGTATTGTGAAGCTTGAATCTGTGATTCAGCTAAAATATCTGAGGACGCAAACCTTTAGCAAATTGGAGAAGAGTTGGATGAGAACCTAGCTCTTTTCAGGGGTGGATTCATGATAGAATTCATATTGTGCTTATTGATCAGATCTGGGGCTTCAGAGGTCATTCACTGGATATATTAGGTGTTCAGCATCTACAGAGGTTTCCAAGTATTTATTTCATTAGATTTGATTTATATATATATAGATCTTCAGATCAGGTGCTATACAGAATCTGCACAAATTGGTACCAGGCCGTACCAATGGATTCAAAAAAGTGAAGAAGGGCACAGTTCACAATTACAGGCTGCAGGGTAGTACAGAGGCCGACATCAGTAGGTAGACCGACATCGACTGATCAGTGACTGACATTGGTAGGCAGATAGTCACCAGTAGGTAGAGATCACCACCAGGGAACCAATGATGGCAGTGTATCGATTGATGTCGGCAGAATAACTGACGTCGGTGACTGTGTTTTTTGGACATAGCAGCCTGAGCCACACAGATCCAAGTTTTTTGTTCCAGTTTGCTAGTTTGTTAGAATAATTTGGTTTGGAGACCATATTTGTATTATTTTATGATATCTAGACTGTATTTTCAATTGCATTCAAATTTATATCATTGTCTTGTTTTATCATTGGATATGGTTGTTCCATTTGACTAAATCCCTACAAGTAGTTGAAATCAGTTTTGAAAAGAATTTGCATCCAAATTTAGTTTGGGATATTTCACCCTATCATACAAAATGTAATGGCCAAGTTGAGGTCACTAATAAAATTCTCTAAAATATAATTCATGAAATCTGCATGGATTGACACTTTCATCTCTATCCCATTCTTTGGGCCTATCACACTATCATACATACTGCCATTGGGGAAACACCATTATCTCTAGTCTATGGTTTTGAATCAATCATTAAATTAGAAGTTGAGTTTCCCTCTCTCCATATATCTCTTCATGGTATCATATATAATTCTCAATACAAGGCTCATATTTCCAAACAACATAACAAATGTGTTAAAGTTTGCACATTCAATGTTGGTGATTTTGTCCTTAAATTATGTTACACTCATGGAAAAGAAGTTAAATATGCCCAAAAATGGTGGGGTCCCTATATAATAAAAGATATTGTTAGTCCAAGTACATATCTTCTTCAAACCAATGAAGGTCATATTTTCAAAGAAACTACCAATGCATAATTCCTCAAGAAGTATTTTGCCTAATCCTTCCCTTATTTTCATGCTTTCTATATGATATCTATCTATAACTTTTTACAGTATACTTATACAAGTCTTATCCTCTTTAGTAGTTCTCTCTTTTCACACACCTTAGTCCTTCTTTTTGGTCTTTTATTTTCCTCTTTTCTTCATGAGTTGCCTTGTAAAACTATGGATAGGACCCAATCTTCCTCATGATGTCCTTTTATCCTCCTTTTCATACTTTTTACACACTTTCTAAGTGGGTTTTTATCTTATTAGTTGTAGTGTAAGACCAAAGATAGGACCTTGACTTCCTCATAAAATCACCATATTTTCATTCCCTTTCTAGAATGTGTTTTACAATGGTTACAAGTTTTTTATATTTGTTCTCAACTTTCACTTTTACTTATTTTGATAGATGAAATTTACATAACAACCTATACTAGCATGTTTTCCTATATTTCCCTCATCTTTTTTATAAATAATCATACTTTTATATCATTATATCCTTTTTTTTTTTCCCCCCTTGATCACATTTTTTGTAATTTTAAATAATTAAAACTATTTCATGTCTCATTCCTCTTGATTTCCTTTCCTTTCACTCCACATTGGATAAAACAAGGTCAAAGTCAAGATAAAACTTTTAATTCACTTGGATTTATGAGACTCTTAGACACCATGATTTATATCTCTTAGAAACCAAGTCCCAAGTATTTAAATGAAACTCATATTTGTCACCCATATTTGGTTTTCTAAATACATATGGAGGAGGAATACAAAATCCATCAAGAAAGTTAAAATCCAAATCATTTGAAACAAAAGGAAATGATATACAAAATGAAAAATACAAATCTCAAAATTAAAAATCCACCAAAATACATAATTAAAATCACATCTCCTCTCTCTAATAGAAGATCAAACTCCATAGCTAGCCTCATAATAAAGCCAAGGTCTATTAGGGTGTGATAGGCTAGTAGATTGGAATAGGATAATTCAACAAACTCCAAGGTGCTACATACTTTCTCATGAAAGTAACCAATGTTCATAGTAGATTGATGGATATGTAAGGGGTCCTAAGGAATGGGGAATATGTTGTGGTAATGTAGTTCCATTTTAATTATCATGCATATATTCTTCATGGGGTGATCTAAATACTTCATTTGTTGACCTAAGACTTGTGTGGCTAAGAGAATTTTTTCAAAGTCCTCAAGGTTAAAGTCCTCTTATTTTGACAAACCTAATTTGAGTGTATTGACTTCAATAAAGAGTTCATCTACCTTGTTTTTCCCTTCATTCTCCCCTCCACCCATTTCATTTTCCCCCTTTGATAGGCATGTGTGAATATAAATCTATTTTTCCTTCTTCTATACTTCTTTATTCTTCACATCTTAAAAACATGCTAGCACTAATTTTTTTAATTTTTATCTATCCTTAGAATAAAACAATATGCTTGATTAACTATGGATTACTTTGATTACACCATGGATCGGTTTTTCTAGATATGTTTTACTCTATTTTACCATGTGTCATTGTTGTACTACCCTTTTTGTGGGCACTTGCATCCATTTCTACTTTCATGTACTTTTTCCATTGTTGAGTGAGTTTGGATTGTTACTTCTTAGTCAATAATGTTTTTTCATCTTTTATGCACCTTTTTTCATTGATGATTGAGTAAGGATTGTTACTGATCACTCATCAATGTTGTTTTACTTTTTTTGCTTGCACATCTTTATTTAAGGATTGTTATTACTTTTACATTGATGTTTGATTACCATATTTTGGACATGTATCCTTGGTTTGAATTGGTGAGTTTGAATTTCTTACTTGAGGTTTACTCATTTGATTTTTTTATCTTTTTTAGCCTTGGATTTTTTATTACCCAATTTACTCTAAAATTTTACTTGATCATTTGGTCTAACATAGCACTTATCACCCTAGTTTTCCAAATTTATAAGTACATCCCATCCATATAACACAATTATATTGGATTTCCTACATTTGTTTATTTTTTTATCTTTAGTTTTTTATTCTTGGGTTTGTCAAAATTAGTCTATACACCTTACACAATCAAAACTACAAACACAACATATAACCATCTAGTGATAATGGTAAGTTAAGGTATGCATCACATTTACTTTTTAGTAGTTTTCCCTTTCCATAATTTAATTTTAGTTATTTTATGCTTTAAAATACTAAAAAAAAAATTATCCTCAACATCATGTGTTACTATGTTCTTTTTTGAAGCACCATCCCCTCTTGCACTTGAGTGACATGTGATGAGATTCGAGTGGGGAATATGTATACATATAATATTTTCAAAATATATCAATTACTAATGATTTCTATATTATAGGATACCATCGAGTCTCAATCTCTCTAAGTACACACCCTAAGGGGTGCATCAAGAAAGGGATGGGAAGACCATTGATGATTCAAAGGATTATTGTCCCTTATTTACACTTCTTATAATTCCAACCAACTCATAAAAACATTACCCTATTTTTTCCTCCTCTTTTGCACACTTCTCTAGTCTTTTACCACCTTCATTGACCCTTTCCTTAACCTAAACCAATTTTTGATAGTTTTGATGACTATTTAAACTGTGTTGACCTTGTATTATTATTGACAAAACTTATTTAGGTTTAGGTCAGCCCATGGCCGACCTAGTCCATGACCTAGTATGTTTTTATCATTTATGATACTAGGTCGACCTTGTCAGCTTAAAATTTTGGAAGGGTTTAAGGTTAGATCCACTTATATAAACAGATCCATTTTTCCATTCTTAGAGATTACACAATATTTATTATTCATTTTCACTTCATTATAATTTTCTCTTCCACCATTCTACTTGAGGAGTCTTAGTTAAGGGTTTTTACATGAAGAAGAATCTAGACTTGTGGAGAATTCTTGGATGCTTTTTCCTTTCCTATTGATTCTTATAAACCACAACAAACTCTTGAAAATTACATTTAGCCAAGGTAGAGATTGAGTCTTGATGGGTTCATCTTCTAGGTAAGTATCTCTAACTTTACTCCTTTCTTTATTAGATATAAGTAGAATAAGTAATGAATTTTGAATAATACTCTCTCTCTCTCTCTCTCTCTCTCTCTCTCTCTCTCTCTCTCTCTCTCTCTCTCTCTCTCTCTCTCTCTCTCTCTCTCTTTATATATATATATATATATATATTTATATATTAAGGTTTTACCTATACATAGCCTAATTGGGATTCTCTCATGCATGTTTAATTTTATGTTTAATAAACCCCACTTTATACCATGAGCTTTGGTGAGCACTATATTATATTTTTGATTTAATTATTATTATTTTAGTGAATATGAAAACATAGGACCTAGTTTGTCAGGAACCTAGAACAATAAACATGCTCTGATACCACGTGTCAAGATCTTGCTCCAACAATAGAGCACATATGATTACTTCTTGTATTAGCAACTAAACACAGAATTTAACCAGAATCAATAAGTAACTAGAAATATGAAACAACACAGGAATTGAGAGACAATACACAATTGTATTAATAATCACTCAGAAGAATATACAATAAGGAAGATGCCACTTCTTCCTCCACCTCAAAGGTTCGCCACACCTCAAGACCTTCTTCCCTCTCTCTCTCAGTCCCAACAATCAACTCTAATACAAAATTGATGTTCACCTCTCCAACTAGTTAGTAACACGCTGCCCATACGTCAAGTACACAACTGTACTCCAAGTAGATCTCTTGCTCTCTGCTGCTACTTACAAATCACTAGACCTTACTCACCATTGTAAATCTCCAAAAGAAGCCATGCAAACCTGCTGACTAAGATCATACAAATATGAAGAACCCTATTGATTCTCCAAACTAGTACCCACCTTGGTACTGTGGCACTAGGAGGAACACACCATTGCTCTCTTCTCTCAGAAGAAGCTTATTGCTCTCTTACTCTCTAGTTACAAGTTTACACTATAGCCTATGAGTCTATTATATAGATCTCATGCATACAATAATTAGACTATCCTAATTATAATATTAGACACGTAACTCAGGACCAAAAATAGCCTTTGCATGCAAACACTCAGTTCAACGAACTAACTATCCATGGAACAAGCAGTTCTGGAATTGCCACAAGCGACTGACGTCGGTCCCTGTCTACCTAGAGGTGACCGACATCGGCCGACCTCCTGCCGATGTCAGTTGCCTTCTTTTCCATCCTACCATCATCGGTTACCTTGTGCATTGCACTCTGCCGATGCTGGTCTCCTTAAAACTTAGCAACCTCCTCCCTATTTGCACCAGTTGAAGCTTTTAGCTCCACATCCTAACATAGTTAGTGTTATTGCATAGTTTTGCTTGACTAGAGGATTTGTAACCCTCCCTAGTGATATTATTATGGTAAGATATCCCTTGGCTAGGTTAATCATATCCATATTGGTCATGGCCCCAATTATCTAATGCATCCCAATCAAAAAAATAAGTAGGATCTATTTTCTCTAAGATAGGATTGATTTATAGAAATGTTATATTTCTCATTACATATAGGAGGCACTATGGTTGCCTCAAAATATGATAGTGATCCATCTATCTTGTCTAAATTTTGGCTATGGGATGTGGTAGAAACCTCTACATGGTAAACCATTTTTTCCTTACTAATATCCCCATTGAGGATAACACCTATGTGTAAAATAGTCTCATGACTCAACCTAACTCCTACCACAATATAAGAATCCTTAGATGTATCCCAAACTATCATTATCCAAGCATCTTGAAGGTGCCACTACATTATAAGAATATATTTTGTAGAAGGAAATTACATTATAGTGACAAGTAAAGTATCTCAAGGATACAAATTTTTTTAGTCAAAGAATAACTATGCATTTCTAGGAAGACTATAAAGGATGCCTATCCCAACCTCTACACATAAGTCATTTTGGATCTCTTATTCCTAAACAAGGACTATATTACTCTTCTATAAAAAAAATATCACCTCATATTGGTAGAGATTAAATTATGTGAGCATCATCCTAAAGGAGAAATCCATAAAATATGAGACTAAGGTCATATGTAAGTTTCTAGTTGAGTATCAAGACACCATAGATACTACTCAGGCTCAATCTACAAAACTTACACTTTAGTTGCTAGATTAGCAGAAGTAGTTGGATAATATTTGGATGAATACACAACCTAAACTTTCCATGGCTAATTTCACACAAGTTGTAATCACATCACCTAAAGAAACTCCTACTACCATGTATGATGCACTGTAAATGTCACTTGGTGTGAGGGATACAGTCATGTAGAGTATGTAGACCTGATAGAGCTAGATGTTATGAAACTCCTTCATTAGTGTGTAATCTTAAATAAATATATATAGGCTATCATATATCCATGGAAAAATCACAAATAAGGTAAACATAGTGAAAATTACTCTGATCAAGATGGCTAACATGAATATTCACCAACTATTAGATAATTAATCTCCATTACATGATCTTCTACATAGTGCTCAAGAATCTCTCCTCAAATTGAAGTCTTACAAGGATTACTTGGTCCTCATAAACACATGAATTTAAACCTTGGTATTTTAACCCAAGATCATTCCACCAAGCCAATTGTGATAGATCATGTAATAAAGAAAGAGTGTCATTGATCAGTAAATGCCACTACCTACCAACTAATGCTTGTGTAGGTTCAAAAATATTGATCATTTTTTTAATTAAAAGATTGTATAGTAATAAGTTTTGGAAGGAAAGTTATTGAGGGGGGGTGAATCAGTACTCAAAAAATTTCATTTAATTTCATTTAAACATACATGAATCAATCTAACAAGTATGTAGATCTTAGCAAGCATAAGCATCAACTCATAAGAGATTTAAACATATGAACACAATATATACATGGGAAAACCTTAAGGGGAATAAAACCAATTTATTATTTAAATGGACTATATTCCTATAATACAAACACCAATATTTAGTGAAGCACTAACTCCACATGGAGCATCAACCCCAACTAGCTAAGCACCAACTCAGCTAGGTTTAACAAGTACCCACTTGCAAGGAGACACAAATTTCTAGATGAATAAACACCAAATAAAACATATGATACACTTGATCACCTTTATAAACCCTTATTTCTCATAAAACATATCATGATCTTCTTCCTCAACTCTTTTCACACTTTTATCCCTCTCAAACTAGTCTCTAGTCTTCTTCACTCAACTAGCCCTCTTCATGGATTGATTAGGTATTATGACCTTGATCCTCATATGTATAACTTATTTATATATTTATGACACTTATATTATTATTAATATTACCTCCTTCTCCTCACTAATGATCTATATCATTTGGTTTTTTTCTACCCTCTCTAAGCACACATAAATAGGCCTAAATAACTTTGCTTTTATACAAGACACTTGATTTATACTCCTTAGTTTGCCACATATTATTATATTATTATTTTAAAAATTAAATAGGTCTTATAATATTATAATAAAATTCTTAAAACATGAATCAATAAATACATTAGGTCAGTCATAGCTTAATTAGTCCTTACTCCTCTTTTAGGCTTATGGAGACCTAATAGGCCTTCATAACAACACATTACCCTTTGATATTTATTGAATAATATAAAAACACTTATAATGGTAGTAAAAAATCATATGAAACTAAATTATACCTTTTAAAAATTTAATTTATGTCCACAAAACCTTTTAGATCTAACCACCACTTGAACCCTTTCTTAAATCAATGTTCACAATAAGCTTGTGTATACACAAAAAATCTATCTTGAACAAATGAAGCATAGAATTTTTTTTTAAAAAAACATAGAAAAAATAACATATTAAATTACCTCATTACCTTAGGTTCATCATAAACTTCATCATATGATTAAACTTAGGGTATACAAGCTCAAACACTTCTCTACAAGATACTCACTTAGAATTACCTACTGACTTTAAAACATAGTCAAGGAGACATGAAATTATAACACCTAATTTAATATTTTATAGGGATTTTAATTAATGAATAATATAATATAACATATTTATATCAATATCCATTAAAATTATTACAATTACTAATGACAACTATTGGTCTTACAGACCAATCTATTGACCTTCTTTCTCATAAACTCCACTCAGCTAGATAAGCCATTTTGGCTTCACTATTACAACTTATTATAATAAATTAAAAGCTTATAAAAAGTATGTATATATCATTAAATTACCAAAAAACATAAACATATAATTTAATCCATAACTCTTACATGAAAACACATCAAGAAACATCTTCTCACTTCTACCTGATTTCCTTACTATCTGCATCATTAAGTCTATTAGCGATTGGCCAACTTCAATAAAAAAATTCACATATAATATTTATAACCTATACATAAACCTTAATTAACCATAAATAAAATTTTCACACTTTAACCTTCATCCACTTAAAAACTTTGACTCGATCAACTTTGCCTGTTACAACAAATCTCCATAAAATAAAAACACTCTTATAGAGTCTACTCAGTCACTTGATAAGAAAACACACTTGGATATGCTGAAGAGAGTTTTTAAAAACCTCAAATCACTTATATAGCCATACCAAATGATTTTGAGTCCTTTAGAACAAGATCTTCAACATCAAGTTATTATTAGGGTTCTTTGAGGGTTTAAACCATCTTTTAGTCTTAACAATCATTCATAAAACTTAGATCGTATTTATAGAAATAAATTATTGGAAATTTGAGATATAACCATTTATTATATACCATGAATAATTTGTATTCTCATTCATATGATGTATGTGCAAAAGAGTACTTGAAAAACCTTTTCAGGTAGACAACTCTTCATTTTTTAAGCCTTTTATTTTAAACCATGACTTGAAACTTCATGTACATACTTAAAAAACTTGAATCATATTTTTAAATTCTCACCTAATCACCCATGTCATGAAAATTGATCTTGATACTCCATCTGGCCACTATCTCTCTTTTTGCTTTCTAAGCCTTGACATTTAAGTCGCATTAGGTCTTGAATCTGACCTTATAGTCACTTTATAGGATTCACCTTGAAAATATCTGTGTTATAATGCCTATTGTGTATGCTCAATCAACCTCATACACTGACTCTTCTCTGGAGATTCAACAGATCATATACAATACTATTTACTTAAATCTTTAGAGCTTGACTAAGATTCTTCGTAGCTCACTTAGAGCATCTTTAGATCTCTATACAAAAATATTCAGAGCTAAAATTATAATCATTTCTAAAGCCTTAAAAACCTCGTGTAAAAACTCAAACAACCTATCTCATGCTCAAACACTATCAATTATTATTTGAAGCTTCACTAAGGATCTTCATAGCTCATTCAAAATATATTCAAAGATGCTTTATGTAGATCTTTGGAACATACAATTTTTTATTTAGAGCTTACTCATTTTATCATGATAACTACACAAATATCTCACATGGTCTAGATAAATCTTTGAAATTTACTTGACACTTGACATATTGACCTGTACTCATTCATGTTGATCTCAATGACATAACTCAAGCTGACATAATAACATTCTCAAAAAAATAATCTCACATCACTTCTCTCATATAGAATAAAAACTCACTATGATGTAAAAATAACTAATAATACACACATTTTAAAGCTTACTTGACCATTCACCTTCACAATAACCTTTGACATCATGACAACATTAATACCAAAACTCAATAATTAATGATAGTGTTCAACATTCTCCCCTTTGTCATTGATGGCAAACAAACTCAAAAAACTATATCAATCACTCTTGATTGAAATTATCTCTTAGACCTGGTTCTTGAATTTTCTCACCCTTTTTGATCTTTAATTTTATTTTTCCCTTTGTGATATTTATCTTCCTTTGACATTAATGACAAAGGTCTTCCATAATTGTCATTTGTTTTAGAATGAACTCAAATTAGAAGACCACTTTAACATAGATCAAGTTCAATCAACAACTTGAATAGATCCCCCTCAAACCAATCATCCACCAAGATTATATTATAATTATTCATCAAGGGTCACTTTTAACTAATAAATCATACTTTCTCCCTTTGAGATGATACTACCTCTCAAAGACACTAGATTTCACATGGTCTTCAAAAACTATGGCAACCATTTATGATAATCGTTCTCAGAAAATTTTCTTAATCAGGTTACTCTTCCATCTTCCTTGATATGGTTTAATAAAATAAAAATATTGACAATACATAAGGCTATCCCATTATTGATATAAACTACATAATTAGGGAATCCCCTTTTGTCTTCATATATCAAGCTCAACTACTCATACAAACATTTATCAAAAGCTTACTTCTTATATACCAATTGTCTACATTTTGACTTTAGATACTTGATAATATCCTTAGATTTCTCAGAATGTTTCTTAATACACTTAAAACCATAGAGATACCAACATATGAATGGATAATATCTATATTCATCTCCTTGCTTGCATCATAGATAACCTGAAATCTTCTTTACAAGAAACCTTCTTTGATTACAACCTCATGCTTCTACTAATAGAATAATGTCTCCATGAATCTTATTAGATCCACCCCTTTTCATAGGGCACTAAAACATCATGAACTCATGAGATTCCTAGATCTCCATACGTTCACAATATTGAACATTCCTCAACATCCTTTTGGGCTTGATTAGAACTATAGGCTTGATCTCATCATCAACTATTTCATTATCACTGTGAGCTAACAATAGACATTCCTAACTAGATTTCACATCTAAAGCATGCTCTATATTATCAAGTAGTCCATTTGAATTTATAGATTAATCATAACTTATCTTTGCTACCTTAGGTTTCCATACATTCATTTTCCTTCTTTCTTACACTCTAAGAGATCCAAACTTCTTATTTTGATTTGATGACCTTCTAAATCTATTAGGATAGGATCTTGTAATGTGTCCTATATTATGATAACTATAAAAAACTAGCTTATACATACCATTTATCTTATTTGAATTCTAACTCCTTCTCTAGCTCCATAAGTACTCATTCTTGGAGGGTCTTCTACATTCTCTTTCTTTATGACCAAACTAGCTGCATACAAAATAGTAACCATTGAAATAACTAGCATACCTTATAACATTGGGTTGTTTGATAGGTATTTTCATGTTGACCTTCTTGTCATCAATAGTCTTCTCCTTGAATTGACATGCCTCTTTTGGTCTTCTTTGAAACTAAGACCTGCCTTGTCACTTGAAGATTTTTGACTACTCAAGATATCATCTAGATGTCTTCAAAGCTTTTCACCCTTATAGATGCTTGATCTGACTTAGCTTTTAGATATATTATTTTAGTTTCATATCTGATGCAATCTTCCATTTTATCATTTATGCTTTTATTCACTACCTCTATCTATTCCTCAACTTGATTTATGATCTCATCATATTCCTTAGAAGTGTTGCTCATCCTTTATTCAAAAAATCCAAACTATTTCTCATAATCCTTGACTAATGACCTTATTTTGTGATTCTTTCTTCTTTGAAACTTTAACTTCTCTAGGGCACTTTCTAGGTCTACCTCAAGATTCACTTCAACTTCTCCTTCTTCGCTATCATAATATACTTCTTTATCTTATTCTACATCAACCATAATGCCTTTCCCATTTGAGCAACCCTCATTTCCTAGTTCTATGGCTATGAATAAGGTTTCATTATTTTCATGTTTAGGTTCATTATTGACATCATCACTATTATATGTGCTTAAATCACTTACATCAGATGAGTTATATTATTTGGTATAAAAATCTTCTTATTTTTTAATGACCCTTTCCTTCCTTCATTCTTCTTGAAATCTCTCTTATTCTTGTCAGACTTATAGGCATTTCTCTCATCTCCATGGTGTTCATCGTGTCATTTATTATGCTTAAATTTATCCTTGTTGGGAAACTTGAATGAAAAGTGACTAATCATGCCATAACTAAAACATATTAAGGGTAACTTACACTTGTACTTATACGAGCCAAACTTTAAATTCTTAGAAAACATAGATATGAGTTTATCATCACCAATATCTGAAGATACCTCATCCTTGACCTTCTTAGCTTTTGAATTTTTTTCCACTTTGAAAGTTTCTTCTTTATTGGGAGGTATTCTTTCATTTTTTCTCATCTCATAGGCAATCAAGATGCCATGGAGCCCATCCATCTCTAGCTTGTCCAAATCTTACATCTCTTCTACTATAGACACCTTAGGGTCAAACTTAGGAATTAGTGATATAAACACATTTTTTAAAATATTATACTCTTTTAATTCTTATCCTAATCCTCTAATGATATTGACAATTTCATCAATCCTCAATAGGTAGCATGAAATGGTTTCATCTTCATTAATCTTTAGGCTTTCAAACTATATTATGTGGGTATATAACTTGGCCAACTTCACCTTGGTGTCTCCTTAATATATTTTTTTCAATTTGTCCCATATATCTCTAGCTAATACATAATGCATTACCTTTACAATTTCTACTTCAAATAGGCCACAAAGAATGGAATTCATTGCATTGGAGTTATTTTCACTAGCCATCTTGCCTACTGCATTTGTTAGTGGAATAAGAGGCACAATATAACCATCTATAACCAAATTACAAATATCATGTCATTATGACATTATATATATGCTCATTTTGATATTCCAAAATGTATAATTAGATCCATTGAACAATAGAGCCTTACTGGTAGAGTAACCACATTGAGATTGTTGACTAGTCTTCCTTGTTTCTTAGGATCTCCTTTAGGAATTTATACCCACCTCAAAGGACCAAGATCTGATACCAATTATTAGAAGAGAATTTAATGAGATGGGGGTGTGAATTATTATTCAAAAAATTTCATTCAATTCCATTTAAACATACGTGAATCAATCTAACAAGCATACACATCTTAGCAAACATAAGCATCAATTCACAAGAACATGAAACATATGAACCTAGTATATATGTGGGAAACCCTTATGGGGAATAAAACACACTAATGATTCAAATGGAATAGAGTACTATAATAAAAATACCAATATTTATTGAAGCATCAACTCCACATGGAGCACCAACCCCAACTAGCCAAGCACCAACTCAGCTAGGCTTTAGCAAGCACCCACTTTCAAGGAGGCACCAAACCTCTAGGTGACTTAGTACTAGATAATCCACCTAATAAAATTAATCAACTTCATAAAAACTTATTTCTCATACAATATATTATTATATTCTTCCTCATCTCTTCACACACTTCTATCCCTCTCAAATTGACCTATAACCTTCTTTGCTCAACTAGCCTTCTTCATGGATTGATTAGGTCTTTTGAACCTAATCCTCATATGCATAACCTATTTATATATTCATGACAATTATATTATGGTATACATAGAATTATTATTCTCACCAATTATTTATATAATTCACTTGTTCTCTACCCTTTCTAAGCACACATAAATTAACCTAAATAGCCTTGCATTTATACAAGACACTTGATCATATCCTCTTAAATCAGCCAAACATTATTATCTTATTAGGTCAGAAATTTAATAGGTCTTATAATACTATAATAAAATCATTAAAAATTTAATAAATCAATACATTATATCAGCCATAGCTTAATTAGTCCTTACACCTCTTTTAGGCTTATGGAGACCTAATAGGCCTTCTTAACAACATGTTACCCTTTAATCTTTCTTGAAGCATATAAAAAAAATTAATTTGGAATTAAAACCTCATATGACACTCAAATATAAATTATACAATTTTAATTTAGGTTTACAACACCTTTTTAGGTCCATTTGAACCCTTTCTCAAATCATTGTTCATAATAGGCCTATGCATACATAGAAAAACTATCTTGAAAAACTAAAGCATAAACACATTTTTTCCAACAACCATGGAAAAAATAAGATATTAAAAAACCTCATGACCTTAGGGTCATAATAAACTTCATCATATGCTTCATTTTAGGGTACACAGGCTCAAAATAGTCTCTACAATATACTCACTCAGACCTGCCAACTAACTTTAAAACACAATCAAGGAAACATGAAATTTTGACACATGATTGAATAATTTAAAGGGATTTAAATGAATTAAAAATATATTATAAAATCCTCATATAAAACTCCATTAAAATTTTTACAATTACTAATGACAACTATTGGTCTTGTAGAGCAATCTGTTGACCTTATCTCTTATAGACTCCACTCAGCCAGATAAGCCATTTTGGCTTCATTATTCCAACTTATTATAATAACTTCAAATATTTTAAAAAGTATGTATAGATCATTAAAATCCAAAAAAAAATCATCATACACTTTAATCCATCACTCTTACATGAAAACATATCATGAATCATATTCTCACTTCTACCTGATTTCCTTACTGTCTACATCATTAGGTTTGTTAACTACTAGCCAACTTAAATTAACAACTTTGAAAACCTAAGATTTAGAACCTATCCAAAAAAATTCATGGACCACAACTATAGGTACCACACTTTTAATTTCATCCACTTATGAAATTTGACTTGTTGAACTCTACCTATTACAGTAAATCTCTAAAAAATAAGCACTTTCTTATAAAGTTTTCTCACACACTTAAGAATAAATCACACCTAGAGATGCCCAAGAGAGTTGAATACAAAATCCAATAAATTTTATATAAATATAAAATAATTTTTAGTACCTTATAATAATATCTTAAACATCAAGCTATTAGTAGGGTTCTTTGAGGGTTTAGACTATCTTTCAGTCTTAACGATTAATCATAAAGATTAGCTCCTATTTATAGAAACCAATGATTGGAAATTTAATCTAGAACCATTCAATATCTACCATGAATATCTTATTTTTACATGCCAAAGAGCACTTCAAAAACCTTTTGGGGTAGACAACTCTTTATTGTATGCACTTGAGAAACCTCAAAACACTTGTCAGGCCTTTTATTTCAAACCATAACCTAAAACTTCATGAACATACTTAAAAAAATTACTCACATTTTTATATGCTCACTTGCTTACCCATGTCATTTAAATGGATCCTGATACCCCATCTAGTCATTATCTCTCTTTTTGCTTTCAAGGCCTTGACCTGTAAGTCACATTAGGTCTTAAATTTATCCTTCTAGCCATCTTGTAGGCTTTACCTTGAAACTCTCTTGTGTTCTAATTCCTCTTGTGTATTCTCAAGTAACCTCATACACTCACTCTTGTTTAGAGATTCAATGGATCTTATTCAAATCTATTTACACATATCTTTAGAGCTCAAATAATTATCTTTATAGATCACTTAGAGCATCTTCAGAGCTAACATTATAATTATTTTCAAATCCTATAATGTAATTCCTATAAGATCAGAGATATTTTTGCAATCCATAGCATTAGATCCTATATTATTAATTCTAATCATTTGTACACTTTTATGGTAGAGTCATAGAGTTTTTTATGTTATTAATATTTTTTGATGTGTATTTTTTATATATCTATAAGTAGTTTACATCATACATTGAGTTATTAAGCAAGTGTATTTATCTATGATAAACCTTGCATATGTTTAAAAGTATTTATTAAACCATCATGAAATATTTTGATGTAAATTCACACACTCTATCCCCATAATTAGCATATTCTAATGAAAACCTGAGAACCTTTACTAATAAGTCTTGAAGTTCCTTAAGCACCCAAGGAATGGGAAATAAGGAAAACACCATCAACATGTTAGTATTATTAGTTCATAAAAATTAGAAAATTGACTAAGTATAAAATGAAATCATGAATTTTCATAGTGAAGGACAATAGAGTAATAGAAAAGAATCAATTAGACTCATTAAAAAGGACCTAAATTTTCCCATTTTAAGATCCCAAAATTAGCAAAATAGAATAATTGAAGGGCCACATTAGAAATGAAACTTGAATACCTTACAAAGGCCCAAAGTTTGAAGAATCATATTTTACACTCATTGAATTTAAAATAAATATCATTATATCAAAAATAGGCTATGTTCCAAAGTAAGACATAATAGAAGCTTAGTCATTTGAAGTGTAATGAAATAATTATGAGTTGAATTGCTAAGGCATAATTTTAGAAAAGATATAAAAGTTACACCAATAATAAAAGTCTTAGTCTAGTTCAACTCAAAGGAGGATTTTTAAAGGTACTTTAAAATGCATGATCTAAAATGGTTAAACCCTTTAGATTTAAGCAAGTCTAGATATTCACATCAAAAAACTAAGCAAATGATCAATAGTAAAATAAGGAAGTAGTCCTATTTAACTAAGAGGTTCTCCATTTGAAATATTAGAATGGAGTGTGTTATACCCAAAAAATGGTGACCTCTATGGGGATAATGTTATGTCAACATTTAGAATCCAGTCGGTAAATATTCACACCTAGATAATAAGCACAAACTATAAGATAATTTATTAAACAAAATCAAGATGTTGAAGGCATTAAAGTATACTTTAATATGTGACATAATAAGCTTTAGATCCACATTAGACCATCATTTTGTGCTAAAATTGATTGGTTATTTTGTATCCCTTTGTATTTAATTCAAGGAATTTAAATCTATCCAAATCAATCATAATTTATGATAAGGAAAATTTAGATATTTAGCTTGGGGGGATGGATAGGGCATTGCTCTACTACCAACCAAGCATCTATATCCCCAATATAGATACCTTTGGTCCCATTCATGGCCTTGCTCCATTGCTAACTAGGCCAAAAATCATGTGATGAATATTACTTGAATCACCCTTCTGAGGAAAGAATTTATTTTTTACATTTTGTTAAATTTCCTTTTTATTTCATTATTCACTCCATTTAGGATTGGGGTACCAATCCATGGGTGTAGTGGTAGACTCATAAAATTGATAACTATTAATACAAACATAAATCTATTCATTTCCTAAAAAATTTTAGGTATGAAATTAAGTGAAGTTTGATGGTTTTAACTAGAAAATGAAATGTTTGTAAAAATCACATATTTATTTCAAATCACTAGCCTTTATAATTCTAAAAATGGAAAAACAAAATTGTTTCTAGTTTATGGAGCTGTTAAATCATGACTACTTACTATATAACTTTTGTCTAAATGATTCTCATTCATCTACTCACCATGTGAAGTGACAAACCCAAAAAAAACTAGGGACACCTCAATTCCAAAGTTATCATTTTATTTTACACTTCCTCTTATATCTACCTTTGATTCAATTCTAGTTACAAGAATTATTTATTTCTATACAATATTACAATAAATGGTCCATAAGGGAGGATCCAAAATATAAATTCTATGAGACCACATTCAACATAACTAATTTCTAATTTTATGGTATGTAATTAGCATCAATCAATTTTTATTTTAGAGAATAATCTAAAAAGACACCAAAGATTCAAATAAAACCATCCAACTTAAATGATTTAGGGAAATAAATAAGAAAACAACATAGCCAAACAAATAAACAAAAGAAGGAAGCACACCTAATCTAAGAAAGCAAGAAACACTATATATTATATAAATGTAGAAAACCTCCTAACTCATTCTAAGATGGTGTTGGATGGAACAACTGAGAAGTGATGATTTATAAACTATCCATTGACTAGAAACTACAAGTCATTTCCTTGTAGATACTTCAATCTAAAAACATTCTATCCTATCAATTCTATAGCTTGACAAGGACTGGTCCAAAGAGGAATTAACTTAGAATGTTGACCTTTCTTCTCATGGGATTCATCCCATAATAAAACCAAGTCTAAAATGTGAAACAATTTGACTTGGGATATTATATCAAACTATATTTTCACATCTACTTGGTTCTTGCTAAAATGTTGTAAGGATTAAACTCTCATATCATCCATATGAACCAAGTCTAACAACCTAGAATGACCTATCTCATTTTATTCCATGTATTCATAGATGAACTGATATGTGGGTTTCTTGAGTGTCATTAGAAATATTGGTTCCATGCCATGAACCATCATGAAGGGATATTTCTTAAGACTCTTCTTTTGCCTTGTTCGATCAACCCATAAAGCATACTTAAGTAGGAGATTCCAAATGCATAGGTTTTCTTCTAATGATTTATTGATGATGCTCAACAATTTCTTATTTTTTGGACTTAGCTAAACTATTTCCATCTGGATAATAGTTTGGTAAATTTAATGCAATTTTAATTTGATATTCCCACTTATTCAACTCAATTGATTGAAAATTAATCTTATTATCACACACAATTAACACATGGGTTTCAAATCTCATAATAATGTTTTCTTAAAATAATATAATCACCTCCTTAGTAGTGTTATTCTTTGTGTCTTTTGATTCTACTCATCTTGTACAATAGTCAGTCACTATAATAATGAATATATGGCCAAGTAAAGATTTTGGATTTGTCACTCAAATGAATTCCATTCCTCATAGAGAAAAGGTACACTCCTCAACTATTGGTTGGAAGGGCATAACAACATGAGTTTTACTTTTTAAAAAGGATTCTTGGATATTAATGAAATGACCCCCAAAACAAATTGAGCATCCCTTCTTTAAGAGTTAATAGTGTAAATATTGGATCAATTTTTCTACATGTAACTTGGTTTTGTGTGAATTATCATAATCCCCATAACCACATTTACATATATGTAACCCTTAGCCATGGTAATTACCCATAAAATATTCTATAGAGAATATTATTTTCTTAGGAACTCTATATGCAGTTCAAGGCATATCAATATGAGAACCATAATGATAAGCTCTGAATTATATGGAGGTAGACACCCTCCCATTATGACCACCTAGGTGTCATTATCCTATCTAAGAAAATTACATCTATGTACTTTTGGGTATAGGTCAAGGTAGATTAACCACCACTATGAGTTTTATGGAAGTATCATCCTAATAGGAATTCATTTCTTGTTCATATGATGTCCTATTATAACTCAAAGTTCATAATGAAGAAATCATATTATCTTAACTAACTTAATTGATGTCATATGTCTGAACTAGTTTATTACTTTAAAAATACACTTGTATATCCATGAAATTACAATATGAATCTATATTTTATAAGTTTTGTGTAAATGAAGAGCCCATTATAGTGTTATCCCTATTTAGATCGTTTTACCATGATTTATAATTCTAGGGATCCTCATACTAAATGTAAACATAGGCTACTGAAATAAAATTAAATTGTTATAATATTTTTCAAGTTCATAAGTGAATATTATTATTTTTATAATATTGGTTACTTAATCTTACTATACCATCATGTAGTTAGTCACTTAGAGACTTATATCTCTCAAATGTTAATTACTTATAAACTAGTCATTGTCATAAGAAAATTATGCCATTCAATCATAGTTTATATGATTATATTTTTGTTGTGTTTCACCTTAAATTATATGATTATTCATTTAGGAACATCAAACTACTTATACTATCTATTTAGAAATTCATCAACTATTAACAAGTATCATTTATGACACTAAAATTTCATTACCAGTTAGGACCAAACATGATTTTAGTTTCCATGAGATGATCATTTAATCTATCATAATCATTTTCATTAATTGGAGTATCATAATACTATACTAATTAAATAGTCAATAACATATATCGATATAAACAAAAAAATAGCTTGAGGCTATATTAGCATCTAATGTCAATATGAAATATTGCATTATTTCAGTGATATTTAGGAATGAGGAACATTAGTTTACAATAAATGAATTTAAATGTTTAAAATGATTTTATCTCCTATTTAAAAAACTCAAAAAACTCATTTCAACATATAAAATGGATTATACAAACTAGAATGATTTCAATATATCATTACATACTTTGTTTTGACAAGAAGAATACAATCTAACTTTAAGGATGCTTGAAGTAATTTAATATTTAGATTAAATACAATAATAATTCTCAACTTAAATAAAATATATTCACCAAGTGGAGTAATAAATGTGTTTCTAATAAGGATTTAAAATCTTGCAATGATGAAGTCTAAAGTAGACAACAACTTTTGCAACTTAAATAACTTTAACTAATTATGAAAATGACTAATTTGTAAACTTATTTATATTCCTGTAGAGTACCAAAAAAATTTAATAAAATCATCTTATCAACAATTCCATAAAGTGAATTTAATGGTTGGAAACCATTCCCATGTATAGTGCCTTTTTGAGATTCAAAAGAACTCAGAATTTATGTTATAAAGGTATTGGTACAACAATATAAAATCTAATAATTCCCATGTATAATAACTTGAATTTAGTATGTAGTTTTAGCCATTATAATTTATATATTTTCAACATAGAATTTAATATTATCTTAGTCTTATATAAATAATCCATGATCAATATAATCAAATTGTTAAATGATAATCACTAAGCTAGAAATGAACTATTAACACTATAACAATTACATTCATTTAAATGTAAATATTAACTCAAACTTATAACTAGTTAACCTTTCCATTTTATTAGAGGTATATAAAATTCTATTTAATCTTAATAATTTGAATCAAATAAATAAATAATATTGAAATAAATGAATGAACAATGGTATTAATTAGCCATATTTCTATATTTTACGTCAATCTAAGTGTTATTTTGCATTTATCAAACATGGTATAATAATAATATCCGATACAAGGAATTAAAAAATATAATGAATCATTTGATTATACAAATAACCACTGATTAATAACTTATCCACATGATCTATCTCAACCTGACCCATCTTATGTTCCCCCCAATCAGTGGCCCTTACCACCCCCAACCATCAGCTGAGAGGAGGAGTCAGGTTTTTACATCTTTGGGATAAGAGTATGAGAAATAAGGGATAAATTTTGTCACTAATTTATTATTATACAAACAATCATTACATAATTGAAAGATCAAGTACAAACACCAACAAGCATACAAGGATTGGTAACCTTTATTTATCCTCTAAAATTTTGTAGGTATCAACTACATATTTAGTTAAACCCAATCAACCTTCATCATGGATTCTAAGTGCACAAAAATATCAATATAGAAACTCCATCACTTTAGGTGATATAAAATCATCTCTTATAGCCAACAATAATAAGAAACATCACATCAAGAATACATTCATAAATATACAAACATAACACCAAATATTTATATGTCTTGCCCATTTTCCAATTAGTCAGGTATAGTCATTTCATCACCCTCAATAAGTGATGAAATAATTATATTTAACCCTTTTATATGGTTGGATCGATCCTTTAAAAAAATACTGCTATAAAATAATATCAAATAAAACCATAAGTGTTTTTGAACAAGAATCAACCTTAAACAATAAACCTTATTTTTATAACCACTAGGTTAATGTTCATTCATCAAAAAGTAATTTAACCACACCCTAAAATGGTGAACCAATAGGATAATAAAACCCCAATCACGTACTTATCCCATCCACTTCTACAAGAAAGGGAAAAATAGAAACCCTAATGTTTTTTCTAATGGTGAGTAAGCCTAGCACAAAAGAAATATTTTATTCAAGACAATAATCTCTTAATGCCATTCTAACTGGTTTTTCCAACTATAAATGAAAATGAAAACCCAACCATTTAATTAAGTTGACTTCTTTAATAGGGTTGAAATACCTGAAACCCCAAAATGAAAATGCAAGAAAAAATCAAATGCACAACTTAAACCCTATGACTAGGTAAATCAAATAATTATTAATCTTAGCATTTTATTATGGCCAAACAAATATAATGAAAGGAATATTTTTATGGATTTTAAATGGATATTTTAATTTTATATTTAAAAACCTAGAATTTTAAATAGTTGAAAATCAAACTAGAATAACCATTATAAAAATGAAAGGGTTATATTCATCTAAAACATTTATAGGTTCATGAGGAAGTCTATTGACTTCCTTCTAATCCTGTAAACAATCCCTTATATTATTTTCATCTAAAAATGACATAAAATCCTTTATTTATCCAAAAAATAAAAATTAAAAACACCTACTTGGTATGATACTATCACAAGAGGATAAAAATATTCAAAAACTTACCAACAAAACTTGTCCTCACCAAGCACCATGCCTAGCATCTTTTGTAGCTATGGTCTAACCAGGTCATTCTCCCTCTGTAATTACTTCATCCTATCACCATATCCTTCATAGGGTTTCTCCCTTCTCTCCCTAATCTTCTCACCAATATTTCTCCATCTTCTCCAATCTTCTCTTCTATCTTCTCCAATATTCTCCCATGTAAAAGTATAACCTTAGAAAAATATTTTGGTAGCTAAGCCAATTTTACCAAATGTACCAAAGATCTAAATAATAAATTACTAAACCTAAGAATAAAAAATAGGTTGTGATATTTTTTTGGCATGGATTCAAAACCCCATGACCCCCTAATGTTATTATGAAAAAAATCAAATATTATTTTAATAATAATTCCAATTTCATCATAACTTGTGATCCCATCATGGTTCAAAAGACCATTAACATAAACATTAACCCCTTTTAACAAAACACTACATAAGGTAATAAAATAAAATAAAAAAATAAGTCCTTTATTTATGCATGCTAGCACTACCAAATTTATAAGCTTTTATAACTAGCCAATGCAAGATTATGGATTTGAAACAATTTCTAGGCTTGTGTTACTCAAGTTAGTAACTCAATGGGTCTACCTCTAATATTAAATATTCAAACAAGTATTATGGTCACAATTGACTATAAGCCAATGATGGCCTATGAACAATAAATTTTAATGATTATGCAAAATAGAATACAAGAATAAAATACCAAAGGTCTATAAATAGATTAAGCAAAAAAAATTAGGATAATGAACTCAATCAAATGAATAATGACAAGAATTTAATAATAAGATCATAAAACAATTAAGGCATACAAGAACTTGTAAAAAAAAAATTTTGAGAATATAATTGAAAATAAGTATACAAGAAAAAGATGATAAAAGTTCTAGAACAACAAAATAGAAAAACTATTAATTAGTGGCTAAAAACTTATAAAAAAATATCCCTTGTTAACTTTGTCAGGCTACTTGACTACTCATTTCCCTTGTCCATTATCACCTAACTACTAGAGTCCACCACCAACCTAGCTCATTTACCTATACCTACACCCATAAATGGTCATTAACATCACTTATATAATATGATAATATAGATTAAATAAATAGTAAAAGTATAGAAACTAAATGTTATAATTATTAGATAAATTTAGATACCATAGGTGGGCTTAATAAAAAAATTTGACCTTTTATACTAGGTCTTTTTTCGTAAGTCCAAATGAATGTCTTACAAAATTTTAGAATTGTTTAAGGTAATTTTGAAGAAATTAAGATAATGAGGTTTTATTATCCTATGCTTGCTTCTAGTCACTTTATTGAAAGTCTTTAGTGTCAAGGGTAAAGGAGTGAAATAATGGTATTTTAAGTCATTTAATGTTTGTTTTATGTCATTTCATGTGTACTTGGTTTTACACCTTACCCAAAGTGATGTGAAACTCCATTTCTAACATTTAGATGCTTTTGTAATGACTCATTATTCATTTATAACATCCAAAAAAGATATAATGGGGAAATTGTAGAGGAAAAGAGATGAATAATGAATTTACACATTGTCACACTTTTGTATAGGTCAAGATAAATCTTCATGATGGTGTGGTTCATCATCTCCATCAGTTCAAGAAGGTAAAATGGGTATAATCTTGAAGGAAATAAGATTTTAGAGGTCTTTTTATAGGTAATTTCCATTGAAAGGTAATGTAAAATATTTTATAAGGATAATACCAGGTCCTTCATATTGAAATCCATGTAAGACAGTGAGTTTCAAGTCTAATCATGTAAAAAACATTTCCATTCTTCCATTGAGCTCTTGGCGAGTTCACAATAGTCATTTTTAGATGCTTAGTATGGACAAGAGAGAGAAATTTAGTACCTAATATCTTGGAAAAATATGGAGGACCTAATGACCTCAATATTCAATTCATTAGTTATGATTTCAAATGGATAGACTTTATGAATGATTGCTAAGAAGGTAGGGTGGTCTAAAACACTATAAAACCCCTACTAGCTATGTTTTCTTCTTAAAATGTCATTTTGAAAATGGTTGGAAGCATGAATGTAATAGGAAAGGATTTATGATATATTTAAAACTTTTAAAAAAAATTACAAGTCTCATTTGGCATGTGTGAACTCAAAAATGGAAGAAATATCCACTTTGAAATAGGTTACAGACTGGTGACAATGGGGTTTTGGTGTTTCAAGTCTCCAAGAAGCTAAAGGCACATGGTCAAGGATATAAAATACTATTTAAATAAACTAAAATTATCTTTAAATTCATTTAAATATTTATTCATTCCTTCATGGACCCCAAAAATTTACATGTGGGTGACTAACAATTTTCCACAAGCATTCATCATAGATTAAGATTGTAGGAAGAATCCTAGTAATATAAATGCCACCAATGCATGAAAGTAGTAATAAATAGGGTTTTATTATATTTTTTGACTATATAAACTCATTTATACATTATTAAATCATTATTTGGGTCAAAAAGGCAAAGAGAGATCATGTTCTCATGTCCATCAAAGGACTTTGTATAATCTACAAGTGTCGAAGGTCAACTTAGTATGAAAGTCTAAAACTTCAAGAAACCAATATGGGAATTGGTTTCATAAAATTATAATTATATATTATACCTAAAATGGTTTCCATAGGATTTGTGTCATTAACATTTGCTCTTATAAATCAAACCTACAATGATCTTAGGGTGGAAACTATGTGCAAATTTACTTGCACAAGAATGAATTGAAGGGACAACTCTTGCCTTACATAAGAGGATGAAGGTCTAATAAATAATTAATATTGTTTTTAAATAGTTAAAATATTTTATTAAGGCCAATATTATCATATAATACTTCATAAAGAGATTAGAATGATGAATATGTAGACCTACAGGTCTATAGACCTCTAGGTCTCTATTTTCAAGTACATGCAATGAACATTATATTAACAAATGAGGTATAAGGACCAAAAGAGATATGTATGACATGTAAAATATATTTCAAAATGTGTGAAATTTTTAATATAGGTAAATAGTTAGTAAGATAACCATTCTTGTGCACTAACAAATATAAGGCTAATAAGGAACACCTATAGGTTTGATTAGGATTTACAGGGTTGCACCTTGGATATGAGGAAAAATTACATATTTTTTGATAAAAAATTAAGTGTTGGAGAGTAAATTAAATATGTTAAACCTTATTTATAATCACTAATATGGTCTTTAAAAATATTTCAAGATGACTAAAGGTAGTGTAAAGGCTAGAAAAGCCTAGTTAGGCTTGGAAGCCTAAATCATCACCTATAGGCATGTGAGAGGAATATACAAAATTTTATATATCTCAGGGTTATTTGGTGACTTAAAATACTTTAGAGATGAGTAATACTATGGAATTTTTTTTTAAAACCTCTAATCTCACTTTCATAAGAATAAAAGGTGCAATAGAGCCTAATTAGGCCTAAATTCTCATTATAAGCACCTACAAACTATAATTAAGGATATGATTAAAAAAATATGAAAATATAGAAAGATCATGAAGATATTATGTATGGATAGTATTTAAGTTAAACTTGGTGAAGGTAATATATGTAACTTAACACATTGATAAGTTAAAATACCCCAAATAAAGTCACTAGGGTGAGACTAGCCTATTGGCATACAAACCCTCAAAGTACAAAAATCAATTGCAAAACCTTTTAGAGGGTAAATTAATATTGGATGTCATTGATAAAAATTATATATATAATATTTCATACCTATTATATTCTCTTCTAAAAAAATTCAATCTAGATGCTTTAGACTAAAAACTCTCTCTCTCTCTCAGTCTAACACAGTTTGGCAAACTTGAGAGTCTACTTTTGAGGCTTAGAAAATCCATGGAGGATATACATGGTGTAAAATTGATATTTGAGTATTTTGGGTGTTCCAATACTTATATTTAATTTCATTACTTTTTTAATCAAGACACTATGCTTTATGAACAATGCTTAAGAGCTGAGACCATGCTAAAACCCTCATACCACCTTGTGAAGATCTTGAGAGACCTCAATATATTTCTTAGATATTGTAGGAGAATTTGCATGGGAAATAAATATATTATCCATGTAATGGGACCCTTGTTTAATATAAACTTTTGGTATTGGTTTAGGGATTAGGGCCCTCATCTTTATGAATCATCGTTAATATGATAGGCTACCTTAAACCCTGCTAAAACCTTACAAAACACCTGATGGAGAAGTTTGGCCTCTTAAATGATTCAAATGGATTGATATGGAATAAAAATTAATTGAATGAAATTTTAACACCTAATATAATATTAATGAGTTAGTATTTTGGCATGTGTGAGGTATGGTTATATGGATGTTGGCCTAAGAATGACTATTACAAGCTTAAAGATACAATTCTTAAGGGATCATCATGGAAGTTGGCTGAGAGAGATATAGAAGAGTACCTTGGAACCATTTATGATATAGATAAGGTGTTTTAATATTATCCTAATGCCTCATGAATAGGTTTCAATACATCTAAATTACCCGATGAGCTAGTTTTAATTTGAATGTTTTAAGAGACATATTGACAAATACATATGTCATCAAGAGATCTAAGAGACCAGACCCTAATGCACCTATAAATCAATCTTGGAGATGTTTTTAAATAGGAAAAGAGTTAAAATGACCCATAAATTATACTTCAGTTCTATTCAAGCTATGGTGATAACCTTCAATCAATAACTAGGCCTAGAGTTGAAGAAATAAACTTACTATGGTGGTTTTTACTTCAACAAAGTAAGTTTCTCAATCAAATTTCAAGTTCTATCATCTTGAAAACACTTGAGACTTAATTATTATATCCATAAAGATGAGAGAGAAATTTAATTAGCCTAGGATGTCATTAGAAGACTCCAAGGAGAATGACTAAGAGTGACACATGGAAAAACATGAGCTTGTAACTCCTCCTTATCCAAGAATGGGTAGTTTCAAGAAAGGTTGATGAGTCATCTTAGAAGGTGAAAGGTAATTCCATGCCACCTTTGATGATGGAAAAGATTAAATCAAGGTGACACACTTTTAAGGATTTTTTAGGACTAATATTTAATAGTTTTCTTGATTGTAACTCATTTTCTTAGAAGATGACACTTGTCATTGATATTCCTATGCCTCTGTCTCTTTATCACTTTCTCCTATATACACAACCTTTAATGGATTTTTATAAATCCTTTGTCTGACTATGGATAATCCTTGCTCAACTCAACACTTTTACTATGCCTAATAATGTTGAATAAAGTTGATTCTTACCTTTTCATTTACTTGAAATTAAAGTACTTGTTTGATTATTGATGAATGCAATAGTAGTGCTTTGACTCTTTCTCATTTGTCCTCTCCTAACTCTTTAAACATGGATTGTCTTATTTTATGTCACATAGTGAGTTTTAGGTAGCTTTTCATAATTTAAATTTATATTTCAATCATTAGTGTCTTCTTTAGTCCCATTCATTAGCCTTCTTATTCAATACATTGTCTATGACCTCCATGTTAAACTAATCATGCTTGAAAGTCCTTATTGAGTGGTGTGATTAGGTTCATGCCTAATTCACATTCTTGGTGCATGATATTCAAGTGGAGAGTGTTAATTTGGTGCATCACCTCCCTAGTTTAGTTTACTTTTATTTCTATTACCCTTTTCCTTTGGAATCATAGGTCGAATAGAAGTTTAAGGTGATACTATCAAGGGAGCTAGCCCTATCTAAATATTTACCTCACTGATTAGGCCAACCATAGCCTAAATATGTCTCCATGATATCATTTAAGTGAGGAGGATTTAGAAACCTCCTTAAGGGTGTAAATTTTGATGATAATAATAACCAAATCAACATATTTACAAAATAAACTATAACTATAGTACTTAGTTAATGATAAAAATAACCAACTAAACATGATCTAAATTAGATTATGACATAATTAGTGTAGTACCAAAAAAATAATAGTTCTAAATTATAGTTAATTAATATAAAAGTATGATAAAAACATATCTCTGTCTAAGAAAAAAAGGTATGCAATATGGATTATAACATCCTCCTCCCTTTAATGAGGAATTGTCCCTATGATAGATCAAAATAACTGAGAATAGTGTTATTTAAATATTTATATATCCTCCCAAGTGGCACTCTTGGTACTTAGTTGGTCTTATTGTATTAGGGATTTTTGGATTTCTTTATTTTTTAGTTTAATGCTGTGATGGCCTAGGATTTTCATTGGGTCTAATGCATCTATTTCTCTTCTATAACCTACATTTTTTTCCAATCCAACACATGAGATGGATCAGACACATATTTCCTTAATAATGCAATACGAAACACATCATTAATTCTTGACAGAGAATGAGGTGAATCCACCTAGTAGGCAATAGGGCTGATTTTATCCATAATGTTGAATGGGCTAACAAAGTGAGGAGCCAACATGAAGGTTTTCCCAAACTTAATTAAACTCTTCTAAAGTCTCACATGTAGAAAAAAAAATTACCAATAGAAAATTCAGGAGGATTTATCTTCAAATTAGTTGAATTTTTTTTCAATCAAAATCAAACTCTAAATTTTAGCATATTATGCCTATTTTCTCATCATATTTTAACAATAATTCTATACTAGCAATGCCCAATTTTCTAAGCTATCCCAATCGAGTGTAATTCTACATCTCTACCCATATAGGGATTAAAAAGGATCCATTGTAATTGTATAATGATAATATTTGATATACAAAATCTTGACTAAATAGAGATAATCCTCCCACTTAGTTTGTTAATTTGTAAAATACATGTGAAACATGTTTGTGACTACATAGTTTATTATTTCAGTTTGATCATCCATTTTTGGGTGGTATGAAGAATTGAAATTTAACTGAGTGATAAATGTTGTGGTTAACGTTCACCATAACCTTGATGTGAACATGTCCCTATTATAGATAATGACTTCTATCATACCATGCAACTGCACCACTTCTTTCACAAAGCATTCAACAAAAACATTAGCATCATTAGTCAAATTCCCATCAATAAAATGACCATCCATGGTTGTTTTGTCAATTATGAATAAGATAGTGTCATGTCATTTATGAGATTTAGGTAGTTATGTAATAAAATCAAGTGAAACAATTTCCCATTTATCTCTTTATATGTCATGTGGGTATGTAAAACACCTATGATGGTAGTGTTTAGCTTTTGCACACTAATATTCTAGACATCTTGCCACAAAGTAGGAAATATTGCTCTTTAGACCAGGCCAACAATAGAGCCTTTTTAGGTCATGGGTCATTTTGGTGACACATGGAGGGGGAAAATGGGGTGTTTTATGTACTCATTATTACACAACATTATGAATTCCACCTGATTTAGGTATAAAAATTATGTTTTTATGCTATACAAGGACATCTTTTTTAACATAAAAATTAGAAAATTCTTTTGTCAAAAGCTTGTTATCTAGTCCTGCATGTATTTTTTTTTAGTAATTATCAATGAGATACTATTTTAGGACAACACTTCTAAAATTACCTTGTAAAATAGACAAGGAAACAAGGTATGTACACATGCTAAGTGAATCAACCACACAATTTTCCTTTCCCTTCACATAAGAGATGTCCATGTCAAAATTACTGATAAACTCCATCCATCTATGCTAGTGGGAATTCAAATCATCTTGTGAAAACATGTGTTATAAGCTATGATGATTAGATTTCACCTTGAAAAGTTTGCCTAGGAAAAATTACTTCCACTATTTTAATGTGTGCACTATGGCAACAAGCTCTAAATCATGTGTGGGATAGTTCTTTTCAGATTCCTTGAGATTTTAAGATTCATAATCCACCACTTTACCTTCTTACATTAATATGCTATTGAATCCTTCCTTAGAAGCATCAACCCATACCTCAAAATGATTATTTGGGTCAAGTATAATTGTAATAGGATCTATTGTTAACATCTATTTAATTTTTTTAAAATCTTTTTCACATTGAGGTGTCTATGCAAATTTTTGACCTTTATGTTACAAGGATGTAATGGGGTTCACTAGGTGAGAGAAATTTTCTAAAAACTAATGATAGTATCCATCAAAGCCTATAAAATTTTTAATTCCATGCATGTTGGATGGATAAGTCCACTCTTGAATAGATTGGATCTTTGTTGAATCAAAAGAAATGCCCTTCTTGGAAATAACATGTCCCAAGTAATGTATTTTTGTTTGGTAGAAGATGCATCTAGATAGCTTACCAAATAATGTGTGTTATCCTAATCTTTATAATACTAGTCTCAAATGTTGATCATGTTTAGTTTCATTCTTAGAGTAGAAGAGAATATCATCCAATAACACTAGTACAAATTTGTCTATAAAATCTATAAAAATGATGTTCATTAAATTCTTAAATGTAGTAGGTGTGTTTATGAGGATAAAAGGCAAACTAGTGAACTTTTAGTGGCCATACCAAGTTAAAAAAATTATTTTGTATATGTCCTCATCTTTGATATTTTGCTAATGCTGGCTAGATCTTAAATCGATTTTGGAAAAGAGTTGCATATTTCATCTGATCAAATAAATCAACAATATGGGGTATGGGTAATTATTATTTAATGTCACATTATTGAGCATATGATAGTCAATGGAAAAACTTAAAGTGCCATATTTATTTCTCATGAAGACTACTAGATCACCCTAAGGTGACACACATGGCCGAATGCTTCCATTGTCCAAATGTTTTTGTAATTAAACTTTTAGTTATTGTAGATCTCCCATGTTTATTTTATAAGGAGATTTTGATGCAGGGGAAACCCCTAGAATAACCTCAATAGAGAATTCAAACTCCTATTTTGGTGGAAAATTGGAAAATTTTAAAGGAAAATCATTCACAAATTCCCATAAAATGGGAAAATTCTAAATAAGACTATTCTTCCTCAAGAAATTCTAGTAGTTGGACTGCATATATCTTACATTCACTCCATACAACCTTTTTAAATTATAGTTTTAAAAGAATTTTCTATATTTTTGTCCCTTGAAGGCCTTGAATTTCAATAAGTTTTCCATTCTCTTCATTGAATTGCATCCTTTTTTTGGTAAAATCAAATGTTTCATGGTGTTTTTGTAGCCAATTAATGCCTAATATGATGTCATAAGACCCCAGGGTGTTAAAAATAATTTAAACCTTATTTTGAAGGTGCCTAAATCAAGTTTAGTTTGTTCCAAATATTCTTAGATAGATACCCTCTTCCTTGTACCAAACTTGATTTCTCATTCTTCTCTCATCTACATAGATTTTTAGTTGTATTCATTTACTATAACTGGTGAAATGAAGTTGTCCATTACACTAGAATCAATTAAAATAGTTACAAATTTACCAATAATATTACAGCTTATCTCTATTGGAATAGCCTAAAACTTAGCTCTCTCATTGTCTACTATTGTATACACTCTATGGTCTTCTAGTTTCCCTAATTTAAGATTTTAGTAGTCCTTGAATTAGTGTTTTTCATTGCATTCCTAGCATACCATTTCCATTTATGGGGTTATTATAATAATGTTTTCCCCTGTGGTTGGTCCATGTTTCTTATTTTGGTGTTGGTCCTTCTTGAAAATCCCATGTTTAGAGTTGCCTTAGATCTATATTTTTTGTTTTGACCTTGAATCAATTGAAATTTTTGTTGTTCCCTTAGAACTTGTGATTTTGGTCTAATTTATTACAAAATTTTGCTATGGGAGGTGAATTTTTAGCTTTTGATTGTTGCCTATTCATTTTTGAAGTCTTGTCTTGATTTTTGCCAAGACTTTTCTTTTTCTTCTACCCTGTGGGAAGACTCTATAACAACTGCTAAAGTATTAAGATTAGTCATATTGATGTCATACATCAATATCTCCTTTAGTCCCAATGTTAACTTGGTTATTTTTGTTTCTTCATCATGCATGTAGTCTACATGATGTATCATATTTAAGAATTTATTCTCTTATTTTGAGAGAGCCATGTTCTCTTGTTTAAGCAGCTATAAATCTATTATTTTTTAATCCTTTAAGTTTGCAATAAAGTACCTTTTTTAAAATTGACTCTCAAAATTTGTCTAGGTAAGGGATATAGGTTGATACCCTTCCAAAGAATAAATATGGTTCCATCATAGGAAAACAAGACCATTTAATTGGTAGACGTCAACCCTTGCATTTATATTTGATGGCATGTCATGCAAGTTAAAATATTTTTGTATATTTATGATCCATTCATCAACTATATCTCTTAATTCCTCACCTAAAAAGGTATGTGGAAGAATATTTTTAAGCTCTCTGATGATTGAGTCTACCATTATTATTGGTACTTATTGGAGTGATTGTTCCATTACGTATCCAACTTCTAATCAAGGCACTTATTCTTGAGGATCACCCTTAATATTTTTTAACCTACACTCTTGATTTTCAACTTTTCATTGAATGGCATTTAAAGTGGACAAGATTCCATGGAGTTATTCTTGCTTATTATTTGGGTTATCCCCAGCTACATTATCATTTAATGCTTCACTATTTTTTATCATTATCATTATGGGAGAGAAGCTACTTTATATTTTAGTTCAAATTATAGGTAGGCTAACCCATACCTCAGCTTCTACTTCTACCTTGACCTTTACCTCTTACGATAGGCCTATTAATACCTTGATCATTGTCAAACTGATTACTGCAAACCCTAGTCTTAACCATTTTTAATGAAATGTCACCAAATAGTTTCCTAGGTAGATTTTAGTATAAATAAACTCTTCTAAATCTTATTTAGATTTGTGTTTAAAATTTATAACTTATCACAAGATCTAATACTAGGTGAAATAACCCCAAAAAATTGAACATCCCTTCTTTTAGATTTCACGTAAGAAATAGTTAACTAGGTTTATTACATGTAACTTACTTTTTTTTTACCTACCATAATCCCCATAGATAATTTTATGTACATGTAACGCCTTATTCAAGGTAACTAACACTTAAATATTCTATGGGGAATATTAATTCACTAGTAACTCTACATGCAGTTTGGGGAATATCGATATGTGAACCATAATGATAAGATCTAAACTATATGGAAGAAGACACCTTCCCAATAGGACCACCTAGGTGTCCTTATCCTATCTAAGATACTTACATCTACATAAACCTAGGTATAGGTCATAGAATATTATCTACCCCTTTGAGTTTTTGGGAAGGATATGTTGATGATCAACATTCCCCTATTCTCAGAATAGGGATCCTCCTTTCTTTAATTTTCAAAAGTGCCCAAGATGTTAAACATATTAAATAATTTGAATGCGTGGATAATTGATTGAATTTACCAATACTTATGTTTCTTGAATTTTTGGTTAATCATTCATTTTGCAATAAGGATTGATACTTAGAAATATTAAAATTATTTCAAGTCTTCTTCAAGTTTTATTAAGTAATGAATTATTCACCATGAATGGTTTAATGATATACAGATAGGATTTTACTAAGAAAATATGACTTGGATCTCTAATAGACAAACACAATAATATTCAATAATCTCTATTAAATTAACATTGTGTTTTATTTAAGGCATTTGTTTGTAAAGTTTTACTTTAAAATTATTTAAGTTTGTCTAAGAGGGGCAATGACATATTCAAGAAGCTAACTTAGTTTCTCACTTGACCTCACAATTAAATTTATGGTTTATGACACTTCATGGGATGTCAAATTTTAGACTATGGCCTACAAGGATATATGACCACCTTATTGAGCCTCACAATACCTTAAGGATTCATTGAATATTATGTGAGATACCTAGATAAAATCTAACAGGTTTATGAGAAACCATTGGAATTAAAATCTCAAGGCTATGTGTTAATATCTTAGCTCCTATGAGTGAACCAATCCAATCCAATCCATCCTGCATCCACCATGCATCCCCATGCATCCCACCCTAATAAAAAAGTCTATGATATGCCATAACATGTCTCATAAAAAACTAACTAGACCCGAGTGGCCTTTCAAGGTGATACATGTCCCCTTTGGGTTTATCTGAGGTCACTACATCTTTGTGTCATGTTGTATTCATCTAAAGCTTATGAGAGCTTATGAGGTAGACATGTAATTGAAACTAAGATGTTCAATCAAGGTTTGATGATATATAGTTGTTTGAGTTGCCTTCTAAGAATGATGTTTATTAGAATAATAAAAAATATCCCAAAATAACAATGCATGTCCCCTTTGGGCCCATATAATGATGCACATGTCATTTCCATAGTATTTCTATTTGATATTTATGAGATCACCTCTAAGAGGGATGTGTGTCTCCACCCAAGCCATCTAATTGGAACCAAGTTGTCAACAATTATCCAAAATTCTTCCAAAAGAGATACCTAACAAGTAAATCTATGATTTATTGTGAGAGTGATACATGGCATTCCCATGGCTAATCAAAATTTAATAGCACCCCCTGAGAGCTTACTATGAATTAAAATATGCCATGTGGTGAGATATAAATGATTTATCATGTAAGGTTTCATTTTAAGAGCTTATGAGGTAATCAAAAGGTGTCATATGTCTAAATTTCAAGCCAACTAGGTAGTTTAGTCATATTCAGACCATTCAAGTACTTAGTTGGATCTAAAGTGACAATCGTGTGTTGAAAGGTGGTAATATTTAGATTTAAAGATAAAGTTGATGAAACATCAAAGACAAATTTAATATGAATTGAATTATGGTGCAATTATTGCTAAAATCAATAGTTCAAAGTTAATTTCAAATATATGCAAGGTTGACAAGCTTGCTGGCACGAACTAAGATCACCATCAATATTACATTAATCAGAGTGGTCATTTGAAAGGCTACACAATCAAGCCTATTTCTATTTTCATTTCAAAGCTATACACATTTATTGTCTCTACTATCTATGCTCTCATAATTCAACAAAGCTAAAACTATTAAAAAATTACACTCTTGACCACCATTATTGGAGCTTGAAGATTGTAGAAGGATATAAAGATAAATTTATTACTACCTAAAGTATTGAAAAATATAGCACAAATAGGTCCTTCTACTCTAGGTAAGAGTAGTTCTCTCGGGAATGATGTCTATTTTAGAATGGTTCTTCAATAATCTTTAAAGATACTAAATTGATTCCTAAGGCCATAACATCTAGTGACTTGCATTACAATAGCATATATTTTAATGTAAAAACATGTAAGACTATTGATGAGAATGAAACCATGCCTCATGAAATCTAACTAGCTTTTGATATCCTTGTCATTAATGTAGTCAAATTCCATAAGGATACAACTAAACTAGAGGTCATGCCATGCACTAACCTAGTTTAAAGTATTTTTTGGAGGTCAAAGTGCAAACATAGGCTAATTAAATCAATGTCCCAATGGATCCCTATTTATTTCATAGTAATACTAAGATTCAAAAAATATTATGGCATTCCTTCATTATATATAGAATGTATCTAGGTTGTCATCGACAACTGGTATGAAGTGCACTCCCTGGAGAAGGTCTTGGCTTCATAGGTGACTGACCTAATGGGAACTATTTTCATGGATGATCAAGGAAAAATTCCCATCCAATAATTTAGATAAGAAGTCAATATTGGCCTAGCCCTCTTAAATAGAATATTTTGTAGTCCACACATTTATTATGTGGGCATAAATACTATTCCATTTATATAAATAATTCTTTAAGACTAATAGATTCCCCTACTTGGTGAAATTATCAACAATAATTTGGTGTATGTAATACATGACACTTGCAAGAATGGTTCCCCCTTTTTTATGATGTGCTACTTATTAGATTCAATCTATTCAATTACTCAATTGGGTCAAAGTTCATGGTCTCTTGAGTATCTATAAGTTGTGCCTTAACTTTTTTCTACAATGCATATTCATAGATTCAGACATAATATGAGAGTGATTGAAGAAGAGTTCTACCCAGTGGTCTATCAATAAATCAATGAATTCAAAATGCAGAGGGTTTCCCCTAAAATTAATAAATCCTTAAAAGAAATGATTAGATACTAGTTATACCTAGATTTCATGGTTATCATAATGGAAGGAGTGATGGTTGCCCCTCTTGGACTTCTAAGGTTTTTTCTAATGAAGCTAGATAAATAAGAAATCATCCTTCAAATTATGCATGAATTTGATGGAATCTTCAAGGAGAAGAAAAAATTACCCCCATAAGGTTCCTTACAAATTAGGGAGGACTAAGATTACCAAGTGATATAATTTTGTTATAGTTATTAGGCATAGGGATTTGTACTTATTACCTAAAGATTATTTCAAACCATGGGATCCCAATAAGGTCATTATCAATCATCTACTCAAATTCAAGAAAGATGTAGCAATATAATATGATCTTAAATAATAGGTCCATGAGTGGATATATATAGATGCTCTAAATGATGAGGTGGTACTCTAGAATGCAACAATGAATAACATTAAACTAGAGATGAGATTAGATAGGGAGAAGAAAAATTAAGATATTATTAAGTCATGGCCACCACCATCACATGGGAACATGTTTAATGCTAACTATGAGGATGAACAAGATGAATAAAATGAATAAAATTTTCCTCTTGTTAAGAACAGGCCAAATAGACCTCCACAACTTACCACTTCAAGTATTTAGAACTTACCTCTAAGATTTGAGTAAGGAGGATCTAGTAGTAAGCCTGATCCCTCCCAAGGGCCCATAATAATCTATGCATCTATTATGGGAGTCATTCTATAAATCTTATGCCAACTTGACATTACTGCTATTGACCTTGAGGAATTGAAACAATGCATTGAGCTCTCCATTGAATAAGTGAAAGCACTAGCTAATAGGAACATTAAGAAAGGATAAAAGAGGAAAAAGGAGCCTAAAATCACTATAAAAGGAGCAATAAACACTCCACCAGCTTCTTAAGTGATTGTAGAGCCTCCAACATAATAAACTCTTGTAGGAACCCAATTTGTGCAAGAACAAGAAAATTTTCCCTCTCTAAGAGTTGATTCATCAACTAATGTTGTTTCCACTAGCACACCATAGACTACCCTTAGAGCACAAGTTCCAATGTAAGTACCTCAACATTTCATTATTTTCCAATTACAAGTACATCTCCAACTACATTTTCTTCTATATTTTCTCCTCCTACCATTGTTCCCCCATCAATGAACACACTATAAATAGGCATCCCCCTTCAGACTACTCCTATTTTTGTTTTCATAGGTATCCCATCCATTATTGTTCCCCCATTAGCTTTAATATGATCAAAAAATACAATTATCACTACTCAATATTTAGTTGATACTATTTTGGGTCAATATAGTGGTTCATTGGGATTTTCCATCCCCCATTTCATTTCTCAGGCCATTACAAATAGTGTACCTTCATCAGGCACTAGTGTTAATCAAACTGTTAAGTCCACTTCTTCCTAGGTAGAAACAAATAGTGTAATAATTTTTATTTGTTCCCTTCAATTTATAAGGCCATTAAGTCCCATTTAAAAATTGTTTGCCTTTTTAAATCCACCTTTTCTTGCATCCCTATTCAATGTTACTGTGGCTACAAAGCTGAGTGTGCCCCTAAAATTGCCTTCATTTATTATAAATATTGGCCCTATAAGAACTCCATTTGGCACACTTGGGTAGATAAACCCAACAAACTTACCACAAATTACTACTATAGATCTATCCTCTTCCCTAGATACACCATATCTAATACCACCTCCAACAAATCTAATTCCTATTATTATTATTATCCTAAATTGGATCACAGATATTAGACTAACAGTAAGACAAGATAAACCTCAAGTAGTCCTCTCTACACCATAGATTAGCATGAAATTTGATGCTACTATAGGTACCATGAAAATATTGGTGAGGAGGTAATTTTAACATCCCCAATCTATCTCAATTGTGGCTCATGAAAGTGAAAAGTCCCTCTTCACTTTAACAAAGAAGAGGAAGGTTGGCCCCAGTTAATTAGATGAGTATGCAGAGGACCCTATGTCCATGGTCCAAGCCAATATAGAATCCATATTGTCCTTAATAAAAGGTATGAAATAGGAGGTTAAGAGATTAAGAGATCAAACATTTCCTATAATGATGGAGAATACTATAGTCTAGATAATAAATGCAATAATCAATGTGTTAAATTTATATAAGGTCATGAAGAGAAGGTAGAAGGATGGGACTCTATGATTTAATGTGGTTATTAAATATGACCAAATACTTACACTCTTTGATTCCAAGTTTTAAAATTTGGCTAGAGTTTTGAGGAATAAAAAGTTCCTAGACCTTAAGACATTACCACTTGAAGACATCATCCTAACACAGACTAAAATAATGAATAGAAGGATAATATTGAAACCATGGATAGAACAAGTTAATGATGTAACTATATCCTTAGAAAAAATAGAGTTATGGATTACCCTATTGCTAAAATATGTTATGGTCACTAGGGTGACCAAACTTGATGGATGACCAGGAGTTGAGGGCTCAAATGAAAGTATTTGTTGCAAAATTCCAACAAGACATAGAAAATGCCAAGATAACCACTAAAGTAATGAACATTGTGGTTTTTGATAACCAAAGGCTAGAGAGAGTTAAGGCTATTAAATAAGTGTTGAGACCTATAATTTTAGATCATGGAAGGCTTATTCAAGAAATGCCTGACCTATTTTGGCCTATAATCATGAATTTCAATCAAATTGACCAAGACTACTTAGAATGTGTTAAAGTTTGGACAAGGGTGGAGGTAGAGAAACAAAGGTTGCAACAACAAGTTGGTCAGAAAGTAGCTATACAACAGCCCCTTACATGGCCACAAATAGGTCAGCCAAGGTAAATAGGGCCTTTAGGAATATTCTTCTTTTCTTTATAAATTCAAATTTGGAATATTCCCTTATAATATGTGGAATTTTAATTATTGTTACTCAAAATATAAAATTCACTTAGATATATTTGGTCATCTTTTAATGGGCCCATTTGAACTTACATAGGAATTTTGAGGCCTATATATAGGGGTATTTCCCCCTCATTATAATTAGAACAGGAACAATTGTTAGAGAATTAATGCAAAAGAGCTAAAAATTCATGAGATTGTCTAAATTCTCTATTATGTGTTATGTAGTTTCTACTTCTCATTCTTTTAGAGAATTAATGGTTTCTTTTTTATTGACTAATATGGCAATAACATAAATGTATGCATCTATTGGTTTGAGTTTAACACTAGGCTAACAAATATATTGGTTTATGCATTCTATTTCATCTTATTTATAGTTGAATGTGTTTGTGCAATTTGATGTGAATAAGTAACTTTTGTGCAACATATGCTTTCATACACACACACACACACACACACACACACACACACACACACACACACACACACACACACACACACACACACACACACACACACACACACACACACACACACACACACACACACACACACACACACTTTCCTTTAAAGTCTCAACTACATTCATTTGGCTTTGATTATTACATGAGGGTTGGTGAATGATGGTTTTACATTTTATTATCATAGAGGTTAGATAATTGACACCTCTAACCATCTGAAGCAAACTTTGTTTTTTTCCCTACCCTACTTACCTTTGGATCTACCCAATGAGTCACTTTAATTTAACTCATTTTGTAAATATTCATGGTTTTTTTGTGCTTTGGAAATAATTGACAAAGTTTAGAGTAATTTAACAAAGATTAGCAAGAAATAAAGTGTCACTTTTGTATAATCTATTGTCCCTATAGTAGGGTATGCTTGCATACTTACAAGTGGTAGACATATCTCTACTATTTTTCTATTTTTAGTAGTAGGTGTGTAAAAAAATCAAGCCTTGAGTCTTATAGGACTTAAAATTGAGTTTATTACTTTCTTTCCATTCCCTAGTGACACAAGGAGCACATTAAGTGCATCAACAGGATCATCCTAATAGGAATTCATTTCTTCTTCATACAACGCCCTATTATATATCAAGGTTCATAATGAAGAAATCATATTATCTTAGCTAACTTAATCAATCACATATGTCCAAAAAAAATTAGTAGTTTAAAAATACACCTATATATCCATGAAATTATAAGATGAATATGTATTTGATAAGCTTCATGTAAATGAAGAGTTGAATGTAGTACTATCCCTATTTAGATCACTATACCATGATATATATTTCTATGTATCCTCTTAATATGTGCCTTAATTCTATACGTAACCATAAGATACTAAAATCAATTAAAATTATTATAATCTTTATCAAGGTCATAAGTTAATATTATGATTTTGATTATAATGGTTACTTATTCTTACTACACCATCCCATAATTAGCCACTTAGAGACGTATATCTCTTTAATGTTAATTACTTATCAAATGGTAATTGTCATAATAAAAGTATGTCACTCAATCATAGATTATATGATCTATAAGTTTGTTTTTTTTCACCTTAGCTTCTATTTTTTTCCTTTAGGAACATTAAACTAATTATACTAGCAATTCAAAAATTCAGCAACTATTAATAAGTGCCATCTAAGACATTAAAAGGTTTGTTACCAGTTAAGCCCAAGCATGATTTTAGTTTCCATGAGATGATAATTTAATTTATCATACTCATATGAATTAATTGGAGTAACATAATACTATTCTAATTAAATAGTCAATAACATCTTTCAATATAAACAAAAAATATCATGAGGCTATATTGGCATCCAATGCCAATCTAAAATCTTGAATTATTTCACTGGTATTTAGGAATTAGGAACAAAAATTTATAATAAACGAATTTAAATATTTAAAATTGTTCTCACTCATATTTATAAAATTCAAGAAACTTATGTCAAAATATAAAATGGATTATATAAACTAACATGATTTCAATGTATCATTACATCCTTTGTTTTGACAAGTAGAATACAATTTAACTTTAAAGATGTCTGAACTAATTTAATATTCAAATTAAATCCAATAATAATTCTCAAATCTTATATAAAACATATTTATAAAGTGGAATAACAAATGTTTTTTCTCTTAAGTATTTAAAATCTTGCATTGATGAAGTCTAAAGTAGATAACAAATTATGCAACTTAAATATCTTTAACTAGTTACAAAAATGACTAATTTTCAGAATTATTTGTGTGGATATATCATGATAAAATAATTTAAGAAAATCATCTTTTCAAAAATTTCATAAAGTGAATTTAAAGCCTTGAAACCATTTCCATCTATAGTACCTTTTTGGGATTCAAAATATCTTAGAATTTATGTTATAAAAGTGTTATTATAATAGTATAAAATCTACTAATTATCAGGTATAACAAATTGAATTTAGTATGTAAGTGAGGCCATTATAGGGTATATATTTACAACTCAACATTTAACAGTACTGCAATCTTATATGAATAATCCATGAGCAATAAAATCAAATTGTTAAGTGATAATCACTAAACTACAAATGAATTATTGACACTATAACAACTACACTCATTTGAATGTATAATAGTAACTCAAGATTGTAACCAGTTAACCTTTGCATTTTATTGGAGGTCTAAAACCTTTCATTTAATCTTATCAATTTGAATTAACAACATAAATAATACTAAAATAAATGAATGGTCTATTATATTAATTAGCCATGTTTATATCTTATACATCAATCTAAGTATTATTTTGCATTTATCAAACATGATATAATAAAAATATATAATATAAGGAATTAAACAATACAATGAATAATTTTATTATATAAATAACCATCTTATCAATAACTTCTCCACATGATTTATCCTAACCCAACATGTCCTATGAGCCCACTAATCAGTGGCCTTTACCACCCACAACCATCAGTTAGGAGGTGGAGTTTAGTTTTCAGGTTTTTGGGATAAGAGTATGAGCAATAAGAGATAAAATTTATCTCTAAGTTTTCATCATACAAAAAATCATTACATAATTCAAATATCAAGTACAAATACCAACAAGCATACAAGGAATGCAAACCTTTATTTATCCTCTAAAGGTTTATAGGTATAAACTACATATTCAGTTGAACTTAATCAACCTTCATCATGGATTCTAGGTGTATCAAAATATCAATATAAAAACTCCATCACTTCAATTGAAATAAAATCATCTCTTAAAACCAACAATAGTAAGAAACATTCACATGAATAATGCATTCAAAAATAGATAAACATAACACAAATAATTTAGATGTCTTGCCCATTTTCCAATCAATTAGGTACAGTCATTTCATCACCCTCAATAGGTGATAAAATCACTATATCTGACCCTTTTATATGATTGGGTCAAACCTTTAAAAAAAGTACTATTGTAAAATAATGGCAAATAAAACCACAAGGGTTTTTGAACAAGAATCAACATTATAATAATAAACCTTATTTTTATAACCACCAAGTTAATGTTCATTCATCAAAAATTAATTTAACCACACCCAAAAATGGTGAACCAACATGTTAATAAAACCCCAATCACATACTCAACCCAACCATTTCTATAGGAAAGGAAAATAAATATAAACCCAAACATTTTTTCTGATGGTGAGTAAACCTATAATAAAATAAATATTTTATTCAAGACAATAATCTCATAACGCCATTGTAACTAGTAATTCTAATTGGTAATAAAAATGAAACCCCATCCATTTAAGTAAGGTGACTCTTTAATAGGGTTTAAACACCTAAAACCCCAAACAAAAAAATGTAAGAATAAATCAAATGCACAACTTAAACCCGATGTCTAGGTAAATCAATTAATCTAAGCATTTTATTATGGCCAAACAATTATAAGAAAGGAAGGTTTTTTGGGAGTTTAAAATGGATATTTCACTTTCATATTTAAACACCCAGAATTTTAAATAGTTGAAAATCAAACTAGAATAATCCATTATGATAATGAAAGGGTTGTATTGATTTAAAATTGAATTAGAACCTTTGTAGGTTAATCAGGAAGTCTCTTGAATTCTTTATGAACATGAAAACAATCCATTTTATTGTTTACATATAAAAATGAAATCAAATCCTTTATTTTTATACAAAATAAAAATAACAACACTTGGTTTTTTTCTATCATAGGAGGAGAAAAATATTTAGAAACTTGCTTACTTGCCAACAAAACATGTCCTCACCAAGTGTCATGTCCAACCTCTTTTGTAGTTGTGTCTTAATTAGGTCATTATCCCTCCTCTATTACTTACTCATACCACCATATCTTTCCTAGGGTTTATCCCTTCTCTCCCCAATATTCTCCCAAATATTCATCATTTTCTCCAATCTTCTCCCATGCATTTCCTTAATTACCCCTTTAGCAATATATTTTGGTAGCTAAGCCAATTTTACCAAATTTTCCAAATCTCCAATAAATAAATAGTTAAACCTAAGACTAAAAAAAATAGGTTATGATAGTTTTTTTGCATGGATTCAAAACCCCATGACCCCTTAATGCTATCATGACTATAATCAAACCTTTTTTTAAGAATAATTCCAATGCCATGATAATTGGTGACCCAATCATGGGTAAAAATACCATTAAAATAAACATTAACCTAATTTACCACCATGCTAAGACATAATGTTATAAAACAAAATAAAAAATAAGTCCTTTATTTACACATACCAACATTACCAAATTTATAAGCTAATAACCATCCAATGAAATCTTATGGATTGGAAACAATTTTTAGGCTTGTGTTTCTCAAGATAGCAATTCAATGGGCCTAACTTTAAAATTGAACATTCAAATAAACATTATAGATATAATTGGATATAATCCAATGACATCTTATGAATAATAAATGTTAAAGATTATGTATAATAGAATACAAGATAAAAATACCAAAAGTCTAGCAATATATTAAGTAAAAAAAAATAAAAAAACTCAATCAAATGAATAATACCAAGTGGTCAATCAAAAGATGATAAAATAATCAAGGCATACAAGAACTTGTAACAACAAAAAGTCAAAAAGATGATATAAAACAAGAATAAGAGCAAAATATGATAAAAGTGATAGAACAACAAAATGGAAAACTTAATGCTTAGTGACTAACTACTTACGTAAAATACCCCTTTTACTTATGTTGGGTTACCTAAATAATAATTTCCCTTATCCATTATCCCTCAACCACTAGATTACACCATCATCTTAGCTCATGTACATGTACCTACATGCATAAACAAGCATCAACAACACTTGTATAATATGATAATATAAATGAATTGACTAGTAAAAGTATAGAAATAGAATGTTGTAACCAAATCAATATATTTTTAAAATAAACTACAAATTTAGTAATTATTTAAATGTCAAAAATAGGCAACTAAACTTGATTTGAATTAGATTATGGCATTACTAGTATAGTAATGATAAAATAATAGCTCAAATTATAGACATACAGTATAAAAGCATGCTAAAAACATATATTAGTTTAGGAAAATAGGGTATGTAATATGTATTATAACAATTAAAATATCTCACATGAGTATGAGCATCCTTAAACAATGTTGGCCAATAACAACCATCCCTTAAGATGTTATGAGTTGTCACACTACCAAAAGGATGGTCACTACCTAATGCACCATAAAAATAAGTAATGACATCTAGTGATTCCTATTATGTTAATTATCTTAGGTAAATCCATTCATGATTTATATAATACATGACAACTTTCTTAAACATGTAGTGGGCATCTCTTAATCCTAATTCTCTCTTTTGCTTCCTATTCAAGCTAATTGATGGAATGCCATATAAAAAATAATGGGTAATGGAGTAATACCAAGTGTTTTTTGGCATGTTATTATCATTAATGTTAAAAGGGTGAATCATGTAAATTCAAAATGGTCATTGATGTCCAAGGTTTGTTTGGTCAAGTTCTTGAGCATGGTAGTGGCCTAAAGAGAGTGTTGATTAGTGAGTAAGTATTGTATATATGATTATCTTGTTGAGAGTGTGTTCTCAGTTGGTAGCATGATGTTGTCAAAGGTGATTAAGTGGTAAAGTTTTATGTCAAGGTTTATGTCAAAGGATGTCAAAGTTTTATCATGTAAATATTAAGTGTGAGTGGTATCAAGAAGCTTCTTGTGAAGATTAATGTCAAATCTAACTAAGGATAGATGGCAGTATGTGACATGTCAAAGTACATGAAAGAGTAGCTGCATAAGATAAAAGAGTATTTCCATGAGTGTTTACATAAGAATAAAATAATGTGGTCATGATATTTGTCATGAGTAAGGTCATTAATGAAAGAAAGAGTGTTGCATGAAAGAGAGATGAAAAAGAGAGTGTTGTATGGATGAGAATTATCATAAATGTTGTGATCATGGAAGGTATAGGTCATGAAAGATTATTTGAAGAAAACTAATATCTACATAGGAATCATACTATATGAATATGTATGTACAAGTCATTAATGTCATGATATGAATTAGGGTGTGCAAAGGAATGTATGTGCATAGCATGGCATAGTCATGACATGAAAAGTTTTAGGGTGAGCCATATGACAAGATGCATTTGAAGGCAAGAAAGATTTTTAAGGTAAGAGATAATTATAAGGAAATATATAATTTGAATTCAAGATATAATTTTAAGGATATTCATGCCTTATGGTTTTATGAAGGTATAGGTCAATGTGTCAAGTGTATTAGAAGCTTGAGCCTAGTTATGGCATGGTGAAGGTATGAACTAGTAGAATGATGAGGTTAGTGAACTCAAGCATGTGAAATGTTATGATGTTTGTGTGATAATGATAATAAGGTTTGGATTCACTCAAAAGTGTTTCAAAGTAAGTCTTTGAAGATAGGTCCTTCAATCTTGGTATGTGTTTAGACCATTATTTAGCCCTACCTAGCCTACTGAGGCATGAGGATCATATTTCAAGGTGAATGTGTGAAAAAGAGAATTGATATATATATAATTAAAGTTTTTCTATGAGTGATAATAAATTATTAAGTTATGGTTTACAATAAAAGTCATGGAAATTGGTTTTGAGGTCTCTCGAGTACATAGAAAGAAGGTATGCAAACCCAAAGACTTCAAGTGTTCATTGGTATGTGTAACCTATACATGTGAACCTAATATATTAAGGATAAATGGGGAAGGGTCCTAGATAATTTCTATATTCATTGTTTTTGTATTTAATTGATAGTCCTTAATGAACAATCGTTAATACTAAAACCTATCTTAAAACTCCCTAGAACCCTAATAAGGACTCAATGTGAAAGATGTTTCTCAAATCAGCTCAGAATGGATTGAAATGATTATAAAACCTATTTTATCCTATATTGGACTCTCTTGGGAACATATAGGTGGTATTGAGTTGTCAATTTAGTAAGAATACCTTATAATAAAGTGCTTATTTGTGAAGAATTTATTGTAGTAGTCATAATTTGACTTGGTTAAAGTAGATAAAATGATGGAATAATAAGTTAAGGATCCATATTTAATGTCTATGATGATTTTTAGATAGTTTATAGGCTTTATGTGTTCAAATTTGGTGATCCAAGTAGGCCAATTACTAGCAGACCTAATGAAGCAAATAGTGCAAAACCTAGACAGAGATGAGAAGATGAATTAGAGTGTGTAGTGTGTTTTCATGGTATAATTATGAAAAAAAGTGCATGGATATGTTTTTAATACTTATATGTTGTGGTCATTCTTTTAATAATATTTTTGGTTAGTAAAAGATATGAAAATGTTGAAGCCAAAATGGCTTGTCTAGTTCAGTTTGGTCTATGAGATATAAGGTCATGAGGTTGGTCTAAAAGACCAATATTTTTCTATTAGATCATATGAATTTTATGTTTGATGATTTTTTTAATATGTTGAATAATATTTTTAATTCATTAGTATTATTTTAAAGTGTTCATATAGGCCTAGTAGGATTAAGTATTATTGAGTGGTTTCATGAAGGAGTTGGACCTAAAAGATGCTATGGATCTCAGAGGATGTTGGCTAAGGTCTATTTGATGTTGTGTTAATTATTTTTTCTATGTATGGAGATATAATTTTTTCCAAGTGATCAAATGGTAATGTGTTGATAATAAGGCCTAATGTAATTAGGTCTCCATGAGACGTAAAAGAGGAATAAGGCTTATGAGGTGTTATGGTTGACTAATTATGATTGATTCATATTTTTAATGTGTGTTAAGACCTATTATGTAATCAATTGAAGGTGGTGAGTGTGTTTAGCCTACCAATAGTTTTGTAAGAGTCTTGTATAAAATAAGGGCATTTTAGGCCTATTTAGATATGTATATAGTAAGCAAATGGATTGATAAATTAATAAGCCTAAGGAGGTTAGGTAACATGTTGTAAAACCTTAAGAGAGAGAAAAGAAGAATTTCATGAAGATCATATAGGTGTTCTAAATTTAAAGATCAAGGTCATATGACCTATTTATTCTTGAAGAGGGATAGTTTAGTGAATAATCCTAGTGGAAGTTTTGAGAGACATCAAGTAGAATAGAGTTGAATGAGTGATCATCATATGTTGATTTTATATTGAGAGTATATCATAGTTGCATCAGAAATCTTTTCCTAATTATGATAGTGGATAGAGTTCAGATAGAGTAGATAAATATTTGAGTGGAAATAAGTGTGGTTGATTGAGTTAATACTTGGTCAAAGAGGGAGTTAAAGCTTCTTTACAAGTTGGTGCTTACAAAATTAGTCTTGGTTGAGTTAGTGCTTGGTCAAAAGGGAGTTTGAGATGCCTTGTAGCTTTTTTCTTGTAAAAGTGTATTTTTACCAATTTGGTTCTTATTCATAAGGGGTTGTATCCTCCTAGCAAGTGTGTGCTTGCTAAATTCAAGTTGGTGCTTGATAAATTTTGGGTTGGTATTCCACATTGGGCTAGTGCTCAACTAAATTTGATACATTGTCTTATAGGATAGTTTGTCCAAGATTTTGTTAGTGGTTTTTATTCCCCATGAGGTTTTCCAACATATATGATGAGTTATCTTATTTCATGCTCATGTGATTGATTCTTAATGCATTATTATATCACTAAGCTACTTTGAATTATTCATGAATGTTTAAGGGTAATTGATTGAAAGTTTATAAAGACTGATTCACCCCCTAGTCATTATGCTTCCAATATTTGGTATTAGATCTTGGTCCTTTGAATCAGGCCTAACAACTTGAAGGTGATCCTAAAAAACACAAGATTTCTAGTGATCAAGAAGAATAAGACATGTATGATGAAGAAGTCTACTATGAAAGTTAAGAAGTAGAAGTAGACTTTGAAGCTAAGCTCATAAGTGTCCTAGATGATTTGAAGCAATAAAAGAATATTAACAATGAATTAAGATCTATGGTTAAGGATCTTAAAGAACATATATGTACCTTTAAGAGTGGCATGGTTAAAAAATCCAAGAAAGATGAAAAAACCATTAAGGATCTCAAAAATCAGTAAGAAGGTGTCAATACAAACTTTAGATCAAAAGAAGTTGAGTATGATTAGTTAAAGATAGAGCTAGATTACTTGAAGGTTGATCATGAGCAACTCATATACAAGATGTGAAAGTTTGAGAAAGAGTGTGAGAAGTCTAAAAAAGTCAACATTACCAACATGAAATTCAACATAAAGAGACTAATTATCCATCCCAATGCAATAAGGTATTCCAAGTCTTTCAATGGTTATTGTTTGCTTGTCATATCTTTGGTCATATAGAAATTGATTATAGAATGGTCTTAAGGGATGAGTTATCATGGGACCATGGTAAGAGTGATCATCCTAGAGGTAAGTAAATAATGTTGTTTTCTATAGTTGTCATAATATGGGACACATTGTGAGATTGTGTCCTAATAGAGTTAGAAGGCCCTCAAGACTTAAAAAGTTATATGGAGCTCCTAAAGTGCATAAGAAATATCAAAGATTAGTATGGAAGCTAAAGAAAGTCAGGACTGATCATATTTAACCCAAGAGTCAAGATGGATTATGTTATAAGGTAGATAAAGGATAATAAGCTAATTAATGTTAAGAATACTCATTATATGCATATATTGACAAAGCAATCAAAGATAAATAGAAAGATGACAAGGTAGATGAGTTGAATGCTTCATTCAAGCCCAAGTAGATTCCAAGAAGGGACTATTAGACTCATAATTTCAAAATGGATAAGAAGAGTGTATTGGAGATCTAGGACTTTCCTAAGTTGATGATGTTTTTAGAGCCCTATGGAAAGGGGTAACTTCATTAGGCTTCATGGAGACACTTTTCTATCAGTAGAATCATGAGGCTGTAGTCAAATAAGGATTCATCTTTAGAGAATTCCAAGATATCTATGTTTCAAGGTATGAATTGTTTTATTTGTAGCTTTTATGTATATGACAAGGTGAAAGGAATTTTAGTTAGAATGAGCATTGATTCTGGAGATTAGTTCATGAGGATTCATGGTATAGAATGCAAGTCTAAGCATAGGATTATTTATAGATACATATGGAATATGTATTGGTTTGCAAGACCAATATGGTCATAGAGATAAGTTTGATGTTGTTGATAGAGATGGAAGTGTGATTAAATCTTGTGTAGTTAATTGGTATATGAGAGATGCTTGAAGGAAGTTGAGGATGGCTTCAAAGTCGTAATGACTCAAGTGATGATCATAATATATGAAGACAAAGGGGGAGTCCTTAATTCTTCAATTAGCATCATAAATGGGGTAACCTAGTGAGTGATCAAGATTTTGATCTATATCAGTCATATTAAGGACAAGGTGAGTGTTCTTGTGTATCTAAATTCATTTTAAGAAGGTATATATGGAGATAGGGGGAACATGTTTCTAATATACTTCATAATATTCTCATGATTTTAATTATTGTGTTATTATTTCAAAAGGTGTGATTTTAGATGGTACAGGTGTTTCTTTATCTTTAATTTTAAATAAGGAATCAATTTAGAAAAGGCTGGTTTGAGAAAATATCTAAGTTATAGGAGAAAGTATAGAATGGGGATAATTATCCTATTTAGATATGTTTCTAAGAGTGGTTTCCATCGTGTGACTCAAGAGGAGAGTATGGAGTTAAGGGGGATTTGTAGTTGTGTTTTGAAGTGTCAAGATAGTGATAAGAAGCATGGTTCTTTAAGGTACAATTCAAGTGTTCCAAAAGTTATCTATTAACAACTGCTATGAGCCTAAGGTGAATTTTTGTTATCATTTCCTAAGGTGAATTTTTGTTATCATTTCATTGTGTTTTTTATTAAAGTTCAAGTCTAAGGATCAGATGGTAGTTTATGGAAGACCCTTTTATCATTAATGTCCAAAGGGGGAGAATGAGAAGATGGGGAAAGTATCAATTTTGAAGTGATTTTATATTATAGTGTGTTTTACATAAATATTTTTGCCATCATTAACAAAGGGGGAGGTTTTTGGCATGTTATTTTCATTGATGTTAAAAGTGTACATCATATAAAGGCATAATGGTCATTGATGTCAAAGGTCTATTGGTCAAGTGTTTGAGAATGGTAGTGGTATAAAGAGAGTGTTTATTAGTAAGTATTGTGGATATGAGTATCTTATTAAGAGTGTGTTCTTATTTGGTAGCATGATGTTTTCAAAGGTGATTAAGTGGTCAAGGTTGATTTCAAAGGATTTCAAAGGTGTACCATGTCAAGATTCACTGTGTACGATATCAAAAAGCATCTTATGAAGATTAATGTCAAATATAACTAAGGATAGATGGTAATATGTAATATTTCAAGGTACACAAAAGAGTATTTTCATGATATAAAATAGTGTTTCCATGAGTGTTGACATAATAAGAGAAGAGTGTGGTCATGAGAGTTGTCATGAGTAAGGTCATTCATGAAATAGAGAGTGTTGCATGGATGATATATGTCATGAATGTTGGTAACATGGAAGGTACATGTCATAGATGAATGTTTGAAGAAAAATAATGTCTACATAAGAATCATAGTGTATGAAGAGGTTTGTATAAGTTATTGATTTCATGTTATGAAGAGGTATGTGTAGGGGAATGTATGTGTTTTTTGTGGCATAGTTGTGACATGAAGATTTCTAGGGCAAACCATGTGACAAGATGCATTTTAAGGAAAGAGATAATTTAAAGGAAAGAGAGAATTTTAAAGAAACTAATGGATTATGTTTACATGAAGGTACATGTCAAGGTGTCAAGTGCATTAGAACCTTGAGCCTATGGCATGGTGAAGGTATGACCTAGTATCATGATGAGGTGAGTGAACTCAGGCATGTGAGAGGTTTTCAAGGTTGTGTGAGCATGAGAATAAGGTGTGGATGCACTAAGAAGTGTTTCAAAGTGAGTCTTTGAAGGTAGGTCCTTCGGTATTGGTTTACACCTAGACTATTCTTTAGCCCTACCTAGACTAGTGAGGCAAGAGGATTAGATTTCAAGGTGAATGTGTGATGGATAGCATGGATAGTGGAAATTCATTTTTTTTAGGAGTGATCATGAATTATGAAGTAATGGTTTGCAAGAAAAGGTATGGAAAGTGGTTTTGAGGTCTCTTGAGTGTACAAAATGAAGGTATCCAAACTCAAGAAGGACTTTCAAGTATTTATTGACATGTGTAACATATGCATGGGAACTTGATCTATTAAGGAGAGATGGGGAAGGGTCATAGATAAGATCTATAAGATTTTTTTTGGATTTTAGGGGTAGTCCTTTATGAATAATCATTAACACCAAAAACCTATGTTAAACCTCCCTAAAACCTTAATAAGGACCTGATGTGAAATATATTGCTCAAATTAGAATAGAATGGATTAAATGCTTAGGAAACCCATTTTAGCCTATAGTGGACTCTCGTAAGCACCTATAGGTGGTAGTAAGTTGCTAGGTGAGTGAGAAGACCCTATAAAAAAGGGTTTTTTATGAATAATTTGTTGTAATAGTGAAAAGATGACTTGGTCAAAGTAGTTAGATTAATGGAGGAAGACGTTATAAACCCATATTTCATGTATATGATGGTTCATGATAGGTTCTAGGATTTAGGTGTTCAAAATTGGTGATTCAAGTAGGCCAGTCACTGATAGGCCTAATGAAGAAAATAGTGTAAAACCCAAGCATAGATGAGAAGATGAATTTGAGTGTGTTTTCATGGTATAATGATGAAATAAAGTGCATGGAGATGTTGTTTAGGACTTTTATGTCATGTTAAATATTTGAAGAAGATTTAAGGTCAAGAAAAGAGATGAAAATGTTGAATCCAAAATGGGTTATCTAGTTCAATTTTGTCTATGAGACATTAGGTCATGAGATTGGTCTAAAATACAAATATTTCTATTAAACCATATGATTTTTGTGTTTGAGGATGTTCTAAAGATGTCAAATAATATTTTGAATTAATTATGAGTCTATAAAAGTGCTCATATAGGCCTAATAGAATTGGGTATTATTGAGGGGTTACATGAAGGGGTTAGACCTAAAAGATGTTATGGATATCAGAGTATGTTGGCTAAGGTCTATTTGATGTTGTAGACACCAAAATAGTGTCTAACCCTTGGTCATCCTCCCCCTTGGTCCATTCCTAACCCATTCCTAAAACATGCACTTACTAATTTAAAAATAATAATTTATTATTAATATCCTCCACTTTAACACCTCGTCTGACACCACGCCTTGGACTATTTCCCACCCTATGACTCACCCAAGACCTATTCTTACTTCTCTCTAACCACCTAACCAACTCTCGTGTGTATTTAGCTCAACCTTTGACAATTCTCCAACGGATAGTGCACTTGGCGGATGGAGAACGGGCTTGGTGGCTCATTTGCCCATTCTCCACCCACCGACATTGATCAAATGTCGGCCGACGCCAGTGGAATTACCAACGTTGGTTATACTTAAACCAATTTTCTAACCCTTTGATGGATCTAATTAGAAATCGTTAATCTCTGGAGCTAATCATGAATCTCTAATCTTCTTCCGGTGAAACAAAGTTCTCGTGCTTTTGCTTTCTAGTGTTCTGGCTTCTTGGTGTTCTTGCAGGGATCAACATTCTTGACAGCATTTTCTAGGCACTGAGGTCTTGCATTAGACATTCTACATAGGGATTGCATGATATCTCCATCACCAGCGACAATGGAAACACAGCTTCTGCACCTTTGCCAACTCGTGTCACAGCTAAGTATTTGTACTATTTTTATTTCAGTGTCATTTCAAATATATTAGCATTCTGTCTACCGTCTATTCCAAGCATCCTTGACCCAACCTTCCCTGTTCTTCCCAGAGAGGCTGAAAAGCCTTCTCTCACCCCTTATTCCCTTTTCTTTACCTCTGACACTCCTTTAGTCTCTCTTTAGACAACACCCTCTGTCCAATCAACTCAGCACAAGCTATCAGAGACCTACAGACCATCTTGAGACCAATCTAATCAACCTGACTAAATTGCTTCATGGAAAGGCTGAAAGGCCTTTTTCCTGCCCCTTACCCCCTTTTCCTGACAACATACCCTTTGCCTTAGTTCTTATTAAAGATTATATCTATTGTTTTACCATCCCAAACAAACTCCCTGACTCACAGACAAGACCACAGTCCATCTTGCAGACCAGAAACTAGACCTGTAACCCATCCCTGGCCATTACCCCGACCGACCTCATCCACTTCCCCTATCGACGTCGGTAGTCTAACCGTCGTCGGTGACCTTCCTGACTGACGCCAGCAATATCACCGCCGTCGGTGACTGTGCTAAGCAGATTGCAGCTTATCAAGTATGCATTTGCTTTCAGTTCTTTATTTTTAGTCTTTTATTATTTCTCTTTTTTGTCTTTGTCATATTCTATTTTAACAGTGGATTGTCATCCTCCAAGAAGCCTTAGCGCTTCTAAGACCAAGCTTTTGCTTGGCAATCCACCCTCTTATTAGCTAACATTTTTCGTGTTTTAGTGTCTATCTCTTTCAGGTGTCATCCTCCACAACCAAAGAGGAGTTCTCACAATGTTTGGATTACGGTGCATAGACTACATCCAGGTACATACAAGCCTTGACCATTTCTTTAAGTTTCTCATTTTCTCTCTTTTGAATGTGAAAGCGAAATTGCATAAAAACATTCTGGCACGCCCGGTGGGATGCTTAGGGCCTTCCTTGGGTTCCTTTCCTTCTTTTTTCATTTAGGTGCATTAGGTTTTTCCCTCTTCACCTCTTTCTTCTTTTCTAAAAGATGTCATAAGCAGGAATAAAAAGAACTTTTCTTTCTTTTCTTGCATTTCTAGACTAGTCAAAAAACATATTCTTCAAACCCTTTCTCAACTTGTTTTCATTCCAACTTAACATTTCGACTTGGGGCTTAAAAATATACATTGCATTCCATTTCTGCTTGCTTGCATTTTTTAGTCCACACTTAGTAATTAATAAACCACATATTGAATTAATCGTAGATCACTTGATGTTACACAACCAAACCACGTGCACTAAATTAAACATCAAACTCACTTGAGACAAGGCCCGACTGGGATTTCATCACCCAGCGGATACCTTACCCGTCCCGGCGATCCTACTTGGATTTCACCACCAAGGGGAAAGCCCACTCTATTCTCTGGCAGAGTCTAATCTATAGGGAAAGTATATTTTGGCTAAGCGAGACCAGCTTACCACTAAAATTGTGAAGTGAGGGGAGCTTGCTCCTTAGCACTAGGGCAAGTACAAAACCTAACACAGACTTTTGAGCACCTAAACATACCTGAAACCATCTTAAGACTACCTCTTATAGGACCCTTCTAACAGCCAACCTCCCCAAACATCACTTTAAGGCATAAGCCACACGATCCTAATAAAATTATTTCTAGGGATTTTATGCTTAGGATCTGCCTGTCTTCATCTTATTTTCTATTTTTATCTATTTTTTTTGAGCTGGTAAGGATGTCTTCTTTATTTCTAAAAACTTTTTTTTTTGAGTTTCTAGAAAACACAGTAATCGACATCAGTTTTGTAACTGACGTTGACAACTTTTCTCCACCGGCATCGGTTATTTGACCGACATCGGTAGACTTCTTCACCGACATCAGTTTTTTTATCAACATCGGTCACTGTCCAATCTTTTTTCCCAAAAATATCAAGCTTAAAATCCAACTTTCTTGCTGTCTAAACACCCATTCTGGTTTTTTAAGACTGAAAAACATAATTTTTTGAAACCTGACCCTTTCTTGCCTTGAATGGTTTTGACACGCAGTCAAACCAAGGCTCTTCTTGACCACACTAGGCAACAACTGCTTCCACCTTCACCATTTATAACCAGTCCTATAATGGAGTTCCACTCGGAGACTAAAAGAACTCCTACTCGCCCAACCCCACCTCAGACTCCTATTGTCCCGGAAGGGGACCAAGATTTTGCACGATTCTTGGACCTTAACGTCAAAGCCTTGCAGCACTATCTCATGCATAGCCAAATGTGAGACTCCCTAGGCAACCCAATCTATGGGATGTCAACTTCCTTAGTCGAGATAAGGATCACATCAACAGCATCTACAATTCAACCTATAGACAATCAAGCCAACACCTCGACTAATAACCCAACCGTGTCCTACCTTCAAAATTTAACCTCTCCTTCTAGACCTACCTCCATGGGGGTTCCGATACTCCCTCAACCTCAAACTACTCAACCAAATCCCACACCTTTCCAAAACCTACTAGTCTCTATCCCCCCTAATCTTGCACCTATCAACACAAGAGTAACTGTTTACCCGTCAACAAGTGTGGCCACTCATCAACCATCCTTGACGGCCCCTATCCAGCTTGTGCCTACCAACCCCATAACACAAGTGCCCTTGGCTTCAACTTTCGCTCCAATAACCAGCTACCCATATGTTACGTCTACGCAACCAACCATGTCATATGCCCCTCTCAATATCTTTCAAGCGCCTTATAATCTAGGGGGTGCCCCACCCGCTAATCCGTCAGTAGATATCATCAAAATGCTGATGGACAAGATGTCTAGCCTAGAGACCTCCATTTTTGGCTCACGCAATGCTCTCTCATACGAGCAAATTTGTAATGAGCCCATTCATCCTTCTGTCCTGATTAGGCCATACCCCAACCAGTGGGAGCTTCCCAAATTTTCTTGCTTTCAAAGCAAGGAAGACCCACAGCAACACTTATGGGCATTCAGACATGCCTGTTACCTTATTGCCCATGATGATGCGTTGCTCTTACGCATGTTTCCTATGTCCCTTTCTGGTGCTACACTTGACTAGTACAGCTCTACTACCAGCCATTCCCTCTTTACATTTACACAGCTAGCCCAGCTCTTTCTTGATCACTTCTCCATTAACATCACCAAGAAAGTCTCGATCACAGACCTCTATACTATCCATCAATTTGAGGACGAATCTATAGCTGACTTCATTGCTCGCTAGAGAGGCCTCATCAATCAACTCTCCTTTTCCTTACCCCAACCTGAACTTATTAAACTTTTCTCCCAAGCCTACGCCAAACATATTTCTTCCACCTTACGGGTTCAGACCTTCCGCACCTTCGACGAAGCCTTCACGATGTCCCACAAACTTGAATTACGTGCCATCAAGGAGAATAAAGTCAAGTTGTAGAGCAAGAATCCCAACTCTAAGATCAATGACTCCTCTTCTTCTAAACCTTCATCATCCAATCCTAAGTCTAAAGCTTTAGCTAACACTATGGTCGTTAAACCTTCGTCCTCTTCAACCAATCATCCTGAGCCATCCACATCTCAAAGTGCCACCGGCCAATTCCAGCAGAGATACGTACAATGACAGTATACTCCTCTTAGAGAATCATACGCATCTATACTGGAAAAACTTGTTAAATAGGGGATTCTCAACCTCCCCCAAATCTGACCAACTCCACAATTTGATCCCTCACGTGCCATCCCTACGTGGTATAGGGAAAATGACTTCTGCAATTACCACCATGTCAAAGGTCATGACATGGGTAACTGTAAGACCTTTAAAAACATAATCCAAGACATGCTTGAAAAGGGTGACCTCGTCCTAGATAATCCCAATGCACCTCCTAATCAGGGCATCGACATCTTCAAGCAACCATTCCCCAATCATCCATCGACCCAAAACAATGTCCAGACCTTGATTGACAACACTCATGAACACAACATTCGAACAGTCAATACGGTCTCACCCTTCATCCCCAACCAACCTCAAGACGTTAATCCATATATTAGTCCATCACATGTGGACGAACCTCTTTCCCCAGTTAGTTTTCCGTCAACCTCTCTCATCTTGGAGGATGACTCAACCTTACCGGCACCACCAATCTCACCATCCTCCTTTCTGTTGCCTATGGAGGACCCGACCTTACTGACTCCTAGACCACAAGTGGAGGGCACCATAATCCTTGCCCTTTACCCGCTTGAGGAGCCACATTCTCCAGTTCATTCTCCACCAAGAGAAGAACTTGACTCTCCATCTTCTTCGACCAATGACAATCCAGTTATAACTCTCACACACCTTGGGTCTGAGACTACTGCCACACCTAACACATCTTCTCAAGGACCCAAACCTCATCCAACATCTTCTCAACCATTTTCTTGACTAGTGGAGAAAATTGGACTTCTCCCTTTAAGGAAAGTGGAGCATCAGGGATTGTGGGAGCATCTTAAAGCTCTTCAACATCCCTATGCCCTCTCATCTCATACTGCCAATCCTCACAAGGCAGAATCTCCCAAGACTCTCAACAAAGACTAGACTCTCACTTCTAAACCTGCATCTACCCCATCTAAACCGATCAAGTCACTTAGCATTTGCCCTGTCTCTACCCTCACTCACCTGCAAGTGAAGGTGGACTTAGACCAGACCTTGACTAATAATAGTCTTCCAACCAAGTTGAAGAAGACTACCAGACCACAGAAGCGAACCCCTCCTCCACCGTCAACATTACCCTCCATTTTAGGCCCTCATCCTTCTACCCTAATCAGAGTGCTCCCTACTCCGACCCTTAACCAAACCAAATTACCTCCATTACTTCCTTTTCCATCCACAAGTTTACCCCCTCTCAAAAATTTGGCACCTCTATGAAGAAAGTGCCATCTTCACATGTGGCCGCACCACCAACCCAAAAGGTGGTACGAAAGTCTTCTTCAACACCTCCCAAGCAAAAGTCACCAGTGTATCATGCATCAATAGGGACGGACCCCTTAGTAGGTTCATATGCTTTAATATTATGCCAACTTTTGAAAAATTCTAGCATAACCCTTCCATCTATCAAGCCATTCCAACCCCTCGAGTCAAAACCTACCTAGTTCAATGATACGAAGATTTGCTTATACCACCATACGCCAGGACACAATATCAAGACTTGCTGTGCCCTCAAGGCAGTCATTCACCGCTATATGGAGAAGGACACTCTTCTCCTTGAGGACACTCTTGACCAACCTTTGACACCTTCCCATCCAACCTCTTCAACCACATCAACATCTCACCAGCAGGCCATGACCCCTTCTTCACTCCTATCTTTGAAATCAATGCTATCCACATAACCACTAGGTCACAAAAAGACAAGGCAAAAGAAAAAGTTGCTATTCCTTGGACCTATCCTTTTGTCCAGTCACCTCAACCACCAAAACCTGAGATTTCTATCTTAGGTACATCCCAACCCCCTTCTTCAGAGGCAATCAAAGACTCTGTGATAAAACAAATTCACCAAATGCCTATGAAGATGACCTTATATGACCTTATCCAAAGCTCCCCCCAGCATCGTCAAGCTCTAATCAAAGCCTTACAGGCAGTGGAGGTCCAACCTAAAGATCCTCAACCACTAGCTACCCTAGTCCATTCTTTATCCCCCATTGCCTCTATCACTTTCAGTGATTCTGAAATTCCTACCTCTACCTTGGAAAATCAGGATGCTACTCTTTTCATCACAGCCTACATTGATCAAACCCGTATTAAATGAGTTATGATTGATGGGGGTGCCAGCATTAATATCATTTCTACCCATGCCTTTGATTAATTAGCTCTTCCCAAGAATTATGTATCAAAAACTGACGCAATCCTTAGATCCTTTAATGACACCACCGCTAACACTATTGGCATTGTTGTCCTCCATATTCACGTTGGTCCACACACAATCCCAAAGCTCTTCTACATCATTAAGGGAGAATTCTAATATAACATGCTATTAGGATGGCCCTGGATCCACGCCATGGCTTGTGTCCCTTCAACACTTCACCGTTGTGTCAAATTTGAACACGACAAACAAGTCCATGTCATTCCTGCCGACCCATCCCCTTTTAAGACTTGTAACACAACTTATCAACCAAATGACATTCTTATTCCTCTCAAGGCACCAACCCAAACATTGTCTCCATCCGCGGAAGCGTCAACTAGTACACAAACAATGGTTGCCATCACATCACCTTCTCAATTAACAACCAAGGACCTCATGGACGATATCTTCCAAAGACTTTCACTGGGGGAATATCACCTACTTACTCTAGACATGTTCCAAACTCCTCAAGAGTATGGACAGCTTCATCAAAATCCAAGCTATGACTGTTGGATCAGAATGGTCATTCCTTATGGTCATCCTAGCCTTCGAACCAATCTCATCTATGGGGGGTTGGATCAAGCTCCTATTGACTCAAATTCTTCCTCCTCACCTCAACTATTCACATCTGATTTCTCCTTTCTTGGCAACCCCACCTTTGCACACACCTACCTTTATAGGTGTGCATGGAAGGGTTTTGGCTTTGGGCACTACAAAAAAGGCTCCCATCAGCCTATCAAACCACCCAATGATGATAATGCAAAGAAATGATATGGACTAGGTTTCCAAGAACCCGCTAAGGCTTCCATAAATCTTTGCCCCGAACTCACCATCAACCAATCTCTTCCAGCCTCACCTATTCTTCCATCCTCACCTACGGAGTCGGTGGTTTCCATCCCTCCTAGTTTTTTTGCATAAACACCATCCACTTGGAACCCCTAACCTATCAGCTCAATGGGGTTTCTAGGTCTCTCCCTCTCATTTATCCCAGCATGATAGATGATGAATCAACAACCATCAACACTATCCACTGCATAGATGACGATGCCATTCTTACCTATATGGGTGCTAATGATTCTTTCATTCAGTGCTCCCTCCCTTTTGAAACATAGGTTATGTTAAATGAATCAATCATTGACATTAACCTTTCATCTTTTGGTGTTCCTCATGTCTTAAAGATTGGTCAATCTTTAGACATCCAGGAGCAGATCGACTATACCACATTTCTCTCAGACAATCGCAAAGCCTTTGCTTGGACCTACACTGACATGCCTGGCATCGACCCTAACATTGCCACTCATAACATCATCACAAACCTAGAGGCTAAGCCTATTAGGCAAAAGCTTCGCAAAATGCATCCTTGTGTTGCACTCCTTGTCAAAGAGGAGCTTCAGTGCCTTCTTTTTGTCTCCTTCATCCAACCCATCAATTATCCGCAGTGGGTCTCTAACATTGTTCCTGTTACCAAGGTGACTGGGGGGATCCATATTTGTATAAACTATCACAACCTTAACCTAGCTTGTCCCAAGGATGACTTTCCTCTTCCAAACATTGACCAACTTGTTGATCTTATGGCTGGCCATGAGATGTTATCACTCATGGATGGATTTTCAGGATATAACCAAATCCTAATCGCACCAGAAGATCAGCACAAAACCACCTTCATTACACCATGGGGAACTTTCTACTATTGGGTCATGCCTTTTGGTCTGAAAAATGTAGGTGCCACATATCAGTGTGCCATGACTTACATTTTTCATGATCTCCTCCATAAAATCATGGAGGACTATGTAGATGACCTGCTTGGAAAGTCTAAGCTTCGTCGCGACCATTTGACTATCCTCAAGATCATCTTCTCTCACCTTCTTCAGTATAATGTCCATCTTAACCCCAAGAAATGCATCTTTGGGGTCCTCTCAGGAAAGCTCCTGGGATTCATTATCTCTCTTTGTGGCATCGAGATAGATCCTGCCAAAATCTATGCTATCCTCGAAATGCCACTTCCAACTAATCTCAAGCAACTTCGCAGTCTACAAGGGAAGCTCCAATCCATTCGCTGCTTCATTTTGTAACTTTCTGACCACTGCCAACCCTTTCATCATCTCCTCAAGAAGGACGTCTCTTTTAAATGGGATAAAGATTGCCAAGAGGCTTTTAAAGCCCTCAAATGTTATTTGGTCTCTTCACCAGTCCTTATTCCACCAAAAGATGACCAGCCCTTCTACCTCTACATCTTAGCAACCAATCATTCGTTAGGTGCCATGATCGTGCATCGAGATGAGCAACACCATGAGCAAGCAGTCTACTACATAAGCTGAACACTTGTCGACTATGAAACTCGGTATACTCATATCGAAAAACTCTATTTGGCATTAGTCTTTGCCACTACCAAGCTTCGTCACTATCTTCTCAATCACAAAACCTTTGTCATCACTCACACTGACCCTCTTAAATACATGCATTCCAAGCCATATCAAAACCAACGTATGGCTCGTTGGCTCATGTTTCTTGTCGAGTTTGACTTAGAATTTGTCCAGTAAAAATCTATAAAGGGGTAAACAATCGTTGACCAACTAGCGGATGCCCCTCTTCCCGACAATCAACCTTCTCAGTGTGAGTTTCCCGATGAATCTATCGCCACTCTCTCGACTGATGACACATTCTACCAAATGACGATGTTCTTCAATGGATCTAAATGTCAACTCAGTGGGGGTGTGGGGGTCATCCTCATCCCACATGAAGGTGAGCCCATGCCCCTGTCTTTCAAATTTGACTTTGAATGTACCAATAATATGGCTGAATATGAAGCATTAATTTTGGGACTTCAAACTGCCCTTTCTTTAAACATCAAGACCATCAACATCTTCAGTGACTCACACCTTGTCGTCAATCAAATCAATGGTTCATATCTTTGTAAAAATGAAATTTTACAAAGGTATAAGCACCGTGTTGACACTCTTCTAGCATCTTTTGACCATCACTTATTGCAGACTGTCCCTCAATCTACGAATAAGTTTGTTGACACCATGGCTTCCCTCACCTCGCATATTCCTTCTTCATCATCCTCATCAAAAATTTATGTCATGGTACATCATGTGCCATTGCCTTCATACATTTCCACTGACATCAACCTCGTCCACACCATAAACTCTAGTTCACAAGATGTATGGTATAAACAACTTGAGGACTACTTGGCTCATTCTATCATTCCTCCCAACCTCTCTAGCAATGCATGGTGGGCTTTCATTAAGTGCACCACTCACTATACCATGCTAGGGGGCCTTCTCTATAAAAGAGGTTTTGACAGCCTTCTTCTTCACTATTTAAACTCCACTGAAGCCTCTCATACTATTAAATAAGCCCATGACAGGATTTGTGGTGGACACTTCAGTGGTAACTCAGTTGCCAAGCGCATCCTTCGCCTAGGTTATTATTGGCCCACTCTTCATCAAGACTGTAGTGATTATGTTCGGCATTGCATCAAGTGTCAGCAGCATGCTAACTTGCTTCATCTCCCTAGCCATGCCTTACAAGTTACTCAAGATTTTTAGCCTTTTTCACAATGGGGCTTAGATCTCATCGGCGAGATTAACCCTCATTCATCTCTTCGTCATCAGTCCATCATCATTGCCACCGAGTATTTCACTAAATCGGTGGAAGCTATTCCTCTCATCTCCACAAAAGTTGACAATATTGTCGACTTCATCAACACCCACATCATCTATCATTTCGGTGTACCCCAAAAAATCATCATCGATAACAGAAAGTCATTTAAAAACAAAACTATCTAGAAACTTTGTGACTCCTTTGGCATTAAACTCAACTTTTCTTTGCCTTACTACCCACAAGCAAATGGGTAGGTTGAGGCTTCTAACAAAATCTTAACTAAAATTCTCATGAAGGTGGTCAACGACACTGGAAGGGATTGGCACGTTCACATACCCTTCACTTTGTGGGCCTATCACACTAGTATTTGAACCTCTACAGGTGCTACCCCTTTCTCTCTAGTGTATGGAATAGAGGCTGTCTTACCTCTCGAAGTACATATCCCATCTCTTCACATTTCTCTCCATGACATTCTTTCTAATGATGACTTTCATCAAGATCAATTAGCTCAACTTGAGTTACTCGACAAATGTTGTCTTGCTACCCTCAACCATCTCCATGTCTATCAAAATCGCATCAAACGAGCCTATAACAAAACTCTGAGAGAAAGAGATTTCAATATCAGAGACCTCATCCTCAAAGAGAATCAACATGTGACCAATATGGAATGGAGTAAATGAGGCAAATTTGCTCCTAATTGGCTTGGACCTTATATCATCATGCACAAGTATGGATCAGGGACTTATCATCTGTCTTCTCTTGAAGGCCAGCCAGAACCTGAGCCCCTTAATGCTTTGCATCTGTGACCATTCTACTGTTAGTCAAGTACTCATCCACTTGACATTTAACTTGAGCTCATCCCTTGAACAATCCTTGCCCTTTTAATCCTTAATCCTTTCCACCTTTTTTCCCTTAACAAATCCTCTATAACCCTTTTATGATGTATGGATGCTTTGTCCTAATAAAAGGGAGTCCTTGACCTTCTATAGTCTTGTCCATGACTCAACATTCTATCAAAACTAAATCAAGATGTCAAAATATCCAAGGTCACAAAACCAAATCAAAAATCAGACTACTCCCTTGAAGGACAGTTGTACTATCATTGTTGTAGCTAATAGACTGCTCCCTCGAAGGATAGCTATTCAAAAGCCCTTAAATCTATAAAGCAAAATATAGACCACTCCCTCGAAGGATGGCTATGACTAAATCTTGATACAAACAGCACTTTCTTAGAAGCTTCCCGCATCGATCAGCTTCACAAATGACCACAAAATAAGATGACATCTCTATGTGGACTTCCCACATTGATCAGTCTATTTAAAAAAAAAAAATGGGTCATGGACTTGACTTGTAGTTGTCTCAGGGTCTCCTATAAAAAGGGGCAAAGTTATCCCTACTCTAAAAATGGGTTACCCTCTCCTCCTATCCCATTACCTACTCAAGGGACTTTGAGCTCACTTTAATGTCGAAGTGATTCGATTACTACTCTAACACGACTCATGGTCAACAATGCAATGCATAAATGGGGCTCTTGGTTCTAACAACCCCTATCTATGCTATCATTTTGGTCCTTGTCAATAAAAGGGCACTTATGCCTTTTACTTTCTACCTACACTTTGGTCACATTTAACCACAACATTTATCAAAACAATTCAATCTGACTCTTTTCAAACCACTCACATAGCCTAATCATTCTGGTTTCCATAGACATCAACACACATGGAAACTATCAACCACACAATTTATGTCAAGCATAAATCAACTTGCAATTCATTTTTAGCATTCATCCACCATGAATATGGATAGTTGTTAAGGGATGAAAAACCCTGACCAATGTTACAGAATACACCATTTGGAAAAGCCTGTAGCATCATCTTCTCCTCGTCATTTCAAGCATGTACCCTCAGACATATGGGAAGTGCTATATCATTATCATGACCAAAATCAACCACTTCAATCTTTTTCCTCCCTCTTGGGAGAACTACATTGGTCTGAGGCCCTAATGACAGGGGCTATGTAAGTAGCACTCAGTTGACATGGGGTCTTCTAGGGTTAGCTCGGCCATTCCTTCATCACATTTTTTCCATCACATTCTTTCGTCACCTGCCAATCACATCTCAAACAATCACATATTTTCATAATCATTAACATTAATAATTTTCATCCATATCATTAATCATTAATCCTAATCATACATCCATCATCATATAAACACAATAATCTCAGCATCATAATCCTAAACATCATATCAAAACATGTATCAAATCAAAATAACATACAAATGCATCCATAACATTTTTCATAACACATCAATGATCAAAATCACATCGTATATATATATATATATATATATATATATATATATATATATAACAATGTTTTATACAATCACATAATCTGTGCCTCTATCTCTCTCTCATACATCTCACATCAACGGCTCACAGGCCGATATATACATAAATATCATAATCTGCCCTCAAGGTTGTGGCTGTGGTGGTGGTGGCAGTGGCCGGGAAGATGCTGTATCCTCTCCCCCCTCTGATCTGTGTCATCTGTGAGACCCAAAAGCCATCGCTTGAGACATAGACCTCTGTCGACTTTGATCTACCTTCATCTCAGAGTATCATTGTATCTAAGGGAATCCCCTGATGGCCCTCTCATAATATGCAATCTCATCTAGCGCATCATTGTATCTAACTAGAGATACAGTCTGCGGTGGACCCATCAGACCTACTGTCGTGCCTTGCACTGGACCCTATGGCTGTGAAAACCCTGGCTACACTGACACTGACTGTGTGGGCTACTGAACTAGCTATTGAAGTGGATACTGCATTGAGCCCTGTCCTCTCAAGCCCTGTCCTACCAATGTTTGTGCCTGGGCTGTGGCCAACTGACTCTACAAAATAGTGACCTTCCCTATCAAAGCAACCACTCAACCTGTCAACCCTACCATCTCCTCCTATAAACTTGTGATCTGGCTCTCCAAAATGGTCACTCATCCGCATGCTACATCCCTCTCTTGGATGGCAGCATCTCTCTCCTGTCTAGCAATGTCCCTCTCCTACCTCATAATATCTCTATCCCTGACCACTGCCTGTAGATCAAGCTGTGGTCCCACCTGCACCCCTATATATTGACCTACCCACCATGTTGAGTAGGCCTCTGTACATCCTAGGTCGGCTATCCTAAGGCCTGCTGGTATCTCCTCAAAATTTGGCCCCTCTATCTCCTCTGGCAGTGGGAGTGGCACCTCTATATCATCCCACCTATACTATAGGAATGTGAGAGGTACATCCTATAGCAGCCCATACTGGTGCCGCACTCTCTCTGCTAGGATCCTCTCGAGCTCACCAGCTCACCTACCTCTAACCCATCACATACTCTGAGTCCCAAGCAGCTACTCTCCCTAATCTCTGAATGTTGGATACACCAAGTATGGTCTCCAGATGATATTTGCAGGGATCAGGGCCTCTAGTACCCCTCTGTAGTGGTCAATATCCTTGACCACTCCATCCACTCGCATCTAGGCCATCACCTCATGCCATCACTTGAATCCGACCCTGAAGCTGGCTTGAATCACCACTAGGAGGCTGAGAGGTCGTGTGACCACGATGTGCTCATAAGCCTAACAATGCAGAAGGTGGCTGATGCACAAGCTGTACCGCCACTACTGACTAATGCCCCACAACTCTCTATACACTTGGGCTAAAAAGACTGGTGCCCAAGTGAACACTATCTGTCGCTCAATCATATCTATCAAAACTCTGGTCATAGCGACCAAAAACTTGCCTCCCTCTGCATCTGGCAGTGCGTAAACCATGATGCCTATCATCATTAGGATCGCTAGCCGATGTGCATCCTCATCCATAGTGTAAAGGGGCTCATATGCAAAATTGGCTGAGTGATAACTCACCTCAGCTGCATGCTCTCCAAACAATGTTACCATATGAATATCATGCGCCTCTCTAGAGCATGCATATAACTCTACTCCGTGTACCGACAGCTACAAAATCTGGTATACATCCTCCATGGTGACCATCATCTCTCCAGTGGGCAGGTGGAAAGTGTTGGTGGAATGATCCCACCACTTAATCAGTGCCACCATTAGGCTCACATCTCATGCCACTCTATAGTAGCATCGTAGCCCTAGTCCTACTACGCTCATCTGTGCCCACTCCTCCCCTGTGATGTCTTGATGCATCTGCATCAGCAATGTTGGTAGTCGATCTCACAACATCAGAGTCTACCTTGCCTGCATCCACCCAAGTCAATCTCATGTTAACAATTTTCCTCCTCTTTCTATTTTGACTAACCTATTTGACCATCTACGCCTGACCTGGCCCCCAAGAAGCCCTTGGTGTAGCTTCAACCCCTTGACTTGACCATTTTTTCATCCCTCTTTTGATCAAGCAGCCACTGACATTAGTTAGCATGCCAGTGACGGCACTCACCTAACTGATGTCGATCACTTAGTGACTGACATCGGCAGGTTAGTGATCGACGCTAGTCATTGGTCGACCGACACTGGCGAACACACCGATGTCGGCGATTGGTTCAGCCCTAGGGCCAAACAAGGCGAGCCCTAAATTTAGGGCTTCCCCATTTCTACCCCCCAAAACCCTCTCAATGCCTCCTAACCTATCCTAGATCCCTTCACACCCTCCTAGCTACCCTCCCCCCTCAATTTCTGCCTAAATTAACAAAAATTTCAAAAAACAAATAAAAACAAAAATCAATCAAATAAGGTTCAGAGACCCTCCTACCTCATCCCAGTGTCATCAGCATGGTGGCACGATGGGTGCCACTGGTGGTGGACCTCCTGTAGGTCCTCTACTCCCCTCTACCATCTCTTTTGTGCCAATGACTCTGCATGCTCCTACTAGCCCACACGCATCCCTGTAGTGTCCAATTGACCCCCTCTCTCCACCAATGTTTCTCTGACACCTCACACTGCTCATCGGTCAACCTAGTGTCACTTTCACTCACTTGGCTCCAGAGATCTTTTCTCTCAGTCAACCAAATCACAAATGACTTCTGGTTTGCTGCCAATCCAATTTTTTTAGATTTGGCAGGCTGTTGACGTCGACATCAGCGTGTCCTAGTCTACCGATGTCGGTCGATATCCTGTCGACGTCGATGCCTTTATGTCTCTAACATCAGTTTTATCACTGACGTCAACAAAATTCAAACCTCTTTTTTTCATCACATTGCCCCAAAATCTGCCCCCAATCAGTCAGCCCTCTAGTACAAGTCATTTTGGCCCCCTGGGGCACACTTGAGATCACTTTTGCCTCCGTCCATCAACCACCAGACCTTGGAGATCATGACCATCTCCTCTAACCGTGACTACTTCCAAAGTGACTTTGCCTTGGTTGTTTTTGCATGTATGCTACCTCATGACTAGTTAGCAAAATTGTGCACAGACCATTTTTAACCTTCACAGGTATAGGATCGCATGCCAGTTGATCCCCACTACTTGTGACATTTTTGTGTTTTTGGGAGCACTTCCTGAGCCTGAGATACCTAGAACACGATGACTATTGGAGCTTTGGCTTAGATTGAATAACCTAATCAGTAGACGACTCAATGTTGGGGCCCGATTATTTCAATTTTGGCACTCCTCAACCCTTGACCTGTGACAATTTGACCTGACCATCCTCGTGAAGTGGTGTATGTGCAATCACGACTTTTGTAGCATTCTCACTCTATCCTCACCCCTTTTTCCTCTAATCTTTATCAAATCAGTACCCGATTCTAGGTTCCCTTCTCTCAACTCCTGCTTTGAGGGGGAATACTTCATCCATAATCAGGGCAACCAACCCTCCTATTTTTGTCTTGCAATTCACTTAAACAACCAATAAGATGAAATCAACCTTATTCCATACCTGAGGCAACCGACTCCTATTTTTGTCTTGCAGTTCGTCTAGAGCAAACAACAAGACAAAAAAGGGAAAATGTAGACACTGAAATAGTGTCTAACCCTTGGACATCCTCCCCCTTGGTCCATTCCTAACCCATTCCTAAAACATGCACTTACTAATTTAAAAATAATAATTTATTATTAATATCCTCCCCTTTAACACCTCATCTGACACCTCGCCTTGGACTATTTCCCACCTTATGACTCACCCAAGACCTATTCTTACTTCTCTCTAACCACCTAACCAACTCTCGTGTGTATTTAGCCCAACCTTTGACAATTCTCCAATGGATAGTGCACTTGGCAGATGGAGAACAGGCTTGGTAGCTCTTTTGCTTATTCTCCACCCACCGACGTCGGTCAAATGTTGGCCGATGCCAGTGGAATCACCGACATCGATTATACTTAAACCAATTTTCTAACCCTTTGATGGATCTAATCAGAAATCATTAATATTTGGAGCTAATCACGAATCTCTAATCATCTTCTGGCGAAATAAAGTTCTCGTGCTTTTGCTTTTTAGTGTTCTAGCTTCTTGGTGTTCTTGCAGGGATCAACATTCTTGACAACATTTTCTAGGCACTGAGGTCTTGCATCAGACATTTTGCACAGGGATTGCACAATATCTCCATCACCAACGACAACGGAAACACAGCTTCTGCACCTTTGCCAACTCATGTCACAGCTAAGTATTTGTACTGTTTTTATTTCAGTGTCATTTCAAATATATTAGCATTCTGTCTATCATCTATTCCAAGCATCCTTGACCCAACCTTCCCTATTCTTACCGGAGAGGCTGAAAATCCTTCTCTCACCACGTATTCCCTTTTCTTTGCCTCTCACACTCCTTTAGTCTCTCTTTAGTCAACACCCTCTATCCTATCAACTCAGCATAAGCTATCAGAGACCTACAGACCATCTTGAGACCAATCTAATCAACCTAACTAAATTGCTTCACAGAGAGGCTCAAAGGCCTTTTTCTTGCCCCTTACCCCCTTTTCTTGACAACATACCCTTTGCCTTAGTTCTTATTAAAGATTATATCTATTGTTTTACCATCCCAAACAAACTCCCTGACTCACAGACAAGACCACAGTCCATCTTGCAGACCAAAAACTAGACCTATAACCTGTCCCTGGCCATTATCCCGACCGACCTCATCTAATTCCCCTACCGACGTTGACAGTCTAACCGTCGTTGGCAACCTTCCTGACCGACGCTGGCAATATCACCGATGTTAGTGACTGTGCTAAGTAGATTGTAGCTTATCAGGTATGCATTTGCTTTCAGTTCTTTCTTTTTAGTCTTTTATTATTTCTCTTTTCTGTCTCTGTCATATTTTGTTTTAACAGTGGATTGTCATCCTCCAAGAAGCCTTAGTACTTCTAGGACCAAGCTTTTGCTTGGCAATCCACCCTCTTATCAGCTAACATTTTTTGTGTTTTAGTGTCTGTCTCTTTCAAGTGTCATCCTCCACAACCAAAGAGGAGTTCTCACAACGTCTAGATTACGGTGCGCAGACTACATCCAGGTACATACAAGCCTTGACCATTTCTTTAAGTTTCTCATTTTCTTTCTTTTGAATGTGAAAGCAAAATTGCATAGAAACATTCTTTAATACCTCATCCATAATCAGGGCAACCAACCCTCCTATTTTTGTCTTGCAGTTCACTTGAACATCCAATAAGATGAAATCAACCTTATCCCATACCTGAGGCAACTGACTCCTATTTTTGTCTTGCAGTTCATCTAGAGTAACCAACAAGACAAAAAGGGGCAAATGTAGACACCGAAATAGTGTCTAACCCTTGGTCATCCTCCCCCTTGGTCCATTCCTAACCCATTCCTAAAACATGCACTTACTAATTTAAAAATAATAATTTATTATTAATATCCTCCCCTTTAACACCTTGTCTGACACCTCACCTTGGACTATTTCCCACCCTATGACTCACCCAAGACCTATTCTTACTTCTCTCTAACTGCCTAACCAACTCTCATGCATATTTAACCCAACCTTTGACAATTCTCCAATGGATAGTGCACTTGGCGGATGGAGAACGGGCTTGGTGGCTCTTTTACCTGTTCTCCACCCACCGACGTCGGTCAAATGTCAGCCGATGCCGGCAAAATCGCCGACGTCGGTTATACTTAAACCAATTTTCTAACCCTTTGATGGATCTAATCAAAAATCATTAATCTCTAGAGCTAATCATGAATCTCTAATCTTCTTCCGGTAAAACAAAGTTCTCGTGCTTTTGCTTTCTAGTGTTCTGGCTTCTTGGTGTTCTTGCAGGGATCAACATTCTTGACAACATTTTCTAGGCACTGAGGTCTTGCATCAGACATTCTACACAGGGATTGCACGATATCTCCATCACCAGCGACAACAGAAACATAGCTTCTGCACCTTTGCCAACTCGTGTCACAGCAAAGTATTTGTAATGTTTTTATTTCAGTGTCATTTCAAATATATTAGCATTCTGTCTACCATCTATTCCAAGCATCCTTGACCCAACCTTCCCTGTTCTTCCCAGAGAGGCTGAAAAGCCTTCTCTCACCCCTTATTCCCTTTTCTTTGCCTCTAACACTCCTTTAGTCTCTCTTTAGACAACACCCTCTATCCAATCAACTCAGCACAAGCTATCAGAGACCTACAGACCATCTTGAGACCAATCTAATCAACCTGACTAAATTGCTTCACAGAAAGGCTAAAAGGCCTTTTTCCTACCCCTTACCCCCTTTTCTTGACAACATACCCTTTGCCTTAGTTCTTATTAAAGATTATATCTATTATTTTACCATCCCAAACAAACTCCCTGACTCACAGACAAGACCACAGTCCATCTTGCAGACCAAAAACTAGACCTATAACACATCCCTGGCCATTACCCTGATTGACCTCGTCCACTTCCCCTATCGATGTTAGCAGTCTAACCGTCGTTGGTGACCTTCCTGACCGACGTCGGCAATATCACCAATGTCAGTGACTACGCTAAGTAGATTGCAACTTATCAAGTACGCATTTGCTTTCAGTTCTTTCTTTTTAGTCTTTTATTATTTCTCTTTTTAGTCTCTATCATATTCTATTTTAACAGTGGATTGTCATCCTCCAAGAAGCCTTAGCGCTTCTAGGACCAAGCTTTTGCTTGGCAATCCACCCTCTTATTAGCTAACATTTTTCATGTTTTAGTGTCTATCTCTTTCAGGTGTCATCCTCCACAACCAAAGAGGATTTCTCACAACGTCTGGATTATGGTGTGCAAACTACATCCAGGTACATACAAGCCTTGACCATTTCTTTAAGCTCATTTTATCTCTTTTGAATGTGAAAGCGAAATTGCATAGAAACAGATGTTATGTGAAAGGTTCGTGCCATGTATGGAGATGTAATTTTTTCCAAGGGATCAAATGGTAATGTGTTGATAAGAAGGCCTAATGCAATTGGGTCTTCATGAGACCTAAAGGAAGAATAAGGATTATGAGGTATTTTGTCTAGCTAATTATTATTGATTCATTCTTTTAACATGTGTTAAGACCTATTATATATCAATATAATGTGGTGAGTGTGTGTATCTAACCAAAAGGTGTTTGAGTAAGAGTCTTGTATATAAGTAAGGCATTTTAGGCCTATTTGGATATATAGAGAGTAAATAAATAGATTAATAAATTAATAATCCTAAATAGGTTGGGTAACATGTTTTAAACCCTTAGGAGAGACTAGAAAATCATTTCATGAAGATCATATAGGTTTTTTATAGTTGAATATAAAGGTCATATGACCAATTCAGTCTTGAAGAGGGCTAGTTGAGTGAAGAAGCCTAGTGGTAGTTTTAAGAGAGATCAAGTGGAGTAGAGCTAAAGGAATGATCATCTTATGTTGATTGTATATTTAGAGGCTATCAAAGTTACATTATATATGTGTTACTAATGTATGATAGTGGTTAGAGATTAGATAGAGTAGATAAAGAGTTGAGTGAAAATAAGTGTAATTGACTGAGTTGGTGCTTGGTCATAGAGGGGGTTGAGGCTTCCTTGTAGGTTGGTGATTTCAGAATTAGTCTTGGTTTAGTTAGTTCTTGGTCAAGAGGGATTTGGATATGCCTTATATGTTTATGCTTGTATAATTTTCCTTTGACTAAATTTGTGCTTAGTCATAGGGGTTTGTATCCTCCTAGGAAGTGGGTACTTACTAAAGTCAAGTGGGTACTTGATAAATTTGGGGTTGGTGTTCTATGTTTGGTTGGTGCTCAATTAAATTTTATAAATTGTCTTATAGGATAGATTGTCTAAGCTTTATTTTAATGGGTTTTATTGCCCATTAGGTTTTACCACAAATGTGATGAGTAATCTTTTTTCATTCTCATGTGATTGGTTCTTAATGAATTGTGAGATCACTAAGTTACTTTGAATGATTAATGAATGTTTTAGGATAATTGATTTAAATTTTAGGAAGACTGATTTACCCCCTCTTAGTCATTGTGCTTCCAATAGGGTTTTGATTTAACTTAGATTGATTCACTTGGACAATAGAAATAGTAGGGTCAATTTAAGAGATCACTAGTGATAGACCTTAACCTCAAACCATCTTTACATGCCTAACTTCAATGTCATGCTCTTTAAGTTTTGAGACCCAACATCTCTTTATTTCTCCAAGTTCATCCTATATCAACATCATTTTGAGAGTAAGATCTGGAACCATAGCATAAACTTTATCCCTTAGGATGTAATGTCGAATTTTTTTTATTACCTTACCATTGCATAAGCTTACTTATCCAAAATAGTGTATTTGAATTCATCTTATTTTAAAATAGTGATCATGAAAGTTATAGAATGTTCTCTATATTCTATTTTTTAGTGAGGATGACAACAATGGTATGATCAGATACAAATGAATACAAGTAGAAATTTCTTATGTAATCTAGGCTAACTAAAATAGGGGCCTAACTTATGGCATCCTTAATATATTTAAAGGATTTATTTGAGGTAGATGTCCAATAAACATTATTTACCTAATTTTAACATGGAATTTAATGGTTTAGTTATATCAACAAAACCTAAAATGAATTTTTGTATGAAATTGATTTTACCAAAGAAAGATTTTAGTTCCTTTTTACTATTTGGTAATTAAATTTTAGAAATGACATCATCTCTATTAGGTTCAAATGATATACCTTATTTCAAAATTATATGACAAAGGAGGTTACCTTTAGTTTCATAGGAAATACATTTCTTTGGATTGAGTGAAATACCAAACTTACGATAACATTTACTAATTTTTTACAAGTGTGTTAAATGGTATAGTTTATATTTGGAAAAAACTATTAAGTCATCCATATAAAAAATAATGTACTTACCAATCAATCCTTTGAATTTTGTGTCTATGGTTCTCTAGAAAGTGGTGTCATCATTGATCAGACCAAAGGGAATTTTGTTATAAGTGAATGTGCCCCACTTTGTGGTAAAGGATATCTTAGATAAAATTTCCTTGCGAACTAAAACTTGATTGTAGCTTGAGAATCCATCTAGGAAAGACATCATATCAGATCTAATGACCTTTTGGATGACCTAATGTAGGGATGGTAGTGTATAATTATCCTTATCCAAAGCTTGATTCAAATTTATGAATTCAACATAAATACAAATTTCTTCACTCTTCTTTATAATTGGTACTAAATTCACTACCCAAGTTAAATGTCACACATAAAATATTATAGCAGCTAACAACAAATTTTGAACTTACTTCAAGATGAGTGGCTCAAGAACAATATTGGTTATTCTCTAACACTATCTAAATTTATTACTATTGGGTTTCAATGGAATATTATGCATTATGATGCTAGGATTAAACAACTTTAGGGCACCATAAGTCCATCCAATGATGTCTTGGTAATATATTAACATCCTTTGTAAAATTTTAATTTATTCATCACTACATTATGGCCCTACATTTATGTTTCACATTTTATTAGGTATCACCATGTTTATAACTCATGACCTCTGATTGTGGCAAATAGCTTTTACAGGCTTAGGTGTAGGCCTCTCCAAGTTGAATAATATTTCTAATGATATCATTCCTTTTGGAATTCAATTTTGCTTAAGGTTCAATATGTAATCAAAATCATAGTGTTATCCATTCATATCACTCCTCTCATCCTCATCAACCACTTGTGCATCAAAATCATTGGAGTTAGAAAGGAGATCGAAGATGTGTCTATTGTCATCAAACACTTGAAAATTCATAATATTATATAGTATAGATGGACATAAAAATAATTCAATATAAAAATTGTCTAGATTCATATTATCCAAAGGTGTAATATTAGTAAAAAAGTAACCAATAAGTCTTCCATGGCATTCTCAATTCTAGGAATGGTTAAATACATCAAATAATTCTATCAAGTCCCAATCACATTTCATATATTTCTTCAAATGATAAAAATTACATTTAAATTTATTCATCACTTGATTGATGACTAAATTAGAGTCATCATATACAACTAATTTATGGGCATCATACCTAGATGAAAATTGTAATCCCAAGCTAAACACCTCATATTCTACTATGTTGTTAGTATAGAAAAATTATAATCTATATGCAACTACATGTTTCTTACCAAAGGGATCAATAAGTATAATATATACTCCCAATCCTTGCTTATACTCCATCAAAGTATAAATACCACATACCTAAATCCTAGTATCAATTGAGTTACTTATTCCTTGTTGGTTTAGTGGTTAGGGTATAGAAAACTAAATCTATAGTGGTAAAATTGACTCTTTCATTGATTTCATTATATTCTATAATTTTAAATGTCATGTATGTATATATATCAATCCTTATCTAATTAAAAACTCCTCTCCATGGAATCCACATATGGGAGAAGTTTTTTTCCATATAACCATAAGTATACTTGGAATAATCTCTACTCAGTGGCATGTCATATACCTCTAGGATTTCAACAATTTATATGTCCATAAACTATTACATTATTGACTCAGCTTGAAACTACATATGAACATTTAATAATTCCCATATAACCTTGACTTTAGACTTTTCTAAATAGACCTCTACTTTGTATAATTTTATAGAGACCAACCCTAGTTTCCTATAAATTTTGATGGCAATGACATTGAATAAGGTGGATGAATAAACAAAGAAATTATGTAAGTTATTTTTAAATATTCATACTTTGATTAAGAAGGGTGGAACATTTATCTTGTATTTATGTATCACAACATTAATGTTGGTCATGACTTTACTTTGTGTTGGGTGCTCTTGTTCATAATAAACTTAAGTAGTCAATCCATATGTTTAGTACTTTATACCAATTCATGGAGGGTTATATTGGCCTTTATCATTTTCATATCCTCCACTATTTTTAAGTATGTATTACTAGTGGTGGGTTGGTTGTCACTTGATTTTGGTAGTGGGTCATTTTTAGCTTTTATGTTAGGAGTAACAATGTTTTTAGGTAGTGTCAAGCTTGTTAAGGGTTTGTGTGTCATTATATTAAGGGTATAATTCCATCTCTGGTACTTATACATAGCATAAAAATCATTGGTATTCTCCTCAAGTTTATTTTCCCCCTACTAGGAAAGTTTAGAGTCTCTAGAACCATAAACATATCAGGTGATTTGGATACACTAGGAAAAGCAAGGTGACCTACAACATTTTGGTTTTTAAAAACAAAATCACATTCATCAATCTCATTCTATAGGATTTTTAAGGCATTAAAAAATGAAATTTATTAGAGTTTCCCATGCTATGATATGTTATATGTATGACACTAGATAGATAGGGTGATTCCATGATGTTGATTTTAGGCATTTTATTTAATGTAAACTAAGATTGACTACCTTTCTTAATATTGGGTTGGTAATTTCATTAGTAAGTACAATTTAGGGTATAATTTCCATAATTTTAACTACCCAATTATTTTTTTAAACTAATGAAATCATTGTTCAACCTCTAGACCATCATTTGAATTACATCTAGCCCAAGCTTGGCTGATTCTTGATTGGAAGTCTGCATGTTACTAGTTACAACTAGGACTATAGCTTGGTTATAATACATGTCATATCCTCAATACTATTAGAATTTAGAAACCCTAAATTATGGTTTGGATTAGTATGGATAAAATCAAGTTGATTAATGATTAGAGAAGCTATAGCATTGGAACATTCTAATTTACATGTGGGGTGGGATTCAATGTTAGCATTATTGGGACGATGTTAAGAGTAGGGGACATCATCTGTCCTTATGGATTAATCTACCTATCCAATTTTATCACCTATACAAAGGTGATGGGTATATCCATGATAATTATATCCCTCCTCACTAATATGGTTGTCCATAGGTCCAAGGCATTTTTTAACATTTCTAATGCTAACTGGTCATCCAGCCTATATAGGTCATCACCCTATTATATATATTTTGAAAGATGGCCTTAATATTATGTATAGGTTTGTTGGGATCCCTTATCATGAAATAAAAATATTGGTATAAAACACTAGGTTCCACAACTTGACCACATTGGGCCAATAATGTTCTACTCAATTGATTCTACCTTGACATTAAATTATTAGGCAAGTTGAGAAAAATGTCATAGGTTGTATCAAGGTTAAATGGAATATCTTATAGGTTACATCTTCATGTTAAACATTGAAAAAACTAAGGGAATTTTTATGAGATATAACGTGATCCTTGGTAGTCCTCCTAGTACCTAGGGTGAACTTTAGAAGGTATCTCTTTGGGTTCCTAGGTAGATCATGCATGTCACCTAGAACATTTATTATAAACCCTACTAACCAAGCCATGGGTGGGGATCTATTTTGGGTAGCTTAAGAGGATGAAATATTAAGGGTGGATACATTATTATCCCTATATTATTTCATTATCTCCTAAATATTTGAAATGGTGAAATAATCATTCTACCTGTGATTGCTTGATATCTAATGATTTGCTCAATAGGCTCTAGATAATTTATGATAAAAAATGTGTTAGAAATTATTAAAACCAATAACCTCAAACCAAGGAAATATGAAATATAAATATTTTTAAATATCATATCAGATAATAAATTAATGTATATAATTTTAAACTAGACAAAAAACATTGCCATATTTTTAGCACTAGTTTTTGTTGGTCTCAATTTGTGACCTATGGTAGTGACAACTATTGGATTAACTATTATGATTGGGGAAAAAGGGAGAAAAAAACATGGGACACAAGGTACCCTAATTTTTAGGATTCAACTAGTTGAATCCAAGGTCCAATAACTTTCCAATCATTTAGATGGGTGAGTAATGTTTGTTAACCATGAAATGTCCAATCCACTTTGTAATACTTGAGGATTATTACTAATTCTTGGTTAAATAAATTTATCTCCTCATTAACATCGATGCCACACTATAATATAATGGGAAGTTTATGCATCATAAAAAATTATATAGGGGAATAGTAAGGAAGGAAAGTAAGCGGTTCATTGACTGAAACATGATTGTTAATGTTAAAAATCAAAAGCATGGCTAATCATGATATACCATTGTGTACTAGGTCTACCTATAACATAAAATAAATGGGTAGGATTTTTAGGTTTTTACTAAACATATTATCTTGAAATTTTATTAAATGAAAGCATATGAAAGTCTTATAGTTATTACACATAATGGGTTGACACAGTTTCAAGTTGAATAGAATGCAAATTCAAAACCAATTAGACTAGATATTGGACAATCTAACTACACATTAATTAGTAAACAAGAAATTCAATTCATTATTAACATTAAAAAATTCTATTCCATTAATAAATTATTAGATTTAATAAGGAACAACATGAATTTTGAACTAACTGGTATTTATTTTAATGTTATTATTATCACTCTAGAGTGCACCTAGCTTAAAGATGTACAAAACACACCCTCCCTCCAGCTGATACAATTAGATCTTCTCAAAGTGTGGATGACTCTGTACTAAGAAGAACCTCTAGAGAGGGATGGTTCCCTTAATATTTATCTCTAAAATCTAAACTATTTTTATTTTTTGGGATGAAAAGGGAGAAGGAAATGGAAATGGAAAATCATATCTAAATGGGGTGATGCACCTAAATGATTGATATTCTTTGAAATATTTTTTTAAACTGACTAAGACACACATATGAATCTAAAATAAAAATTTACATTCAATCCTGAACATTAGTGTTTCAAAAGAAGTCCTAAAAGATGTTTTTAAAGCAAATTCAAATCCTAACTCTTTAAATGACTTGTAGAGGATGAGATTTTCATAGTAGGTGTGAAAAAGACCTAAAAAAATAGAAACTATATGCCAATTGTATGATATTACACAATAAAATTATATTTTATTTTGATCCCAAAAAAATATATGCAAAAAATTTTCTTTATTTTATAAATGGTGTCAATTACAATTTTTGCTCTACTTTAGGAATTCATCAAAAATGGATTCAAAAATCCAATATATAAGTCTAAAACCTTAAATAAATCCAAAGTGGCATGAAAAATAGAATTACTAGTCGTATTTGAGTTAAAATAAGACTAAAATATTTTTACAATATTAAATAAAGGCTTTAAAATCTTCCAAGTCTTTAAAAATTGCATGTTCTTCATTTTTGGCATAAAATTGAGAAGTGGTGGGCCCATGTTGACTGGTCAACCTTACTTGCATGAAAATAACGCCACAAATTAGAATATAACTCCATATTAAAAGTGATTTTAAGTTCTTTAAAGTCTTTATCTTGCATGAAAAGCATGGGAGATGCATGAAACTAGTCAAACTAGTCAATCGAAGAGATTTGACCCTTAAGGACTAGTTAGCTCAACTTGAGCTCAACTTGCATGAATTGAAACTTTTGGATTGAATTGAGAATGATATATCCACGTAAAAAACATATATTCCATGTGTTAACTCCAAAATTAATTCATTTGATATATTTTCAATGCCATTCTTTACCTACTTGGTTGACTAATTAAGCCTATGAGGCCAATTAGGCCTAATAACCTATCTTCTAGCATTTAGACTCTATTAAACCTGAAAAAATATGCCATGAAACCTGAAAAAATAATTAAATATACCTGTAAAAACTTTTTTCATCACAATATATCTGATTTTGATGAGAAAACACTCGTCATTCAATCAACAAGGTTGACTAGGCCTATTTTGCTCCATTTTCTTATAGACTAGACATTTTAATTGAGTTAGTTGGGATAATTTTGGGATCATTTTTAACCAAATTAAAATGTTATTATGAATAAAAATTATTATGATTTTATCTCCATTGATTATATTTCATTGAAGTATCTTGTTTTTTTAGGTTGATTCAAGATGATTTTATGAAAATAAAATCAAATTTTTGCAAAATTGGGTTTTTGAGGGTTTAGGTAGGCTTTGAAGCTAAATTTTTAAAATGATGGATCATGAAGTATAGGCCTCCAAATCCAAAAAAATATATATTTATGTGTATAAAAATTACCACCCCCCCAATATCCCTAAAAATATTTTTTTCCCATTCAAAATATATAAAAAATTACCATGTGGAGAAATCTGTCTATGGGGTTTTGACTGCATTCTAAGCTACCTACACTCTTAATGATTGTTCATAAATAAAAACCACTCAAATGGTCTCAATTTTTCATGAATTTTAAGTAAATAGGATAAATCAAAATATACTAAGAGTGTTCAACCAAACTCCACATGTGGTGAAAGATATGAGTATCTAAATAGGAGGCTAGGAAGGGTGTCTAGAACTAAAAAAAAAAGAAAAGTTCACCAAAATGAAAATTTTAGACACCTAAATATGGCCATCAATTACTTCTAATTAGTATTTTGACCAATTTCCACCAAAATTCAAATTTTTTCCTAAAAACACTAAAGCACATTAAATGAGTTGAAATTGACATTCAAGTGTCAATTTTAGCCAGGGTATCACTAAATAAGATAGTAGAATTTTTGGTCCAACAAACTTTGATCAGATCATTTTGAGTTAAAATTCCAATTTTTCATTTGGGTGCTCTATATTTCTCTCTTTTTATCAAATTTCTTGTATGAAATACGTGTCTTTGTTATTTGGTGTTGGCAACATCTTAAATGGGATAATGGATCCAATGCATCTGGCATTGACTTCCAATTCCAATCCAGTAAAATTTTAGACCAATAACAAGGCATTATAATCAATTTGAGTAATTTGTGCACAAATTGATTAATCATGCTTAAGAGATAATTAAACCAAATTAGAGCCTAATTAATAATTCCATGGAAACTTGTTGAAAACTTATATTTAGAAATGAATATTGAATATCTGCATCATCAAGTGACCTCATTTGTTTGGAAGACATCCCTAGGCCATCAATGGCATAAATATCAGGATTATGGGTCTCTCAAGCCTCTTTATTACCTCCCATGCCTCACTAATGTCCCTTCTTCTAAATTCATGATGAGGATACTTATAGATTTTAATTACATAATTCAATTAATCCATGACCACACATCTCAATCTTGAGATGGACAGTCATGATTGATTCTAGTCATTCTTGAAAATATATAAATAGAGAGGCAATGAACATCATTTTTAAGATTATTTGTGCAAAGTTACCATGTCAAATTGATTCCAAGAGCTCTCACATGCCAGAGTTATGATGACAAAATATTGAGCCAAGCCAAGCCAAAGCCACAAGGTGCCAAGGAGAAGAGGAGATAGACAAGCCTCCTTTGATGAAGAATTCATGACAACAAGCCAAGAAATCCACTACAAAAATCATTTGGAACATCCAAGGAAGGTGAAGGATTCTTTTTTTTCTTTACTTTTTAGTTGTGTTTTTCATTTTTTTTATTAAGCTCACCCTAGTAACTAGGCCTAGAGATGTATGCTAAATAGTGTGTTTTTATCAATTTTTTTGCATTTTTGGACTAAAACAATACTAATCACCTCTCTTGAGTCAAATTATTAGTTCACATAATAGCACACTCAGTGGGACCACACCCCATAAATTTGATCAAATAACACCTACAAGTAACATAATAATTATTGTCATGTAGGATCTTAGAGTGTGGAAGACAAAAAGGTGAAGATTTGAGTAAAAATATTATTTTTTGGAGCTCACAGTTTTGTTCTTAGATCCTAACTCACCCTAACTCAAATCCCAACTCACCCCAACTCAAATCCCAACTCACCCTAATTTAGATCCCAATTAGCCTCACCTCAGATCCTAACTCACCCTGACTTGGATCCCAACTTGCCCTGACTCGAATCCCAACTCACCCTAACTTGGATCCCAATTCACCTTGACTTAGATCCCAACTCAGCCCAACTTGACCCAACTCGATTGTGTCAACTCAAGGTTTCATTTTCCTAAGTTAATTATTTCATCTCTAAAAATGCTTCAAAGCTAAACCACTTGCTAACATTTTTCTTATAGGACCAACTTGAAAAATTGCTAAAATTTGTTTAAATCATCTTTTTTATAATTTAAAATGAATTGAGAACATTATTTTGGTGCTTAATATAACATTAAGGTGTTTAAGTAAGTTTTTAGCATTAATTATTAAAGTTTACAATTTTAAGACCGAGTCAAATGAACACCACCAAATCTTTTATTTGGGGTTAAAAATTAAACACACTTGTCAATTTTGTTTTCATTATTTCAATTATCACTTTGTTTTCACAAAATACAAGGATGTTGCATGTATGCTCTTCCATTTATCCCTTTTAGGGAACCCTTGGAATCAAAAGTGATTTCCTTATTTACAAATTACCTAGTCTAAGGCATAAAAAAAATGTCATCTAAAGCACTCCCCAAAAACTCTCAAAAGTATTGGGTGAACTTGAAAATGACCCTAAAGTCTTTCTATTTTATGCTTTCTTTATTTCATGTAAACTTGGCTTGCGAGGGGGACATTATTACCTCTCATGAGTTCTTTAGGGAAACTTTGACTTGGGTTTTTACCTCTTGACATTGACTTCATTTGGATCCATATTATATTTTCACACAAGACGTAGTGGTACTTTGGACATCACACTACACTGGGTGAATAACAAGATGTAGTGATTGTAAAAAGGACTAGACCTTTTTGGAACAAGCCAAGTGATACAGACCCAAAATCCATGCTTTTCTTTTACATTGTTTGACATGAAATTCATTGTGTAATTGATTCCCCTAGAATGTTTATAAACTTATAGATCTTAGATAAAACCCCACTTGCTGTAGAAGTATTGTTGGTGTAAGTTGTGCCTCAATGTCTATCTCATAGTACTATCACCTGATAGAAGGGGGGTGTAAAAACCCTACTATATAATGTGTATTTACTTTTGGATGAAAACTTAAAATCTTCTCAAATGATTTTACCGTTATAAGTTCATATGGTTGATGTGTTAAGTGGGTTATCCATTTTTACTAAACTTGAGGGAACTTAGGTTTAATTTCCAATTTGGGTTGAAGGCCATTTAAGACTCATGATCATTATCACCACATTATAGACTTAAGTCATTTCATGATAAATAGTTACACTTTGAGTCTATGCACCATAACATTTTGAGTCAAGAAAGGTAGTGGTATGTTGTCAAATTTGTGAGAAATTATCTTTGCCTTAGAGAGTTTTTGAAATAAGCATTTTATCACATCTTTTTGGTAGTCTAGCACTGTTATGCTGCCCAAAACATTTCAGATATTATTTCATATGCCCTCTTGCATAGAGTTCAAAATTTTTACTACATTTTCAAACCAATTCATGTATACTTTTGTGAACATTTATCTATAATAGTTACATCATTCACTTTTGTCTATCTTATTTGTCAAAAGAACCAAGTTTTATATCATTATTTATGAGAAAATAAACTATCTCTAAAGTGCCTTTTGTTTCATAAATTATACCTATTTGATCAAGTCCATGTCAAGAGTCAAATGCCTCATGTTTGTTAAAAGTGTTTCAAGTCTGTTAGATTAAAAATCTCATCTAGTTTCAAAGTCTAGCTTTTGACGTCATTTGGCCAAGAGTCCTAGCACATGCCTTGTTTGAGCCTAGTTTTTGATGCCACATTTGGCCAAAAGACCTAGCAACTTTTAATTTCCTAGATTAGATTGATTTGAAACACTTTGAACTTAGCATTTGGCATTTTGATTTTTACTTCATTTATTTAATCTTTTTGTGTAAGATGTGTAATATTAGACACTTCACGTTAGTTTATGTTATCACAAATCTTTGCATAAACCTTTTGATGCTTTTGACAAATCTAGACCAAGTTTGAACATCATATTTTTAGACATTATCCTTTTAGAGTTTTTAGAATTCTCTTCACTTTCTATCACAAAGCATTGACTATGGATCCCAACATGTATTCCTAACTCATAGTGGACTCATGTAAAATCTAGGGATTAGTAATGTGGTTGCACAGGAAGAAATGGTGTAAAACCCCTATATGGATAATATTTATTATGAGATAGATATTTATCCCTCTCATAATACTTAATTATGGGGATAAAGCCAAGATACATTGGATAACTATTTGGTTAATATACCACCTTATTCAGAACAAGACCAAGAACAACCCACATAATACCTAGCTACAATACTCACAACTGATGAACCAGTTCCTAAACAGTCATGCTCTACTAATAAACCTTCTAAATATGATCCATTTTTGTTTGAGAATCATTTGTTGGATAAAAAAATATGAGATTTTGGTTCGAGCCATAGAGGTAGAGACCAAGTTTCAACTAGAATTCCCTCATGAGAATTTACCAAGCCTAGTAAGAATTCCCCACAACATAATTTATGATCAATTGATTCTCTTATAAATCCTTTGTCTCTAGTCCAAACAATGTATGAGGACCCTAATATTCCTAATAAAGGCCAAAAACTCATGGAAGACCACTTTAACCAAATGAAAATGGCATATCAAACCTACCTTAATCTAGCACACAATTTTAATTAGATGACCATGGTGAGTAAACCTCTTATTGACTTAGTTCCTTCAACAAGAGTTTTGATAGAGTTAACTAGTCAAGACAATTAGAGTTCAAACCCATTCATGCAAAAAAATTAGTAGATAACTTGTTACATATGCCCATTATTGAAGAAGTGTCTTCTACTTCTACGTAGAATAATGAGAAAAATATAGTGGACAATGTACAAGCAACATCTAATCCAAATCAAAGTGGTGCTAACACATAAACAACTAATCAACAACATGTGCCTATAGTTAATACCATGAGTGGACCATCATATCAAGGAGTAGGATTTTCTACATCCCAACCTCAACCAGTGCTTCATCAAGTGTAAAACCAATAGGATTAGGTAGTCAACTAGCAACCAATGTCATGCCTCAACAACTAAATGAGATGAATCTTACTCCTCCTCAACAATCAACGAGTAGTATTCCAAAATAATAGGCTCAATCTAGTGTACCAACACAATATAGTATGAATGTATTACAACCTTAATAAGGGGCAACTAATGTTATACTTTGTTAGGTAGTGGAAAATATACCTCCTCAATCATAGACTAATGTACCAATCCAAAACCAAATGCTAACTAGCCAATAATGTGTAAATATTGGTCAGTGATAAATGTTGAATCTTTAACATGCTTTCACTTCCCAAAAAGGATTCATGTAATAAGGAGGCTCTCATGTTTCTCAAGTACCTATTAGACAACGATCAGTTCAAAATGTGCCACAAGTTTAGAGACAGGGTCTTGGTCCACAAGTTCCCACTCAACAGCAAGGTTTGATTAGTTGGTAGAATGTCCCTTTTCAACCACAATAGGTATAATATAGTTATATCCCTCCATGCCAACCACAAAATCATCCAAGTCAAACCTTCATAGCCAACCCAAACTAGAATATCAAATAGCCAAATGTGCAATTTCAAGAACATCCTAATCCACGTATGCATATTCTTGGTTCATTTCCCAACTAAACCAATATATCCCAATAGATATCTCCATCATAGCCTAGTCAAAATGTCCCACTTGTGACCTCCCAACCATATACCCAAACTAATATTCTCCCACAAATCAATGTTCCTTCTAGTTTCCTATCCCAAGAATTATAACAGATGAAGGATGCAATTGTTGCCATTCAAGTTGGGAAACAGACTAAAAATTTTAAGTTGGATGATGTGTCTTCTTATCTATTCAACATGGAGTACTTTTATATACCATTTCCTACAAGATACGAACCACCAAAATTCAATAAATACAAAGGGAAAGGTGACCCTAAGGCCCATTTAACTAAGTTCTTTATCAAATGTTAGCTAGTGGAAAATAACGATATATACCTTTTGTTGTTGTTTCTAAGGAGCTTAGTTGGATAATCCTTGGAGTGGTTTTTAAAGTTTCCCAAGAATTCAATAATAGATTTTGATGATCTTTATGATAATTTTATGTATCACTTTTCCTATAATCTTGAACATGATACTTCATTGGTTGACTTAACACAAACAAAATAAAAGGCTAGTGAGAGTTTTGCAAATTATTTATAGCAATGGAGAGCCCTTGATATCTGATTCACCCATAATTTACTAGATAAATAATTATTTGATGTTTTTACTAAAAATTTGCATAGTTAGATAGCTTATCATTTGTAACTACAATGTGCACATACTTTTAAGGAGATCATCAATAAAGGATTGTTGATTGAGTGAGCCCTTATTAATAAAGGGATCATCAATCTTACATCAACTAATCAAAATCAAGGTACCAATCAAGGAAGTGGCCAAAACTAACATCCAATCCAAGTATAAGCATCATAACTAGCACAAACCAATAACTAAGATAGACCAAAGCAATTCAACCATAATAAGAATGTTATGGGTAATGGAGTAACCAAGTCATGTCATGTCCAAATAGTGAAAACATCATCTACACCACCTTTTCAGCTTATTCCTACCCAAAAACCTCTCCAACCAACACTGCAAGCATAACAACCAAGACCCGTGCAATAAATACAACAACCTTTACCATTACAAACCCCTCCTCCAGGGAGAACTATGCCTATGCATCATGTCTTTAGTGACCTAAGAGAGCCTATTAAGTCTGTATTTCACAAACTTGCCACTACTTTTATGATTAGTTGGCTTATAGCAGATCATTGTCCATAAGGCATTCCTTATCCTAATTGGTACCATGAAAATGAATTCTATGAATATCATCGAGTCAATGGGCATAATCTATGAAGATGTATGAAAATCAAGCATTTAATTGAGAATATACTACATAATGGGGAGATAATATTGGATAATGGTGCTTCCACCTCTAATCAAACTCTTGGGATTTTTCAAAAACCCTTTCCCTAACATAACACACAACAATAACATAACAATCAATAACAACAACAATAACATAAGCTAGTACAAAAACCAAATCAATAGTATCAAAATCAAAGGTCAAACCATAAAAATTAGTAGAATCAATAATAGAACCCATAACATCAAAATAGTGGACAAAACCAAGGTCAAAATAATAACAACCAACAAACCTACCATATAATTGCACATGACTACAATAGGGTTGTAGGTCATATTGTAGGGGGCAGCATTAATACCATCACCATTAATCCTAGACTAAGTACTAATCAATCTATATCATTGCTAAACAATATCACTCAACCAAATTACATGGATAATCCTTCTTTGACTTGGGACTACTGTTTCTATTCAAAATTTGCTTTTTCAGATTTAAGAGAGAGAAAAAACTAAAGAAATAATGGACGAGGCTTGTGAAGTACCTGGATAAAGACTGCGCACCATAAATCCAGACACTGTGAATACTCCTCTTTGGCTGTGAAGGAATAACACCTGAAAGAGATAAACACTAAAAACACAAAGAATGTTAGTTGATAAGAGAGTGGATTGCCAAGCAAAAGCTTGGTCTTAGAAGCGCTAAGGCTTCTTCAAGGATGACAATCCACTGTTTAAGACAGAATATAGCAGAGACAGAAAAGAGAAATAATGAAAGATGTGAAAAGAAAAGACTAAACAAATGCCTACCTGATAAGCTGCAATCTGGTAAACACAGTCGCCGACGTCGATGGTATTGCCGTCGTCGGTCAGAAGGTTACCGACGTCGGTTAGAGAAGTGACCGGCGTCGGTCGAGGCAATAGTCAAGAGCTGGTTACAGGATTGGTTTCAGGGCTATAGGATAGTCTATGGTCTTGTCTGGGGGTCTGGGGTCTGTGAGGGTCTATTTGAGGTCTAAGGGACAGAGAATATCATCTGGGAATAGACTGGATAAGTGACAGAGGCGAAAGGCGGAGAAAGGCGGATGGACAAGAGAGAGGGCTTTTCAGCCTCTCTGGGAGGAACAGAGAAGATTTTGGTGAAGGATATTGGAATAGACAGAAGACAGAGTATTTGATATAAATGAAATGATATAAAAATAAAGACAGCACAAATACTTAGCTGTGTTGAATAGTTGATGAAGATAGCATGCAGTCCCGGTACAAAACGTTGGATACAGGATCTCAGTGCCTGAGAGAAGTTTGTCAAGTATGCTGATCCCTGCAAGAAAACAAGATGCCAGAACACCAGAAAGCAAGAGCACCAGAGCTTTGTTTCACTGGAAGAGAGAGATATACCCCTGTTAGATCACTTGAGATTTAAAAACTTCTGATTTTGATTGTGATTACCCGGAAAGAGGAAGAGAAGTCAGTTAAGTATAACCGACGTCGGCGATTCCGTCGGCGTCGGCCGATAGGTGGCCGACGTCGGTGGGGTTAGAATGGGCAGAACAAGCCACTAAGCCCATTTTTTATCTGCCAAGTGTTCTTATGCGTTGGAGAATGCTGAGGGTTGTGCTAAATACGCACGGGAGTTTGTTAGGAGGTTAGAAGAATTAGGGAGAGATCTTGAGTGAGTCATAGGGAGAGAATTAGTCTAAGGTGAGGTGTCTAAGCGAGGTGTCCTAGGCAAGGTGTCAAAGGAGGGAGGGGTTAAAGGGGCCTTATTTAATTAAAAATAGATGTTTATTTCCAATTAATAAGACTTAGGTGGGTTAGGGGCCAAGGAGGATTAGGAGGGAGAAAGGTCCAAGGGTTAGACACTTTTTCGGTGTCTACATTTGCCCCTTTTTGTCTTGTTAGTTGTTCTGGATGAACTGCAAGATAAAAACAGGAGTTAGTTGCCCCAGATAAGGGATGATGTGGATTGCCCTAAAGTATGGATGAGGTATTCCCCCTCAAAGCGGGAGTCGAGGGAAGGAAACCTAGAATCGGGTGCTGATTTGACAAAGAGTGGATGAGAAGGGTGAAGAGTGAGTGAAAATGCAGCAAAAGTCATGATTGCGTGCATGCCACTGCACGAGATGGTCGGGTCAATTGTCATAGGTCAAGGGTCGAGGAGTGCCAAAATTGAAAGAACTGGGCCCCAGCATGAGTCGTAGCTGATCGGGTTATTCAATCGAGGCTGAAGCTCCAATAGTCGTCATGTTCCAGGTATCTTAGGCTTAGAAAGTGCTCTTGAAAACACGAAAAAGTCACAAGTAGTGTGGATCAACTGGTGTGTGATCCTATACTTGTGATAGTCCAAAAATATAGTTTGCGAACAAATTTGCTAACCAGTCATGGAATAGCACACATGCAAAAACAACCAAGGCAAACGCTTTGGAAGTGGTCGCGGTTTTAGGAGATGGGCATGATCTCCAATGTCTGGTGGTCGATGGATAGATGCAAAAAGTAATTTAAAAGTGCCCCAAGGGGCCAAAATGACATGGTCTGAAGGGCTTAGCTTGATTAGAGCCATGATTGTGGTTGTTTGGAAGAGAGATAAAAGGTTTGAAGGCCACCGACGTCGGCCATGTAACCGACGTCGATTTTAAAAATAAACCGACGTCGGCAAAAATAGGCCGACATCGACATACTAGGGCACGCTGTTTCTGACGTCAGCGGCCTACCAAATTGAACAAAACCGGATTGGTGGCCCACCAAAAGTCATTTGCTATTTGATTGAAAGAGAAAAAGGAGCTCTAGAAGTTTGTTGAGTGAAAGTGACTTAGAGCTGACCAAGAAGTAGTGCGAGGTGGCAGAAGAGCATTGGTGGAGAGAAGGCGCTGATTGAATGCTACAGGGATGTGTGTGGACCAATTGAAGTGTGCAAAGCCACTAAGACAAAAGTGATGGCAGAGGGGAGTAGAGGACCGGTGGGAGGTCCACCACCAGCGGCACCTATCGTGCCACCACGCCGGCGTCGACGGGATGAGGTAGGAGGGTCTTTGAACCCCATTTGATTCATTTTGACTTTGAATTTAGTTTTTGAAATTTTGTTATTTTAGTTAGAAATTTAGGAGGGGAGGGTAGCTAAGAAGGTGGGTAGGTTATCTAAGAGAGTGTAGGAGTAATTTAGAGGGTTTTTTGGGTAGTTTAGGAGACAAAATGGGGAAGCCCTAAAAATTAGGGCTCGCCCCATTCGGCCCTAGGGCCAAACCAGTCACCGACGTCGGCGATATCGCCAGCGTCGGCCGACCAGCGGCTGGCGTCGGTCACTAACATGCCGACGTCAGTCACTAAGTGACCAACGTCGGTTAGGAGAGTGTCATTGCCAGCACGCTAACCGATGTCAGTGGCTACCTCGTCAAAAGAGGAATGTAAAAAGTTTAAGTCGAGGGGTTGAAATTACGTCAAGGACTTCTCGGGTATCAGAGTAGGCATAGATGATCAAATAGGTTGGTAAAATAGGAAAAGTAGGAATAATGTTAACATGAGATTTCTTTGGGTGGGTACAGGCTAGACAGACTCTGATGCTGGGATCACCTCCTGACTTTGCTGACGTGGATGCGTGGAGGCGTGTCCGTCGAGGAGTGGGCGTAGATGAGCGCAGTTAGATTAGGCGGGCTGAGACGTTACTACAGAGTGGTGAGGGACATGAGCCTCATGGTGGCTTTGATTGAGTGGTGGGACCATGCCACCAACACCTTCCACCTGCCTATGGGCGAGATGACAGTCACAGTTGAGGACGTCTACCAGATTTTGCGGTTATCGGTGCACGGAGCAGACTTGTATGCGTGCTCGAGAGAGGCGCATGACATTCATATGGTGACACTGTTTGGAGAGCATGCCGCAGAGACGAGCTACCACTCGACGAGTTTTGCCTATGAGCCATTGTACGTGGTGGATGAGGAGGCCCATTGGCTAGCGATCCTTATGATGATTAGCATTACAGTATATGCATTGCCAGATGCAGAGGGTGGTAGGTTTCCAGTTGCTATGACCGGAGTTTTGCTGGAGATGATAGAGCAGAGGATAGTGTTTGCCTGGGTACCAGTCTTTTTGGCCCAGGTGTACAGAGAGCTGTGGGGCATCACCCGGCGATGGTAGTACAGTCTATGTGTGGGCCACCTGCTACATTGCTGGGCGTATGAGCACATAGTAGTCACACGACCTCTCGGCCTCCCAGTGGCTATTCAGGCTGGCTTCAGAGTTGGATTCAGATGATGGCGCGAGGTTATGGTGCAAACACAGATGGATGGAGTGGTCAGGGACATCGACCACTACAGGGGAGTGCTGGAGGGTTTGATCCTGGCAGACATCATCTAGAGACCATATTTGGTCTATCCAGCATTCAGAGACTAGGGAGAGTAGCTGATTGGAGTGCAGAGCTAGAGATGGGTCAGGGGCAGACAAGTCGGTGAGCTCGAGAGGATCCCTACAGAGAGAGTGCGGCGCCAGTACGGACTGCTACAGGATGTGCCTCCCGCCTTCCCATAGTACAGACGAGATGACATAGAGGCGCCGCTCCCACTTCCAGAGGAGACAGAGGAGCCTAACTTTGAGGAGTTACCGACAGGACCTGGGATAGTCAACCTAGGGTGTACAGAGGCCTACACAGTATGGTGGGTAGGTCAGTACAGAGGGATACAGATCAGGCAATAGCCAGATTTACAGGCCATCACCAGGGAGCAGGATATAGCCCACGAGGAGAGAGACACGGCACGGGAGGAGAGAGACACGGCTCAGGCTCAGGTCTCAATTTTGTAGGGGTAGCTAGCAGGAGTCACAGGGCAGCTGGGAGAGATGACATGGTAGGTGGCAGTGTTAACAGCACAGGTCACTCTGTTATAGGGACAGCTGGCTACAGCTCAGGGACAGGCAGGTGTAGGGTAGAGTTTTGGAGGGCAGGGCCCATTGCAGTAGCCATCTCAGTAGCCAGCATTTTCACAGGGGGCAGGACCATCAGTATCAGTGCACCTAGGTGAGCCACAGCCTCAGAGATCAGGATAGGCCACAGGAGCAGGGGAGATGGGTCCACCGCAGACTGTGTCGATGGTTAGATACAATGATGCGCTGGACAAGATCGCGTACTATGAGAGGGCCATTAGGGGGATCCCTCATATACAGTGATACTCAGAGATGAGGGCGGAGCAGAGCAGACAGAGATCTATGTCACGAGCGATGGCTTCAGGGTCACATAGATGGCAGAGATCAGAGGGAGGAGGAGATACAGCGTCTTCTCGACCACCGCCACCACCACCACAGCCACAGCCTTGAGGGTAGCCCCAGAGTTGTATTATTATTTTTGATGTATATACCAGCTTGCACGCCGAAGATGAGAGATGTATTTGATTTTTGAGAGCGAGAAACAGATACAGGTTGTGTCTGCTTTGTATAAAACTGATTTTTTGATATATATATGATGAGATTTTAGCTATTGATGTGTTATGGAGATGTTATAAATGTTTGATGTGTTTCATGATGCATGTTTTGATATGATATGTACGATGATTATGATGATGCTAATGATGAGAATGATGTAAATGTTATGTTTAATGATGATATAATGATTAGATGATGATAGATGTTATATGGAATGTTTAACTTTGTGGATTATGCAAATGTTTAATGGATTATGATGGATGTAATTTATGACTAATGACTTATGAGTATATAACAAAAATGAGAGTATATTAATGATTATGTGAATATATTTATTGACTGTGATGTGATTGATAGGTGACGAGAGAAGGAGATTGAAGAAAGTGACGAAGAAAGTGGCCGAGCTAACCCCAGAAGACCCCATGTCAACTGAGTGCTGCCTACATAGCCCCTATTGTTAGGGGCCTCAGGCCTATGTAGTTCTCCCAAAAGGGAGGAAGAGTCAAAGTGGGTGATGGTCTAGTCAAGGTCAAGGTTATGGTCATAGTCATGGTTATGTTTGAAAAGGGTTTGGTTGAATGTGACTAAAGTGTAAAATGAGAAGTGAAATGCATATTTGCTCTTTCATTGACAAGGACCAAAAAGTTAGTATAGATAGGGGTTATTATAACCAAGAACCCCATTATGCATTGCGTCGTTGACCATAAGTTATGCTAGAGTGGTGATCGAATCACTTTGACACTAAAGTGAGCTCGAAGTCCCTTGAGCAGGTTATAGGAAAGGAGGATAGGACAATCCATTTTAAGAGTAGAGATAACTTTGCCCCTTTTTATAGAAGACCCTGAGACAACATAAGCCAAGTCCATGACTTTTTTTTTTTTTTTTTTTTTTTTTGAGGCTGATCAATACGGGAAGCCTGTATAGTGATGTCATTGTGTATGATGGTCAGTTGTGAAGCTGATCGATGCGAGAAGCTTCTAAGATAGTGCTATTTATTGCCAGATTTAGTCATAGCCATCCTTTAAGGGAGTGGTCTAGATCTTTGCTTAATAAGAGGGCTTTTGAATAGCTGTCCTTCGAGGGAGTAGTCTATTAGTTACAGCAATGATAGTATAGCTGTCCTTCAAGGGAGCAGTCTGCTTTTTAATTTGATTTTGTGACCTTGGTTAGTTTGACATCTTGATTGATTGTTGATAGGAATTTGAGTCATGGACAAGACTTATAAAAGTTCAAGGGCTCCCTTTTATTAGGACAAAGTATCCATACTATATAAAAGGGTTTTAGAGGATTTATTTAAAAGAAGTAGGGTTGAAAAATAATAGGATTAGCTGGATGAGGGATTGCTCAAGGGACGAGCTCAAGTTAAATGTTAAGTAAACGAGTACTCAACTAGCAATAAAATGGTCGTAGATGCAACGCATTAAGGGGTTCAGTTTCTGGTCGGCCTTCAAGAGAAGACAGACGATAAGTCTCTAATCCGTACTTGTGCATGATAATGTAAGGTTCGAGCCAATTAGGAGCAAATTTGCCTCACTTACTTTGTTCCATATTAGTCACATGTTGATTCTCTTTGAGGACGACATCTCCAATATTAAAATCTTGTTCTCTCAGATTTTTGTTATAGGCTCATCTGATTCGACTTTGATAGACATGGAGATGATTAAGGGCAGCAAGACGATGCTCATCAAGTAACTCTAATTGAGCTAAACAATCTTGACGAAATTCATCATTAGAAAGAATGTCACATAGAGAAATGCAAAGATATGGGATCTGTACTTTGAGAGGTAGGACAGCCTCTGATCCATACACTAGAGAGAAAGGGGTAGCGCCCGTAGAGGTTCGGATGCTAGTGCGGTAAGCCCACAAAGCGAAGGGAATTTGAATGTGCCAATCCCTTCCAGTGTCGTTGACCACCTTCATGAGAATTTTAGTCAGAATTTTGTTGGAAGCCTCAGCCTGCCCATTTGCTTGTGGGTAGTAAGGCGAAGAAAAGTTGAGTTTGATGCCAAATGAGTCGCATAGCTTTTGGACAACTTTGTTTTTGAAGGACTTACCGTTGTCAGTGATGATTTTATGAGGGACACCGAAGTGACAGATGATGTGGTTATTGATGAAGTCGACAATCTTGTCGGATTTTGTGGAGACAAGAGGAATAGCTTCCACCCACTTAGTGAAATACTCAGTGGCGGTGATGATGGACTGATGACGAAGAGACGAATGAGGATTAATCTCACCGATGAGATCTAAACCCCACTGTGAAAAAGGCCAGAAATCTTGAGCAACTTGTAAGGCATGGTTGGGGAGATGAAACAAGTTAGCATGCTGTTGACACTTGACGCATCGCCGAACATAATCGCTACAGTCTTGATGAAGAGTGGGCCAATAATAACCTAGGCGAAGGATGCGTTTGGCAACCGAATTTCCACTGAAATGTCCACCACAAATCCCGTCATGGGCTTGCTTAATGGCATGAGAGGCTTCAGTGGAGGTAAGACAACGAAGAAGGAGGCCGTCGAAACCTCGCTTATAAAGAAGACCGCCTAGCATGGTATAGCGAATGGTGCGTTTGATGAAAGCTCGTCGTGCATTGCTAGAGAGGTTGGGAGGAATGAGAGAATGAGTCAAGTAGTCCTCAAGTTGTTTATACCAAACATCTTGTGAACTATAGTCTATGGTGTGGACGAGATTGATGTCAGTGGAAATGTATGAAGGCAATGGCACATGATGTACCATGACATCAATTCTTGATGAGGATGATGATGATGAAGGAATATGAGAGGCAAGTGAAGCCATGGTGTCAGTAAACTTATTCGTCGATCAAGGAATAGTCTACAATAAGTGATGGTCGAAAGATGCAAGAAGAATGTCGACATGGTTTTTGTACCTTTGTAAAATTTCATTTTTGCAGAGATATGAACCATTGACCTGATTGATGATGAGCTGCGAGTCGCCGAAGATGTTGATGGTCTTGATGTTGAGGGAAAGTGCGGTCTGAAGTCCCAAAATTAAGGCCTCGTATTCGGCCATATTATTGGTACATTCAAAGTTGAGTTTAAAAGACAGAGGCATGGGCTCCCCTTTGAGAGGGATGAAAATGACCTCGGCACCTCCACCAAGTTGACATTTAGAGCCGTCAAAGAACATGGTCATTTGATAGATGGCATCATCAGTGGAAAGAGTGGCAATGGACTCGTCAGGAAACTCACAGTGAGAAGGTTGATTGTCGGGAAGTGGGGCATCGGCTAATTGATTAGCGATTGCTTACCCCTTTATAGATTTTTGTTGGACAAATTCGAGGTTGAGCTCAGCAAGAAACATAAGCCACCGAGCCATACGTTGATTCTGATAAGGCTTGGAGTGCATATACTTGAGAGGGTCGGTGTGAGTGATGATGAAGGTTTTGTGGTTAAAAAGATAATGGCAGAGTTTAGTGGCAGCAAAGACTAACGCCAAACAAAGCTTTTTGGTATGGGTGTACCGAGTTTCATAGTCGACTAATGTTTGGCTGATATAGTAAACTACTTGCTCGCGGTGTTGCTCGTCTCGATGCGCGATCATGGCACCTAACGAATGATTGGTTGTGGAGATATAAAGGTAAAAGGGTTTATCCTCTTGAGGTGGAATGAGGACAGGTGGGGAGATCAAATAGCGTTTAAGGGCTTCAAAAGCCTCTTGACAATCCTTATCCCATGTAAAAGAGATGTCTTTTTTAAGAAGATAATGAAAAGGTTGGCAGCGATCAGAAAGTTGCGAGATAAAACATCAAATGGACTAGAGTTTTCCTTGTAAACTGCGAAGCTGCTTGAGATTAGATGGGGGTGGCATTTCGAGGATAGCGTGGATCTTGGCAGGATCTATCTCGATGCCACGAAAGGAAACAATGAAGCCTAAAAGCTTACCAGAGAGGACCCCAAAAACACATTTCTTGGGGTTAAGGCGAACATTGTATTGAAGAAGTCGAGAGAAGATGATTTTGAGAATAGTCAGATGGTCACAGCAAAGTTTGGACTTGCCTAATAGGTCATCCACATAGTCTTCCATGATTTTATGGAGGAGATCATGAAAAATGTAGGTCATAGCTCGCTGATAAGTGGTGCCTATGTTCTTTAAGCCGAAAGGCATGACCCGATAGCAGAAAGTCCCCCATGGGGTAATGAAAATGGTCTTGTGCTGATCTTCTGGGGCAACCAGGATTTGATTATATCCTAAAAACCCGTCCATGAGAGATAACATCTCATGACCGGCCGTGAGATCAACAAGTTGGTCAATGTTTGGAAGAGGAAAGTCGTCCTTGGGACAAGCCAAGTTGAGGTCACGATAGTCTGTACAGATTCAGATCCCCCCAGTTGCTTTGGTAACAGGAACGATGTTAGAGACCCACTGTGGGTAATCGATGGGTTGGATGAAAGAGACTGAAAGAAGATGCCGAAGCTCTTCTTTAACAAGAAGTGCAACACGAGAATGCATTTTGTGAAGCTTTTGCCTAACAGGCTTAGCCTCTGGGTTTGTGACGATGTTATGGGTAGCGATGGTAGGATCAATGCCAGGCATATCGGCATAGGTCCAGGCAAAAGCTTTGCTATGGTCAGAGAGGAACTGGGTATAGTCAAGCTGTTCCTGAGTGTCTAAAGATTGACTGATTTTTAAGACATGAAGAACATCGAAAGATGAAAGGTTAATGTTAATGGTTGATTCATTTAACATAACCTGCATTTCAGAAGGGAGGGAGCGTTGAATGAAAGAATCATCAGCGCCCATATAGGTAAGAATGGCATCATCGTCTATGCAGTGGACTGTGTTGATGGTTGATGATTCATCGTCTATCATGCTAGGATAAACGAGAGGAAGAGATTTGGGAACCCTGTTGAGTTGATAGGTTAGAGGTTCCAAGTGGATGGTGTTTATGGAAAAAAAAAACTAGGAGGGATGGAAACCACCGACTCCGTAGGTGAGGATGAAAAAATTGGTGAGTCTAGAAGAAATTGGTCAATGTCTAGTTCAGGAGAAAGGTTTGTGGAAGCCTTAGTGGGTTCTTAGAAACCCAGTCCATACCATTTCTTCGCATTATCGTCATTGGGTGTTTCGACAGGTTGATGAGAACCTTGTTCGTAACGTCCAAAGCCGAAACCCTTCCATGCACACCTATAAAGATAGGTATGTGCAAAAGTGGGGTTGCTAAGAAAGGAGAAATCTGATGTGAAGGTTTGGGGCGAGGAAGAAGGATTTGATTCAGTAGGGGCTTGATCAAGCCCCCCATAGACAAGATTGGTATGAAGGCTAGGAGGACCATAAGGAATGACCATCCCGATCTGACAGTCATAGTTTGGGTGTTGATGAAGTTGTCCATACTCTTGAGGAGTTTGGAACATGTCTAGAGTAAGGAGACGATATTCTCCTAGTGAAAGTCTTTGGAAGATGTCGTCCATAGGGTCCTTGGTTGGTAATTGAGAAGAGGATGTGGTGGCGACCACTGTTTGCATAATAGTTGACACTTCTGTGGATGGGGATGATGTTTGGGTTGATGATTTGAACGGTATAAGAACGTCGTTTGGGCTATAGGTCGTGTTACAGGTTTTAAAAGGTGATGGGTCGGCGGGAATGACATGGATTTGTTTGTCGTGTTCAAATTTGACACAACGGTGGAGGGTTGAAGGGACACAAGCCATGGCACGGATCCAAGGTCACCCTAAGAGGATGTTGTATTGAAACTCTCCTTCGATGATGTAGAAGAGCTCTGGAATTGTGCGTGGCCCAACGCAGATGTGAAGGACAACAGTGCCGATGGTGTTAGCAGTTGTGTCATTAAAAGAGCGCAAGATTGCATCAGTTTTAGAGACGCAATTCTTGGGAAGAGCCAACTGATCAAAGGCATGGGTGGAGATGATGTTGATGCTAGCGCCCCCATTAATCATAACTCGTTTAATACGAGTTTGATCAATGTAGGCTGTGATGAAAAGGGGAGTGTCCTGATCTTCCTCGGTAGAGGTAGGAATCTCAGAATTATTGAAAGTGATGAATGCGATGGGGGATAAAGAATGGACTAAGGCAGCAAGTGGTTGAGGGTCTTCAGGTTGAACCTCAGCTGCCTGTAGGGATTTGATTAAAGCCTAGCGATGTTGGGGGGAGCTTTGAATAAGGTCATAGAGGGTCATCTTCACAGGCGTTTGGTGAAGTTGTTTTATCATAGATTCTGTGATTGCCTGTGAAGAAGTGGGTTGGGACGCACCTAAGATGGAAATCTTGGGTTTTGGTGGTTGGGGTGCCTAGACAAAAGGATAGGTCCAAGGGATAGCGGCTTTTTCTTTCATTTTGTCCTTCTGTGACCTAGTGGTTACATGAATGGCGTTGATTTTGAAGATAGTTGGTGAAGAAGGGGTTATGGTCTATTGGAGAGATGTTGATGCGGTTGATGAGGCTGGATGGGAAGGTGACGAGGGTTGGTCGAGAGTATCCTCAAGTAGAAGGGTGTCTTTCTCCATAAAGCGGTGAATGACTGCCTTGAGGGCACAGCAGGTCTCAGTATCATGCCCTGGTGTGCAATGATATAAACAAATCTTTGTATCATCGAACCAAGACGGTTTTGACCCAAGAGGTTGGAATGGCTTGATGGGAGGAAGGGTAATGCTAGAGGTTTGCAAAAGTTGACGTAATATTAAAGCGTATGAACCTTCTAAGGGGTCCATGCTTGTTGATACATGACGTACTGGTGACTTCTGCTTAGGGGATGCTGAAGAAGGTTTTCGTACCACCTTTTGGGTTGGTGGTGCGGTGATAGGGGAAGACGGCACTTTCTTTGTGAGAGGTGCTGACTTTTTGAGAGGTTGACTTGTGATTGGTGAAGGAAGTAAGGGAGGTGATTTTTATTGGTTAAGAGATGGAGTAGGAAGTATGCCGATTAATGTAGAAGGATGAGGACCCAAGATGGAGGGCAAAATTGACGGTGGAGGAGGGGTTCGCCTTTATGGTTTGGCAGTTTTCTTAGATTTGGTTGGAAGATTACTTTTGGGCGAGGTTTGGTTCAAGTCCACCTTCACTTGCGGGTGAGTGAGGGCACAGAGAGGGTAAATGCCAAATGGCTTGATTGGTTTGGGTTGGGTAGATGTAGATTTGGAAGCAGCGGTTTGGTCTTTGTTTAGAGTCTTGGGTGATTCTGCCTTAGGAGGATTGGCTGCATGAGATGAAGTGGCATGAGAATGTTGAAGAACTTTAAGATGTTCCCACAATCCCTGATGTTCCACTTTCCTTAAAGGGAGAAGTTCTAATTTCTCCACTAGTCGAGAAAATGGTTGGGAGGACGTTGGATGAGGTTGGGATCCTTGAGAAGATGTACTAGGTGTGGCAGTAATGTTGGATCCAAAGTGTATGGGAGTTATCACTGGATTGTTGTTGGTCGAAGAAGATGGAGAGTCAGGTTCTTCTCTTGGTGGAGAAGGAACTGGAGAGCGTGACTCCTCGAGTGGGTAAAGGGCAGGAATTATAGTGCCCTCCACTTGTGGGCGAGGAGTAGGTAAGGTCAGGTCCTCCATAGGAAGAAGAAAAGAGGATGGTAAGATCGGTTGCACCGGTAAAGTTAAGGCATCCTCCAGGATGAGAGAGGTTGATGGAGAATTGACCGGGGAAAGAGGTTCGTCCACACGTGATGGACTGGTAGATGAGTTATCCTCTTGAGGTTGGTTGGAGATGAAAGGTGAGACCGTATTGATAGTTCGAATATCATGTTCATGCGTGTTGTCAATTAAGGTCTGGACATTATTATTTTGGGTTGGTGGATGATTGGGGAATGGCTATTTGAATATGTCGATGCCCTGGTTTGAAGGTGCATTAGGATTATCTAGAATGAGCTCCCCCTTTTCAAGCATGTCCTGGACTATGTTTTTGAAGGTTTTACAGTTTCCTGTGTCATGACCCTTGACACGATGGAAATTGCAGAAGTCATTTTCCCTGTACCACATAGGGATGGCACATGAGGGATCAAATTGAGGTGGTGGTCGAATCTGGGGGAGGTTGATAATCCCCTGTTTGACAAGTTTTTCCAGTATAGATGCGTAAGATTCTCCAAGAGGAGTATATTGTCTTTGCACGTATCTTTTCTAGAATTGACGGGTGGCGCTCTGAGATGTGGAGGGTTCGGCTTGATTGGATGAAGAAAATGAGGGTCTAACGGCCACAACGTTAGCTGTAGCTTTAGACTTAGGATTTGACGATGAAGGTTTAGATAAAGAAGAGTCATTAGCCTTGGAGTTGGGGTTCTTGCTCTGCAATTTGATTTTGTTCTCCTCGATGGCACGTAATTCAAGTTTACGGGCCATCGTGAAGGCTTCGTCAAAAGTACAGAAGGTCTGAACCCTCAAAGTAGAAGAAATGTGTTTGGTACAATCTCGGGCGAATAGTTTAATAAGCTCAGTTTGTGGTAAAGAAAAGGAGAGTTGATTGATAAGGCCTCTCCAACGAGCAATGAAATTAGCTACTGATTTGTCCTCAAATTGACAGATGGTGTAAAGGTCTGTGATTGAAACCTTTTTAGTGATATTAATGGAGAAATGGTCAAGAAAAAGTTGGGCCAATTGTGTAAATGAGAAGAGGGAATGGGTGGCAATGGAGCTGTACCAGTCGAGTGCAGCACCAGAAAGGGACATAGGAAATGTACGCAAGAGTAATGCGTCATCATGGGCGATAAGGTAGCAAGCATGTCTAAATGCCCGTAAATGTTGCTGTGGGTCTTCCTTGCTTTGAAAGCGCAAAATTTTGGGAAGCTCCCACTGGCTGGGGTATGGTCTAATCGGAACGGAAGGATGAATAGGCTCATTGCAAATTTGCTCGTATGATAGAGCATTGCGTGAGCTGGAAACGGATGTCTCTAAACTAGACATTTTATCCATCAGCATTTTGATAATGTCTGCTGACGGATTCGTGGGTGGAGCGCCCCCTAGATTATAAGGTGCTTGAAAGATATTGGGAGGGGCGTATGATGTGGATGGTTGCATAGACGCGACATATGGATAAGTGGTTATGGGAGCAAAAGTTGGGGCCAATGGCACTTGTGTCATGGGGTTGGTTGGCACAAGTTGGATAGGAGCCGTCAAGGATGGTTGAGGCATGGCTACGCTTGTTGACGGATAAACAGTTACCCTTGTGTTGATGGGGGCAAGAGTAGGGGGAATAGAGACTAAAAGGTTTTGGAAAGGTGTGGGGTTTGGTTGAGTGACTTGAGGTTGAGGGAGTATCGGAACCCCCATGGAGATAGGTTTAGATGGAGAGGTTACATTCTGAAGGTAAGATACCGTTGGGTTAATCGGTGGAGGTGTTGTCTAATGGTTGAATGGTAGGGGTGGTTGATGTGATTCTCGTGTCAATTAAGGAAGTTGGCATCCCATAGATTGGGTTGCCTAGGGAGTCTCGCGTTTGGCTATTAGTGAGATAATGTTGCAAAGCTTTAACATTAAGGTCTAAGAACCGTGCAAAGTCTTGGTCCCCTTCTGGGATGATAGGAGTTTGAGGCGGGGTTGGGGGAATGGGAGTTCTTTCAGTTTTTGAGTTGAACTCCATTATTGGACTGGTTGTAGGTGGTGAAGGTGCAAGCGGTTGTTGACTAGCATGGTCAAGAAGGGCCTTGGTTTGACTGCGTGTCAAAACCATTCAAGGCTGGAAAGGGGCAGGTTTCAGAAAACTGTGTTCTGTCAGTCTCAGAAAACCAGAATGGATGATTAGACAGTCAGAAAGTTGGATTTTATGCTTGCTATTTTTGGGAAAAAGAAAAATGATAGAGACCGACGTCGATAGAAAAACTGATGTCGGTTAAGAGGACTGCCAATGCCAGTCAGATGACTGATGTCGGTTAATAGAAGTTGCCGATGTCGGTTATAGGACCGATGTCGGTTACTGTGTTTTCCAGAAACTCAAAAAAAAAAGTTTTTGAAAATGAGGAAAACGTCCTTACTAGCTCAAAAAGACAAATAAAAAATAGAATAGATGATGATGACAGACAGAGCCTAGCGTTAAATCCCTATAAATAATTTTATTAGGATCGTATGGCTTATGCCTTAACAAGATGTTTGAGGAAGTTGGCTATAAGAAGGGTCCTAGAATAGGCAATCTAAATATGGTTTCAGGTAGTTAAGGTGCTCAAAAATTTGTATTAGCTTCTGTACAGGCCTGGTGCTAAGGAGCAAGCTCCCCTCACTTCACGATTCCAGTGGTTAGCTGGTTTCGCTTAGCCAATAGATACTTTCACTATAGTTTATACTCTGCCAGAGAACAGAGTTGGCTTTCCTCTTGGTGGTGAAATCTAAGTAGGATTGCTGGGTAGGGGTAAGGTTGTCCGCTGGGGGATGAAATCCCAGATGGGCCTTGTCTCAAGTGTGTTTGATGTTTTATTGAGTGCTTGTGGTCTGGTAGTGTAACATCATGTGATCTACGGTTTATTCAATATGCGTTTAAGTTACTAGATGTGGACTAAAAAGATGCAAGAAAGCAAGAAATGAAATGCAACAAGTTTTAAAGTCCCAAATCAAAATATGATATTGGAATGAAAACAATTGGAGAAAGGGTTTGAAGAGAATGATTTTTCTTTCTAGTCTAGAAAATGTAAGAAAAAGTAAGAAAGAATTCTTTTTAATTTCCTGCTTATGATTTTTTTTTTTAGAAAAGAAGGAGAGGTGAAGGTTAAGAAACCTAATGCAACTAAATGAATACAGAAGAAAGGGAACCCATGAAAGGCCCTAAAGGGGTCCCACCGGGTGTGCCAAAATGTTTCTATACAAAATTTGCTTTTTCAGATTTAAGAGAGAGAAGAAACTAAAGAAATAATGGACGAGGCTTGTGAAGTACCTGGATAAAGACTGCGCACCGTAAATCCAGACGCTGTGAATACTCCTCTTTGGCTGTGAAGGAATAACACCTGAAAGAGATAAACACTAAAAACACAAAGAATGTTAGTTGATAAGAGAGTGGATTGCCAAGCAAAAGCTTGGTCCTAGAAGCACTAAGGCTTCTTCAAGGATGACAATCCACTGTTTAAGACAGATTATACCAGAGACAGAAAAGAGAAATAATGAAAGATGTGAAAAGAAAAGACTAAACAAATGCCTACCTAATAAGCTACAATCTGGTAAACACAGTTGCCGACGTCGGTGGTATTGCCATCGTTAGTCAGAAGGTTGCCGACGTCGGTTAGAGAAGTGACCGGCGTCGGTCGGGGCAATAGTCAAGAGCTGGTTACAGGATTGGTTTCAGGGCTATAGGATAGTCTATGGTCTTGTCTGGGGGTCTGGGGTCTGTGAGGGTCTATTTGAGGTCTAAGGGACAGAGAATATCATCTGGGAATAGACTGGATAAGTGACAGAGGTGAAAGGTGGAGAAAGGCGGATGGACAGGAGAGGAGAGAGGGCTTTTCAGCCTCTCTGGGAGGAACAGAGAAGATTTTGGTGAAGGATATTGGAATAGACAAAAGACAGAGTATTTGATATAAATGAAATGATATAGAAATAAAGACAGCACAAATACTTAGCTGTGTTGAATAGTTGATGAAGATAGCATGCAGTCCTGGTACAAAACGTTGGATACAAGATCTCAGTGCCTGAGAGAAGTTTGTCAAGTATGCTGATCCCTACAAGAAAACAAGATGCCAGAACACCAGAAAGCAAGAGCACCAGAGCTTTGTTTCGCCGGAAGAGAGAGATATACCCCTGTTAGATCACCCAAGATTCAAAAACCTCTAATTTTGATTGTGATTACCTGAAAAGAGGAAGAGAAGTCAGTTAAGTATAACCGACGTCAGCGATTCCGCCGGCATCGGCCGATAGGTGGCCGACGTCAGTGGGGTTAGAACAGGCAGAACAAGCCACCAAGCCCATTTTTTATCCACCAAGTGTTCTTATGCGTTGGAGAATGCCGAGGGTTGTGCTAAATACGCACGGGAGTTTGTTAGGAGGTTAGAAGAATTAGGGAGAGATCTTGAGTGAGTCATAGGGAGAGAATTAGTCTAAGGTGAGGTGTCTAGGCGAGGTGTCCTAGGCGAGGTGTCAAAGGAGGGAGGGGTTAAAGGGGCCTTATTTAATTAAAAATAGATGTTTATTTCCAATTAATAAGACTTAGGTGGGTTAGGGACCAAGGAGGACTATGAGGGAGAAAGGTCCAAGGGTTAGACACTTTTTCGGTGTCTACAACTACACACAAGCAACTAGCAAAATGGGACTCCCACTTTTGGACCATATACCGATAACTCACCTTTGCCACATGACCATATACAAGTGCATTGATAATTGAGACTTGTCTTATCTGATCCCAAACCATTCCCAACATTTGTTAGCATTTATGGTCCAACATCTAATCCTAATTGTGCAATAACAACTTGAAGGTCAAATATTACTATCCTAGGTCCACAACCATCTACCACATTGCCTATTTTCCAACCAACTATTCAACCTTGAAATAAACCATTCACCATTGACCAAGATAAGAAGTTTGATATTATGGAATAATTGTAGAAGACACCAACACAAATTTTTATTTTACATTTGCTACAAGCATCATCAATCCACAACAACATTTTGAATGAGTTTTTAACCCAATCCACTATTGCCAGTGACATATCCCTTGATAGAGTTCAAGCTTTGGTTGGACACCTAGCTCCAGCCCAATAAGTCACATTTAATCAAAGTGATATGTCTTCCCTTGGCACACTCTATAATAGTCCATTATACATAGAAGTTTATATAAAGTGGCATAAAGTGAAACATGTCCTTGTAGACAATGGATTAGGCCTCAAAATAGTGTCTCTAAAGCATATCAATCTTCTTGGGTACATAATGGTAGATCTCTAGCTAGAAATGATAACTATCAAACCCTATGATAATCAAGAAAAATAATCACAAAGCACCATTAGCTTACTAGTTATCATTGGGCCTTTGACCCATGATACACTTTATCATGTGCTTGATCTTAAAGCTATCTTATAATATGCTTCTAGATAGGCCTTGGTTATATGAGATTCATGCAATCCTATCAATATTGCATCAATGTATCAAGTTCTCCCACTTAAGGATGGAAGTGAATATTCCAAGAGATTTACACCCATATGAACACTGTAAACATCTTGAGGCTAAGTTTTAAAGCTACAATTACCAATAAGACATGAATCCAAGTTCCAAGTAGGATAAAAGAAAGACCATACTTATTTATCCTCCAAAGGATAATTGCATAGATCCTAATACCTTGGATTCCATTTCCCACATGCTACCTCTTAAAGCTTCCAATCATTTCACCATTTTAGATAATGGCCCAGGGGAGTATGTGACCCATGATACCTTCCATATTACCAATCTTCCTTAGAATCCAAAGAACTTTAGGTGACATAAAAATACCCCACACATGCACCAATAACAAAAGAACAAAGATAAGGGACCTATCATGTTTGTACCAACATTTGGCCTAGAACTAGACCCTCTTAAAGGGGATGAATCATGGTTATACAATGACAACTAAGTTGATTGTTATGAAAGTGTAAAGTATCCTATTCCTAATATGATCATGGAGAATCAATATTATGAAGGAAGAGGCCTTAGAGTAAATCAACAAGGAACCATTGAGCCAATTTCCATGACTAAGTACAAAAGACCCTATGGATTTGGATTTAAACTTCTTGGGGGTGACCCCACATATATTATTTGAGTTTCATCACTAGTGGTTAGTGATGATGATTCCAAAAATGAAGTAGAGTCTAATCATAGCCTCACCTTTAATGACCTAGCTGAGACTAACCTATTTGATAACAATGCCATATGTACTCTTACCCCAATCATTTGTCACAACACATTTCCATTATACTATCCCCAATTTATAGATTAGGACCAATAAGAATCTAATTTTCCACTTGATGAATTTTAGAATGATGAGGTATTTTATGAATTTGTAGGCCTTGGAGACAACATTCCATTAGGAGATCATAAATCAAGATTCTCAATTACATTGGATCTTAAAGCCTATTTTAGAGAGTTGGTAAACAGCCTTAGCCAAAAATAAATAAATAAAACATTAAGGTCCCCAAGTTAAACCTCTTTGAGGTTATTTCTAACTAGGGAAAAAGTAAAGATAAAGGTCGGTCTAGTGGTGAAAACTTGTTTTAGGCACCGTTAGATGGGGGTGTTCATTCTTATTCAAATTTAGACTAGGAGACCACCAATGATGAACTTACCTATGGATCTAAGTTTAGTTTTGAATAAAAACAATTATTTGATCAAATTCTTTAAGAATTTTTGACTATTTTTGTCACATTTCTAGATCTCCCATTGGGGGACTCAAATTCATCATGCCTAGGAAATGTTGAAGAACAAGTCTTAATAGAGGACCCTAATATAGTCCAATAGTTCAAGTCTTTGCCTACTATCCTAGAAGATGGTTCAACCCTTTTAGTAAAAGATAAAATAGAGGTAAACATCAGGACTCCATCAGACTTGAAATGGATAAAATTAGGTGCATCCCTCACTGAGGAGTAATGTGAAGTATTTATAGCTCTATTGAGAGAATTTGTAGATATCTTTGCATGGGCCTATTTTGACATACTAGGTTTAGACCCCACCTTGGTTTTGTACCACCTTATGGGAAATACTGATGCCAAACTAGTGAAACAAAAGCTACATAAGATGCATCTTCAAAATACTATCTTGGTAAAGAAAGAGTTGGAAAAACTCTTACAAGTAGGATGTATCTGGTCCATTGACTACTCAGAATGGATATCTAATGTTGCACTTGTTAGAAAAAAGCTTGAAGGAATCAAAATCAATATTAATTTATAAGACATAAACAAAACTTATCCTAAGGATGAATTTCCATTGCCTAATATTGACATGATCATTGAATCCATAGTAGGTTATGAAATGCTTTCACTCATGGATAGATTTTTAAGATACAACCAGATCATAATAGAACTAGAATATCAACATAAAAAAATGTTCATAACTCGATGGGGAACATTTTGTTATCAAGCAATTCCATTTTGATCTTAATAATTATAGATCTACATATAAAAGGGTCATGACTATCATATTCCATGATATGATGCATGATATTATTGAAGACTATGTCAATGACATATTAGGAAAATCTAAAACTAAGGTTGAACATCTAACAGTGTTATGTAGGATATTTAAAAGATTGTAGGAGTATAAATTCAAACTCAATCTAAATAAATGTGTGTTTGGAGTAACCTAAATAAATTTACTTAGATTCATTGTGTTTTATATAGGCATTGAAGTTGATCCAGTCAAAGTCCATGCTATAATTGAGATGCCACCACCAACTAATTTGAAGCAACTCCATAGTTTGTAGGGTAAGATCTAGTCAATCTAACACTTCATTTCTCAATATATAGATAAGTGTAATCCATTTACACATCTTCTAAATAATGGAGTTACATTTCACTGGGATGACAACTGCCAGACAAATTTTTAACTCAAGGACTATCTAGTAAATCCACCTATTTTGTTACCTCCTATGCTAAGAAAGCCATTCTTATTATATTTATCAGCTACCAATAATTCCTTGGGGGTGCTTTTGGTTCAAAATGATAACAATGGAAAAGAGCATGAAGTATACTACTTAATCTATACCTTGGTCACATATGAACACAACTATGCACTTAGTGAAAAATCTTGTCTATCCATGGTCTTCATAGTTAAGAAACTGTGCCATTACATGTTGAACAATAAGACCGTGGTCATTTCAAAAGTAGATCCACTTAAGTATCTACTATCTAAAACATCTTTACAAGGTAGAATGGCAAAATGGATCATGATTTTTAGTGAGTTTGACATAGAGTATGTCAATCAAAAGGCTATTAAAGGATAGGTCCTTACAAATCAACTTACTTAAGCACCCCTTTTAGACATAAAGCCACTCACATTTCATTTTCTTGATGAATCCATAATGACCATTATTGACACACCTCTTGGGGAGTAGCACTGGAAGCTATATTTTGATGGTTCATTTTTTGTATATGGATTAGGGGTAGGTCTCTTATTTATTACACCATAAATGATCTAATCCTTAAATCATTCAAAATTAGTATTCCTTATATAAACAACATGGCTTAATATGAATCACTTATTGTAGGACTTTAAAAGGTAGTACAATGGAATATATCTCATATGGAGGTTCATGGTGATTCTCAATTAATCATCAATTAGGTCACAAACCATTTTTAGACCAAAGATGACAACTTGGTTCCATATAAGGCTATGGTCAATACCCTAAAGTAGAAAATTGCAAATATCCAATTTGAGCATATGCCAAGGGGTAGTAATAGAACTATATGCCATGGCTACTATCAGCTCTCTGAATTGACAAACAGATAAAGCTAGAGAATATCAATTCCTTGTTGAGAATTTATTCACTTCAACTCATGAACCTTCAACCATTATAATGATTTGTGATATTGTTAGTCCTAATTTTATCTAGTACTTAGACCTTTACAACTACATTCATGACCAATTTATACCACCTAACCTATCTCAAAAACAAACCAACACCTTTATTCATCATTCCACTTGTTATACTCTACTTAGATCCACCCTTTACCACCATATTTTTGATGGAAATCTGCTTCATTGTTTAACTTTGATAGATTCTATGCTAGTGTTAAGAGAAGTTCATAGAATATGTGGATCTCACTCTAGTTGAGTATTCTTATCCAAAAATCTCTTATGTACTGGTTATTATTTTCCCATGATGGACATAGATGCAGCTGTGTAGTAAATAAGTGTCACAAATGAAAATGGTATGCTAATCTGATTCATGCCCCAACACAAAATTTGAAACTGATGTTGACACCATGGCCATTTACTACATGGAAACTTGACCTCATTGGGAAGATCAACCCCACCTCATCTGACAACCATAAACATATATTTATCACCACTAAGTATTTCACTAAGTGGTTTGAATCTCTACCCCTCACTTATGTGACTAGAAAGAAAATTTCTAAATTTATCATTAACCATCTCATTTGCCACTACAGTTCCCTATTGACATTATATCTGATAATGGAGGATCATTCAAGAACAAGGATTTAGACTAACTATATAGTGAATATAACATCACACAACATTTTCCTATATCATATTACCCTCAAGGTAATGGCTAGGTTGAAGCATCAAACAAAACCATTGTCAATATTCTTTAAAAGATTGTCTATGATGCTAGTCATGATCGACACCTATGGATATTCCTTACCCTTTGGGAATACCATACCAATCATCATACTCCCATAGGATCCACTCCATAATCACTTGTTTATGGTATTGAAGCCATCCTTCCCATTAAGTTTGAGTTACCTTCATTATACATATCTTTCAAGCATGTCTTCGATGATCACAACTATTGAGTAGCTCACCTATAGGAGCTAGACTTACTTGATGAAAAGTACATAGCTGTGCTCATCAATCTTCAGGGATATCAAAATTGAATCAAAGGCCACTATAATTGATATGTTAATTATAGAACATTTAAACTTGGTGATCTCATTTTTAAATAAAACCGAAAGAATGCGATGGCTAAGAAGAAGCATAAAGGTAAATTCAAGCCAAACTAGATAGGGCCTTTCATTATTACTAAAAATTATGAACTTCTTGAGCTGATGAATATTATTCACCTCAAATAGTTCTATGCTTGAATGCTAATGTGTATTATTTATAAGGACTATTTCATGTTGTGCCATTTTATCACTATTATTCTTTGTAAAAATGTCATTCTTATCTATCCTCTTAGTCGTATCTACTTTACATTTCTGATCTATGAACCAAATGTGTTCTAAAGCCTAGCCCATTTAACCTTGGTTTTCACCATTCATTATGCATTTTTAACATCAAGGAATTTGTTTAGTTTCTCCAGTTATTTTAAGTACTTTAGATAGAGATCTTATTTTGGAGTAGTATGACAAAAGTTTTGGTAGTTGAATTCTTCATTTGTTATTCCTTTTTTTATCACTAGTATTACTACTAATTATAACTACCTTTGGTAAAATTAATACCATTTATCTATGATGTTGTGTCCTAGTTATGATTGCCTATGGGAAAACTAGGGGAAATATTTGTTTATTGAGCCTTTACATACCAACTTGCCATTTCTTTTTTACCATACTATGCCTTTTTACCAACTATGCCTATTTTTTTTAATTGACTGCTACACTAGTCAAATTCTTCCACTGTAAGGGTGGAACTACAGTGACTTGAGGTCTTACTCTAGGACTATGTAGGTAGTATTTGATACTTGTTGAGGTTAGCTCAGTCACCCTTTCTACCTTTCTTTCACTATTTTTTTATTAACCTAAGTTTGAATGCTCTTGTCATTTTGTGAGCAACCTAAGCTTGAATGCTCTCACTATTTTGTGAGCAACCTAAGTTTGAATGATCTCACTATTTTGTGAGCTCTCACCATTTTAGGATCTTGAACCATTTATTATCTCTTCATTTTTTATTGAGTTGAGATACTTCAAAAAATTCCAAAAATATTTGTAAAATCATTAGAAAAAACCAAAAACATTGCCCATTTCCTTACCTTAAGGATTCTAGGAACCCTTACTAAGTTGCAATCAAACCACTTATCACTTAGTTTTCCCATCACTTTTGTCCTTTTCTCTTATGCATTTGCCATTTTTCAAGACCATTCTTATTCTTCTATCACATCCATTATGTTTATTTTCATTAGTTATCACATTCTTCCCATTCCCTAGGACAACTACATTTAGCCTAAAGTTTTTAATTGGCTATTACATCCATAGAACTATGTAGGTAGCATCCAATTTCCTAGTGCATATGGAGACAACTTGGCCACTCCCTTCCTTTTTCTTCTATTCCCCTATTTTGTTCATTTGTTAAGTTGTCACCTATTTTCTAGGGGCAATGTTCATATGGTTTATATTGCATTATTTGTTTGTTTTTGCTTATTTTATTTATTTGTCTACATGTTTGTTTGATTTCAACACTAATTCCTTGATTCATTTTTTGTGTTTTCATTAGGTGACTCCTTGCCAACACTTATACTCTAATCAATCCATATTCATATGTTTACATTATCATCATAGTTTCTATCATTGGTGCATTATTTTCTATTAAGTATTAGATTACAAGAGTCAGTCCTTATGTATATTTTGTCCAAGTCCTCATGATGTTATACCATGATACCTATCGGCATGTGCTATATCAAACCTTAACTTCAATAAGTCTATTTATCAATGGCAACATCAACATCTCTTTAGCACTGACATCTTGATTCAATCCTAATCATATCCCAAATAGAGTAATTAACCATCAAAGAATTTCCACCTTTATTAGTTTGGATGATCATCTCCTAACTAGTAGGTTATTCCAATTCATCATTACCCTCTGTGTTATTTATCATCATCCTTGGCCAAGTTTATCATGTTTTCCATAATCGAGGTCCAATGATTATAACCGCCTATGAGAAAATCATTATACACCATCCCACTTACATTTATCAATGATTATAATCATATTTTGGCAAATAATTATGTTTTCACCACTTTACTTTTTCTACCCATACAAGGGCACATTGTTATCTTGTTTGTTTTTCCTAACTAGGGCAGGTCCATCTTCTCAATGATTATAACCACCTTTGGTCAAATCATTATGTTATCATACCACATTACTACTATCAGGGTACAATGCTTATAGCCACTTCTGGGCAAACCATTGTACACCATCCCACTTGAATTCTTAATTATTTTGACTACTTTTTCAAAATCATTGGGTTTTCACCCCATCATCTTTCCTTTCTTTGGTCCCCTCATTTCATTTCTTATCAATAGATCATTTTTCAACCTACTTGTGCCAACCAGTCCCTCGAGGGGGCAAACCATCATATAGTTAGTTTATCATCATTGTAGTTTTAGGCATATAGGACCTTTTCATTATTTGAGAAGATATTACTATGTTTATAGCTTGAAATGCCTCCCCAAATAGGGGCAAACTATATACACCTAAATTTGGCCACTGATGACCTCTAATAAGGGTTTTGACCAATTTCCACCAAAATGCACAATTTGGCCTAAAATACTAAAGAACATTAAATGAGTTGATTTAAATATTCAAGTGTCAATTTTGGATAGGGTATCACTAAATGGGTCAATGCAATTTATGGCCCAGCTAACTTTAATTAGATCATTTTGAGTCAAAATGGCAATTTTGCACCTGGGTGCTTTGGATTGCTCTTTTCTATCAAATTTATTATACAAGATACATGTCTTTATTATTTGTTGTTGGAAACATTATAAATGGGATAATGGATCCATTGCATCTTACATTGACTTCCAATTCCAATCTAGTCAAAATTTAGACCAATAACAAGGTAACTTGATCAATTTGAGTAATTTGTGCACAAAGTGCTTAATCATGCTTAAGAGCTAATTAAACCAAATTAGAGCCTAATTAATAATTTAATGGGAACTTGTTGATTTTTTTTTAATAAATGAAGATTGAATATTTGATTCATTATGTGACCTCGTTTCTTGGGAAGACATCCCTAGGCCATAAATGCCACAAATATCAGGATTATGGGTCTCCCATGCCTCTTTATTACCTCACATGCCTTGTTAATGTCCCTTATCCCAAATTCATGATAAGCATAATTATGGATCTTAATTACATAATTAAATTAATCCATGACCACAAATCTCAATCTTGAGATGGATGGTCATGGTTGATTTTGGTCATTCTTGAAAATCTATAAATAGAGATGCCATGAACATCATTTTTAAGCTTAATTTGTGCAAAGTTACCAAGTCAAATTGATTCCAAGAGATCTTAAAATACAAATTTATGATTCTAAAATATTTATCCAAGCCAAGACAAAGCCATAAGGTTCAAGGAGAAGATGAGATAGCCAAGCCTCCTTTGATGAAGACTTCATGAGCATAAGTTGAGCAAGCCACTACAACAAGCATTTGGAGTATCCAAGGAAGGTGAAGGATTATTGTTTTTATTTACATTTTAGTTGTGTTTTTTATTTTTTTTATTATTATTAAGCTCACCCTAGCAACTAGGCCTATATATGTATGCTAATTAGTGTGTTTTTATCTATTTGTTTGCATTTTTAGACTAACACAATACTAATCACCTCTCTTGAGTCAAATTCTTAGTTCACAAAAATAACTCTTTAAATTCTTCTCAATGCATAAAAACATCATCATGAGGTATGTACCATGCTATCAAAACACTTTGAAATCACATTTTTCTTGAAAATTCAAAAAACCCCTTTTTGGCCTGTATGCATGTTTGCTTGCAAAAGATTGAATGAGCATGGTTTTCTTAGAATTTATAGTTTTTACACTCTTTAAAGGTCTAATTATGATGTAAAAAAATCATCCCATGCTTTTCAAACTCTTATCTAGACTTAGAAACCTTGGTGACACTCTAGAATGATGCTTACTCCAATGGTCATCTCCAACGAACATACTAAGGAGTGTTACAAAATATAAAGTATCTCCACTTTTCCAATGGCTAGGAAACTTTTTCATAAGTTTATTCAACTCATAATGACCTTGTGTACAAAATTTTAGGTCCTGAAACCACTTTTAGCTCCTAGAATGTCCAATTTTCTCTCAAAATTGATCCCTATGCATGAATTATCTGCATATTTGAACTTGAAAATGATATTTTTAAATGATAATGACCCATTTACAATCCATTTTTGACATTTTTTTAATCAAAATTAGTGATTTTTAGGCCATAATTCCCTAGTTTGACCAACTTTAAAAGGCTATGACTAGTTTTAGAAATTTTTTGTATGATAGTAATAGTAATTTGGCCTTGATAAGTCGAATTACTAATAGTTATAACAAAATAATTTGAGTGTTCCCTCTAATAAGATAATCATAGGCCAAACAATAATAATAATAATAATAATAATAATAATAATAATAATAATAATAATAATAATAATAATAATAATAATAATAATAATAATAATAATAATAATAATAATAATAATAAGGGAGGATTGAGCCCATCACAATTTTATGAAAAGTTTTTTTACATAATATCTCCCCCCTCTTAAAATAATAATGTAGACTTCATTATATGGAAAAGAGAATGGGATTTGTCTTCAAGTAGTGAAAGGATCCCATGTCTTATCATGATTTAAACTCCAAGAATTTTTAGCTACATAAAATTAGAATATTCACTTCATTTAAAGGAAATCCATATTCTATTATGTCTTTTCTCCATGGTTGTAACACATATCCAATCAAAATGATATCCCTACCTATCCCTTTAAGGCCATTTTTTTGGAATGATTCTTCCATTTGACCCTCTTAGGATAATATTTGAGACTATAAGTTACCATATCACTTCAAGTGTCCTATTTTGACCAATCAAACTCCTCAAAACCAAGATTGACTGATCATTTCATTATTTTCTTCAACTCATGCCATTATGATTTTTTGATGGGCCATCAAGTTTAAGTTTGTACCCTATGGACATTATCAGGCTACATATGTCCTTTTCTCACTCTTTCATGATGAATCAATAGGATTATGTGTCCATTGAGTCAACTTATCACCCATTCACAATCTTCTAAGTGTATTCTTTGGCCATGCTAGCCTTCCCTTAGGTACCTAGGTCCGCTTGTCTACTTTATTGGCCCCAAGCTCACCTTTCTCTAATTTGATAGATTAGAGATATTAGGATGACATCATTTGGTTTAATCATACTAACTTATATGTTAGGAATATATAGACTACACCATGACTGTAGGTTAGTGGGTTGATGCCACATGGTGTAATCACTCTAACTCAGAGGCTTGTAGGATTTATGGGAAAACTTTAGCTTCAAGATTTTTGGGTTGCTAGGATGATGCCATGTGGATTCATCTTGACTACTTGGATGCCATGTGGATTCATCTTGACTACTTGGATTCCAAAATCCATTAAATTTTGTCTTGGATTCTATATCCTTAGGTTATAAATATGATGTCACATGTAATCATCTTAGTGGCCTAAAAGCCTAGAGCCATTGGGATGTCGACTGTCTCTTGGGTCCCAAGGTCCCAAGATTAATGCCATGTGGCATCAACTCAATTACTTATAGGCTCAGTGATTTTCATAAAAACTAAGTCTTAAATTTCCTTAAGAGCCTGGGTAAATGGGATCATGCCACATGGCATGATCTTGAACATATGGATGGCTAGGCAGTGAAAAACTATTAAAAAAACCTGGGTAAACATTATCAAAACATTAGCATTTTTAGTTCATAAAAATGAGAAAATTGACTAATAATATAATGAAATAATGAATTTTATTAACAAAGGACATTAGAACAATAGAAAGGGATCGACTAGACTCATCATAAAGGACCCAATTTTTCATGTTTTAAAAGGCTAGAATCAACAAAATAAAACATTTGAAGGGCCATGTCACACTTGTAACTTACATACCTTAAAAAGGAATAAAGGTTAAAGACTCAAATTTTAGACTCTGGGAATTTTCAAGAGAGCTCATAATATCATAAATAGGTTAAGTTCCAAAGTAAGGCATAATATAAGCTTAGTCATTTTGTAGTGTAATATAAAAATTATGAGCTAAATTGCTAAGGTAGGATTTTGGAAAATCTCTAAAAGTTACACCAATAACATTAGTCTTAGTCAAATTTTACTCAAAGGAGTATTTTCAAAGGTACTTTAAAATACATGATCTAAAATAGTTAAAATATGTTGATTTAAGAAATTATAGATATTCACATCAAAAAACCAAGGAATTGATCCAGAGTAGAAGGAAGTAATCTTGTTGAACCAAGAGGATTCCCATTTAAAACCTAATAATAGGGAATGTTTGACCCTACACTAATTTCCACAAGAAAACTAGGGACGTCATCTTCTAGGGAGGTGTCCATTGTTGAATAATCTCAAGTAAAGAGTTGGGATTTACCCACCTAACATTGAAATACTAGAGAAGAATATCTAGCATTGTATAAGAAAAGGGGAATGAAAATAGTATATGATTAACATAATCAACATCATTTTTTCTAAGAAAACATCTATTAGGAATCATTATTCCTCTTTTGGAAAGATTATCAATAATCAAGACATTATTCTAGGTAGAAATCTAGAAGAAGATATTAACTTTAGGAATGAGGTTCTTAATTCATAAATCCTACCAATAGACCCCAACATTAGGAAGACCTAAATCCTTGATATATCTTTATTTCACTTAGTAACTCCAACTTTCCTTAGCTAACCAAATAAGAGAGTATTTATTCTAGAATATGGGGATATGAACTTACTGAAGGGAAGAGTTGAAAATATTAATTTTCTCCTAGATCTCAGCATTAAAAACATATTGGTTTATAACTTTATAGGATTTGAGCTCCTTATAAATAATCCATTAATATTTAAATTTATTTCCAAAATGACATTTGAAATAATTGTATAATTCAAACCAAGGATTAATGAAAGATAAGGGAACATGAAGAAGCTAAGGGTCATTCCAAGAGTCTATTGACTCTTTATTCATATTATTCCATATATACCCTTTATTAAGAGTCTTGCTAAGTTGTAGAGATTTATATAAATTCAATTCATTAACATGGCCAACATTTTTTTATGAATATGTCCTCCTCTTCTCCTTCTAGGTAATTAGCTCTGATGATTTTAGCCAATTGATTATCCTCGATCAAAATTTTCCAACCTTGTTTCAAAATGAGAGCGAGGTTCATGTGTTCACCCTTCTAATCCCTAACCCCCCATTAGCCTTTGAGAGACAAAATTTATCCCAAGACACTAAGGGGAAGTGAAATCTTTCTTTCGACACTCTCTAAAGGAAATTTTATTGGATTTTTTCAATTTGATCATAAATTTTGGAAGGGATCAAAAAGGACATAAGGAAAACCAAAATGGTTTGGATAGAACTCTTGAGAAGTTGGATTTTGCTGACTTATTTAATAAGTTTCCCCTTCCATCTAGTCAACTTACATTTAATTTTATCTAGGATAGGATTGTAAAGCTCAGACTGCATTCTTACACTAAAGAGTGGCATTCCTAAGTAAGTTTAATGGATCTTAATAATTTGGCATTCAAGTATTCTAGCCAACTTATTTTGTAGGCATTCATTGACATTAATTAAAAAAAATGGAACTCTTAATAAATTTAATTCTTGAATATAAACACATTTATAATCTTGAAGGATTTACTTCAAAGCCACTACTTTAGTAATAAAATATTCCTTCATAAGGATTTTTCACCTTTTTCACTTTATTGTCATTTTTACTTGTAGGGGCTTATCGATGCATCAATCTTCTTGAATGCATGCCTTAAAGGGTGCATTAGGAATGGGGTGGGATTGGATTTTGGTAATTTTTTAGATATGTTTGCAAATTATTATTTCACTCCATCACTACTATCATTCTAACCTCCTCTGGGTCTTTTTCTATCTTGCCTCCCTATCTTCTTGATCTGGTTGTTATCAATCAAGTCTTATATTGTATGATTCAAATTTATATACCCTTGAATTATATTATAACCATAGAATGAATTAAATTAATGGTTTTTATAAATTGTTTACATGATTTGAACTCCTTTAATGGAGGTAAATATATCATATTGCATTCAATAAATAATTCAAACACATTTTTGGGACTCTAAAATACCTATTAAATTATTTTATATCCCTTTATTGTGAAAGGGTAATCCTATTAGGTAGTTGATCTACTAGATTGAATATGTTATTGGTATAATTCTTAGGATAAAAAATATTATCATTATCCTTAACATTGATTTTTTTTTACTTTTATATTTAGCTGCAAAAAATGTAGGGGCATTTGTCACTTATTTAAACATGTTGAATTATATGTGATCTTATAGTTTTTAACAACAATTAAAATTCCATCAAAAGATTGGTATGAGTTGAAAACCACTTCTTACTTAATGAGTTAAAGTAAACATTGATTGAATATAATTTAAAATTAAATTTTATGTAATTGGTGAGGCATATTCATAAGCATTGTTATGAATTTCATCACATACTCACTAAATTTTTCAATAAGTTCTATTTTAAGTTGATTAAGCTATGAAAATATTTACTTTTAGATAATAACATAAGAAATTATGATTGTTTTATTGCTTTATTGTATTACCTCCTCACATTCCACTTTTAGGATCATAATTAAAACTAAAGTAATTTGTTTTGTGCAACTAATGAGATTATTAACTACTGCTTTGTTTATGTAATGGGAAAGTTTATTCATTTATGATGTGCATATTGGTAAGCCTATAAGAAAATTGCATGGGAAGGATATGAGGCTGAATAGGTATGGTTCTAAATTTATTTCATGATGTAATGACCAATTACTTAATTCACCCCACTTTCCTTACATTTCATAGAGTGATCACAAGCAATGTCACCTTTTGGTAAATATTAGACACCCCACTAATACTTGGTCATGCACTATTTTTTTATCATAAATGGTTTCCCCTATTAGATAAGGGTTGGAATTGAAATAATGAAATTTAATCATGTGTATGGTATCAATAATGTTCTATTTTCAATTATATAAAAATTTATTTCTCTTATAACACCTTTTCCTTATGTATGAGACAAAACACTATGTGTGTGTGTGTGTGCACGCGCGCATGAGCGCGTGTGTGTGCGTGTGTTCGTGTGTGTGTGTGTGCATGTGTGTGTGTGTGTGTGTACGTGTATGTGTGTGTGTGTGCATGTGTGTGCACATGCGCGCGCGCATGTGTGTGTGTTTTAAATGTGTATTATTATATTTATGTAATTTAGTGTGAGATATGGCCTATATTTAATGGACTTGGGTATGACATAGATCATTATAAATGTATCATTTTATACTTATCGTAGTAATGTTCCTCAAGCAGATTTATATGTGCATAAGGCATGCCACTAACATTATTCCTATTTTCAAATGTATTTGATAAATTTATTCCTTTATATAAGTATTAACATATGTATATGTTTACATATACATTATGAATATGTTGAGAGTGTTTTGATTTAATGTTAGCTTAAGGTTTCAAAGTCTTAACACTTCAAGAAAGTTATTTGTTTTTTTTTTTTTTTTTTAAAATTATTAGACTAATTTATTTTAATGGAATCAAAACACTAGATATCTAATATTTATAAATTTAACTATAATTTAATGTATACAAATATTTTTTCTATTTATGGAATTATGGGTTTTGACTCAAAATATATTAAATATATATGAATTTTTCAATTTAGTAATAGATAGAAGGAAAGTGACATGATAAATTGAAACATGATTTGATGAAATCAATAGATAACAACCAATTTAGTAAATGCATATTTAGGAAGGATGTTATTTTAGAATAGTGCATGGGTAGAAAAATGAATAATTATATTCAAAATCATGATAATTAATAAATGGGGTGGTAAGCTATTATTTTTGGAAGGATTTTTCTCTTAAATGAATAATGACTCTTATCATTCTCTCTCACACAAACACCAAACACACACCCCATATATTTTTTAACTCTCTTGATTCAACAATGAATTTTTTAATTCTCGTCTAACACACCATGTTGAACTTGATATTTGGAGTTTAAGATAATTATTGGCATGTCATGGAGAAGGCATGCTTATTTATTTTTAGATATGTTGTGAGAGCATAAGAGAAACATGTGATCTTCAAGGTTTGACTATGTAAATCCATATAGTTGTTACCTCTCTTGTTTTTTAAAGTATGCTTTGTTTTTTGTAAAAATAAATATATGTAACTAGTTGGCATGTTGGCATTATTCAGGATAATACTTTTACTATCTAAACCAGCTTGATGTTATTAATTTTATGGGCGTGTTCAATTAATGAATATTATTTGAGACCACATTTGATATATTATTTTTCAAATAGATATAGAATATTTAAATATGGAATATAATGTTAATATTAGAAGGTTAAAATTTTAAATAGTTTAGAAATGTTATTCAAATAAACACACAAGATAATGAATTCATAATGAAAAGGTTGAAAAAAATATTTAATTGGAATTTTTAATAGGGTTGTATTATACAACACTTTAGAGTCTCACATTTAATGCAATTGATAATTTTTATTTATATAAGACTAACCTTAATTGTTTCTAGGGTTTATTCCTCTCTTCCTTAACTTCAAATCATATATAGGAAGTCTTAGGTTCATAGAGTATAGTAGGATAAACCTAATTTAAAAGCTATAAGGATTATTGAAAAATCTACTAAAATACATGGAATAACTAAATGATTGAGTTTTATTTATAAATATACAAGAAACTAATTTGAATGCCATGCAAATTTTATGTCTTGTAATGCATAATATATATATATATAAATGATTTATTTCAATTTTTAGATGGCTATGAAGTTAATTTGAATAAACCTATAGATTAATTATATTAAAGAGAGTTAATTAATGTAAATGCTTCTTTTTCTTTTAGATATAAATCTATTCAGGTTAATAAATATATTACATATATTCAAGGGCCTTAGCTAATGCAAATGTTTAATTTTTTATATTTATAAAGATATATTGGTTGATAAATAGATTACATCTATTTAATTGAATTGGTTTAATGAAGTTATTTCCTTTTATTTTATAATTACTATAAATATATCTATATTAATATTGAAAGGTATTTATTTAATATAATTTTTTTTTAATAATAGTTGGAAGTCCATAAAAAATGATAAATAGATTATATCTATTGTAATTTATAGAATAATTGAATGATTAATTTTATTAGGGTATTTATTTGAAAGGACAATTAGACTATCACTTTTGTAATGCATTAAATATTGTCAATTATTTCCATGCATTTAAGTGTAGATATGTTTTCAATGAAAATGTAATAGTTAAAGAAGTTATGTATCCAATGAGAATAAATAGATAATTGAAATACATTTAATAATTTAAATTTTTTTGGAATACATTATTTATAGATAAAATATATAAGGCATTAAAATAGTTAGGGGAATCTATATTGAGAATAAAATAATTTGTTTCTTCTAATGAACTCCTATCAAATGTGTTTTTAAATAAAATAGACTAAGATAGGTTGATAAGAAATTATATGGATTTTTTATTTATTATAAATATATTCATATATATATATTTATTTTAAATTAAATATCTTAGGGATGCTAAGAAAATAAGGAAGTGGTAATTTACATTCAAAATGGATGAATGCATTATTACATTCATATGCAATAAAGTATTTTTATTAGATTGGTTAAAATTGGGTTACGAGGTCCATTCCCATATAAAAGATACTAGAAGATAGGTGTGAGTGTCCAAAAATATAAAGAGGGAAAAAAATAAACCTAATCGTAAAACACCCAACTGCCAAAAAGACACTAAACTTCAGCTAAAATCCTAAAAAAACAAAAGAAGGCATAGAAGTAACCAGCTAGTTAGATTCAAAATAGATAGCCAATTTCTTGGCCATCAAAATTTCCCCTTTGATGCTCACTTTCCATTTGGTGTGGTTTCCCACAAACTTTTCCTTTTTGATACCCTTCCTCTTGCATTTTAGGTTGGTAAACTTGGCTTCTTCTTTCTCCTTCTCAAGCTCCCTACTATCTTCCACCCCTTCACTTTGGGTGGTAATGTTTCCATGTGGGATGAGCTCCTCAACTCCTATAGGATCTTTACCAACCTATGTGTCTACCAGCCCAAGACCCAGCATCCCTTTAAGATTATCAAATTCCTCCATAATCTCATTGTAAAGCAGTTTTTGTATTGTAATCTTAGTGAATAGCTTGTTTATTGAGTGCTTGATAACCTCCTTATTCTTGGGATTTGGAATCACTTAACCCCTGAAAGAGATTGGGGACACTTGAATGGGGATGCCCCTTTTGATGCCTCTCATTTTAGAATCCCCTTCAGAGGACTCACCTCTATCTCTATCAAACTATTCCTTACCATCTTTTTCAACATCAAACTTGGTTAAAAAGTCCTCTTCCTTGTCCAAATCCTCCTAATCATTAGGAATATTGATCACCTCCAAGATGGTTTTGGTCCATAAAGGTTCCCCTTTCTTGACAAAAATAAGAATCAGACCTTGATAGATGATTTGCACTAAAGGGTTGCCCTTGAAGTTCATCATCATAGCTTCTATTAAAATGGGAGATGGATATTGTGCCATTTGAGATGATTGAGAAATAGAAAGTGGTGTGAAAATATCACCATGTGTTTACCCTAAAATGTGATATACCACATGATTTTTAGATAGACATCATGCCACTTTATCATTATTTTATTCCTCACAAACCCTTTATGGGACACTGACTTGGGTTTTTTATTTTCCTTGTTGAAGAATATATTAATGATCTCCTCTTTCCTCTTCTTATCCTTCAATGCTTTGAAACTAGAATATTCCATACCTATAATGTCCCCAATAATCTCTTCTATTATCAAGAATCTTAGTCCATGCATATTAACCTCCCTATCTTTCCATCCCCAAGAAAAGTCCTTAGATAACTCTATACCAGGGTTGATCAATCACTCTATGAAGGTCACCAAGCCACCTTTGACCATTTTGTGCCAAACATACTTGTCTACTTTGACATCCTCATATGATATGGGCTCAAACTGATCATGATTACCACCCATAATTTGTTTCTATAATATTTTTCCATAAGCTTCCTAATTTAAACCCTTAGAGATGTGATGCATGTTGGAATTAGGGCCAAATAATTTAATGTTGTGGGATGCTAAGTTCGAACAAGCATGCAAAATCTTAGGAAAGGATTGAATAATTATCTCCTTGTACATTTTTACATCTATTACCTTAAACTAGATTTGATCCATCATTAAAGGGGTTATTATTTCATTGGGTGGGTTATCCTCTATCTAATTCAATTAAGGGAGTGATGTTAGTGGGGAAATTAGTACCATGATAGCTATAGAAGGAGATAGAATGAACCCTAATATTAGCCATCTTATTGATACTTTTGTTCCCTTCTCTATACACATGTACCAATGACACCTTTTTGAATTGAGACATCAAATTTTTTGCATCATTCATAATATTGGCAATGTTCCATGATGAGTAAGTCAAGACTTTTAATAAATTTATAATGTTCATAAAATCACCTTCAATTTGAAGAAACTCCCTACCCAAATTGACAATGAGTTTAATACCCTAAATAGTTTCTTGGGCTTCTACAACATGATTCATTTGGGTCCCCAGTGGACCTACATAGTCAACCCTAAGATTCCTATAAGAATCCTTGATGACACCTCTCACTCCCACTAGGCCTGGGTTACCTTTTACAGCCCTTTTAAAATTTAGTTTATGCTAGTTATGTAATGGATGAGACCACTTGACTTTATATCTATCTATGCCCTATTTATGGGAGGTACCTAGGATAATAAGATTTAGGTGACCAAGAATATGAGAGAAAAAAGGGGAATTAGGTTTATCAAAATAGGAAGTATAAGATAGCTAGATTTATTTCATAAGGGCCATGATTCTCTTGAAGGTTGAGGAGGGAGAGGGCCTATGGTTATCAAAGATAATAGATTTTATAGATAACCAAATTCCCCAAAATATATTGGTTAGGGCCAAGTTACACCAGAATTTCAATAGGGGGAATCCAAGGGTGGCTTCAATTGGATGATAAGATTCCTAATGCAACCTAGGGTGACCTAAGAGAAGTTAGAAAGGTTGAATAAATAATGAAAAATAGATGAGGAAAAAGGATAGGAAATGAATAAATGTTTATTAGATTCAACCTCCTATTTACAAAGCACACACCATTTAGGATAGGGATTCCCCTCATTAGATTGTCCATTATGAGGATCTTGTTCTCAACATCTAATCAGAAGAAGACATTAATTTTAGGGATGATATTTTTAATCCAAAGGACGTTCTAATTTACCTTAAAATCCTTTTGATCCTAGAGAGAATGATATCTATATTTGACTGAGTAGAGGCCGTTGGGGTCAACTTTATAGATTATGTCATCCTCTTTCAAGAAAATGTTGATATGAATGTTCTAGAAAATTAAATTTAAATATTGGAAAAAGAGATTTTGGTGTTGATTGTCATCTTATTTATTCAAAATTTTCCATCCTTTTCAACCTTATAAACCTCCCAGTAATCGCATACCTTGTGATCGATGGTATCCCTAAAGAAATTGACCAACTCCAAGTCTTGGAAAGTGGAGGCTAGAGGGGATTAGATCTAAGAATCCTACTAGAAGTTAACTCTATTTCCTTTTCTTATGTTCCATTTAAGTCCTTTTATGACTATAATTTCTTGCACTCAATGTTTTCCAAGAAGCTAAACTATTACTTAGACCATCATTGGTTAGGAAAGAATGACCTTCTATAAAATTTAAGTATTTGGCCTTGATAATTTTAGTCCAAAAGTTATCTTCCTTTATCACCCTCTAACCTCATTTCACTAGAAGTGCTTGGTTCATGTATCTCACCCTTCTCAACCCTAGTCCTCTTTTTGAGGTCAGAAGATAAGCCTTATTCCAAGAAATAAGTGGAAATTTGAATTTATCCTTAGATCCTCTCCAAAGATAGTTTTTTTGAATTTGTTTAATCTAGTTTTCCACTTTTCCAAGAATGAAAAACAAAGACATGAAATAAATTAGGATGATTTATAGGGAACTCTTCAAAAGTTACAATTTTTTGTCTTGTGATAGGAGGTTTCCTCTTGACCTAGATAACTTCCTCTAAATCTTGTTAATGAGGAGATTCCAAAATTCAAATTTCATGAGACCATTAAAAAGAGGAATATTGAGGTATGAAGAGGGAAGGGTTTTAATAACATATCTCAAAATCTTGGATATGTTTTCTTGCAAGGCTACCATAGTGTTAATGTAAAATAACAAGATTTTAAATAAGTTTACACTTTATCTAGAAACAATCTCATATATTTCTAGGATTTTTTTAAAGCACTTGGCTTTAGTAACTGAAGCTTTCCCCAATCATAAATGTGTCATCTATGATTTTTTGATGAGTGACCATTATCAATTTAGGGGCCACTATGATTCTTTTGATGATGTTATAATTTTTGGCCTTGTCTAAAATCCTACTCAAATATTTAGCCATGATGATGAATAAATATGGAAAAAGGGAATCTCCTTATTTGAGCCCTCTTTCAACCAAAAATAACCCTAGGGACACCATTAATTATAACTAGGAACATGGGAGTAAAAATGCAAGAAGAGATCAAATATTTGATAGACTGATTAAAACTGAACCTGATAAGAATTTTGTCGAGAAATTGCTAGGAGACTATTCCTTGTTCATGTCTAGTTTGAGGAACATTCCTTGTCTAGAGGAGTTAGACACTGAGTGGATGTTTTCATGGTCTATAATAATACTATATGATATCTATATTCCAAATATTAAATCCCCTTATTATTTTATAATAAATCTATCCAGCAACATTTTAATTTTTAAAGATAAACTTTTCATACAAATTTTGTAGAAGGTGGAGCATAAGCTGATGGGCCTGAAGTCCATTAGATGAATGGCCCCTTATTTATTTGAGATGAGAATAATAAAAGTGTTGAAATATTTTATCATAGTTCTAGCTTTAAATAACTTTGAGACTTCTAGTAGACCTTAGTTTGAATAATGTCCCAAAAAACCTAAAAAAAGAACAAAGGGAAACCATTTGGACCTAGGTCTTTGTTCCCTTGTAGAGGAAAGACAATAGATCTAGTTTCATCATATTAAGTGGGGGAGAGGATGGAATAATTATCCTCATATGAAATAAACCCTTCAATGAGACTAACCACTTGATATTCAAGTTGAACATCCTGAGGGGGAATAAAAGCTAATATTTTTTTGTAAAAATTGATAATTTGACCCTCAATGGAGTTTTCCTCCTTTTACCAAATGCCATCATCCCTTTTGATTTATGATATGAACAAATGTTGGTGGTGATTCTTAGATATAAAGGTATGGAATAACTTAGTTTTTCTAGAAGCATTAATTTCTAGTTATAAACTACTAATTTCCTCCTTTATAAGTTGTTTTTGAAGGAAGATGTTCCCAAAGACTTCCTTATTTGAAAATTTGAGTTTATGTTTGATGTGTCTAAGCTTCATGGCTATGGTGTACATTGTAGAGCCTTATATCAAGAATTTCCACCATTTCTTGATGGAATATTTCAATGTATAATTAGAGACATATTTTATTGAATCTAAATGGAGTACATTTATCTCTAGACATCTTCTCACTTTGGAATAAAAGTGAGTTATGGTTAGACCCGATCCTTGGCAAAGAAGAGAGAGAACTGGTTGAGTCAAAATTCTAGTTTAAAGAGATCAAAAAACTATCAAGTCTAACTTGGATGAGATTATCACCTAATATCCTATTAGACCATGTGTAGGAATTACCCTTTAAGTCCACATCAACTAACCTAGATTTACCAATAAACTCACTAAAATCTAACATACTATCAGCCAGGGAATATATTATTTCTTTCTTTTCTCCTAGGGTCAAGGGTGAGTTGAAGTCCCCTACCACCATCCAACACTAATTTTCAAAGAGGTTTCTAGAGTCTTTTATATTTTTCCAATAATCTACACCTATCATTCCTAGATTTTGGGGTATACACATTAGTGATGACCCAATCATTTTTAGTGATAATATCTTGGAAAAAAACTTTAATACAAGAATCAATTTTTATTAAGGGATTGCCATCCAAAACCTTGGGGTCCAAAAACATAGCTAGACCACCATAAGCACCTCTAGAGTTGTTAAAACTACATGAAGCTTTATCCAAAATTTTGTATTTAATATTCAAGAGTTTTTCCATAGACATTTTAGATTCTTGAAACAAAACAATATCAGCTTTGTGCTTCATAATTAAATTTCTTGTTAGTCTCTATTTCCCAAGGTTATTCAACCCCATTATATTCTAAGAAATAAATTTCATTTATTATTTGGAAAGTGTCTAATGGTCATCTACATACCCTTCATAGCTTATCTATCCATTTATTCTTTCCTATCACTTTGAGATGAGGGTCTACTTGGAGGTTTCTAGTCTTCTCCAACTCCCACTTTTTTCCTACCCTTTTTCTTTTGAAAATTTATCCATGGTTCTTCATTTAAATCCATGGATAGATTAGATATTTCCCTTTTATTTTCTAAGGAACACTAGCATTCAAAAGGGGAGTATTGCCTTAACTCCCCTAAGCATCTATAGGGAGATTTAAGAAGTTAAGAAGTACTAATTTCTTAGAGAATCGAGTCTTTTATAGCATATCAACTACACAAGTAATGGTACAAGAAGAGATTAGGCAAGGATTATCTTGAGGAACCTTGAGTGGAGGGGAAGGGGAAATTAGGGATGCAAACATAGATTCTGCAAGGATATCCCTCAAAGGAGAGAGGGCTCTGACCAAAGGTGCTTGCATCAATCTATCTTAGGAATTTGACACAGGGATGTCTTGAGGGGGGCTAAGGATCCTTAGAGCTATGTATGGTCTCAGAGGAGTCATGTTAAAAAATTTATTCCCCAAGATTAGAGGAACCAAAGTAAGTTTGGGGGGATGGGATGGGGAAATTTAAAGGGGGAGAAAGGGGTGGGCTGGGGGGTGGGGGGAAGGTTCTGGACAAAGGATTTTTTGACCCAGGTGGGGGAAGGGGGAATCAAGGAATTATTTAGGAAGGGTAGGACTTGGATGAATGGTTTAGGATGTCATAGGTTTTGCAATTTTTTATTCTATCTTGAATTCAATCCTTTGATTTAAGATCCCATATTTGGATTTAATTTTAATGAAGTAAATCAATGGTTTGTTAGCTGGAATGAAAATGCAAACTTGAGCCACTAGGAGTCTTCATCTAGCTCAAGTTACTAGATCGATGGAAATGAGCTGACCAAGAGCCCTGGTGATTCTCAATATAACCTTAGGTGCCCAAAATTATTTTTGGCAAACTAATCTAGACAAGAATATCCTCCAAGATCAAGATATCAAGGTTAAGGTCTGCCTTCTACTTATGAAGGTTGATAATGGATTTCCCCATAAACCAAGGACCTCCTGTGAGTATCCTTATATAATATTTAAGGTGGGAGAAATTGAGCAAGAAAAATTTCTTGGGCATGGCCACAATGTCGATTTGACCTTTTGGTTTCTATTTGAGGTTGGCCCATTTATAAAAAAGAGTCAATATTTGGCCTAAAATCATTAAATTTGGCCAAAATAAAATGTGATAGAGATGAGTCAATGTTTTCAATGATGATGTTCATAACCTCAAGACATACCTCAAATATTTTACCTAATGGAATAAGGACTACTCCAAGCTTTATTTAAGGTGACGTTCACCTGCAATTAAATTCTCCCATGAAGCAATCTTTTTACCTTTGGTGGGGTTTATATATGATACCAATAGACCCTAGCTCATCTTTGGTGTGAGTAAAAAATGATTCGTTGTGTTGTCTGATGAATCAGGAGCCTTTTTTAGAACTATCACAGACTCTGTGAGATTGTCAAGCTTTAATTTTCCTTCATCTTACCCATCGTTGGCATTTAAAATCCCTGCACTAGACATTTTCCCACTCTCTCTTATTATGCATATCATGGATGATCAATATATATAGTTAATAAAAATTACTTAGGGAAGTTATAGAATCATATAGTTAATATATATTTTTGAAATGGATAATATATTTGGAATGAATGTTTTTTATAAGTGAAAAAAGTGGACTTAGTGTCATAGCCTTAATTTGAAAATTATTTAATAAACATTTCATTAAAATGAATTCTATTGATTCTTTTTGTGATTTGGACATTATATACCTCATAGTTGATGCCAAAAAATATTGTGATTATTTTTAATGTTGTAATTGAAAAAATAGAATGTATGGAATAAGAAATGTTTAATTATATGCATTTATCATTTCCATGTATTATGTGAATTAATTATTATGATGTATTAAATGGAATAAAATGATACATTTTATTATTTTGAATGAATTTTTTTGATGCATAATACAAATGATACATGTATCATTTTTTGAGATCAATCCCTTGTAGAGCATACAAAGAGTAATGAAATTGGGTAATGTGAATGACAACAAACTGTTATAGCTAGTCAAAGAACTAATCACATAATAATCATGTGTTTATTACATGTACTTTTTCAAATTTAATATATATGTGAAATTAATACTTTAAATATGTGATTTTTAGTTAATTTGGTGATATGGTTTAATTAGTTGTATTTTTAAAAATTGATTAAATAAATGATACATCAATTAGATAATAAATTTTGGAGAATGAATATTTTTGGAGACCATTGTCAAGCATATAAAAATAAAAAATCATTTATATTTTAAAAATAATAATGATAGACTTAATATGAGTATGCATGGAAATAAAATAATAATTATTAATGTGCATATATGAATATATAAGCGTATAATTATAATTTTCATAATTCTAAAATCAGTTGTAATTATATGGTCAAGTAATGCTGGTCTTATTAAATTATTTTAAAAGTGTAAATTCAAAAATATAAAATAAAGGAAATGAAAGGAAACAAAGGGAAAATATACATTAGAAAATAAATGAAAAAATAAAAATAAAAAATAGAGAAAAAAAACATGGGAAAATCTAAGGAAGACAAGTATATTTCAAAAAAAAAAAAACTTGATGATGAGAGGGAAAATAATAACATGAAAGAATGACATTGAATTATCATTCAATTTTTGGAGAGAAAATAAAATCTGCCAAAATTTGAAGAAGAGCTCAGATGTGGAAGTTTTGTCAATTTTTATATTGAAGGGTATTTTTGAATGAAACGGTATTCTTATTGTGTCTTTATTTTTATTGATAACAAAATTACTATTTTTATTGTTAAATATGGATTCTACATTATGTATCATGGTGTTCTTCTCTTATGTGTTTGAACTTTGATTTTATTTTTGGAAAAAAATATATGCAAATTAACTTTCATTTTTATGAAAAATTAATATAGAAAATTAGATGAGAATGAAAAGGAAAAATTAGGATTTTTAATGCCATTATTTTTTTAAAATTTTGTGAAAATAATTTAGAAGTTTGATAAATAAGGTAAAATGATTCTCTTTACTTAGATAATAAAAATTTAGAAATTTGAAAGGAAACTTATAGGTTTTGTCATGATTATTTTTCTCATGGTTTTATTGAAAATTTCCTCAAGAAACTTATAGGTTTTATCCCCAAACATGAATCACTAAATTTTAGTTAAATAACTAATTTTATATGGTTTCAAAATGAAACTTTGGGTGCTCTTATTTTGGCATAAAATATGGAATGTTTTCGGGAAAAAATCAAAGGTTATTTTATTATAATTATGAGAATACATGGGAATTCTTTTATGGATTTTATTTCTTGAACTAAAAATTATATACTTTATTTTAAAATATAATTTTAAAAGGTTTTGACCTAAAACTATATATGCCATTATTAGAGATTATGATTTTTGATGTGTATATTTACAAATTAAATGTCTTCATTTTCTATCATCGGTTTGGAAAATATAGGGAAATAAAATTATAGTATTTGGGTTATTTTAGAATTTTTTTTTTGAATATATTCCATTTTTTTCACCTTTCTTGATGATTAAAATAAATAAATTTCATATTAAATAATATTTAAGGTTTAAGTTTTAGAAATCTAGGAAATTTATTGTAGTTTGTAATAGGAGGGTTTTTATTGGGTAGTTTTGGATGCCGATGTGTATAAAATTTATTTTTTATTAGAATATTCGGATGACACATATGTGTATTTAATTACATATTTAATTATTAATTGTGCATTAAATTTTGATGCACTTTATAATTTAATTCACTAGTTGGACACATTTATTGGGAGATTAAAACTAATTAAAATCCATTATTTGGATGCCCTAGTTAATTATTAATTATATTTTTAATGATATTATTTTATGAAACTAAAAATACCTCCTATTGATTTGTTCATGACATGTGAAACTAAAATGAAACATGAGATAAAATGTACACTAAAATTGGATTCGTCATTGGAAATTATATTTTAAGAAAACATTGGGTTTTAGGTTGTTTAGATATCCAAGAAAGGATAACATTATTACATTATAAATAATGAATTTATGAGGCTGTATTCACATACATGAATGGCTTATTATAATAATCAGATATGTGTAATACAATTTCACCTATTGTAAAACTTGTTTAGGGTAATTGATGAAATGATTAAAAAAATGGAAACTTTTGGATTAAATATTAAAAACTAGTGTGTGTGTGTGTGTGTGTGTGTGTGTGTGTGAAGTTAATTATTTAATTAATAAAATAATTAATATTATTTAACTTGTATGATTTATTTTATAAATAATTGTTTAAAAACTACATTTATTAAACTTACCAATAAAACAATAAAAAATAAACTTGTGAAGGTTAGTCAAAAGTGATTGTTGCCTTGGGAACATGAATTATGGGAAATAATGTGAACATGTTCATTATGGAAAACAAGATAAAATTTTAATAAAGTAACATAGGATTAGGATTGCCTAAGGACCAAGAAGATGTATCTAATTTCACATCACATGAGATTGATAAAGGCTTGGTGAGAACATAAGTTTAGCATGGAGATCATAATCATAAAAACCAAAAAAAATTATAAGGTGTTCACTAAAATAATGTAAAAATTATGACCCAAATCAAATGATATGCATTTCTAAATTCCTAGTGGACTTTTGTATGGATAAATGAGGAATCATGTTTTGTGTGTATTCAATTATTACTTGATTGTATATGTGTATATATAATAGATAAATGTGAAGGTTATAGAGGTAGAGGTCTAATAAGTTAAAATTATTTACTCTAGGACTAATTAGTGACATTGACAATTAGCTAATAATCATAAAAGGTCATTGGAAAATAGTTACACCTTATTAGTATAAATTTAGAGAGTAGACATGGGGGTATATGATAATATTACATATGGAAATCAATTTTATGGGGGTGGGTGGTAATGGTAAATATGACAACCTCATTGGATAGATGTCTAATATTTAGAAATCAACATCATGTCAAGATACTTGTGTATCTCATTTAACTCTTATTATCTAATATGACTATTAGAATATAGTTTATATGATATTCACCTATATGTTTGGGTATATTGTTTAATGTGTTAATGGTAGACATGTTCAAATTTTAAGATGGATATGCTACACTCAACCTTATGTATTTATTTTCGACACTTTTGAAGATAGTTCCATAGTTGAATTATAATCATTCATTGGGATGAATTCCACTAAATAAAGAATATAATATCAACACAAGATCATCATTTGATATTATTTATAGTAAGGAATTTACACTTAAACATAATCCATGTAGAATATAGTTTTATCTATTAACTTGAACATATAGTTCTTGATGAATATAGTTGAGATATTATATTATTATGTATAGTAGATGTTTATGTGAATAATTTGCTTAAAAAATTAATATTTTGCATGTTATTGCATCATGGTTTATGTATATTGACATATAATTCCTTAAGAATGAAAGGTTCATATGGAAATGCAATCCATCATTAATTGGGGTGCATAGGAATTTTTGTTTATAATTAGTTAGGATTATCTTAGTGATTCCTCTTCTTTTCATTAATAAAGATTCATTAGTATGAAAATATAATAGTATAATACTTTATTTATGAGATTTATAATTATATTATTTACTAATGAAAATTGTACACTCATAGTTGATGTAACTTTTAACTAGCATGAGGGTCATGGATGTACATAATTTTTTATTTTGCATTAATATTTATTCTTTAATTTCAAGTGACTTTTTTTATTTATTATGATCTACTTATGACGTAAACCTTGATGTAATTATAAGTGGATAAATGGATGAATGTGTATATATATGAATTTTTAATTTTAGTTGAAATTATACTTAGAATATTGTAATTGATGAAAATTAATTTTTAGCTGATTTATTTTAATCTAAATATTAGATAAATATTTTTCATGTTTTATATTTGATAGAATAAGAAAACTATCTCCTTCATTTTGGTAAGATGAGTATTATGCTTACATTAGTGGTTTTTATATACACATAATATTTTTAAACTTTATCAATTATTGATGCTTTTTCTCTTACAAGAACCCATCTAGTCTCAATATATTTGAGTGCATACCTTAAAAGGTGTACCAAAAAAGGGGTGGGTAGACCATTAGTTCTTTGTAAGATTAGTGTCCCTATATTATCACATGTTATCAATCCAACCTTCTCCCAAAACACTTCCTTAAGCCTTATCTCCTCTCTTGCATCCTCCTCTAACCATTTTCTATCTTAATTATCCCATTCCAATGGTTTACATTACACTGTCATCCCCATCGACCATATAATCTAATTGATAAAATTCATTTAGGGTTTAGGTCAGACCCTAGCCAACCTAGACCAAGACCTAATTTGTTTTAATAAATAGTAATTGAAATTTGATTTCCCTAACCATGTTGGCTAAAATTTTAGAAAGTTTTAAGGTTATATTCATCTATATATACACATTCATTTCTCCATTTATTAAGAACAAAAAGAGTTAATTATTCATTTACACTTCTTTACAATTTTATCTTTTTCCATTCTATTTGAGGAGTTATAGCTTTGGGTTTATACTTGGAGAAAAATCTTGTCTTGTGGAAAAGTCTTGGATGTTTTGGCCTTTCTTAGTGATCCTTACAAACCACAAAAAACTTCTTACAAATTACCTTTGGCCAAGGGAGAGATTGAGTCTTGATGGGTTCATCTTAAAATTAAGTATCTCTAACTTTAGTCCTCTATTTTAGTAGATAGAAGTAGCATAAGTAATGGATTTTAAATATATTGTTCTTTTCATTCATTATGGTCTTACCTATACATAGATTAATTAGGATTCTCTTATGCATGTTTAATTTTATGTTTATTAACCCCCATTTTTTGGCAAAAGCTTTGATGAGCACTAGATTAGATTTTGCTTTACTTGTCATATACTTTTATGAATATGAAAACATATGACCTAGCTAGGGTTATTACATAGTTTGTCTTGATCGAAGGCTTTAGAACCATCTCTAGTGATTTTATTGTGGTAAGAGATCCCTTGGTTATGTCTAATTGATCCATCTTGATCATGACCTTGAATATCTAATGTAACAACAATCAAAAGTTTAAGTAATATTTATCTTCTATAAGTGAGGATTGATTTATAGATCACTTGAATTTCCCTTTGCATATATTTTGGTGAACTCGACATGAATTTGACCCTTGAAAGTTTTCCTTAACACTATCATTTTATCATCATATTATATTTTTCTATATTTAAATTACTATATAAAACTAGTTGTTATAGTTCTAACTTTATTTTTGTAATTTTAACACATAATCACTTCAAAATGACTCGATTCTATCTATGTAGGTCTTTACCAAATATATGTTACTAGATTGATCAATTCGGTATAGTATTCTTCTTCAGTTATAGATTGGAATACATAGTTGAACTAGTCAACCTTATCCACTATTTTATCTCATCAAAATATAGGTCTGTAAAGATAGTCAAACTAGTCGACTCTATTCATTATTTCTTTTTTAGCATACAAGATTTGCAAACCTAGTCAAACTAGTTAAACTAGTTAGCAAAATTTTGGAATAGTTTTTAATAATCATAGCATAAAAATATCCAATATAAAACCTATTCAAGATAATAAAGGTTTCTTCATTTCTCTCTTTGTCATTTTAGTTCTTTTTTTAGTACTATTTTTTACAAGTTTATAGTCTATAAAACTATAGCCCTATAGCCAAATGGGTCAACGCATTGGACATAGTTTTGTAGTCTATCTTCTATCTAGAAGACATAGTCAACTATTTGTTTATGTTCTTATATACCTTGATTCTATAGAATATTAGTGACCTAATAAACTCTATTATGTATTTTTTACATCTAGTGTCACCTAAATCAACTCTACTATTCTCAATCAAGGAATTAACCTATAATTATTAGTAATTAATTCACCTTTCCCTTTCAGATATTTGCATGCTTAGAATAACTCACTATCTTAAATATGTATTTTTTCAAATTTCCATTTAGTTAAACTAATTTTATCTTTTTCACACACTACCAAATCACTTTTCATTTAAAATTCACTAAACATTTATCTTCCCAAGGCCTACTTATTTGGATTTCATCACCAAAGGGGAAGTCGACTTGGTTTTTTGGCCAAGTATAAATACATGGTTGATAGTATATATTGACAAAGTACCTAAAACCCTTATCATTATGGGATTGTGAAAAGAGGGGGTAGGACCCAATACAAATATAATACCATCACCAATATAGATACTTTTCAACCTAAACATCCTGAAACCAACCTTATATTGCATTCTAGTTCCTTATTTTAGCCAACTTCCATATTAGATTAAATTCAAACTTGATTATAACTTGATAACACTTAGGATGACCAACTAGTTAGCATTTAATTTTCATTTATTGCTTGATATTTTATCATTGTATGTTATATTACAAAACTTATATTGGCCAACATTAGTGCAAGGTTTGTGTTTTGTGTTCTAATTAGATCAACCACATTAATCTAATTACTTATGTGCTTAATTTCATTTTACTTCAAATTTATATTAAAAAAATTCTTCTATTTCAAAACACTATCATTTTGGTCGATACAGTCTATTACAAACTATTTAGCCTTTCTTCTTATAATACACAATCAACATGCATGACTGTGTATCCTTATCTTCCTTTTCAGTTTCCTATGTAGTAATACATAGTCAACCTACATGACTATGTCTCCTTATCACTCTATTTTATGAGTTTTATTTATATAACTTTGTCAACCCAATCAACTATGTACCTATTAGATGGCTTTGTTCTCTATTTAGCTGACTCTACCCCCATTTTTCACTTTTATTTCCTAATCTCAATCACTTTTAACAAGCATCATGAAAATCCCATATCATAATCTCATTGGATAACCTAAATCCATTTATACACTATATGGGGTGCTCTTTTCTCCCTTTCTTTACTTCCCAAGAGGATCTTCACTCTTTGAGTACATCTTCTCCTCCCTCATCTTTAGATTACAACATGGTTCAAATCACTCCAAAAGATGAGATTAGTAGATTAGATCCTTTTCATACCTATCAATATAATTTCATATCTTCAAACACATCAACACAATGTGGGGGTAATTTACATAAGTCTATCCAATAATCCCATAGGGAATCCACCACCTAAAAATCCTCCCCTTAATATCAATTTGGGGAGGCCCCCTACAAACATCAATAAACCAATTGATACTACTCATATTCTTGCAAATATCATGTAAAAAATTAACATAATTCAAACATCAAGCACATCCCAAATGATGTAACTACAACATCATTTGATTAACATGGCTAATCAGTTTCCCATTTTTCTCCCTCAAAATAGTCAAAATTTTATTCCTCCACCTCTTAGAGATATTTTGGGGAATGTCCTCCCCTAACCTATCATGCACAATAAGATGCTTAAATATATCCAACATGAGCCTTTATCCCATTTCATAATTTATATTAATATTGGTAACATATCTCCAACTATTAAATATGATGGGACTAAAGACCCTACATCTTTTATTAAGGCATTTGGAAATATTTATAAGGATTGGATCCAAACTAATAATTTTTACACAACTAAAATCTTAGGTGAAAATTTCATCGATGATGTATTAGAATGGTACAATAAACATCCCAAACATTCCATATGTAAAATAGAGGATTTAGTCAATCCTTTAGGTAAAGAGTTTCAACACAATGATCTGCCCAAGAATTGCATTAGCCATTTCATCAATGCTAAACAATCTCACATCATATTAGGTCATGATTTTATCAAATGATAGATATATTTATCTCACAAATTTTATCATAACATGACTAATTATAATTTATTTAAACTCTTTATAATAACATTAACTCTTTCACTTTAATATAAGGTTCAAAATTTTGCTCCTCAAACACTCAATGAAGCTCTTGACCAAGCCAAGTGTCAAGAGATCTTTATGAAATAATTTGAACCTAATACAAAAATAATCAAATGATCTTTTCAACATTCAATTAATGCAATAACCATTAATCCTCTTCAACCCAAACTAAGAGTTTCCAAAGTCAACAATCTTCAACCTTCTCATATGCCATTAACTATGCAACAAATGAAATGGTATGACCTTAATCATTTTTTTTAATTTCATGTATACGTAGGTCATTCCCATGAAACATATAGAGGTATTACCAAATTTTATATCTCTTACGTGCTTGGTAATTCATTTAGTCACAAATCCATGATTTAACTCCGTCATCAAGATTACAATAATGCTTCTCAAAAATGAGAAGCTCCCAAAGCTTATTATTCTCATAACCAAATATATTTTTCCACATCTAATGCTCAATAATCTAACAAGAATATTTATGTGATTGATGCTAAATATGACCAATATTACACCAATTCTCAATATGTCAACACAACCAAGGTGAATTATTAACGTAAACTGGTCCATAAAGATCTCATCACCAAACATAATAAACCATATTTATAATATAAAATCCTTAAAGATACTACCACTACTCACATATATTTGGAAACAAATGAGGAATTATCTACTCATTCTAACCCCCAACTACTTTTCTTCCTCTTAAAACTATTTTACCTTCTAATCCTCATGTCAATTCTTCTTCCAAAACCCATTATAACTTCTTAGAAGAACTCTACTCCATGCCTTACAAAATTCCCCTTATGGATTTAGTTCATAATTATCCTTATCATCATATGTTACTCATGCAATAACTTAATAAAATTAAAGAGACATCTTCTTTATATGAGGAACCACCTTATCATGAGCCTCAACCAACCAAAGTGCATACCATTAAATCCACTTGTCCTTCTTCAAAATCCTCCATAGATTTATTTGAAAAAGACAAGATCAATGATTATATCCTCTTTAGAGCCAATGATCTACCTCCTCATAAAAATAGCCATTATTACCACCTTCATTTAAAAATTATTAGTAGACAAAGGGTCTAATATTAATGTGAGATATTTAAGAATCATCCAATAACTTAGTTATAATAAAGAACATCTTAAACAAACTTTCTTGACATGTCATGGATTTGAAAAAAATAATCAAAATCCACTTGGTTATATATGGCTCCCTCTTACGATTGGACCTAAGACTATAATATCTAAGCTCATGGTCCTCAATTTACCCTTATCTTAAAACATACTCATAGGATTCCCATGGACTCATAGAATGAGGGTTATCATCTCTTCTAGCAGCCAATATATCAATTTCATTAATTATATAAAAATGTATAAACATGAGAATGATCCTAACCCTTAGATTATTCAACTTTAAAATCTCAAATCTCAAATCGAGTTCCCACCATTTTGAAGATTAATAGTTCTCTTTTACTTAAATTTGTTAACTGCATTCATATTTACATGTCACTTTTTTTGATTTTAATGCTAATGAGCCTAATGAATTGAAAAAAACCTACAACACTACCAAACTACCTCCTTACATCTCAAAGTGGTCACCTCCTTATTTATTGCCTCTTAATCATACCATACCTCTCATCAATGAGATCATTAATTCCCCCCTCCATGTAATGCTTAAAAAGCCTCTTACATATAATATAACTTCATGTACAATGAATATAGAGGGTATAAATTATTACAATATCCTATAATCATGTCCTCATGTAAATTAAGTGATTTAGGCATCTCCCCTTCTGAGTTCCTCCTAAATCACAAACATTTACAATCTTTCTAACTTATGATGATAACTACATCATGTCCCAAGCTCAATCATGAGACTTGGATATTCAAAATTATAAAAAATCCCTTTCTCAAATACATGCTTTTAATCATGATGTTCATACCATTTCCACAAATTTAAATATAGCACCTAAAGGTTATGTAACTCATATTAAATATCCACTTCTCGATATCCCTTGGGTGGTGGAATAAATCTTCCCAACTAAACCTCTATATTTTTTAACATCTTCTATACCTCTTATCAAACCAATCATTCTATTTGATCCTCTCTCAATTAATAATTCTAACAATAAACCCATCAAATTGGAACAACCTTCATCTCTTCTTCTACTTACTCTTGAGATTACCCTAGATGCCAAGGCCATAGATGTGCATCAAATGCATTCTAAATATAATCACCATAGTACCAAAATTATTGATCTTGAAGTAGATGTGGAGTATGATGGTCCTCTTCCCACTTTTCCTAACAATGAAGCCATTCTTGAATTGCTTCATGCCTAAAAACCTCAACTCCCTCAACAACATCATAAACTGGGGAATTTAAAATAAAAATCCCCTCCTTTTAACAACTTCATCTCTAGAATTGATCTTAAAACAAATCACATTTCCTCTTTACCTAATGCACCATATCATTTCCAATATGGAAATTCTATGCTTATTGAGGAAACTACTCGAATCAAATATGGAACCCCATCATACCCTCAACCAATCACAGTCTCTAGATTACTTACACTAACTAAACATGATAAATCTACTTTATTATTTGATAAATTTCATGAAAAAATTTCTTAGTCATATGAGGACATGCCTAGCATTGATCCTGGCATCGTAATGCACAATATCATCACCTATCTAGATGTTAAACCCATGTGACAAAAATAACATAAATTTCCACCTGAAGTTTCCAATTTATATCATAAATAAATCATTAAAATTATACGTGATAAATTTATCAAGCCTATGAAATATTTATAATGGGTCTTAAACATTATCCCTCTTCAAAAAAAATCACTAAGGTCATTCACATTTACATTGATTTTCATAATCTCAATCTTTCTTGTCCTAATGATAACTTCCCTTTATTTTCTATAGATACCACTATCGATTCCACTATTGGCTATTAAATTTTGTCCCTTATGGATGTTTTTTAGGTTAAATAAAATTCACATTGCCCCCTAAGATTAACATAAGACAACTTTCACCATGGACTGGGGTACCTGTTGTTACATTAAAATTCCCTTCAGCCTAAAAAATATTGGAACTACCTATCAATGGGTTATGACCCACATTTTCTATGACCTTATCCATAATATTATAGAAACATATCTATATGACATCATCACCAAGTCTAAAAGATGTAAAAATAATATTTTTGATCTTGCTATTATCTTTGATCTCCTCATTAAATATAAATTTAGACTAAACCCATATAAATGTGTCTTCGGTGTTACGTCTAGAAAATTTATAGGGTTTTTAGTCTCTCTTCATGGTGTTGATGTCTATACCTATAATATAAACTTTATTGTCAACATGCCTAGCCCTCCTTCCATAGCTTGGCACGCTTGGGGAAATAAGAAGATTTATCCTTGAAATGGCTTATCACATATATTATGTTAATTATCTTCTTAAGGCAATGCTCTCAAATGGATAAATCATTTTTAGAAATCATTTTACAATATGAAATAATCTTTGCTTCATCCACCTAGCCTTAATATACCTTCTAATGACCATCCTTTAATATTATATACAACTCTTCCACACCCATATTAATTGGGGCAATTCTTTCACAAAAAGATGACACTAGAAGAGAATGTGCCATTTATTATTTTAGTCGATGCCTCATTGACTATGAAAAATGTTATACAAAATTAGAATGTGATTACCTTGCCATATATTTTACAATTGAAAATCTCTGTCATTATATGATTTATCAAAGAACTTATGTTATCATTCATTATGATCCACTCTATCACTTTTTATCTAAAGCCTTTCTTCTTGGAGACTAAAGTGGTAAGTGGATGGTCTTTATAATGGAATTTGATCTCCGCATTATTACACAAAAAATTGTTAAAGGATAAATCATTATCAACCAACTTATAACCACTCCCATACCTTATACCAACCACCTTCAAGATAGTCTCCCTGATGATAATATCCTCTATATTAAAGGTCATAATTGAACTAAATTTGTTAAAGATTACTTCCATAATTTCATTATTGATCTTGAAGTAAGTAATATATAAGAGTCCTCTATCCTTCCTGATACTACTAAATCTAAAGTATTCATTGAATAATTACCTAAAATAAATGTTGATTTACATGAAAATATTTGTACCCTTCATTATTACTTAGATATTCCCTTAGTGTATAAATTTTTGAAGCATTTTACTTAGATATTGCCCTTATTGTCATGATTTATATATGTTGTCATTATAACACTTTTTTTGGGATATCTAAATAGGTGTCACCCTCCATAATAGTTTCTCTTTCAACAAACTTTAGTCCATTCTTTTGGTCATTTGGTTTCTTTTTCTCATGAGTTGCATTGTAAAATTATGGATAGGACCTGGTCTTCTTCATGACTTCCTTTTTATTTTATTTCACTTGTTTTTTTCCAATGCTTTTTTCACCCCTTGGGTTTTTATTTTGTGAGTTACAATGTAAGACCAAGGATAGGACAAGGACTTACTTACAAATACCATCTTTCTCATTTATTTTTCATATGCTTTGTAAAACCTCTTGGGTTTCTCTTTTTTGAGTTGCAGTGTAAGACCATCTATAACACTAGGAATTCCTCTTAAAATTACCATCTTTAATTAATTTAGTATTCCTTTTATAGAATGTGTTTTATCAATGGTTATAAGTTTATGCTCCCTTGTTCTCATATTTACCTTTTTCTTATTTTTTAGATAGATTTTGCAAAAAAATAAGGTTTCAGAATGTTTTCCTCTAATTACCTCAATCTTATGATAAGGAATCACACTTTAATATCATTATATCCCCTGTTCACCTTTATCAATTTTTTTGTGATTTAAAGTCATTCAAATTATTTCATATTTCATTCCTCTTGATTTCCTCCCTTTTCATTCCACTTTGGATCAAACATGATTGAAGTCAAGATAGCACTTTTATTTCACCTAAATTAAAAATACTCTTAGACACCATGCTCTCTAAGTTATCTTTCTTACCAACCAAGTCCAAATCCTTTAAATGATATTCATATTTAGTACCCATGTTTAGTTCTCTGAATCTGTATGGATGAGGAATAGAAAAATCCATCAAAAAAGTTAAAATCCAAATCATTTGAAACAAAAATCAATGATACAAAAGGCAACATCCAAAGTCAAAATTTAAAATCACACCAAAATATGCGATCAATAACACATATTTTATTTATAATCAAGTCTAAAAATACATAGTTGGACGTATGATAGAGTCTAGGTCCACTGGGGTGTAGTAGGCTAGTAGATTAGAATAGGAGAATTTAAATAAAAAAAATTCCATGGCTCTACCTAATTTATCATGTAATTAACAAATCTTTATAGTAGATTGACAACTCTATAAGGGGTCTTAAAGAATAGGGAACATGTTGTGTAAAGTTAGGTCCATTTTAATTTTCATGCATATAAACTTCATGGAATGATATTCATACTTCATTTGTTGATCTAATATTCATGTGTCTAGGAGAAGTTCTTTAGAGTCCTAAATGTCAAAAGTCCTCTTGTTTTAACAAACCTAATTTGAGTGTCTTGATTTAAATAAAGAGTTTCTCTACGTTGATTTTTCCTTTTTTCCCACTCCACCCATTTCAATTTCCCCCTTGATAGGAAAGTGTGTTTCTAAATCTATTTTCCCACTTTTATATTTCTTCTTCTTCACATTCTTAAAACATGTTGGCACTACTTTGTTTTAGATATGTCTATCCTTGGAACAAAATAATATGCTTGAGTAACTATGGATTATTTTCATTATGCCATTACTTTACATTTATAAAATTAATTTGTTTTCTTTTACCATTTTCCATTGTTATATCATCTTTTTTTAAACACCTAGGTCCCTTTCTACTTTTATATTCTTTTTCCATTTTTGAGTGAAGTTAGCTTGTTACTTCTCACTCACCAATGTTGGTTTCCCCTTTTATGCACATTTTTAATTTATGATTAAGGATTATTACTGCTCACTCATAAATGTTTACCATTTTATTGTCCATCTTTATTTAATTACAGATTGTTACTACTTTCACATTCATGTTTGATTCCCATTTTAACATGTATCCTTTGTTTTCCTTGGTGAGTTTACCTTTCTTACTTAATATTTATTTATTTTAGTTTTTTTGTCTTTATAGTAGCCTTGGATTTTTGGTTACCCAATTTACTCTAAAATTTGACTTAGTCATTTGGTCCTAACTTAGGATTTATCACCCAAACTTGCCAAATTTCCAAGTATGTATCATCTACACTGCATCAGTTATCATGGCTTTCTTGTTTTTTTTTTTTTTTGCTCTTTAGTTTTGTATCCTTATGTTTGTTGAAAGTAGTCTCTACACCCTCCATGATAAAAACTAAAAACACAATAGACAACCATCTAGTGATAAAGGTAAGTAAAGGTATGCATTTATTGATTTTATTTTTAGTTATTTCCATTTTAGTCATTTACTTTTAGTTATTTTATTCTTTAAAGTAATGAATTGTTTTAGCTTCATCATTGTGTGTTGCTATGTTATTTTCTCAAAGCACCATCCCTTATTTCACCTTAGTGACACATGATGAGCTTAGAGTGGGGCATATGTATACACATAATATTTTGAAAATTAATCAATTACTGATGTTTTATCTCTAGTAAAAGGTTGTTGAGTCTAAATCTCTTTAAGTGCATGCCTTAAAGGGTACAGTGAGAAAGGGGAAGGCAAACCATTGGTGCTTCATAGGATTTTTGTCCCTGTACTACCACTTATTATCAATCTGACTTTCTCCTAAAACACTTCCCTAAGCCTTATATCCTCTCTTGTACCCTCCTCCAACCATTTCTTGCCTTTGATTAGCCCTTTCTTAAGCCTACAACCCTTTTCAATGGTTTATGTTACACTATCAAACCCATCGACCTTATACTATAATTGATCAAAATCATTTAGGGTTTAGGTCAGCTTGACCTAGACTAAGACCCAATTTTTTATCAATAATGATAAAGATTCAATTGGGTCAACCCTATCAGCTAAACTTTTATAAAGGTTTAGGGTTAGATTCAACTATATATACACATTCATTTCACCATTTATTAGAGATAACAAGAGTTAATTATTCATTTACACTTCTTTATAATTTGTTCTTCCCCCATTCTACTTGAGTATTTATAGATTAGGTTTTATATTTCAAGAAGAATCTTGTATTATGGAAAAGTCTTGGATGTTTTGGCCTTTATTAGTGATCCTTATAAACCATAACAACCTCTTGTGAAACACCTTTTTCCAAGGGAAATATTTAGTCTCAATGGTTTCCTCTTCAAGGTAAATATCTATAACTTTAATCTTCTATTTTATTAGATAGAAGCAGCATAAGTAATGTATTTTAAATATATTTCTCTCTCCATGCATTAAGGTCTTACCTATACATAGCTTAATTAGGATTATCTTAGGCATGTTTACTTTTATATTTACTAACCCCCATTTTATGCCACAAGCTTTGGTGAGCACTATATTAGGTTTTGATTTATTTGTCATATACTTTTGTGAATCTAAAAAGATAAGACCTAGATAGTGTTATTGCATAGTTTTACTTAACTAAAGGCTTTAGAACCCTCTCTAGTGATTTTATTGTGGTTAGAGATCCCTTGGTTAGGTCTAGAAGATGCATATTAGTCATAACCCTGAATATCTAATGTATCAACAATCATAAGTGTAAGTAGGATTTATCTTCTCTGAGATAGGATTAATTTATAGATCACTTGTATTTCCCTTTGCATATAGTTTTCACACTTGATAAAATAATCATGCTTAGTTAAAAAGGACCACTTGTAATCCTTTTGTTAGTGTGATTAAAAGAGCACATTTTGGTTATAATTATTATAATTGGTAATCATATAATGTTGTAGCTATGATATTTTTATTTGACTAAGCACAACTAAGATGTACTTGCAACACTTTTGATTAAAAAGTGTATAAAGTGTAGATACCTAACTTTAGTAAAATTCATGTATCTACCATGTCTTTATCTTGCATTATTACACTTTTTTAGTTTAAATTATTTTTATTAGTATATTTCCCATTATCATTGGATCTATTATATTATTTCACTATCCATGTTTTCTCATGAACACATTCAAATATAACATTTTTTCACCTCAAGGTCACCCAGTCATCCTAAAGTTTATATTAATGTTTTTTCCATGAGTTTTATTCATTTTATATTTTTAGAACCATCCCAAAAGTGTTTTGATCAGTTTGGAAGCTAGTATAAAATTGGTCAAATTGTATGTGGGTCCTTTATTCCACCATTCCTTAATTTGAAGTTACTTGATTGTATACTTTCACACCTTTTCAAATTTAGCATATGTGTTAATGTTTCCAAATTTTATTTCAAAGGAAAGTATATATAAAAATATTATATAAGTCATTAATGATCCAAAAATCAATTTATGGAGTTGTTTATTGAGTCTATCTATTAAATAATTATCAAGGAGACTACAATTTATATTGTTATTTCACTATATGTTTATTGAAGTCTTGAGGATGAATACATGTACCAAAATAAGGATCAAATTAGGGCATACAAAATATCATCTTAGGGAAAGGAGGTGGAGTATTATATCACTTTAGTTGGTAACTCAAATTCACTACAACTATATTAAGACCTAATTATCATCACTAACATGTACCTATAATTATTAATGGGTGCCAATATAGTTTAATTTTTAAATTTACAATTATTTGGATGTGTTTATCAGTATTGAGGTTGGGTTAGGGTTACATCAAGAGGAGAGTAACATTTTATATCTATGTATGTAATTCTAATTAGTAGAGAGATGATTATGGACTTCTATTGTTGATAAAGTGTTTTCTAAAGTTTCATCCCCGAGGGATTTATAAATCCATTTTAATACCTAATTGAACACTTTAGGTAGAGCCTACCTATTTTTGACCTTGTATCTAGTAACTAACATTTTAGAGTAGTCTAAAATTGATAATCATCACAGATCATTGCCATATTTTTGGGAGCTCTTATACACTGTTAAAAAAACATTTTTCCTACATTATTAATGATTTTAAAAACTTCAATAAATCAAATATTAGTTACACATCACTCTTTACATCTCTTTCTCCATTTAAATTATTAATTTATTTAGGTAATTTAATTATCTAAATATATATAGGTATTTTTTATATTTATCTTAAATATTATTGGTGCCATTATTTTATATAATTCATGTAGTTTTTTTTAACACTTGTGCACCCTTTTTGTAAATTTTTTTAGTGAACTTGATATTTTAGACCACCCACCCTTATGGTTTCATATCTTTCTCCTTATATGTATTTATTTTTAATGAGATCTATTTTTTTGGGGTCTATATCAACCATCTCTTGTGATCTATCATTAGGCTTATTGTTTCTTGAACTATTTCATATTTTACAAGTATTGGTACTCTTCCCCTTGCTTGGGCCATGTTATATTTTTAAATATTGGTCCTATTCCTATTTTTATCTTATGCATATGCTTATATTTCTTCCATTTTTTCATGGGTATATTTGATTAATATATTTCACTCATTTATATGATGGAATAGAAATGAAATGTTCATATATTTTATATGTTATTAGGATTGATGATATGTTTTTTGTGAGAATGTTTTTCAATGATTACATGTTTATTTCCTTGAATATATTATAAAATGTATTAAAAAATTATAAGGTTATAAATGATATAAATATTTCATGTTTTAATACTCTTTCAATTGATAACAATTATTTCACTCCCTTTAGTGATCCATCTTATGTGGCTTATTATAAGATGGCTTACAAGGTAGATACCATTACAAACTAAAGGGGTATAAAATGCAATGATTATATTACCCCTTTGTTCTCTTATCCTCAAGGTGGGGTAATCCAACACACCCATACTAACCTTACTCAACCTTTTATAATTATAGTCCAAAAGGTTAAATATTATGATATTATTGATTAACTTAAGAATAACCATGAAAAAAAATTATCTTAAAATTTTTCCTAAGGTGTAATATTTATAATGTAATCATTTATGATACCTTATGTGATGTCACTTTACCTAATGATATGGAACCCACTTACTTTTCTTCTATTATTAAAACTTTAAAAGATAGTGAGAACCTTATCTATTTTGAGTTAGTGGATTTACCTTCTACAAAGATTGTAGACCAACATTTATCCATGCACATACAAGTTATCATTCATAATAACATAATCAGAATTTTAATCATAAATAATGGTTCGCACTTAAATATTGTAGTGATGTTTTTATTGATGCACTTAAATTTATAATATATATATATATATATATATATATATATATATATATATATATATATATATATATATATATATATATCTGTGTGTGTGTGTGTGTGTGTTAAACTTTTAGAAATGATCATAAATTTTTTTGAAAATAAATGAAGAAATAATTTAGTAAAAATTAAATTGAATATTATTATTTTTATTTAAAAATGTAGTTATGAAATGTTACTTGATATATAATGAAGAGAGATACAATATATTACTTGGGAGAGCATGGATTCTTGATATTAATGAGGTCTCCTATATGCTACATAGATTCTAAATTATTTTGATGAGGGATTCATATATACTCATCTTCTAGATGGTGTTTATTTCTAGTTTTTAAAAATGGTGGAACCCATGAAGATAATTATCTTGTAGCTAGATAGACCACAACCATTTATTTTAGAACCTGAAAAAAAAACATTCTAATTCAAATAGTACACACATTTAAATTTTGTGTTTGTAATAGTACTTAGGGTGATGATGAGGTAGATGATTGTATACTAGATAAAATGGATGAATATTTTTGAAAACTTAATTTTAAAATAGAACATTAGAAATATATATGTATTATATGCATACAATTGGCATTAAATTATTTTATATTAATCCTTAAGACTATGCACAAACTAATGATATAATGATAAAACATCTCATTCTAGTCGAGGTAAATAACCCATGATATACAATTTTTGTAACACTACAAAATAAAGGAAACATTCTAAATTTATTTAAGAATTATCACAAAAACATTGATTAATATTCACATAAGCACCAAAAATAGGATATAAAGGTCACAATTTACATAAACATGAGAAAAACATTACATAACTTATAATTCCAAGTGTTTATCACTTTAATCATGGTACTATATACAATAATTATTCTTAAACAAATAATGTCCTTTCTTAGTTGAATCATGAAACTTTTAAGAGTTATATAAAAGATAAATTTAATTATATTCAATTTTCAAATCCAACATGAGTCATGTGAAATAAGTTAAAAAAATAATGAACATGAAACATTCAAGTTTAAATGACTATATGCTTCAAAATAATCTTAAAAAATTAGAAAATACCATCAAAGAATCACAAAAAATGTGTATGTATTATTAAAAAAACACATGGAATTTATCACTACCCATAGGATGCATAAATATAAAATTTCATACAAGCTAAAATGGGTACCTAAGTAATAAGTGAAAATTAAAATACCTATTATGGAAAAAATTATGTAATTTGGTTTCAAGGAAAGTTAAACTCAAATATAAATATCATTCCATCAAATAAAACAATTTTGTGTTAATTATGGATTATTAGATTCACTTCCTAGTCATAATAGTGGAAAGACATGTTTTTCAACATATAAAGTATGGAAATTATTTATAATTTTATGGGACCCATAATAAATACATATTGACACTTAGTTTTAGGGACATCATAGTGGAATTTTATTTTTATTTTTATTTTTATATTTTATTTTCTCAACCTATAATTTTATTTGATTTTATGAATTTTCATAATATTCATTTTTCACTTGGATTTGGTTATGGATTTTTAATTATTCCTCTTAGAGGTTTACTTTCTTGACATTTTATTCACTCATTTTTTACTTGTGTGCACATGTTTAACTTTTAATTTCATTTTGTTTATTTGGTTACCATATGTACTCATATCCTTTATTCACCATGATCCATACACTATGGGTATTTTATGACTTTACATACATTTACAATGTATATGTGATACATCTACAAAAGGTGTAATAATTAGATACAATTGTAAATGTTATTATTAATTTTTTTTTAAAGTGATAAATATTTTTTTATGAAGGGTCAAACAACCTGAATTTATAATATGTCACCCATCCCATTATTAATCCAACTCAACTATGCTTATCTTAAAAGTTTTGATGGGATCCAGTGCACTAAAGGTGATATTATTGCACCTAGAAAATGTTATTATTATGTTTGGTTTGGTCATATATTTCCTACATAATAGGAATAGTTGTTAAATAATTAAATTGATATGTATCATTCTTATCTAGATATTATTATAGATTTACATGTCCATTTTTTACACATATGATTCTCAAGGTATTTTTTAATTTAGATTTAGGATATATTGACAATGAATGATCATGTATTTATTGTTGTATCACAATTTTTATAGTAATTACATCCAAAATCATCTTTAAATTAAGATCATATTTACATTAGGGGTATGGGTATATAAAGGGAATTTTTAGATCTATTAAAATTATATATACATCCTAAATTCCATTATCATATAGATATTTATAAAAAAAAATTATACTACTCTATCTTACATCTAATGTGCTTTGTTACATGGAAGGATTATGGTTACATTGTGTGTTTTATTATTTTCCATATGATCTTGCACTAAATTTTTTGTATATACATACCAATGTCTTATCCCTATTTTAACTTATTTACCAAATTTTACATTTTAGATAATTTCTAGGATAATACTAACCTACATAGGTCTATAAGTGTTCTATTAAGCTTATAAAATCATCTCAACACTTATCAAAAAGGTATTCACTAATTTATTTAGACTATTAATCACTTGTTGGATAGAGATTCCTTGAAAAAATATCCTAAATAATCTCCATGATAAACCCATGTATTGTACATGTCAATTTCATATAAACTTGTGTAGTGTATGGGTTTATCCCCTTTATTTGTATGGGTCTATTTGCACTTTTCCATTAATCATACACCTTTGAATTTGTATTTATAAATTTATTAAGTTTAATAGAATGAATAAGTTATCCTAGATTATCCTATATTCAAAATTTATTATCAAACCATAAAAGTATTAGAGATACACATATCACACATCAAAATTAAAACCTTGAGTCAAGCTTTCAATTTTTCATACCTATAAATTTATCATTATATATTGGTCTCTCATCATTTACCTTGTTCCAAAGGAGGGTGTTATACTAAAATAGTTTCACTATAAATTTTACGTAATATGAGGTTAAAAACCCCAACTTGAGTTGATTTCATCCACACACTCACCAAACTACATAGATATTTAATACCTTGCATGCAAGATAGATAGTTTCCAATACTACCTTGGTGGATTCCTTACTCCATTAATTTTGTTTGTTTTAAGGATGGTCAAGGTAGGTCAAGGAGGAGATTATTTTATCATACACATTATTATTAATAGATTAGTGAAGTGAAGGAACATGCATAATAGAATTCAATAACGTATAGGTGAAATAAAGATTAGCGTGTAAAACCCTAGTAAGATAAACATAACCATAAAGAGATAAACATGGCCTTGAAAATACTACCATGCATAAGTATATACAATACACATTGATATAATACATGGATATATCTATTAGTATAATATAAATTTAATATTTTATTAATAGGTTGGATAAACTTAGTACAAATAATCTAAATTATTATATTTCCATAATAAAAACATGTGTGACAATTCCTTATCTCTTTTTCATATACATTTTTTAGTCCAGTTTCATTGCAACACTTGAAATTATTTCTCTTCATATCCTATTATATATATATTTTTTAATTTTTTACTTTAATTCATGTATGCGTAGATGTATTGATTTGTAACTAGTTGATTCCTTATTTTGTTTTAAATTAGAATTAGGTTAAATATAACTAGTTAATCTTATTATATTTCACACATTCAACATAGGGTTATTAAAAAACCTATTTATCTTAGAATTTTAATGTCAAATATTATTATTTAGTGTGTTATTTCATGGATAATATTTAGATTAATAATGTAAAAAACTAAAGGGGCAAGCCTCGTAAGGTTACCATTCCCTCTTTTGATCCCCAAACTAGAGAAAGCGAGGATGTTCATGCTCAGTATTTTAATCCTCCACCCCTATTTATATAATTTGAATTAAAAAATTATTATGATCTGTTATATTAAATATTAAAAACACAATCTATGATTTTAGCGTTAAATCTACTTACGAAATCATTAATTTTTTAAGACATATTATGAGATGTAACTAGCCCAATAAAAATTACTAAAAATATTATTTTTCCAATTTGGTAAATAAAATGTGAAATATAAGCACATTATTACCTTATATTATGAATATTTTCCACCTAAAGACACTATATATAAAAAATTTCATTTATATATTTATTCTATTATATAAAAAATAATGCATCAAGAGGGTTCTTGTATATAATGGGGCATGATTAAACATTTGCACCATGACCTTTCTATAAGGAATCAATGTCAATCAGAAAATATTAACACCTTATAACAAAATTACCCAAGGATTAAACAATCAAACACAAATTTCCATAGAAACAATTGTCTTAGACCTAAATATTGGGCTAAATACTTTACATAAGAAATTTCAATTTGTATCTAGTGATTATATACATGAGATAGGAATAGAAATAAAAAAATACTCTTTATTTATATAGACTAGGATATAAAAGAAAAGATAATAACATAAATCCTTTATATACTTGGAAGGTACAATGTTAATACTTGTCGTAGCCATATATTTTGTAGAGGGTGGTCCATATTTCATATTAATGGTATATGGTTCCAAAGCATATGCCTAAGATACATACTATGGGTATAATTAGGTCTCAATACAAATCAATGATGTAATGATGGTAACAAATGGGTATTAAATATATAGCAATGAAACCACATGCAAGGAATTTAATAATAAGGATAACCTATATTTAAGATAACAAATAAAACTAAAACAAAAAATAGATAAATGCCATAATGGGGGATTGTAAGTGAAATATATGTGGCTTAGAATTTTAATGTAAAACATAATAACCCTATACTATACCAAATTTTTAAGGATAAGGATAAATTGAGAAATCTTTAAAAAAATCATGCTACTATAACAATAAGTAACACACATGTGTGTTTCTCTCTCTCTCTCTCTCTCTCTCTCTCTCTCTCTCTCTCTATATATATATATATATATATATATATATATAATAAAGGAAAGAGAATATGGATAGAGATAATTATCTTAGATTTATTTTTAAATGTACTCCAAAAAATATGACGTTCCTCTTTATTTCAATTCCTCCTATTTAGCTTCGAAGACCTTGAACAAAACTTGACCTCCAAGAATAAGACTTTATCTACTAACTCCTCATTTTAATACTGAAGTGTATAATTATGAGTGCCTGTAGAGTATATTAGTGTGTTTAGAATGATAAATATGGGAATTATATATAGAAATCATATTATCAATCTAAATTACACCCTTGATGAGGTTGTTCAGGCTTTCCTCATTTAGATGATACAATGGGAACACCCCAAGGCTATGGGTCACCTTCATTTAGAGTGAACCTCTAGAGAAGGTCAACTTCCTTTAATGGATCACCTATACTAACACTAAAATACTACACTTTCAAAGCAAAAGGGAAATAGATAACTGAAAATAAGAAAAAAGGAGGTGATACACCAAACTTAGTATTCCCCACTTGTCTATACTAGAATAAGAACATGAACTAAGACTAATTTATAGTGCATAACTCAACACAAGTCCCTAATAATTAGTGTTTTAATATGAAGGTTATGGTCAATCCATTAGATGATAGGGATGAATAAGAGGTCTTGTAGGAGACACTAATGCATGTTTTCCATATTCAACCATTGTAAGACTATGTGACACACATCATATTACCTAATAATATGACTAACAACCTATAAAAAGGTAAAAGGTAGGATAAATGAAAGGAAGTTTTGTACACTATCACATATATTCATCAAGCCACCATGGAAATACACTATTTTTAGTATTGATAAGGTTAGAAATCAGCATATATTTAGTTCAAAGGTAAAATATAAGTGTTTATCAAAATAGGGCTTCACCATACCTAGATTGAAGATGCATACAAAGATATATCTACCTACTTATATAAGAAAAAATATCTATATCTTAGGGTTTGATTTACACTTACCCACTATCATGGTGGTTATAAATTTTAATCATGATTAGAGAATGTAGTTAGAGGAAGTGAGAATATCTTCAGGGAAGCCAAGCCACACCTATGAAATTACCTTCTATGTCCTTTGATCCCATATCTTGTCTTTGTATTTTATGCTCTATTTGATCCTAAAATGTATTCCAAACTTTAGCTAATAATGTAATTCATATTCCATTGAATCACACCACTTTTATGATTATTTCTTGGTTAAACTTCCACTTTGTGATTGATTATGTGAATCAATTTAGTTACATAGTTAATCCTAAACTTTTGATAGTTTTGATGGTTATATGGGCCATAAAAATAAAGATAGTACATCATTAATGTCTTATCTATTATGTGCCTTCCTTTTAGTAACCCTCCCCTTATCCATTACTTATTGGCTCTATTGATGTGGAAACTTATTTTTCCATCTAAAAACCACATGGTCTTTATCTATTTTCCCAGTCACTCAAGATTTTGACTTCACCTTATAAATATGGGTTCCCAAGAAGTATCCACATGTTAGTTTCTCACTCACCTAGGGACCTTGCTACTTTGAACTTGGTATATGGATTTAGGATACTAGGTTTCTTGGATTTTGCCATGTGGTATCATCCTATTAACCTACTTCTCTGATAAATTTCCATAGCTATATAGACCATCCCAAGGCTTTAGGTAATCAAGATATCATCATGTGGTGTCATACCAATAACCCACTTAATTTGACACTTTAATGATGTCATTTTACCCTAGAAAACTTTGAATAAAAGATAAGTCTTAAAGGACTTTTGAATAGGCCTAGGGATATAAAATGTTGGCACATGGATCTGAGCAAACTCAAAGAAAAGACTAAGGCATGAAATCTTTTTTAATAGGCTTCAGGTCATATAATGATTATACATGGCTCCCCAAAAAGTTGAAAAAACTTCTAAGTGTTTTGAAATCCCTACTTACCTTCATAAACTTTTGACCATGATATCTATAATTTGTTCTAGTTAATGAAGGAAGTGGTGTGCAGTTTAGATTTCAATCTATTTTTTACAAGGGCACAAATGAGAACTTTATTATTTGGATTGAGACTTAATCATTTGAATGCTAGGAAAGTCTTTAAATAAAAAATTCAATAAGATGGGAGATATTGAACACCCCATTAATGATCAAGAATTTCTCTCTCACACTTTTCTCTTTTGTTACTCAAAGTTGGAGAGGCCTGCATACTCCAACCTACATATTGTTCCATCATTTAGTTGTATTTCATGCAAAGGGTACACACTGAAGGATGCATAGTAGGATTAAAATCTATGATTTTTTAATGAAGGTGTGGAACTTTGACACTTCAATGCATAAGACTATTAGGAAGATAGTGTGTAAGAGGAATGAAGATATGCATTTCATGTGCCTAATTTTGGAGTTTATTTTTAGGTGCTAGTCTTAGTCTTCATAATTTTTGTCTTCAAAATTTTTTTTAGAATAGGCATTCCAACTTTTTTATATATTTTTTCCTCAAGACTTAACTTTGAACAATATTTATAAAGTAACTTGGTCTTTGACATTTTTTCTTTGCATGGGCTTTCATGTGCAAAATATGATGTATAAAAATGGTCTTTAAAACTTTTATTCATAACAAAAGTTTAGACAAGATCTAAAACACAAGCTTTGACCCTTATTTTGCCTTTGGCATTTGTGTTCAGTGACAAGCTTCACAACATTTTCCTTGAACACTTTTTAAAAAAATCTAAACCCTTCTTTGAAAATACACTAAGTCAAAGACAACCATTTTTTCCAAACTCTGACTAAACTTGGAACCCTAAAATCAATCCAAAATCCCCTTTCTAAATTGGATAATTATCTTCTATGGTGACCAAAAAGGGTCAACATTCTTGGTGACCTCTATGAGTTGCTTGCCTATTAAGTAGGAATCCATTAGCCTTCAATTAATCCATTGGGCATGGATTCATTGAAGCTTGTAAACTCTTCTACTCTAATATGTAAATCTTGCATGTATAAGATATATGAATCAACTCCATATGTACATCCCAAGTTCTTGATGAATGTTTGTCCCTCCATTAAATAAATAAAATTGAAACCTACCATCACAAAAGACAAACAAATAAATAAACAAGTGCACCAAATAGTTTTTAGAGGAAAGGAAACCTAAACTAAATGGAACTTTGGGCCTAAGAACTTAAAATAAATGGAACTAACCTAAACATTAGGATGTTTACACAACACTTAAGTAAATTAAAACATCTAATATACTCTAATATATAAACTATAAAAACATGGGTCTTGGCCTACCTAGATCAAAATATAAGCCTCTTATATCTTTTATATTACACACCAATGTGTCATTATATGATGAGCATAATAGAGTGAGTGCCTACTCCTTAGGTGGTTGATGAAATTTTTTGGATTCATGGGATGTTTTTTGATAATGAACACCTATTTAGGCACTACTTCCTCAAAGTTTGAGCACATCCATTGGTCCTATAGTGGTCCATATGGGCTAGATATTCCCTTCAATCCAAGTGAGACTTTTGATGACCCATTTTCACTTAGTTGTATGCCTGATCCTTATGAGCCTTCCTCATCTGTGAAGCTAAAACTTACTCTACATGTGCACCTTAATCCTTAGGTTTGACCAACTTACTAATATCCTTAAACTCTTCAATGAGTTTAGAGTAATTATATCATAAATCCTTATCTTCTTGGAGGTTCACAACATCTAACAAGGTTAATTATTTCTCATGTTTATAGTCATTGCATATCTTTTCTTTCTCTCAACTCAAATATATTGCATTGAAGTCACTTTCCTACCATCTTAAGATAGAATCATTTTGTGATTCCTACTTTAGCTTAGTGATATTTAACATAGGGGTGTCTTTATCATATATGCAATAGGCTTCCAACATTTCTCCTACACTAGAATGCAAGCTTCCAAAGTCTAACTCTTTTAAATTAAAGAGTAGGGGCTTGTTTTTCAATCATGCATGTGATCTCTCTTAGGATTTGGTCTGATTGAGTTTGGGTTACACTTGACATCTACCCTAAAATTTTGTACACTAAACTATGTCACTCTACATAAGCACAATAATTTTATAGGTGCTGGTAGAGTTGAAAGTTGACATATTAGTTGGTCTAGTATATGTGAGCTAAGGTTGAGCTTGCACACTAAACTAAAAGGTTTTCCTAAAAGGTTGGTATGATTGGCCCTAATGTGTTCACTACTTATTAAGAGTTACTAACTAATTCTTAAAGACTTATAAGAGGAAATTAATCTTTACCAACTCCATTAAAGGAATAATAGGAGTTTCTTGGTTTATTGAGAGTAAAATAGGTGCAAGTGTAGGAAGTAAATGCATGGGTGGCCTAGGTGAAAACTTGCCTACTTAGATCAAATAATTTTCTACCTCCATAGTGATGTCATAAACATCAAGCAATATGGATCCTTCTATTATCTATATCATGATCATAATATTTTATTCAAGTGCCCTTAAGAAATATGAAAATTCTAAATCTATAGAGGGATTTAATCTGATGTTCTATGAAATATCATATTGAAATCTATTAATATCTCATGGGATACCTTCTTGATGATGGTGAGATTATTGATGAGGGATAAATGGTCACTTTTATCTATGAATTACTTGAAAATATACTAGCCCAAATCATCCCAACTATGAATTTAATTAGGCCTCAAACACTGATACCACTATAATTCCTTGACTTTCAAAGATGAGGAGAGGAGTCTCAAAGCAACATTGTCCATGGACACAATATAGATGGTAAAAATGCCTATTATATCTTTGATGTGCTCAAATAGAGTAGTGACATCTTTTCCTATGAAGTATGGGATGTTCTTTAGTATGGTGACTAGGATTGCATCATAGTGATTAAGGTATAAAGGGATATCTCTATTTAACAATGAAAACACATAATTCTTTATGATAACCATTAATTAACATAGGAGTTAAATTTCCTTTAGAAATTTCCTTTAGGTAAGTGCATAGGGTTGGTCTACTGAAACCTAATATGGATGGAGTCATTAGGTGCTATAAAAACATATTCAATGCTATAACTACTAATAATTTCACCAATTCTTAGATAAACACTTTAAATGGTTATACCAAGCATGCTAGAAACTAATATTGATCTAAATAACACCCATAAGGATGTTCTTTAGGCCTTCTTCATTTAAATGATATAGTGGAAACATCCCAAGGTGAGTGAACCTCTAGAGAACGTTGACTTCCTTTGATGGATCACATAGACTAATACTAAAATACTAAACTTTCAAAGGAAATGGGATAGAGATATCATGAAATAAGAAAAAAGGAGGTGATACACCAAACTTAGTGTCCCCTACTTGCCTATATGCACTAAGAACATGAACTAAGATTGAATCATATTGCATAACTCAACATGAGTCTCCAAGCATTAGTATTTTGATATGAAGGTTATAGTTAGGACATTAGCTAAGAGAGATGAACAAGAGGTCTCATAGGAAACATTAGTGAATTTTTTCCATAGTAATCCATTATAATACCATACAACATACTTCATATGACCTGCTATGATGACTAACAACCTAAAAAAAGTTAAAAGATAGAACAAATGAAAGGATGTTTCATACACTATCACAAAAATTCATCAAAACACCATAGATATAAACTCTTTTTAGTATTGATAAGGCTAAAAACTAACATATATTCAATTTAGATGAAAAATACAAGTGTTTATCAGAGTAGGGATTTGGCATACCCAGATTGAGGATGCATACAATGATCTATTTTCTTGCTTATATAAGTAGAATTATATGTAGCTCAAGGTCTGATTTGGCCTTACCTACTATCAATGTGGTTAAAAATTTCAATCATGACTAGAGAAGGTGGTTAGAAGAACTGGGAATATCCTTAGGGAAGTCAAGCCATGCATGTGTAACTACCTTCAACATCCTTTAAGCCTACAACTATTCTATATTTTATGCTCTACTTGATCCCAAAATGCGTGACAACTTTTGGATAATAATGTCATTCAACTTTTATTTAATCCCACCACTTTTCTAATCATGTCTTGGTCAAGATGCCACTTCATGATCGATTATACTAATCAATTTAGTTATGTATTTGATCATCAACATTTGATGGTTTTAACAACTAGATGGGCCATCAAATTCAATCCAATGCATTGATAATGTCATACTTTACATGTACCTTCCTTTTGGTAACCCTCCCCTTCTCCATTTCTTCCCTATTGGCTTTGCTAATGTGTAAACTTATTTCTCTATCCAATGGCCAAATGGCCTTTATATATTCACTTGGACACTTGATATTTTGAATTTGCCTTATAAATATGGGATCCCAAGAAATCACCACATGTCTTCTTCTCACTCACTTGTGGGTATTTTTACTTTAAAATTTATGGATGTCTCTAGGATTTCAAGTTATGATTATGGCATGTGAAATCATGTTCTTAAATTAATTCTATGACAAAATTTTTTAGTTACATAAACCATAATGGGGCTATGGGTTGCCAAGACTTTTCCATGTGGTGTCATCCTAATAACCCACTTACTTTATCACTTTACTAACATCATTTCCCCCAATCAAATTTGAATAAAATCTAAGTCTCGAGGACTTTCAAATAGGCTTGAGGTTATAGAATGTTGACATGTGTATCTAGGTAAATTCAAAGAAAATACTAAGGCATGAAAGCTCTTTGAATAGGTCTCAGGCCATAGAATGTTGACACATGGATCCCAAGAAATTTTAAGAAATGTCTAAGGGTATTTAAATCCCTCCTTGCCTTTACAAACTTCTATGATTGATATATAAAACTTGTACTAGTTAATGAAGAGAGTGGTGTGTAGTTTAGATCAAAATTTACATTTTACAAGGGCATAGATTTAAAATCTACTATTTTGATCAATACTTCATCATTTGAATTCTAAGAAAGTCTTTTAATAAGAGTGTGCAAGAATTCATGTGAGTTGGCCTAATGGTGAAGAATATATGCTCCCAAAAGGGAGGTCACAAGTTTTAATCCTATAGGGGTAAGGTATGCACACCTTCATGAAAAGTATCCAACTTCAATAAGATAACCATATTTGTGTTCAATACGATGGGGGTTGGTATGTGGCTTGAAACCTATGTTCAATGTGATGAGGCAAGTTCATAGTCTATGGGTAGGGATACTATACACCACTAGTTTAGACATTCTACTTTAAAATATGTTAGTACCCAACATTTTAAGAGGTGTTATGATGTACATGGGGTGAAGGGAGGATGGAACATGAGTGGGGGAGAGAGAAAAATCTAGAAGCCCTAACCTTCGTAGTAGGGCTCGGCCATAGATAGATGAAGGTTGATCAATGGATTTTGGAGGAGGATATTTACACAATATAAAATGGATTGGATTCACAATAGATAATGGAGTAAAGGAGGAATAAATGGAAAATAAAGAAGGGACTTTGGAGGATTTAGAGGGTTTGGAAAAGTGTTTTGAGTTTCAAAAAAATGAAAACTTGAGTGGAAAGATGAACCCAAAATCTCCAAGTTTTAGAGCTGAAGACCTTGAGGTAGAAAATGTGGCTATGGATTTTAAAGAATTTGTTGATTCAGAAACATAATCTCTAGAAGTTTTGAATATTATCAAAGATAAGTATTTCATTTGAGAGTCTATAGATCATGTCCAAGTTATGTTATGCATGGAGGAAAAAATATTATAACCAAATTCATTGAGAAATGTCCAACCATTGGTGAAGTTGAAACTTGGGTGGTAGATAATTAGGGAAGGGATATTGAAATCAAATTCCTACTAAAGGGCTTCTTCATAACTATTTTATCTAATAGAGAGACTTAAACCAACCCTTTTGGGCCCTACATGGAGCCAATATTTGGCTTTAGTGTTAAAAGCCCAATTTTGATGCATTTTAGTTCAACAAGGTAATTATCCTATCTTGGTCAGATTTTATGGTCTCCATGTGGAATACTAGAGTTTTTAATGCCTTTTAGCTTTGGTAAATATTCTTAGTTCTTTTTTAGAATTATACCTGACTACTAAGGAAGGTTGTTTGGCTTCATTTGCAAGAAATAGGGTTTTGATAGATTTGAATGATGTTATCTTATAAAATATTCCAATTAAACCTTAAGGGTATTTTTGGAATCAATTTATTTATTTCAAAAATCTATCATTTTGATGTTTCAAATGCAGGGGTACTGGGCATACCAAGAATTTTTAAAATAAAAATGGAGTAGTTGTTATGAATTTCTAAATAAAGACCTACAAGATTTAGAAATTGGTTACTACATCATCTATAGTTTTATGTATTCATAATTTTTGGAATTTATGTTCTAACCATGAGAGGAATATTGTGGATATCAAAGATAAGAAACAAATTCCTTAGCAAAATCTCAAACAAGCCATTAATTCATCTTTGAGGACCTAGCATAGTGCCATTCCAAATCTTCAAGATAGCCCTCATAAAAATCAAAATACTTCAAAAAAGCATAGTGTTTAAATTTTAGAAATAGAGGCTCTACTTGACAAACTAGGTAAAATTGATAAAATCTCTGAAAATATGATGATTAAATTCTATGAATTTATTTTAGAGTAGTAAAAAACTATCAAAAATAACATCCATCACTCTAAGTTCAATTTGGAGGTAAACAATGTCAACTCAAAAGATGATCAAAACCTAAGAGAAGATAATCCTATGATTGAGGCCCTGAATAGTGATTTAGATAATGAGGAATATGATTTGGAAGAATAGTTGAATTCTAGATAATGCATGTCTATTTATTAGACATAAAGTTCAATAAAGAAATTGAATTATGGAGAACCTAAAAGAAAAGGTAGAAGAACTATCTAGGATATTCTTGTAGGGGAAGTCTCTATAGGTAAGCAAGGAACTCTTTCTAAATACTTTAGACCTAAGAAGTAGGGGGTGGAAGCCCTCCCTCAAGTATCATGAAGATAATATCCTATAATGTTAGGGGTCTTAATTACCCTAACAAAATATATTTTGCTAAACATCTACTCTCGATTTAGAACCTTGATGTCTTGTTAATTCAAGAAACCAAGTTAAATCGAGTGGAACCTTCAAATTTGATGTGATTCAATTGAAAAAGTTAGAATAGTTCATTTGTGGAAGATGATGGGGCTTCAGGAGGTTTGGAAATTGTTTGGGTTTACTATAAAGTTCAAGAGGATATTATATAAATAGGTAACCAATGGTAATTTTGTAAAATCACCTATTTTAAGATAGACTTGAGTTTTTTCCTATGCGATCTTTATGGGACTAATGATCCAAATAGTAAATATCTTCTCTGTATTATATTTACTAATATTTTTCATGCTTTGTGAATTCTAAAATTGTAATAGGTGGGGATTTTAATGCCATTTTATCTCCTTTAGAAAAATAAGGTGGCAAAAGCATAGGAACTCCAGGTAATCTTGATTTTATACATTTCATTTTGAATATTGAATTCCTAAATATTCCTCCAAAGTATGGAATATTTACCTATAGTATCAAAATATGTGTTGAGTATAATATCTTGGAATGACTGGATATATTCTAGTCTCAAATAACTAGATGTTTCAAAACTAGATTTTATAAAGTTTCATCCTTTCCTTTATTGTCTATGATCATTTACCTATTCCCCTGAGCATCAATATTGATCACACACCCTTCTTTTGTCCATTAAAATTTGATTAAATGTGTATTTATGATTGACCTCTTATAAGACTTATAGATTCATGGTGTAAGACTTGTCACATTCAATCATGCTCTCCCATGTTTAAAATTATGAAAAAGCTTCAATGTATCAAGGGCTATCTTCGATAGTGGAATACTAATTGTTTCAAAAATATATTCCAAGAAAAAATTAGGGTTAAATTTGAGTTTGAAAACCTTAATCAAACTATATCCCAAGTTGGAATGGATCAAATTTCATATGGCAAAAAAATTCTTTACTAACAGAATATGAGGAATTGCTCTAGAGAGACAAAAAATTTTGGAAAAAAATCTATAATAAATTAGCTAAAAGAGGAAGATATAAATTCATATTTATTTCACAATTTAGTTAATATCATGTGTAATTTTTATACCATTTCACAAATTCATTCCTCTACTAGTAACATTTTGGTCACACAACTAGAAATTAGGAATGAGATTATCAATTTTTTTAGTGATCTTAATAATGTTAAAGCCTAAAATCTTAAATCTTAGAATCACAACCTTAATTTTGTTCCTCGGTTGGTTTCCCCTAATCATAATGTGAGATTAATGGTTCCATTCATCTTGGAGTAAATTTAAACTATGGTATTTGATTTGTAAAAGGACAAAGCACCTGGGATAGATGGTTTCCCCATGAATTTTTTCCAATCCTTATTTGATTTGGTGGGGGATGAAGTGTTACAAATGGTGGTATACTCCATAAGCATGAATAAAGTTTTACTAGATCTCAATGTTACCTTTATTTCACTCATTCCAAAAGGAGACACATAATAAATATTTAGCCATTTTAGGCCTATTTCTTTGTGTAATATAGTCTAAAAAATCATCTTTAAAGCATTAGATGTAAGGCTTAGACATATCCTTGATTCTCTAATATTAGGGGAGGAAGCTTGTTTTGTTATTGGAAAGAATATTCAATAATGAATTATTAATTACCATAAAATCATTCACTCCTTATCCATTACTCATTAAAAAGGTATGATTCTTAAACTTGACATTAGTAAATCATATGATAGGGTTAACTAGTGCTTCTTGATCAAAATTTTGGAAAAAATAAGGTTTAATAAGAGATGGTGTAATTGTATTTTTAGTTTCATCTCTAGCCCCAAATACTCTATCTTAGTAAATGTAAGTCTGGTAGAATTCTTTGATTCTTCCAAGGGCACTAAATAAGGTGATCCCCTTTCTCCATTTCTTTTTATTCTACTGGTAGAAGCTTTGGGAAGGGTAGTGAAATTTGCTAAGGAAAATTCCTTACTACATGGCATTCAATCCATGAAATTTATTGAATATATTACCCATCAATAATTTGTAGATGATACTTTCCTTTTTAGTCAAGCTTTGATGGGTGAAGCTCAAATTTTCAAAGCCATTTTTAATAGCTATGAGGTGATGTCCAAATAAATGGTAAACACTAGAAAGTCTAAAATTTTCTTCATAAATTATTAGAAATAAGAATAATAGGATATTTCTTTAATTTTGGGCTTTAACATTGGAAAATTTCCTTCTAATTATTTATGGGTTCCTCTATTTTTAGGGATGACAAAAAATTTATCAGGATGAACTGGTTAATTCTTTTAAAGTTTGGCTAACTTTTTGGCAATATTATTAGTTGACACTAGCTAGATGAATCACACTCATTAAATATGTCTTGATCTCCCTTCCTATTTATTGTCTCTCGATGATTCAACCCCCTTTCCATATAGTCAAGAAACTCAATCAAATCATGAAATATTTTTTATGGCAAGGATCATAGAATCATAAGATAATCCCATTATTAAAATGGGAAAGGGTATGCAAAATTAATAAAATGGAAGGAGTTGGAGTTAAGAATTTGAGTCTTTAAAATAAAGATCTTGGGGATAAATTTGTCTAGGGAATGGTATCCAAACCTAACTCTCTATGGTCTAGACTACTGAGAAGTAAATATCTAGTCTTAGACAACCCCTGGAGCATGATTTCTATTATTAACCCCCTAAAGGGTCACACAGTTGGAATTTTTTGTTGAATTATAGGTCTTCAATTTCAAATCATGTTTCTTGGACAATCAACAATGGAATAACAACCAAAATTTGAGAGGACTCCTGGAATGGACACAACCCAATTGCTAATTTATCTCATATGGTAGAGGCCATGCATATTCTATCAACAACATGGGGCACCTTGGTTGTCAACTATGTAGAACTTTAATAGTTTAATGGTTTATATTTTTGGGGGTGGAAGAGATTTTACACCTTGGGCATCCCATTGAAGAAACATTCAAGACTGGATGAATGCTTAAACAATAGGAATATCTTCCTAAATGATAAGGAGGACACTCTACATTGGATTGGTGCCAACTTTGGAGTTTATATAGTTAACTTTGGTTACCAAATGGTGGATGACATGGATTAAATGATTAATTGCAAAATATTTCTTTGTTGGGACAAGATCAGGCTTTAAAAATCTAGTTTTTTTAAATGGTGTGCTATTTAAAATCATTTTTTTAACTCAAGATAGGATAAATAAAGTTAGATTTGTTGGCCCTTCATGGTGTTACCTTTGCAAAAATAATGAAGAAATTGCTAACCATATTTTATATGAATGCCCATTTGTAACATGGTGTTGGGATTGGTTATGTTATAAATTGGAATGGTCTTTTTCCTAACTACCTTCTATAAATTTTGAATTTTCATCTTAGCCAATCAATGACTATAAAAACTCTCTATTTGGCCTTTGGTGAGTCAGCCCTACCATCCTTTTCTAAACTCTTTGGAAGCAAATATACAAAAAAAAAAATTGAAGGCAAAGAAAAATCCTTTGATATGATTTTAAAAGACCTTGAGGTGTCAATTTCATAAGTAATTTCATGTCAAGTCAAAATGAAGAACAATTTTCTTTCGAGCTGGGATATGAAGATGAGTACCAAATAGATATTTGTTTCCCTTCCACTTGTTAATGGGCCAATAGAAGTTTCTAGTAAAAAAGTAAGAAATGATAAGATGTCTTGGATTCATCCACCATCAGGGTAGTTTAAGTTAAATTTTGGTGGTAATTCTAAAGTAAACCTAGGTGCTTCAAGAAATAGTTGTATCATTCAAGATTATCATAGATATTTGATTAGAGTAATGTTTAGAAAACTTGTAGATAGAACTAATAATGAAGCGGAAGCATGGGAATTAGTTACTAGGATTGAGATTGCCATCTATTGAAATATCAACAAGCTTATCATTGAAGTGGATTCCCATATTATAATATCTGTGATTCATTAAAAAATTGCCAAATCTTATAAACATGAAAATATTTTATTTGGTGTTTGGGTAAAGCTAAATAATTTTGCCTCTCTGGAATCCAAACATTGTTATCAAGAAGCTATAGTTATTATCGATTTCTTGGCCAATTATAGAATTGACCAACTTGAAACAAGAAAATTAGATATTTTGCATGATACTTAGGAATATTTTTCATCTTTAGATTTCATTGATATGTTTTTTTTTAATATTTATTTCCTTTTAATTTGATTTTTTAAACAAAAATTTAAAAAAAAAGTCTTTGATAAATGGAAAATTCTATTTTCTAATAATTTGACTATAAATTTATTGGTTGGGATAAATATTTTGTTAAAATCCTTTCCTTAATCATTTTTAATGATTTTCCTCATAGATAAACTCCTATCATTATCTCCAAATCATTTGCTTTTTTTTACGATGCTCTTGCAACATGTGTATCTTGCATCTAATCACTGATGGCCCTGATCACATTAATTTTCAAGGATTTTGCTTGATTTCCTTGTGTTGTATGGTGTAATTAAGTATTTTATGTTTCCCTTTAGGCTGAAATTTGTTTTTTATGATGGCTTTGGCACTCAACATGGATCATCAGGTCAAACTTATTCTAGCCACACCAACAGTCTATGGTTGTAGCATTATCTAGGAGATGGATTTTGATAGAAGAATATCATAAAAAAGACTCAAGAATATATTTTGGGTTTCAACTAAGGAATTATTATAGGCAATATCATTGATTTTGGGCAAAGACTACCTAGAGTAAGGCTTGCATAGCCAAGTCAATTTGAAAGTGGTAGTAATGTTTGCCATGAATATTATGGCTCTTTTATCAGATTTTGAGGTGGTTTAAAACTTGGTTTTGTTTATCTTTAAACCATATCATCGATGTAGCCTTATGGAGGACATTATAAAATATGAGTTGGGTCCCTTACCCAAGCTTCCTTTCATTGGCACAGATGGGATTGGTTTGGTACCTATTTCAGCTTTTCAAGCACTAGAAACATGTTTTGTGATTTTGGTGAGCTGTGTTAAGGAAATCCATTAGAAAGTTTGTAATTTTGACTCTTCAAAGTGGAATTTTTTATCCTTTCTACCCATATCACACATTAAAAGCCTAATCTTAGAAATTACATGATGGAAGGAGATTAGACATAATAAAGAAAGGGTGGAGGCAGTCAAGATGTTGGCAAAACTAGTGGCTTAGGGTGAGATTTAAACTCCATAATGGCTTCTAAAAATGCCATAAAGGGTCACAACAAAGTAAATAAAATATAGGTTGGATAGTAATAGAGTAGTAATATCCATGGGTGGATACAAAGTTAAAATTAAGGACTTCAAGGGGACTGTGAAAGGTGAGGCTTCTATCATGTCATCCAAAGACAAGGAAATCATCATCATCGATGACCTAAATGATATGGTTGCACTAAAATAAGAATATTATGGTTTCATCTACTTAGTTTTATTTTTTCATGTCATAGTGTTCTATTGGGTGGCCTTTAGGACTTTATAGGGTTTTCACCCTTTTTGTTGGTAGTCAATTTTTTCATTTATCTATTGCTTTTACTTGTCTCATCATTTGTTTGGCCTTACATATTTGTTTTTTCAATCAAACTTATACATGTTGGCTAGTTTTTTTTATAAACTTTATGGTTGAAGACTAATTTAAACCTTGTATCAATCCAAAAACAATAGGGTGAAACAATAAGGTAGATCTTGAGTGCCCCCTTAATGAGAAATAACTTCTCTCATGCACTTTTCCCTTTTACTACTTGAATTTAGAGAGGCTTGCATGCTTATATTTACATAATGTTCTATCACTTAGTTGTATTCTATGCAAAAGGTGTGTGATGAAGGCTATGCAGTTGGATTAAAATCTTCAATTTTTCAATTAAGGTGTGTAATGTTAACACTTTGGTTCATAATACTCTTAGGAAGAGAGCGTACAAGATGAACGAAGATTTGCACTTCATGTGCTTACTTTTAGAGTTTTTTCTTGGGCATTGTTCTCAGTCTTTACAAGTTTTATCTTTATCATTTTTGTTCAAAATAGGCATTCTAACTTTTTTCTATATTTTTACTCAAAGACTTTACTTTTAACAATCTTTCTTAAGGCATTTAGTCTTTAGCAATTTTTCTTGGCATGGGATTCCATGTGTAAAATTTGACACATTAAAATGGTCTTCAAAAATTTTGTTTCAAATAAAATTTTAGAAAATCTCTAAAGCACATGCTCTAAACCTTATTTTACCTTTGGCATTTGTGTTCAGTGACAAGCTTCACAACATTTTTCCCAAACATTTTTGTCAAAGACTTAAAGACTTCTCTGAAAATACACTAAGTCAAAACTTAGTCATTTTTTCAAAACTTTGACTAAAATTGGAAGCCTAAAATCAATCTTGAATTCCATTTATTAATTGGACATTGATCTTCCATGGTGACCAAAAATGGTTAACATATCCAAACCCATAAATCACATAAAACTCAAATATGACATTATCAACAAGGTTGATACAATCAAATGGGTGTTGGTTGACTTATAAATAAATTGACCAGGTTGATATAATATAAAATATAAATATAGATTAAGAATTATATTGGGTAGGCTAATACAATATAAGGATAAACATGCAATAAATAGATTATATTGACCATATTCATATATAGGAATACATGGCAGGATACATAATTGATAAAAAGGATATGGATATTGAATATGGAAAGAGACTCTAAAGGGGTAAAAATGATAGTAATGAATGTATGACATAATAATATTTAAACATATCTCATAAATTACCATGTGCCAACTCCACCCTTTTCTTTGTGCACTCCTTAAGGCATGCACTCAGGAAGATTGATGTGATAAAAAATTATGTAAGATAAATAATCTATAAAGAAATAAATATTATAAATATACAATGTATATATATGCCCCACCCAAATCTCATCACATATCATAATAATATAATGTAGCATGGTGCTTTAGGAAAGAAATATAACAACACTAAAACATCAAATAAATTTTTAAATAAGTACCAATAAAAGAACAACTAAAATTAAAATATACATACCTTAAATTAAATTTTTAAATAAATGATTTTTTAAAATACCTTAAGTAGTCTCAATATTTATAGGTACAAAATATTAATTTGGAAACCCTAAAGATACAAGGCAAAAATGGAATAAAAATAATGCACACATACACAAGATAGTCAATGAATGGATGCCATTAAAAAAATCACAAAAAAAGACTTAAAAACCAAGAAAAAATTTCACACTAAGATTTATAACGATAAATGAAAACCAAAATATTTACATAAGTAGATAATAACAAGGGAAACTATAGAAATTAATCTATAATAGAACATTTATTCATTGTAAAAGAGCTAAAAGCTTGAATGTGCACCAAAAAATGGGGGAATCAACTTCAATTAATTTATTTGTTGATAAATATTCCATTATATAGTGTATTATTATCCTAAAAATAATGATTCAACACCAATCCATTATCCCCATAAATATAACACACTTATTTGTCCTAGATATTCTCCCTAAATCACTCAAAAGATTATCCTATCTTTTAAAAACTCTACATTATTGTTTCTATCAAATCACTTACATTATTTTATCCACACATTATTTTCACATGTATACTAATTAATTATTAATCTAATGTGGATCTCTAAACCCAAATTGATGACTAAATCTTATCATTCTCCCTAGTATAAACATGGGGAGAGGAACCATATGGACTAGAAAACTCTGTATCCCCCCCCCAATAAGTTTGACTTGCAGATGGCAGGTTCACCTAATAATACATACATTACATTCAATATCATTAATCATACATGTTATATTGATAATTACATTTAAATTATATTTTATGATGTTTAAAAATTATGACAAATGACTAACCATCAAAACTAAATGACAAAATTAAAAAAACATGAAAAAATTTTGATTCAAAACTTCATTTATTAATTTATTTATTTTGACATTTTTATGATAATACATTAAAAATACACACAAAATCCTTAATGACTTAAGAGATAAAATAAAAATCTAAAACTATAACACATTAAATAAAAATAATCTAATCATAAGCTAAATGACTTAATTAATTCAATACTAAATGGCATTTATATCAAATATAAAATATGAAATAATATAATATAAATTTAAAAAATTAAAGCATAAAAAACTTAATAAAACACTAAAAAACTAAGAACATATAATAATAAAAATAAACCTAATAACATAAACAAAACACAAACTATGGAATACCAATAAAAATTAACAAATTAAAAACTAAAAAAACTGATTTAGTATTAAAAAACCACTCTTAATAAAGTAAAACCATGGGATTTAATATTAAAACACAAAATAACTAAATAAATAATATAAAAAACTAATAACAAATAATATAACAATAGACTTAATACCACTTTTTAGAAGTAGAAGATTATAGGTAAAGAAAAAATTGTTTAAAAAATGGTGGATGATGGTTAGAGAAGACACAAATTAGAGGCTTGGAGTGGTTTGAGATCGGATCTAAGGTCACTATCATAGAATAAATAAGTATATTGGAGATGGACATGAATATGGATGGAAAAAATGGGATGGGTGATTTAGATGGGTCATCATTTGGACCATAAGTGAGAATATTGATCTCTTATCAGAATATAATTATTCACAAAATAAGCATAAAATGAAATACATGCAAGTAATAGTATAGGTGTTGACTTCAAGGTTGGGTGAGGGAGATTATAACTGAGTGACCAAAATTATATAAATTAGAGATTTAATGCATTCATAAATTTTCTAAGGAGAGATCTATCTTTTTTTAGAGTGGAAGATCATATAGTTATTGCATTTCATCACCGACAACAAAGGATTATTTCTAGGTGAATGAATCCTTAAGAGACTTTGATGATATGTAATAAAAAATATTAAATTATCATGAAGTTAAAATACATTCAATGATGTCTTGAAATATAGTACATGCACATCATGCATGGAATCCCTTAAAATCATCCACATACATAAAAATAGTAGTATATACATGTTTGGATCTATTCACATATATTTTGGAAAGTTTTAAATACAAGCTCAGATCCAAATTTTAAAAACAAAACCTCAAATAGATATATGAATTATTAAATATATAATCTTAAAAAAGGATTTACATCTAGTAGAGACTATGATTATGCTCAAGAAACTAGTTTATTTGTTTTTATTCTATAAGTCTTTTATTTTTCTATAAACATAAAACACACACCCAAAAACATAATATATATATATATATTATTTTTTAATTTTTTGAATGCAAACTAGGAATAACATGGTATGCCAACTATGGATAAAGTGAATAAGATGGAATATTGAGGAGATAGTATAGGTGGGTGGCTAATTAAAAAAAATTGCACATGATTTTCACTAATTGTTTGGATAGTGTGTAAGTAGGGAGGATAGACAAAAATAGAATTTTCACATGGGTTGCACTGCATAGCCATTGTACAATTTTGATTGAAATATAATTGCATGGAAGGAAAATAAAGAGGTTGAAGGAAACTAATTTAGTATCAAATGTATACATTACTCTATATTAGATAATTTCTATGTTGTGAAATAGCCAAAAGCTCATATGTGCAAAACAAAAAATTAGAGTCAATCAAATTTAATGACTTTATTCATTGGTAAGTATTAAATTATATAGTGAATTATTCTCCTAAAAAGAAGTGAACACCAATTCATTATCCCCACAAATCTCTCACACTTATCTCTCCTAAATATTCTCTATAAATCACTCACAATCCTATCTTATCTTATACAAACTATACATGTTATTTTCTATCAAATCACTTACATTATTTTCTCTACACATTATTTACACACATATTAATTAATTTCTATCTAATTTGGAGCATTAAACCCAATATGAGGACTAAATCTTATTAAAAAATTCCTTAGGATAAATTAGCATTTAAAACCCCAAGGAAGAATATAGATAAGTGATAAAAGTAAAGTATAAAAAGTAAAAATGGGAAAAGATGACCCACACAAAGTGTTTAAAAAACTCAAGGTCCCAAACATAACTAAGATAAGTCCTATAAGGATAAGACAATGACCAATATGTAATCTTGTAAAAACTCAAAGATGTAGCTTATATTAAAAAATAAATATGGTAAAGCTATCATAATGCTAACATGTTTGAAAGAGATGAATAAGAATAAAAAAAGATGGGAGAGATTTATAAAACAACTTACCTATGAACAGGGAATAGGGAATAGTAGAGGGAGGTAAAATATAGTGTTACTAATGTGAATACATAGTATTTAAATTAAACAAAAAATCCTAATTATTTAGGAAAGATTAAAAGTTTTCAACATCAATGGCCTAAAGAACCTAACCTAACAAGCATAAATTTTGGGCTAACTAGTGAAGCATATATATCATCTTGTTAAGGATAGCATGAATGAAAAATAAAATGATCTTACCTTCACACAACATATTCCTAATTGCTCAAGACCCTTATAGAGTTTTTATTCTATCGATAATACGATAATTGCATGAGAAAGTATGTGGCACCAGAATGTAACATATATGAGAGATATCATACTTTATCTACTAGAGTAAAAATCCACAAGAACCTTATATCTATAAATGGCTCAACTGTGGAGTTTTAAAGTTGACTAGAATAGGGGGTGTGAAAATATATCATATCTTTTGATGGGAAAATATTTTTAAAAGATATATTACATTTTTATTAAGATATGCTTTTTTACTCTTTTATTTTTTTTTCTAATTTTGCTCCTCCATATAAGTTTGTAATACCAACCATGGATGATAAATATGACTAACACAATATCTTACACTTATCCTCTAAGTAGGGTAACATAAAGATTAAGATGTGCATATACTCCTAAACTTGCACTTTATAAAAGAATGTAGTCTCGAGATTGACATTGGTGAGCCCAAAAGTAGGTGAAAATAGAAAGATCGTGTAAATGACCATATAAAAATTGAGTATCCCCAATGACAATTTTTTTATAAATTATGATGGTAAATAGGTTGATAATTCATGATAAGAGAAGGTAAAATGTAGATGGGAACATGTAGATAGACTATGATAGTTTTACCATATGACAATATAATTGACCTCTAAGTGATAAAACAACACTCTCAACCATTTCCTTACCTTTCTAAAAATACACCTAACTAAGTTTAAGAGTGAAAGTAAGATATGAATAATACGGGATTTTTTAAAGATGGAAAGGTTGTATTTCCAAATATATTATTATGTAACTAAAAACATGAAAATATAAAAGATGTAAAAATAAGTAAGATAGATATATGAATCATAAATAAGATATCAAAACCTAGAAGGGTACCATGATGATAAATGATACCAAATAATTAAAAAGGAAATAATAGTAAAAATAAAATAAAGATAAAATAGTTGTAAAAATAAAATAAAAGGGATAAGTATTTTTTAGGAAGGTTTGGTTAACTTCCCAAGGCCTTACCATACAATCACATGATAAAAACCCAAGAGGTGTAAAAATGAAAATATACATATGGACTAAGGACAATGTTAAAAGAGTTATAGGTGTATATAGAACAAGGCTAAGATAAAACACAAAATATTTATAAAATAACTTGTAATAAATTTTATCTCAAAAGAATATAAAGCAAATATAATTAAATAATTATCATGTATATGAAATATAAAATCATAAATGAAATGAATCTAAGAAAGAACTTGGTCAATAAAAATAATTATTCAAGAAATGATTGGGTGCAATACAATCTCAACACTAGATCTCTACATTGAATATATGAACTTTAATTATTTTATTATTTTATTTATAGATACAATTTTTATATTGATGATTATTATAGATAAATTCATATACCACTCATTCAATGTTATAAGAAATTATCCACCCTCAAATCTCTCCTATTCAAAAAATTAAATATAAATATTAGTTTATAATTTTTTATTATGTATTTAATGTTTCTTTTTATTTGTTTTAATAATTATTATCAATCCAAAAATATTTTAGCTGACCAAATCCTAATTCAAGAATTAAATTTTAAAATCTAAGTTTCAATGATAATGAATTCTATTTAAAAAAATAACCCTTCATTTATTAAAAAAAAGTTACCCATTTTAATAAAAATAACATACCATCAAAAGAGAATGATAATAGTACATTTTTTTTTTTAAAAAATCCTTCATTTCTATCCATTTAAAAGTGAATGATAATATTAAATTTCTTTGAAAAACAACCTTTCCTTTTTAATAAAAATTTACCCATTTAAAAAAAACTATATTAAAAAAGAAAGAGAATATTACATTTATCTAAAAAATAATATTTTATTTATAATAAAAATTACCTTCTATTAAAAAAGAATGAGAATAATAAACTTATTTTAAAATAACCCTTCATTTATAATTGTAAGTTACCCATTTAAATAAAAATCACCTCCCTTTAAAAAAAAAACCCTTCATTTCCAATAAAAAGTTGTCAATTTAAAAAAAAAAATCAGCCTATGTTGAAAGAGAATGAGAATATTATATTTATTTTTAAAATAACCCTTCAATTGTAATAAAAAGTTACCTATTTTAAGAAAAATCACCTCCCATTAAAAGAGATTGAGAATATTACACTTATTTAAAAATAACCTCTTGAGAATGAGAATATTATATTTTCTTAAAAGCTAATAATGTTCATAATATGAGAGCTATTACTCTTAGTCTTTGTCATAATCAAGTATCACGTAAATAGTAAATATGGTGCAAGTATGAGGTAAGTGTCATCAATATATATCTAAAATATTGAAATGTGTGCCACATTCTAATCATATTTTAAAACTTAATAGAAAATTAAAGAGTTTATATTAAAAGATAATGATAATATTATATTTGTTTAAAAAATAACCCTTTATTTATAATAAAAAATTACCTCCTATTAAAATAAAAATGAGAATATCACACTTCTTAAAAAATAACCCTTCATTTATAGTAATAAGTTATCCATTTTAATAAAATTCACATCCTTTTAAAAGAGAATAATGATATTACATTTATTTAAAAAAAAACTCTTCCTTTATAATAAAAATTTACCCGTTTAAAAAACAAATCATCTTATATTAAAAGAGAATGAAAATATTATATTTATTTAAAAATCACCCTTCATTTATAATAAAAAGTTGTCCATTTTAATAAAAATCACCTCCCATTAAAATATAATGAGAATATTACACTTCTTTAGAAATAAATTTTGTAAATAATATTAAGTTAGCCATTTTAATAAAAAAATGCCTCTCGAGAGATTACATTTATTTTAAAATACCAATGTTCATGATTTTTTAATAATGAGGTAATTATTAATTATGTATAGATTAAATATAATGTTAGTATCGAGTAAGTGTCATTAATTTGTATCTAAAATATTAAAAAGTGTTTCATATTCTAATCCCATTTTAAAATTTAATAGATAATTAATAAATCTGTGTGAAGTCTTAATTATGATTATTAAAATTGACTCTTCTATAATAAGATTTATGATTTCAATTTTTTTTTTCAATTAATAAAATCAATTTTAATCCACTTCTAATCTAATATTAGTTGATAAGTTTACTATTTTATAGTTAAGTAGAGTTATTTAATATGGAAAATGTAACATGTAAGATACTAAACAAATGATAAAATTAAATGTTCAATAATTCAAAAATATATATGGTGTTCATGATAGGAGATTCATTACACTTGTCTTGTTTCTTATGGTTTTATCACAATTTAGAATTAATTGGTGTATTAAATATAGTTAATATAAAATGATTAGAATGATAACAAATGTTGTAAAATAATTTTCAACTAGTAGAATTAAAGTAATAAAATGGACAAAGCACAATGAAATAAAAGAAATTAAATATGAACAACACAAGAAGACAATTTTTTTTCTTGTAATCTAAATATTTGTAACTAACAGATAGTTGGAACTAATCAATCATATATGGTTATGTGTGTCTAACATAAACTATGATTGTCACTAATCATTGTCATGATCAACTTAAATGGGACATGATCGACTATCACTACTTCCCTCTATGTGTAAATATTTTCTTCTATAAAAAATCAATAAAATTAGGGCACAATCACTTGTGATTTATTAAAATGTGCATGTGTGTATAAATTCAACCTTTATCTGTGTGTAGATGATCTATAAATGACTTCTTCAAAGTTGAAACCCTAATTAGGTTTGTAATAACTAAAAGGATGCAAAGAGAAATGGGTTAGTGTAATGACCTGAGCTAACCCCAATAACCCCTATTATGATTTATTAATACCAATGTGTATAATACTCTAAATAAGAAAATTAATCTCACATAATTTTCCCACTTAGAGTGCTTAGTAATATTGTGTTCATTTTACTACATTTATGCATCTAAAAATGTCTTGAATACTTGATTATGACTTTAAATGACTTAGAGAAAATATTACCTTGAATTGGATAAAGTATGATTCAAGTGAATATAATAAAATTTTGGAAGAATAGGGAAGTTTTTCTTAGAGTGTGATAGTGTAAGTGTGACTCAATAATTAAATTTACAAGTGATAGGAAATGTGACTAAGATGTGCTTTTATAACAATCCAAAAGGGGAAAAACTCATGCTACCTATCCTAAAAATATGTATGAACCTATAAATAAGGGTTTAACTTTGATAAAAATCCATTTCTAAGATGAAATACATGATCGACCCATAAGGACAATATCAATTAGTGTTCCTATCCCATTCTAGTTGGTTTTGTCCTAGAAGGGTAATATGTGAAATTAAGGATTTGGAATGTTCATACACATGTTTAGAGAGGTTTTAAGAGATTAATAACATTTATTTAGGTGTAAAATAATAACTTCTAAAGGGGTAGGTCCATGTAATTTCTTAAGATAGATTGAGGTGATAAAATAGGGCTAGATTAAGTGCTCAATCCAATTAAAATAAAAGTGGGTTGACAATGGCATTATTAGGTATTCATGACATAATTTGAGTGACAACATTTCCACACTTTAGTATATAAATCAGATTAATAGAGAAAAATAAAGATATACCTAAGTGTGTATATCACACTTTTCCTTTGAGCATATGCTTCATTTGTTAAAGGCACTTTAACTTAGCAAAACCATACAACAACTCATGAAATAGTGATTTTGTTGATTTAAATTTTTAAAAAGTGTGAAATTTTAAAAAAAATAAAAATTGAAAAGATAAAAAATGGAGTACACTTGTATGTGTGAAACCAGTGTTGATTTTATAACTTTTATTGAAGATGGTGATTCCTTGAAGCATTAGATAATTGGTTTTTTCCATGAAACAATTGGATAAATTGGTTCCTCTATTAAACCAATGGAAATTTTAATATGATCAATTCCCATTTTTGATCAAACATGAATAAAAAATATAACTCATTAAGAGACATAAAATTTGTATTCTTGGTATTTGTAACCCCAATATGGAAAATGGTTGGAATCTATAATGTATTTGTGAGATATAATGTTAGAGGTCACCTAATCTCCAATTTATGCACTATGCACTTTAATTGAATCAACCACTACATATGACATATAGATTAAATAGTCACTTTTTTACTTAGTTTATTATATACATGTTCAACATAGAATAGAGAACATTCATGCCCTTATCACTGATGTATATAGCTAATAGTATTGAAAATAGGCATGAATTACATCATGCCCCCATGTGATAAATCTAAAATATGTAACTATATGTAGATATACATTCTATAATTTCTATTTGAAGCTTGTGCATGAGTCTATTTCATGCATCCAAATGTATGAATGTGTATTATGTTCTTATAATGCAAGTGAATATGAATAGTATATGTTTGTAGACACATAAATTATTATTTAATCTAAAACAAAAAACTTGTGATCACTCTTTTGACACACTTACGTCATGCCTCATTCTAGGGATTTTTGACCATTTTACTTCATGTTATGCATGATTACCCAATCCTATAAGTAACCAAAATCACTAAAAAAATATCCCTATTCTTTATGAAAATCAATCCAAGATCACACTTAAATAATCTGTGATACCTAGAATAACTATTTATGCCCCTCAAAATAACACCCTATTTAGATAATAGTGTTTCCTACTATTGTCTATATTTACAAGTAGTGATCTCCCATAAAATAATAAATAATTTTAAAAAATTAAAAGTCATGAAAATATCAGCCTGTAATTTTAAAAATCCCCATTGGAATAAATTCCCAAAATAACACTATAAAACTACATTTCAAACCATTTTTCACACAAGAGGCTTCCCCACTAAAAAGTAAAATAATTATAATTCCACATTGAGATAAAATTCCTTGTTTATCCGATCTAATTACATGAAAACCTAGTAGCATTAACTAATGTCTAATCACACTTCTAATGTTACAAGTCATGGTTTAAGTAGTTAATCATATTAGGATTGCATCAACATCTTTAATTTTATACCAATATTTCATACTCACCACTGTAGCATGAGATAACTACATGGAGTTTGATCCCTCTTTAGAGTATTGGTATTTAGACAACACTCAATATAGAAGGTGTTGAGGTCAATAAAAAAATTAAAAACTAACACATTTCTATTACAATATTATATTCATCTTCTTATGACATTAAAATAAGGTTTTGAGTGAAAAATAAGTTACATAATGATCTTGATATCAAATTAGAAGCTCTCACATAGTTTACAAAACACACAAGTGAAGGTGAACATGACGTAGAAGTTTTACATCTCTAATACCTACTAGATAAGGATGCCATATTGGGATAATGTCACCCTCCCACTATTGTCTAGTTACACTTATATTGTCTAGTAATCATGCCAACTCCTATTCCATTCCACACTTATTCAACACAACATATGTGTGAGTCTTAGATCTAGAAATAGTGTGCACCTTAGCTTTCTAGATAAGTTTATATTTCTATTTTTTACTTTCCAAATTTAGTATATTTCCATATTTAACAAGTTTCAAATTAGTTTTTGGAATTTAATATGTATCTATAGCACTCTAATTTTGCTTAATAGTGTTTCACATTTAGATAATTATTTTCCTAGTTTTCTAAATTTTGATAAAATATATTGTGAATCCACTTATTATTGAACATTGACAAAAGTCCTAGTTTTTTATTCTAAATTTTTGTCCTCCTATGATTTCAAATTCAAATCTAATTTTCTAAACATTTTGGAGTGATTATTATCATTCATATGTGTCTCCTCTCTTTTTCTCATTTTAGTCTTTGGAAATTTTTAAATGGTTAAAAAGGAATCTCTTTTTCCTCTTAACCCTTAAGAGAGTGATAGTTAATTTCACTCTAACTAGGTATATGATATCACTACTCCAAGGGGTAAGGTGACCCATCCCATAGTTATAAATTAAGGTAAGTAATCTATCCTTCATCAATGCCCTCCAAAAATTTCTTACCATTCTTATACAAAGGCACCACATCCTTTAAACAAAATTAGTGGTGCTTATAATAATTTAGTGCCATTTATACCACTCATCACATTTTTTAAGCATGAGATAATATATGATGAATCAGACTTGCATTATTTATTCATTCAATCTCACATTGATCACAAACCTATGAAGAGTGTCATGGTCAACAATAGTTCAAGTGTGAATATTTGTATAATTAGACTTAATTATCATCTCAAATACACATATCAAATTTTATTTCCTACCATCATGGTCATTAAATTATTAAATGGTCACATTTAGATATCCATTTGCTATATTAAATTACCATTATATGTTGGTAACACACACTTGGCCACCATATTCATAGTAGTACCCACTATAGGGGTCTTCAATATGTTATTGTGGATCCCTTGGATTAAATAGATTCACATATTTCTTTCCATAATTCACACATGTTTAAAGTATATATATGATAATGAGGTCATAATAGTTACATTTATCCCATATGAGTACCACCTATCACACATATGTTTGGTTCCTATATATAATTTTTATTTCAACCACATAAAAAAGTACAACCTACCCATAGATTTCCACAACATGTATCTGCCCTTCCATGAAGGCATATCCTTGAAAGTCCACTTCAAGAAATATTTTTTTATAAATTCTAGAGAGCCTTTCTCTACTCATGTTGTCCTAGATTGATACTATATATAACTAAGGGTATATTACATAAGGCACAAACATAGGATTAATGCACTCCACTATGGGTTTCAAAAATTCCTAGAGTTCATCATGCTCAACAATAGACACAATATGCTATAGATCATCGATATGATATTGGAAGTTATGGCATAAAGGGTAATCAATATTTAGATTCTCAATTCAACTTAGCTTGGTCACTATAACATATCCATTTCCATTAATGAAAGGTTATCATTTTTATTCTAAACAGGCCCATTGATTTTGATTCTCTTTCAGGACTCACTTGTTAGTATACTTCTTTCCATTTTTTTAAGCATTACACACACACACACACACACACACACACACACACATATATATATATGCAAAAATATAAAAAAATAGATATTTTATAAAAATTCAAAATCAAGAACTATGCATGTTTATGCTTAGTTAATTTACATTAATTAATGTGTGTACAATTTTTATTACTCATTCCTATCTAATTTATATATCATATGTGATTTACAAGTATACATGAGTGAATTCAGAGCTTACATGTTGCCATTCCCAGATTTAGTTGAGGTTATTTCACTATCTCAAACTCATGAACTATATTTAGACATCTTATTCAGATAGTATCACACCACATTATTTTCCTATTCCATTATTATTATCCCAATGAGCATAAGATATCATTTCTCACATATAAATCACACATAATCCTTATACAACTTGTATATATATCAACAATACCACTGGGGGCTTCTTATAGACATGTTTTATCCTTATTTAGCAATCCTTTATTGTTCACAACTTAGTTATTTAAATGGCATAACATTTATCGATATTTCTATCTTACTAACACATTAATATCTTACTAGTTACCTAAGTTATTGAATCTGATAGTGTTATAAATTCATCATGTGGATCAATTACATGTATTCATTCACGTTTTTCATGTTTACTTTCTTACTCCATGTCTTGTGCATATTCTCGATTTGTATTGTGGACATTTTAACATGTCATTATATGTGGCTCTAAGCCTTCAGTGTATGTTTTTTATGCATGTGAGTTAAATTTTAACATGTCTCCTATATGTGACCCCTTTGCCTTCTATTGTGTGTTATGTGTATTTTACATTTAATCTTTTTTTATGTGCATCATGGCTATGACCCTTGTTTTTTTAGTTTGATCAATTTTAATGCCATAACAGACACCATACATCCTCCCATACCTTTCAATGCCATGATGGATATAATACATCCCTCTCTAATTTTATCCTTTTCAAATTTAGCATATTCATTTTAGATCACTTATCTACATTATTCACTTCTAACATCTATCTTGATAATTTCACTATGTATGTTTGTTTCTACATGCATCTACAATTACTAATTTTATAATTATATATATGATGTCATTTTTATCCTTCATGTTATATTTATTACTCATATTTACATCTTTAACATAACATCTATCACATTAGGTTTTATTTTGAGCTAAGTTATTATGCACACTCAAAAAATCACCTCAAAAGAGGGGGCATACATAGTGGTTTGTATTAGAGACTAAGCCCATAAAATATAATGCACATAAAAATTATGTATACCTCACATAGTGGATAACAAAAAATACTCAAAAACACCCATAAATTAGTATAAGATAATAGCACTCTATTTGGATAGGAATGCACCATGTTATTGTCTAAATAGGGCATTGTTGTCTTAATACATAGAAAACACTCACTTTTAGAAAATTTTAGAGTTTTAGAAAATATATACTAGTTTGTAATAGGTTTTATAGTCTCAAATTATAGAAAAAAATTAGTTTCATCTTAGATTTACTCATTTTTTGGGCATCATCCATGACATGTGATCCAATTGAGCACACATGTTACTCAAAATCTTAGTTTTTATTATGTGTTCTCAAGATTCATATACACTATATATCATAATGGGGGAATGTGTGCAACATATGACTTCCTCTTTGCTTAATTTTTAACTAGTTTCATAGATGAAATGATAATGCTTGTCATTATACATGTTTTATGCACTAGGAAAAAATTATCCTAACTCTTTTCTCAAATTTTGCACTAGTTTTTCACCATAAATGAGCCTTATTCCATATGTATTGGTTTTTTCACCCATTTTACACTAGTTTTTACACCAAAACAATCTATTGGAATTCATATATGGATTACAAACTAATTCACTACTTTGGGTATGCAATGATGGATTCAACCACACCTTGAGTTCTTAACCACACTCTCCTATCAATGAGGATTATTTCATGCATATTCCAATCCAAACTTTTCAACATAAATGAAATTTTAAGGGTATTACCTTTTTAGTCACTAGGTTTTGCATTGGAAAAACATAATGGTTTCCATACCCAATCAGGTTTATTCATTCCTTATATATATATATATATATATATATATATATATATATATATATATATATATATATATATATATATATATAATTTTATTGTATTTTACTTCTTGATATTCATTTTAAGGACCAATTTTATGCATGTTTATGTGAATCTCAACTCAGCATTGTGGACTACATTCAAGACTATACTTCATAAGTAAGTTCATGTACACACTTTTCCTTTTAATCTATTACTTTAAATTTTGTTTCATTACTAAAATAAAATGTGGGATAATGTAGACATATAAATTAACATTTAAGATAAAATATTGCAATTATGACCACTATTTTGATACACTTAGATCATGCCTCATCCTAGTGCCTTTTGACCTTATTTCTTCACTTTCTACATGATGACCCATTCCTATAAACAATCCAAATTATTTTTTGATGTATCTATTATTTATAAAAATTATTTTAGGCTCACACTTAGATTATCCCTCATATCCATAACAACTATTTATGCCCCTATGATAATAGTGTCCTATTTGGATAGTAACACTCATTATTTTATATATATATATATATATATATATATATATATATATATATATATATATATATATATATATATATATACTGGTACTATCCTCTCACCAAATAAAGAATAATTTATAAAATTAAAAATTAATGAAAGGGTTTACCTATAACTTTAAAAATACACATCTAAAGGAATTATATAAATAACTCTATAAATCCACATTTCAAACCATTATACACCTAAGAGGCTTCACCACCAAAAAGCACCAAAATTCTAATTTCACATTGAGAGAAAATTACCTATGTCTCCTAATTATGATCACATGTAACCATAGTATCCCTAAGCTAAAGTATGAATACATTTATAAGGTTAAAATTCATAATTGAAGAACTTAACCACACTAATAATGCACCAACATCTAGCATATTTCACTAAATTTTCACACATGCCATTGTAACATGGGTGAACTACATGGAGTTTGATCCCTTTTCAAAGTATTGGTATGTAAAAAATGCTCAAAATAGGAGGTGTTGAGGTAAAAAACAAATTCAAATGACAAGCCCTTTATATTCCATGATTGCATTCATATTCCTATGTAATTAATCTAGGGTTTTGAGTGAATAAATAATTATATAGTAGTCCCTATATCAGACTAAAAGCTCCTACAAGTATACATAACACATAGGTGAAGGTGAACATAGCATATCAGTTTTAGATATCTTCTACCTACCAGACAAGGCTACCCTATTGGAATAATATCATCCCACACTATTGTCTAACTCCACCATTATTATCTAGAAACCCTACCAGCTCATGTTTTGGGTCTGCACATAGTCAACATAACCTCCTTATTAGTCTCAAATCTATAAATAGTTTTCATCTTAGTTTTCTAGATAAGTTTATATTTTTATTTTATACTTTCTACATCTAGTATATTTCTAGATTTAGCAAGTTTTAAATCAGTTTATGTCATTTATTTCATATCTATAATACTCTAATTTTACATAATAGTTTGTCACATTTGTGTAAGTATTTTACCTAGTTTTACAAAATTAGATAAAAGAATACACCCATAATCTATAAAAAAAAATTGAATTTTCATTCATTTTCAATTATTTGAATTGGTAATTTATAATCAAAACTAATTTATACTCATAAATGATTATTCATGTATGAAAAACCCATTTAAATTCCCCCTTTCTAGCTGAGGTGTGTATCATAAAAGTCACTCATCTCAAAATAAAATTAAATTGCATCATCCATATCAAGATATAGTCAATGAATATCATAAGTGGGTTAGCATGAGGAATATAAAGGGATTATCATTTTACATATAGGGAATTCCCTTGTTCTATTTAAAATATCCAAATATTCTTGTTATCCATGGGGATCCCTAAAAAATTAACCCATGATGCCAAATGAAGTTAAAAATAATGAGGATGTTTGGGAGATCCTCCAAATAGGGGAAATGGAAAATTTATTGCAGTGAATAGAAGGTCATGAAAAACATGTTTTGGCTTTATTTTATGACTTATAAGATAATACGATGTTGAATATCAATAAGGTATTACTCAAAATTTCTAAATAATTGATTACTCATACCACTAGGCTAGAAATGAAGGTAGTCAAAGTGTTCAAAATGGGGAGAGATTACAAGAAAGAGAAAATTAAATTTCTATTAGAGGGAGAAACTTTAGAGGTGATTCATAATGGATTTGATCATGATCCTCTTTTGAGGCCTTATAAATATGTGGCATTCCATATTATGTAGTATATTACACTGGGGATTAGGTTCAATGTTATGCATTGGTAGCTATTTGTATTTCTTAATTACGTTAGACATATTATTCCTTTGAGTTTACCTTTATACATTCTAATTTATATGGAAAATTTTATTTATAAAGTTAAAAAGGGTAAATATATTATTCTTAGGCATGAAGGAATCATTTTTCTAACTCAAAAATATTTCAAAGGAATGAATCATATCACCCCTGACCTTCCCAAACCTCATAAAGGAAAGAGGAAGTTAGGAAAGTTTAGAAGGTTTGGATAAGTATATGGGTAGAAATCCTACTAAAAATAAAGAATAGAATACTACTAAGAACATCCCCAAATGATAATGGGTTAGTATTAAGAACTAGATAATAATGCTACTAAATATTCTTTAGGGACTAGTCAAAATTTAAATAACATAGTTAAATCTAGACTTTTAACTAGGCAGTTTATTTCAATCGATGGTGATACTAGAGATAATAAGGAGACCAATACCCATAATGTGTCTAAAAGGGAGAAAAACAAGAGTTAAACTGATAAATCTAATAAGGTTAAGAGGAAATCAAGTGAATTCCCTAAGGATAAAGAGTTGGAAGAGTCGGTAACCCAATCTCATGATCTTAATTAAAATTTCAATGTCATGGTTGGTTCTTTAAAATGTAAACAAAATAATAGAATAATTGTATTTTTAGAACTCAATTATGAGGTGGTTTATGAGGTAACTATCTAATCTCAAAGTTAAAGTGAAAATTCTCCAATAGGACAATGAAAGATTGAGTCAAAAAGATGTTGGCAAATACCATAGTACCCAAATTCGAATATTAAGAGATAGGGTTGGTGCCGTAGAATGTGAAAATGACAAGCTTAAGAATAATATCATCTATTTAGTCAAATGTAGTAAGGCAACCATGCATGAAGGAATTCATAATTTAGAGAGTTTAATATCTCATATGGGAGAATGATTGATACAAAGAGCTCTTCAAAGGGAAAGCATAAGCATCTACAATACAATGAATGTTCTAAAGATGTAGACAAGGAAAATATGCTTCTTCAGATTGACTTGAACCTAAAACACATGAAAATATATTTGGAAGATGTCACAGGAATCTTGGATATCTATAATGTTTATTATTATTTTGTGGTTGTCTTTTATCTTTAATGTTACTTAAGTTTTTCTTGGGTTAATTTTTCTCTATTTTTAACTATTCTTATTATTATTTAGTCATGTATCTCTTTGGGACTTAGAGATTCCTCTTGAAATTTTTTTTTATTTTTGTTTTTGTAGGGATTTTGGTCCCTAGTAAAAAAACCCACCTTTATCCTTAATAAAAAAATCATAGCATATGTGAAAATGTGTGTCATCATAGTAAAATATGTATCAATCAAAGCATGTATGTAATATATGAGGCAATTCCTAGAGTGTCTAACCTAGATAAATGTATTAATGAATCCCATAGTAGTATTTATAATGTGATAATCATAAGAAATAATTAGTTGATGTTATGGATCATAGCACTCATAAAATGCAATAAGCTCAATAAACACACAAACAAAATTGATTTAATTTCACTTAGTAAGGCCAAGGGACACATGCAAGTGACATGTTAAAATGTCTCATAATAAAATATCATATACAAGGACAAGGGACACATGAAAATAACATTAATAAAGTTTTAAAAAAGGACATGTTCAAATTTTTCATGAAATATACGGCTAAGGGCCATAATTAATGGACAAGTTCAAATATTGTACATACTAAAAAAACATCTTATGGATATGTTCAAGTAATTTTACATATAGGGGCCAAGTTCCATACATAATAGATAAGTAAAGTTTAATATATTGTGTACAAGTAATAACATCAATGTAGCATATAACTTATAAATATAGTCTACACCATGTATAAGTAATTTAATCATATCTTATAAATTAAAATATCCATGTACACAATGTAAGATATAAATGTGAGTGAGACATTTGTAAATAATATATAGATCAGAATAGTATAAGAGTTATAAAATGGCAACACATGGAAATAATGTAACCTTTATAAAATATACTCCTCTCATGTAATGTATTGTTGGTAGAGGTAATTAAAATATATTAGTTTATTTAGAATTTGTATGCCCTACTTAACACTCATAAATACCAATGAAATTCATGTCCAGAGAAAATTTAGTGGCCAATAAAAAATGAACTTCATAATTTTTAGGTGAATTTATTTTGAAATTATGGAAAATTAATTTAGAAGGTGGATAATTATGTAGGAAAATCAATTCTTGGAATTGGGTGAATCAAGGATGATGGCATGGTGCTTGGATAAATGTGATACATAGAAGAAATGGATCTATAAATGGGTCAACTACATATGGAGATGGGCTAGATACACATGAAAGTAAGTTAAATGCACATATAGATATTTTTTATACATTAAAAACATCCCTATACCTAAATATTATTACATATTTATTATATTTCTCTTGAAGAGTTATGCAATTTAAAAAAAAAAAACTAAATGTAAGTTTATATTCAAAATTTACAACCTCTGGAAGTTAGAAAAATTTACATTATATATAAATGGCCTACCTATTTATGCATCAAACCTATATATATATTTAGTCAGTCATCTACATATGTGTTTTACCCATATGTATATTCAATCAACCCATCTACACATATAGATGGGTTGTCTATATATATAATGTAAGTTCTACCAACTTTTAGAGGCCATAACTTTTACATACAGATTTAGATTGAGATACTTTTTTAAAAATTTAATAGCTCTTAGAGAGTAATCCAAACATGCATTAATATTTAAGTTTATGGAAGTTTTATGCCATTATATATTTTACCCCATATTTTTTTTGTTTTATCACTTCAATACACGTAGTGACATATCGAGTTATACTAATGATTCAAAAACAAAATCAAATTGCTTATACTATGTAACTTATTGAAACTGGGTCTTTTATGATGTGTTTGATGATATATAAGTGTTATACTATTGATTAATCTCATTGTATCATCTTCACCATGTAAAAATTTAAAAAAAAAAAAAACCAATGAAACCACATGAATACATAACCATTATTTTTGGTTGATGCAATATTACATGTATGCCTTTGATACTCTTGTAGCACTATCATTTACACTACATGCATCTTTCATAGAAGAATAATTTCCATTTTTATTCTAATCCATGATTTAATAATTATTTAGAGAAAATTTAGATGATTAACAATACTTTAAGGTGAATGACAACAAATGCAAGTGGTTGATAACAAATGGAAGTAGTTGACAACAAATGCAAATGATTGACAAAAATATGTAGATGATTGAAACAAATGCAAATGCTTGAATTAAAATAAGATTCATAATAGTGATGCAAATAGTTATTATTGAATGTAGATGATTGGCAATAAATATAGATGATTGATAGTAAATGCAACTGATTAAATGTGGTTGGAGTGTCTAATATATTATAAATAGAGGTGAATTCACCCACATTGACTTTTGATGTATTGATGAAATACATTTATAATAATGAAATTTATTTTAAATAACAATTTAGTTTAGTTTGAAAAGTAAATTACATCCCAAAAATTTGGTGATTCTACATTGTTGAATACCCATAAAATAACCAAATGCCAATTTCTAAAGATAGAATATTCATGAATTAATAAAAATTTACCACTAACATTTTCCATGTGCATGTGTGATATAAAAAAAATTATGATCTCTACCAATCATGAGATAAATAATATATGAAAATGATATAGATATAGATGTCTAATCATTCTTAGTTCTTGATTTTATTTTTGGAATATTTTGAATGTTTATATATTTTTTTCATAATTAAATTTTTTATACTTTTGAATTTAAAACAAGCATAAAATAAAATAGTAGATGAAACCATGTATTTGAAATTAGAATAAAAGGGAAGGAAATGAATAATCGACCACATGGTATCAAATTAAAGTGTTTAATGAACGTGATGACATGGCCATGAATGAGTAAGATTCCCCCATTGTATATGTGAGTAGGTATGTAGAGGAAATGATTATACATCATCATGTAATCAAATTTATACTTTTCAAAGTATCTATTACCATGTGTGGTAAATATAGTACATAAAGGAAAGATTTTGCATATATAATATAGTTATGTAAATTGAAATTGAGTGCAATATATAAATTTAGATGTATTAAGGCGTTGTTTTATCTATTTTTGAATTTATTGAGTCAAAATGCTACTTTATAAAATTTATTGGCTCATGATAGTAATGGTGTTGATATTGACTATTTCTAGTTGATACTATTTGTGATATAAAAATGCAGTTTGATCTATTCAAATTGTGAAGAAAACATGTTAAAAGGCAAAACATGGTAGGATAGGTCACTATTTTGGATTTTTCATGTCTATAAATTGAAAAGGAAGAGCTAAGAGGCCAAAAATACACAAAGAGCAAAGGGAGAGAAGATTAATCAAATTTATCACATATGTAATAAGTGGAATAATAACATCATTAAGTAATCAAGAGCTATGTATAATTAACTTTTTTTATTTTATTGATTATTTAAATGTTTTTGAATTTTTTATAATATTTGAAATTTCAAAGTGCTAATCGATGATCCCATCAAGATGAGATTCATAATAAGAGACTATAATAAGATATGTAAGGATCACCTTTCATGGATGAAAATTGATAAATGTCCATGACATAAAATTATAAAATGAATCAGGTGTTACAATAAAACTATATAGATCACTACCTGTGTTATCCTATGTGGGAGGATTAGGTCTAGGAGATACATAATGGTTCTAAATCCAATGAAGGGTAGTGAAATATTATTACAAATGTTTTGATTTTTTTAGAATATGTTGATCTATATGTGTCACAAATTTATAATATGTCACATGTGATTGTGATTTTTGTGAACTTGACACCTTTTTTAGATATGATACTTACTTTTGCATTTCTTTCATTTGAGACTTTTGCACTTTGTTTTGAATTACATGCATTAAAGGAGTTTTCTTAGGTGAAATTTTTTTAAATGTAATTTATTCTTCAATATATGTATCACTAAACTATGGTGGTAGATGGGGTGGAGGAGGTACCATATATTATAGAGGGTACTCATATCTAATTCCTATAATTGTGACCATTTGGTTGAAATGAATGTTATTTAGGCATATATTGACAATTTAAGGTACAAAATAATGATTATATATCCAAGGGTGTATTAATGTCTTCTAAAATACCCAAATATATGGTATAAATAGAAAATGAGTGGATAATATAATATGATCCACCTGAAGAGATAACACAATGTGTCTCAAAGTTTTATGTTGTTTCTCATTGAATTTCTTGACACTTTTGGATGTTATTTTTATATCAAGTTGTGTTCAGCCCAATGAATGGACTAATTTCATTATGCATTCATTCTCACTTGATCTATTATCAACTAGTACACTATGAATGGTTTGTTGATCAATGTATGATCATATACATAAAACAAGAAAATTAGAGTCATCATTCACTATCTCACTATCATCAAAGGTGATCATAGGATGTGATTGGTAATTTTAAAAAATTATACCTATAATTCCATCTAATTGATGACCATATGAATCAAGAGGTGGGTGTGCATTATATATGTGATGCATTATTGAATTATCCTTATTTTTGTTATGATTTATAAATGTCTTACTAAAAATGTTAAATTTAGCATTTTAAATATGTTGAGGCTTACTTTCCTTTGTGTCTAGATCAATGATGATGTTATTGATAAAGTATTGAATAAGGTGTTTGAGATTGAAACATTAATTAGTATAATGAACATTGCATCTATTTTAATCATTATATACATTGCTATAAAATTATTTAATTTAAAATATAGAAGTTTTAATTCTCCTCTTATTATATGAAAAAATAATCCTCAAATTAATTGAATTAATTGAAAATGATTAAATCATGAAAAAGTGCAAGTAATTTTTTTTGAATATATCTTGTAATTCATTATCTACCAAGGTATTATTCATTTTGTCAAAAATGGTATTGTAACAAAGTACATAGTCACTAATAGGATCAATATTTCCTTGCTTAAGTTTAGGAATTTGAGTATAAGAAATATTTTCATCAATGTTGATTACAAAATGTTTGAGAAATTGATTTGTTAATGGAATGAATGTTTTGACTAATTGAATAGTTAAATAAATAAATAAATACAAGGCATAATATTTTAGGATTATTGGAAATAAATCGATTAGCAACTTGTCATTGATGGTGTAATCCAAACATTCCACATGAAAATATTGAAGATGTTGTTCAAGATCTCCTTTACCTTCAAATGATTAAAATTTGGGAGCTAAAAATCATATAAGTAAAGGATATGATGTAATATTAGGTGCTAATATATTATCAAATAAATATTATTAATCCATTTATTAGATATATTCTGGTATACCTTGTTCTAATTGAAACACCTTAGCATGCAAAGCTGAAATGGTTTACATAACAAATTGTGTAGTAAGATAGGTATAGTATACATAGTTATCAAAGGTTTTGTATGAGTCATTTGGTTAAGAATGAGCATAATATTTATGATTACCCTAAAACTAAAGGTTTATATGTAATAATATTATCAATAGTAGAGGTAAAAATCCTTATTATAGGATTTAAAATGTGAAAGATTAGTTCTTATTGTGCATTAAAAGTAAAACTTTTTTCACTTGTGAAATTTTAGAAGATAATAGTAATTGGATTATTTTTTGCATATGTTATGGAATATTATGGATTCTTTCTCATAATGTGGAAAAACATTGGAATTATTCATGATATATTCCATTTAGCTCATCAAGATGAATCCTATCTGAGCCTTCATGATTAACTTGTGTATTATGATCATCTTGTTTAGCTTGTTCATCATGATTATCTTCATAGAAATACCCATGAGAATTTTTTTCATAAAAATAAGAGGAATAATTGTTTGCATTAGATGAGCCTATTTTAATAGTGGTTAAAGGTATTTGAGTATGCTCAATATGGGCCCCACTTAAACTAGCACTATGCCTTAAAAGAATAAAGGAGGTGTGTTTTTTAGATGAAATAGAAAATAACATGGAAAATATATTATAAACAATAAATTAAAATGAAACGATAATAAAAAGGACATTTTTGGTATGTATATTAGTAGATTCATCTAAAATCCAAGGTCAATAGAAAGTGATTTCAGTGTCAAATATCAGATCAGAGGTCAAAATAAAGTTATTTTAGGGTCAACTATTAAATCCAAGGTTGAAATAAAAATAGTCTAGTTTCAGATATTAGATCTAATGTCCAGATCATATTATTTTTATCATATTATTAGGACTTTATCTAAACCATAAGAGTTTGTTATCATTACATGACTAAAATGTACAGGTTCAATAATATGTTTCATCAAAATTTAGAACCAATTGGTGTATTAAATCTAATTAAGATAAATGAGTATAAGGATAGAAAATAATGTAAAATAACATACAACTAGTAGAATGAAACTAAAGTACTGAAATAGATAAAGCATAAATGAATGAAAGAAAATAACTATGAACAACATAAGAAGACTTGGCTATTTTTTTCATCTAACATAGCTATGTGAGATTAAAAGATGGCTACATATGCAACATAAACTATGACTATTATTGATTAAGTTCATGATTGACTAGAACGGGACATGATCAACTGCCACTAGTGTCTTCTATGAGTTGATATTTTACTATGTACAAAATAAATAAAATTAGGATACAATCTCACGTGCATGCTTTAAATATGACCATGAATTAAAATTTTAACTAGTGTTATGTCTGAATGACCTTCAAATGACTTATCAAAATTTGAAACCCTAATAGGACTTGCAATAGATGAAAACATGTAAAGATAATAGGGGTAGTGTAATCAGTTGAGATGATCTTAATAACCCCCACATTGATTGATCAATACCTATTTATCTGATACTCTAAAGAGTGAAATGAATTTAATGTAGTTCTCCCACTTAGTGTGATTATTCTTTTTTTACATGTATGCCTCTAGAGATGGCTTGAATACTTGATAGCATTTTTTCTTAACTTGGATGGAATAGTCTATTCAACCCGGCTAAAGTATACTCAAGTGAATATAATTAAATTTGGGAAGAAAAAAGAAGCTTTATTAGTGTGTGATAATTCAAGTGCCCCTCAATAATTAAACTTACAAGTGATATACAAGGTGATTTATATGACCCTTTATAGTAATCCAAAAAGGGAAAACATTACTTTGCATATCCTAAAAATATTTACCAACCTATAAGTGAGGATTTAACTTTAAAAACAGGATATTAGCAAGGTGAAATACATGATCAAACCTTAAGGACAATATCAACTACTAGTGTTATCATATTTTGGTTAATTCTATCCTAGAAAGGTAGCATTTGAAATTAAGGATTTGGGATGTTTGTACATATTCTTGGAGAGGTTTCTAGTGATTAAGAACATTTTATAATCATAAAAATTTTATAAAGGGATAGGTTCATGTAAGTAATTAGGATAGAGAGAAGTGGTGAAATAGGTCCAAATTAAGTACTCAAGTCAATTAAAGTAAAATTTGGCCAAAAATGACATTATAAAGTATTCATGACAAAATTGGAATGACTACATCCATTAGGTCTAAGGTGTTGTTGTACTCAACACACCCCACTCTCATTTTTTTTTTAATAGGGGCCCATTATTTTTTGAAAGCCTAGTTTCTAATTTAAAAATCCTTTTCATTGGTGATCATGTGGGTACTTATCAAGATTATGAGGTTTCAAATTCCTTAATCTTTATGTTAATGGTTCTTATTAAATGGAGTACTATATCTCAATACAATTTGTATCTTCTACACATCAAGGTTTTTCCACTTTGTGTGATTTATTTGGGCTCATTGGAGTTTAGTATTTACATTAGGTAAAATACTATTTACATTGTTAGGTTTATACCATAAGGTAAATAATACATATTGTTTGTATGTTACCAAATGGGTAAATACGGTAATATTATTAGTAACATTATTATTAAAGTAACAATAATGTATATTAGGAGTTTATAATTATATTATTATTATACGTGAGTGGAGTTGTTCATCCAACTCATAAATATAGGAGATTGGGAGATATTATAGGTGATAATAGTATCCTAAATTATAGGATTCTTTTCCTATATAAATGTATTACCCATATGAAATAATATAGTGGGATAATTATAATATTCTTTGTCTAATCTCTGTTTAATATGCCTGGCTCCATTACTTAGTTTACACATGTTAAATCATTTGTATAATATCCTTAAATACATATAATTGGTATTAGAGTGTGTTTTTATTTCACTTGTTATGGATTATAGATGAGAGTATATAAAGGAGACAATGTACTAGTCTAGTGATCAATAAAATTATCAACTATTTGATTTTGCAAAAAACTATCACAAAATTCATATTTTATATCTCAGTTCCAAGCATGAATATGTGAATGTACATTTGTTTTGTGTAGTTGGTTATTGTATCAGTCTAAAATTACATCTAAATACAACCATGATTTAATTTCATACAACATTTCATTTGTTTATCATTTCATGAATCAAATTGAATGTTATCCAATAATGTGTCAATGGCCTCCCACACTAGATTGATTCACCATTACAGTTTTCAAATCTACAATACTACATTCTTACTACTTACATAGATTATGTGGACTAATTAAATATTTAAATAACATGAATAAATAATTATAGAATTGCAAAGATCCATGATATACATAGACACTAACTTGATCAGTCATGAATTCATTGTCTTCTTCCATTATTTGTCATTATATGCATCAAGTCTATGCATAATATGATTTTTATGACTATTTATATACTTATATACTTTGAAGTTTATATCTAAGAATATCAATTTTTATTCAATCCTTTTACTATCCATGATCCATGACTTGGTTTTTTATTGGCTTTCACCATTTGCATGGTTAATGTAGTTGTTACCTACCTATTTTGCACCTAGTGACTTTGCATCAATGAAGGGATGTATATTATTTTTGTAGTATTATTATTATATCTATGCATTATTATGTACATATACTTCAATATTTTTGAGTCCACCATATAGGAAAGTCATAAATTTAAATATTTGATATCATTTTATTTTTTTCAGTATTCTAAAACTTTAAAGTTTAGATTTAGGTCTTAGTTTACATTTATTATTTTTTGTTTGTGGATTGATTCAATAATTTATTACTTTTGTATAAAGTTATTTTGATGATCAAGATAGTTAAGTGTTTGGTCATAGGTCATTATGAGTCATTTGAATTCCATAGTTTATAGTTTTATGGCGATAAGTTTATTAGGGGTATGGTAATTCCAAAAATAGTTTTTTATTTAAGAATATAAACATATTGAGTCATAGGATTTTATTGTAAATCAACTTTTATTATAAATTTTATGTTTTCAAAAGAGTCTTATCAAAAACAAAAAATTTAAAAAGTCTTTATGGCATATGGTAAGTCAAATGATAAATTTATTTGTTATTCAAGTCCAATATAGTTTATTTTATATGTACAAAATTTACAGAGTGTCAAATTAATATGCCTTAAAAAGTTAAAATATAAAATGAGTTAAAAATTAAGAGTCATTTTTTTATCCATGTCAAGGTGTGTCAAAAAAAATTAAAATAAAGAAAAGCCTTATGAATGCATTTTCAATGGAACCCGACATTTGATAGTTATGTCAAGACCATGGGGGGCTTGAAATTTAATTTATATGATCTTCAATAATTTATTATATGAGTAATAAACAAACCTATTGGATGTTAGAGGCAAAGGAGAATGAGGCCATTTAATCCAATCATTAGCCACTAGTGATGGGGCCACTTTTGATTTAGTGGCATATGTTTTTATTTGTGTGGATTTTAGTTTTTTTAGCTTTTTAGTGTGATGTGAAAATAATCATAGATGTTGTAAATCCCTATTCATTTTTGAGTATTCCCTTTGTAACCCCGTTTTTGTATAAAAATTTTAGGATGTTGATCAAAATGTATTGTATAGATCATGATGTGAAGATTTTTGGTAAATCAAGAAAAGCAATTGTGAATATTTTTGGTAAACTAAGAAATATAATTAGGTAAGGTTTTTAGTGAACCTATGTAAAACCAATTGTGAAAGGTTATTGGTACACCTATAGAATATATTAGGTAATGTTTTTGGTCATATCTAGGGAAACCTATTAGCATAAAAGTGTGGAGGATGAGTAGAAGTGTAGGTCTTTGTTCATGCCTGGATGGTGGTTATATCCATCCATGAAAGCTACTAGTAAGAATATATTATTTTGGAGAAACATGCATTGGCACATGTATGAGTTTTTTATCATGAGAACATAGAGGTGGCACACTATAATTTAATAATGAGATATATTTTACTATGAAAAACTAAAGGGGGGGAATATTGAAGTTTAATATTTACATTAGGTAAAATACTATTTACATTGTTAGGTTATTTATCATAGGGTAAATAATACTTACAATTTGTAAGTTATCATATGGGTAAATATGGTGATATTGTTAGTAACATTATTGTTAAATTATAAATGTGTATATTAGGAGTTTTTTATTATATTATTATTGTACATGAGTGGATTTATTTAAACAACTCATGAATATAGGAGATTAGGAGATATTATAGTTAAGAAGAATAACCTAGGTATATGATTCTTTTTCCTATATAAACGTATTTCCCATATGAAATAATATAGTGTGAGAATTATAATATTCTTTATCTACTCTCTTTGTACTATGTCCAACTCCATTACATTATTTTTCATGTGTTAAATCAATTTCATAATCTCTTTAAATACCTATCAGGGTTAACCTATTAATGTATTTTAGAGTTGTTACATATATGTAGGGTTTATTTGAATTTTGTAAGATGATTATAGTCTAAAAATCCCAAGTGTTTTGGGTTTTTTCTACTTCAATATTCACATTTTTTTGAAATTTGGAACTCTTAGCACTTTCAAACTTTTAGTATTCATGAATTTTTATTTACATGGATTTGGGTCTTCATAAATTTTGCTAGTCACAACTTTTACATATCATCTATTTTGGCATTTCATAACTTTCATACTACATAACTTATGGGTTATCAATATTTTGATCATCACGTGTTTTGGTTTTCACTAATTTGGGCCTTCACATGTTTATATATTCATATGTTTTATATATACATGTTGACATTAATTGGCAAATAATTATTTTATAAAATGTTTCGACATGCGAAACCCATGAATCTTTGTGTATCGTGTACCCAAGACATCATGTGATTTAGCTAAACATAAATTTACAAAGGTTGTGACACTTAAATTATGAGATCAGGTCATGTGGCACAGCTACATGAACACAAAACTAATGAACAAGAGACACTTGTCTAGGGATGAAAGTGTGGCATCTTTTGAACATATGAGAAGTCTATGTGGCATACCCACCAAACTAAGTGGATAAATTTAAATTAATTGATTAAAATAAGATGATTTGTTTGACATTGATGGCACATGAACTAGAATTAAAAAAGACATCATTGAGCTATATAATCAAATTCTAAATAGACATCTCACTTATTAATCATCAAAGAGCCTAAGAAAACTTTCATTCCATGAAGACATAAAATCCCTAGTTTTATATGTTTGAATACAAATTAATTCCATTAAATTATCATGTGAATTATGTAAGTAATCTAAAAATAAGAAATGGATTCATTATCTAGGGCATATAGAGGAACTATCCCACCATCAAATCTATCCATTAAATATTCAACTGAGTTTAACAATACAATATTTGAATAAGTTATGTTCAATGGTAACTATGAAAATTGCATAACTCTATGGGATGTTTTGGAGAATGTTGATGCCCACTCATGTGAAGGAGACTTAATATTTGAATAAAAGGAAAAATTTTAGACATGAAAAATCCATGAGTCTTCATATTTCACACATCCAAGGCATAATGTGATTTCATAAAATTTTAAATTAACAAAGGTTATCACACCCAACTTCCAAGATCAAACCATGTGGCACAATTGCATCAACATAAAACTAATGAACAAGAGACACTTGTTTAAGGATGATAGCACGGAATCTTATAAACACATGAGAATTTTATCTATCATACCACCAAAGTAATTTTTCAAATTCAAATTAAATTATTAAAATAATACTAGAGCCATTTGACACTGATCATGTATGAACTAGAATTAAATCAGACATCGTTAAGATATATAATCAAACTCTAAAGAGACATATCACTTATTAATTATCAAATATCCTAAGCAAACTTGTAATCCAAGAAGAGATAAAATCCCTATTTTTATATGTTTGCCTATAAATTGCTTCCATCTAACTATCACTTAAACTATCACATGAATTACATAATTAATCTAGAAATAAGAAATTGCCTTCATCATCCAAGCCACATAGAGAAACTCTATCACCATCAAAGCAATCCATTAAATATTCAACTAAGTATACTGATACAGTCTTTGACTTGATTGTGATCAAAAGTAACTATGAAAATTACATAGCTCTATGGGATGTTGTGTAGAATGTTGATGCCCACACATGTGAGGAAGATTTAATAGTTTAATAAAAATAACTAATGGTAGATTTAATACCCTTGAAATGTCACTAATTTCATTTTACAGTAGCAAATCCTAAATTTATGCCTTGCATCAACCGACTTTGAGACTTATACTTCACATATAAGGTATCTAATGGCTTCTTGCATCATGAAAATAAAAAGATTTTCATGGTCTATATTTTGAGATATGCTTTTCAAAGGTACCTACAACTTCCCCTTGCAGATGCCACATATCACGAGATGAGGATCACACTATGTAGAAAATAAAAATAATCAAGGATGCATTGTGAAGGTGGATAATATGAAGAGATAAGTTTAACATCAAATCCACTTTTTTAGTGCCAATCACTAACTTTAGAATGGGAGTTTACATTGGGATGGCACTGATGAATAGATTATATGGGTGTGCTAACATCCATTATATTCAGCTTGAATGGGATCTACTAATTAACCTATTACTGACATCATAATTAACCTTTGCCATAGGTGAGATCATTAGTGTCAAAATCTAGGATTAAATGTTTATAAAGGACAAGAGGCCAATAAAGGGTCACTTATTTATGATATCTTACTTGATGGATGTTTTCATCGATACAATATATGTACACAATGGATGACTCTGGATCCTAACCCTAAACTATATAGATAATAGAGTATGATTTTTTTATTCTTTCTAACACATTTACTCTTATATATGAAATATAGTTTTAATTTCTAAGAATGTTTATCCCCAAGTCTGGAGGGTCATCCATGAGGAACCACTAGCTCAATTCTTAGATATTATCAAGAATACACTATGGCCAAGGGGAGACTACTAGTTGTATCCAAAATAAATAATGATAATGATTGAGGGTACCAAGGTGGGACCTTTGTGCTTTACCAAGTATATTCTAGACAAGCTTGTAGAATAGGAGATGGCATATTAGCTATGGTGGAGCATTAATGAAGATATGTGGAAGAAGCACAAAGGCCTTTTCCATGGATCTTCTGTGATTCTTAGTCAAATGAGTTACACCATTAAGAATCACTTTGTTGTTAGTTGAGGTATAAGGTAAATTTATTCATTAGTATCTTTTCCACACTAGGATTGGGACACAAGAAGTAGAATTCATAAGTATGTCACTATCTTGGGCATTCCACACAAATATATTCCCTATGAGAATTAACTCATATTATTGAATGTTAAGGATGATGTTGAGGTTTTGATCAAGATGCATATGAATGGTTATAAATAGGACCTTCTAAGGTAAATCTAAAAATATTGATCACTAATAATTTTCAAGGCTCAAATTCAAGTTTCACCTCTAGGTAGATGGGCTTTATAATCACCTAAAAATAGTATTTGAGTGCTAAGAGTAATAATTAAGACTACCTTTCCCTATATTAGTACTAGACCTATATTATATCCTACTTTCACATGTATCTAGCCTTTGTGCACACCAAAGGTGTCCCTAATTATCCCTAAAGTAGTCCTAGACTCTCATTTCCTAATCCTAGCCCTTCATGCCTAGTGTTCTACCAGCTAGACATAGCACCATAATAAGGACACTAGCACCACATGGCACTAGTGTCCCAAAAATGGTCCTAATGTCCCTTACCTTTATTTTCCCCAAATAGATATCTTTTCAAAGCTAAAACTTCTTAGGATCGGCCTAGACCTCTTTTATCACCCACACAAGCATTATAACAATATAAATACATGAATTTTTGCACTCTAACCACTATATGGAAATCAGATGTAAAATACACATTAAAAATTAGAAAAAGTTTTGAAAAATTAAAGATATCAATCACTATTATTCCCTACTTCTACATATTACCATCTACAATAACCCTAAGTTTATACTACCTAGATTTATAGTCTCAATCACATTCAAGGCACTCAAGGCCACTATCATACTAGATTCACTTACACCAAAACTTAGGTGGAGATAAATAAATCAATATTAATCCCTCCTTAGAGTATTTTATGAAGGCAACTCTCTTCAGAGTGGGGTGTTGAGGATGTCTAACCTACCCTATTAACAAACATTCTTTTTAACTCATGCCAATTAGATGCCCTAGCTATATTGAGAATTAGGGTTTTCTCACTAAATTTTTCATTATAAACAAAACACAAGTTTTTAAGACTCATGCATGAAGGAATAGGCCTTATATATTTAGACACAGGTGTACCTAAAATCTTGGGAAATTCCTACATAGAGGACACTGCTACTAATATCAAGAAACTACCACCATATTTCTAATAATGGTGCTACTATCTAATTATGGCACTATTATACAAGAGGGGTTATGACATCAAGATATATTTTTTCATATTTATACCATATTCCATATTAGTTTGTAGCACCTAGATCATCCATTTGAATTTTTTTTCCAACTAAGTTATTACTTTCTCTATTATTTTTATTTTTAGAAAAGTAAAATCTAGTCAATTCTATAAAAAAAATTAGTGGTTGTTTATTATAAACTTTTTCCTTAATTTAGTATAATAAGGTCTTTAATAAACATAATATTTTCACTTTTTAAGTCATAAGAGGTTAAAACATTTGGTGAACTTGAATTACTTTGAACATTATTTAAACATTAACCTTAGATGTTTTTTAGTTTGTGGAATTCAATGATAATGCATTTGAATATGAGAAATATAATCAATATAAATATGATACACAAGTTGTAAATTGGGACACTCTCCCTCCACTTAAAATTGATAACCTAATTGTTAATAAGGATGAGATCCTACAGAGATTTAGAGATAGACTTTAGGAACAATCCCTTGATCATGCACATATTTTATAAGACAGAATGGAAATTAAGAATAGATCAAAAATTGGTCAATATTAAACTCCCCAAGATAATAACATTATTACACCTATAGTGAGGCCAACTCAACTATCACAACAAACAATTATAGTTCAACAACCTTCAATGATAGATATACCAAATCAATTTATCACTAGGTTCAATCCTTCCATCCTTTGGTTTAATGATCTACCGAATCAATCTATCACCACATTAAATCCTTTGGTAGACATGGTTTTATCACACTTATCCATAAACATCAATGATAATATCTCATATGCTCAATTTACACAACTCAAACAAAAATCAAATGAGCTTATTGTAGAATGCATGTTATGATATAAGACTATATTAGCTAAATTAACTATCCCCATGGTAGATTAAGATATTCAAGACATCTTCAAATAGAGTCTTATACTATCATTACATGAAGCTATCTTATTTAATACGTTTCTAACATTCATATATTTGTGCCACACAATAAAGAAATAAAAGTCAAGTTTCTATCAATGGGAAAACTAAAATATACAGTTGGATCAAAATAAACTACAAAGAGTTATAATAATCCTCCATACAAGGTAAGAGACACTAAAAACAAGAGTGACTATAGTTAATGCAACCTCAGATACATCTCCTTGCCTAGTTTTATCATCTCCTCCATGTAAAGTTTTTACCAACCTTCCATAATTGCTAGTACATGTTTTACAACTCTTAGAATGTAATGTAATATCTCTCCCTCCAATAAAATAGGTTGATACAACATGGATTTTACCAAAAAAATATGATTCCAATGCATTTTGTTAGTGTCACAAGGCACTAGGGCATACAACAAATAGATGCATTAGACTAAAACATAAGATACAAGATTTGATTGAGGCTAACATAATCGATGTGGGCATACCCATAGAGGCACCAAAAGTACATAAAATGGAATATAAGGCATTGAAAATATTATTGAATCCATTTTTGAAACACACAAAAAATGAGGAAGGTAACACTTGAGGTGTTCACTACACATATCAAGCACATCCACCACCAAGTTTATATCACACTACTACAAAGGAGGTACACCCATTAAATAATATCATTGGTATGTGCCACACTATAGTTCTAACTAGACCATTAATCACTTTCTTAGAGTAAGATATTATTGATGATGATACAAATTTATATGCACTCTTTGAAGGAGCTTGCATAGATTATCATCCTATCCAGAGTGTTATTGTTAAAAATGAGTCAAGCATTAGCATGTGCACTATCACACTTCTAAGAAATTTTGGGTATTTAGATTAGGATATATCCCATACAAACATAATCATTAATGATTTCATTGGTCATGTTTAGAGCTCCATCAAAAATATTAGGCTTTTACTACATGTTGGACCAGCATATGTGGCCACTAAGTTCTTAATAGTACCTAGTACAGGTGTATTTGACATGTTACTAGGTAGGCCATAGATATAGTAGCTATGAGACATCCCATCCAAAGTACATAGATACCTCAAATATATACATGTAAATTAGGTGGTCATAGTTGAGGGTCTTCTATATGAGTATCTTATACCTTTCCAATAGACAATTACATCTTAATTAATATTTATATCATAGTTATTAGATACAAAACAATTATTAATTACAGCTCTAAGCATAGTTATTATCAATACACCATAGAGTTAAATAGATCCACCAGTACAAGTGAGGTCTACTCCTTCAGTGTTTCCAAGTATGCATACTCTCTCACAGATACCATTATTAAAGAGACCCCTACATCAAAGATACATTAAAGATTATAGAGGGCTTCCCTTTACTCACCTTATATTGAGATCAGTCTTATTGGGTTTTCAGGGTTATTAACACAAGGCACCTATGCCACCTATAAATTATTCTACCATATGGGTTTCTAAGACCCCTGTAGTTCATAAGACACCACAGTCAGTGTCATAAATTCTTATCACCAATTCATAAGAAAGGCTAGATATAGATCACTCATTATAGTATATGTTGGAACCATGATTTCATTTTCATATAGTATGCACAATCACAATTCCTTTTTTTGGCATAGAGCACATTGATAGTGAGTCTCTCATAGACTCATTAGTTAGTATTGTTCCTCCCTTATTGTACGTAATTTTCTTCTCTCTTTATCCTTTTAAATAGTTAATTTTAATTATGTTTGTTCATAACTTATATCTATAAAATACAAAAATAATACAATATGTCAAAAACATAAAAATGTTCAAATATTACTAAAAATAAATAAAAATATAGATTTTATGCAATACTATGTTTAAACTTCTTATATTTTCCATACACTAAATATTATATATATCTTAGTATAGTCAATTTTATCATACATACATGCTTCACTTGTTCTTATTGAGTACTTTTAGATTGTTATAGGATCAGGTCCACTACCTTGATCTATATTTACTATTATTTACCCACTGGGGGTATAGACACTGATACACAATGTCTTCATTTGACATATTCACCCACTTAGGGGCACCTTATACATAGTTTCTAGCTTTTACTACTTTAGACTCAACATATGTACATCCTAATTCTTACACATATTTATGCATACTTTCATTTCTAGCTTACCTAGTTTAGACTTGATTATATCTTTATGCTTCTTTCATTTGAGGGCATTTGATTATTTTCATAGTATGTATGATTTAGACATGTCCCCATGTCCTTTTGTGTGCCATCCTAAATTTAATATGAACATTTGAACATGTCATTTTATATTGCTATAAGCCAACTTATTGCTTACATATGTAGACATTTTAACATGTCCTTGTATGTCTTGTTTTTCTCAAATTTATTAACATGTGCCCATGTACCTTGTGTTTTTTCCCCTTGGCTTACTTTGTGTCACTCACATTTTTTATATGTATGTTTTATTTTATGTGTCATAGTCATGAAACTTGCCTTTGTTTGTTACACACACCAATTTTTGATGCTATTAGGGACCTCATGCATATCCCTTCTTACTTAGGTGTCATGATGGACATCATGTCCCATCCTCCTTCATAACTACCTAGTTTTTAATTAGATTTGTTATTACATACATTTTTATATCTATCTTGACACCCTTATAAATTCTAGACATGACATACATCTTACATTACATACTTATGTTCAAATTAACATACATTTTGATTTAATGTATTCACATTATACTAGATTATTACATAGTTATCATATATGCTCTGGCTAAGACTTATTTTGCTTAGATTTTTATTTTAAGGATAATTATTTCACAAGTTCAAAAACTCCCCTAAAAATAGGGGCATTAATAGGGGTTTATCATAAATATCAAGCTCTTGTATTTCACTCATAGTTATTTTTAGCACAGAGTCTTAGATTACAAAAAATTAGACTTAGGTGAACACAATGGGAAAATAATGACCCAAAAATTAGTATGTTTGTACAAAAATTAGACTAGAAGGACATTAGTGCCCAAATTGGGAAACTAGCACCACATTTCCTATAAAGGCACTATTATTCAAGACATGGAACTACTGTCTAGTATCCTTAGTTTTAGAAAAACATAGATTAGCGAGAAAATTATAGTAGGTACAATACATGTTTAGCTATATATTTATCAATTATACTTAGTTTTGATTATATTGGGGTAATCGTGCATGTCATGAACATTCCCATACTTAGTTCAGATACCTAGATATAGATTATTAAAATTCATTTTAGAATATATATGTTTAGATATTAGATTTAGGGTCATGTGCATGCACATTATTTTTATATGCTCACTTATACACTAGTTGATCAAATGAAATGACAATTTTTCTTAATTTCACTCTCTATGTTGTATATACATAACATCATATTTTAGGTTGCACACTAGTTTCACACCTTATTCTATCTATAATTATTGGCATTCCCTAGTGGCTTGAAGTTGCTTGATATACCTAAGTGGATACAAAGCTAACATACCTAGTTAGATATAGCTAATCAGACATTTGGAGTTACTTTGTGCAATTTAGTTTTAGATTCATCTATTACACATGGGTGGTCAATGATGGATTCATAGCTTACTTGAGTTCTTGAACCTCATACATGAGAGGGTTAGACACACTATCAATCCAATCCAATATATTCATAGGTCATGATATACTAATAAGGGGTGGGCTATGATGGATTCAAAACTATATTGAGTTATTGATCTACCCACTCATCAGGAATGAGAAAGCCATCAACTTAGTCTAATTTATTCTATAATTCATCACTATATACATGCACACATATAGGTTATCACCAAGTTTTTACATTTGTTTGTAGACCTAGTGAGGTCTATTCATTCCTTTCTTCTCTCCTATCTCTTTGCCCAATTTTACTTCTTTATTCAATTTAGTATTTTTATTTTAATATCTCTTAATTAAGTATTGATTTATGCATGTTTCACTTTCAAGATATACATTTTATCATGCTTCACATACTCATACCCAACTTCACATACTTAGACCTAACTTCACAGATTCACCTCTTAGATAAGTCTAGGTATGATTATTTTTCTTTTATGCTAGTGATTTTGCTTTGATGCATTTATATAATAAAAGGGGGTCAATTGTAATCACCTAAAATCTGTATTTGAGTGTTAAGAGTGTTACTTGAGATTACCTTTCCCTATATTATTCCTAAACCTATCTTAGAGCCTATTTCACACTCGTCCATCCTTAATGCAAGCTACAAGCATCCCTAGTCAACCCTAAAGTAGTCATAGACCTTCATTTCTTAATCTTGGCCCTTCATTCCTAGTGTTATACTAGCTAGACACTAACACCATAATAAGGACACTTACGCCACATGGTGTTAGTGTCCATAAAATGGTGTTAATTTTCATTACCTTTATTTTCCCAAAACAAATATATTTTCAAAACTAGAACTTCTTAGGGTTGGCCTAGACCCTTTTTATCACCTTCACAAGCATCAAAACAATATAAATACATGAATTTTATCCCTATATCCACTATATGGAAATCAAATTCAAAATACACTTTCAAACTTAGAACAAGTTTTGCACAATCAAGGTTATCAATCCCTATTCTACCTTAATTCTACATATTACCATCTACAATAGCCTTAAGCTCATATTAACTAGCTTTCTAGTCTCAAGCACATTCAAGGAACTCAAATCCACTATCATACTAGCTTCACTTTAACTTGAACCAACACTTAGGTGGGGATAAATACATCAAGCTTGCTCCCTCCTCAGAGTAATTCTATGTAGGCAATTCTCTTCATAGTGGGTTGTTGAGGATGTCTAGCCTACCCTACTAACAAACACACTTTTTATCTCATGTCAACTAAATGCCTTAAATACATGGAGGATTAGGGTTTGCTCACTAAATCAGTCATTATAGGTAAAACACAAGGTTTTAAGACTCATGCATGTGGGAATAAACCTCATATATTGAGACACAAGTACACCCAAAATTTTGATAGAGTCTTGCACAGAGGAAACTACCACCAATATTAGGACTCTACCACCACATTTCCAATAATAATGTTACTTTTCAATTATGGTGCTACCATATAAGAGGGTTATTAACATTAGAATCTAGTTTTTGATACTCAAGCCAACTTCTACCTCAATTTCTAGCACCTGGTTCACCCATCTTAGTTTTTTCCATCTAATTTCTTACTTGAACTATTTATTGTTATTTTAAAAAAAATCAAAAATAGTCAATTCTATAACAAATCAATGGTTGTATTTATTGAATATTAATTATTTAATTTAGTATATTTAGATCTTTAAAAAACATAGGATTTACACTTATTAATTCCTAAAGGTTAAAATAAGCTTGAAATAATTATTGTTCCTCATAGCCCTCTTAGTTGGTTTAACCAAAATGGGAACCTTCCCAACCTCCATCCTAAGATGTGATGGTGATTTTGAAGTAATAAAATGATGTGGAGTAGGCCCCTATTATAATAATTTATCTTGGTGGAGTAGGGGAGACAATAAATATTAATTCTTATGACTCTTCATACTCCATCCCTTCTACTAAATTTGTCATGCTTATAACTTTAGATGTAGATTATTCATATAATACTACTCCCCAATCTACTCTTTTAATCAATAGGACAAGAATCAAGGTCTATAATAGGTAAAGAGCTCCTAAGAACCTTCTTCAACTAATTGGGACACATGTGAGTTCAAATATTGATACAGTGTCACAAGAGAGGCCTATGGGTGAAGGAAAATCACCAAAAGAGTATAAGGATGAATAAATTACAAAGTAAAAGGTCATGAGCCTTTAAATGCTAAAGAGTAAGGCACTAATAGAAACTAAACAAATAGAAGGTGTTCTTATTCATGTTATTATTTCTAGTCTACCTTTTATAATTCTTATTTTCCCTTCTTTTGACTCTTTTCAGTAATATTCAGATAGCACTACAACTTTGTATCCACAAACTACTAGAGTAACCACTAGAAGTCCTATTTCTATTACTGAAAATTTGATAATAAATATTAGGGATAATAAATACCATTCCAAGAAAATTGTAAGAGTCCCTATTTTTTATTAGGGTGTACAACCATCTATCTAATCAACCCATCTAGGTTTGTCTATGGCCTAATCTAGCATAGATTGACCAACTTATATTATGGCATTTACAAGATCTAAAAGGTAGACCACCTACATTGTGCACCTTATTCCCTAAACCAATAACCTAGATTGGTAAAATTTCATTTTCCCATATCTACTAGGCCCACTACAATTAAGTACATTAATGTTTTCTTTAGAGTATATTATGTCAAGTGAAACTAGCTAGCCCACTCTACTAGATAACACATAATGATTAATAATTCCAGGTTGGTCAAAGGACTTAAGAGCCTAGGTTACTCAAAGTCCAAACCTAGTGATTTTAAAGCTTCCTAGAGTTAGCTCCATTTTTTATAAATCTATAAGGATAATTCAAAGAGTTAGGAAGAGAAAGATCTAATATGAGTCTGGATAAGGCTTAATCCTTAAATAAAGACAAGATGTATTTTCCTTATCTAAAAGGAAGAATTAGACAATTAGGGAATCTCTAAAAAATGAATATTTTTAGCTTATTTAGAGATACACACAAAGGCCTTAATGGAACTCATAAAGGCATTGATCAATCCTAGAAGGAGATTCAACAATAATTAAATCAATTATTAAAGAAAAAATTAATTTTGTATATCCCTAGAGAAATAGATGATGACATATAAAATGCAGACCTTATGTTATATAACATTCTTGACACTATTATTACAATAAATATTGAAATGTCTCCCTGTTTTATTGAGACTACTAAAATATTTAATTATTTTAAGGAAGATGAAAATAAATTAAACTTTCTCATAACTTACACTATATATAAGGACTTGGCCCATTTAGATCTGATGACTCCTTGAGGTAGTCAATGCCCTAAATTTGGTAGCTATCATAATGTAAGAGGATCATGAATGGGTAGCTAGTACACATGCCTTAATTCAAAAATTGGTTGAGTATGAGAGATAATCTATAAAAAAAATTCAAGAATATATATTTTCTCAAGCAATGAACACTTCAAGGAAATTGATTGATAGAGCCAGTTTTGATAAGTTAATCTAGATGGCTATTTTAAATCTTAAGAAAAGTCTTCTAGGATATAAAAGGGAGGATATTGAGAAAGAGATTGGTTTTTAAGGAATAAGGTTATAGAGGTTCAAATCACTAAAGTGGAGTTCATAAATTTTAAGTAAGAGCATGAATTCCCACTCGTAAAAGCCTCTAGGATGAATAGACTATTAATTATCATCTTGTACATAATTAAATATCAATATGATCAAATATTCAAGTGTTATCTAGACTTGAAGGCAAATAAATAAGATAAAACAATAATTTTGAGTTTAAATATGCCTACCACACCTACTCCATTAGCCACTACAACCTAATAGTCAACATATGGATCAACCTTGGTTAACTAAGTCTACTATTACTATTCTAGGAGATGTGAATAATTTACCAAGGAACCCTAAAAAATACTTACCTTCTTTCTCTCCTTTGATAAGAAGAAAAATAGAAGAGTATATCAAGTCTTTCAAGGCTGACTTAAAATTATAAATGTTATTGATGATGATGTTGTATATAGACTTTTATTATTCACACTACAAAATGATACTTATGATTGGCTCTCAACTTTCTAGAGAATTTAATTACTTCATGGAACTCATGTCAAATCACCTTTATTACTCAATTCAGGGAGGTTACTAGCCCAAGTATTATGTACCAACACTTCACCAATATGAATAGAGATCCCAATGAGCCAATCTATGTTTTCAACATGAGGTTCCATAATATCTACACTTGGGTGAATGTTACATATAATCCATAACATGACTTATCATTAGAAATTTACAATAAAACCTTGGATTTGATCAATGCAATATTTTTATAAATAATTACTATGACTAATACTTTAGCTTTGGACTATGAAGAAGTAATCAACATCAATAAATAACTTAATCCTTAGATGCTAAGATTTCCAAGCCTTAATGTTGGTTTCCTAGCTTTAAATATGGTACCTAAGTGAATTAGAATGTTCATATATATAATCACAATCATTTGTATGGATTACCTCATATAACAGAACTAACATCAAATTAGAATCATAGTTTCATGAACAATTTGTAGACACCTAATTTTGGCCACTCTCATGCTTAAACTAGCATTTAGATCAATTTCTAGGAAATTACACATTTTAAATTCTAGAAATCAATTAAATTTCCCAAATGCATCTATATAAGGGATTTAATTTCACAAAAATGTGATGATGCTAGCTTATTTGGTATATTACCATGATGCATCACTAACATGGTTCAGTTTTAACCCTAGTCAAATTACAACTAGTAATTTAATAATTTTATCATGCTAACCTATTAATTCATGGTGTTTAAATCAATTGACAAAAGCTAAAAAGAACTAATAAAGACTAAATATATTGTAAATACTAATTAACTTTCCTAAGTAAAAATTTCAAATCAAATTAGTGAATTTCATTTACTAAAAAAGGAATTCTAGATAAAAATGAAGTTAAAGATTCAAATGAGCTAATAAAGTGATTTATTATTTCATAAATATTCAAAAATATGACTCACACCTCACAAATATCTAAAGTGAGTTGTCATGCCTCACAAATATCAAAAATTGAGGTGTTAAGGTTTCATGAGTAACTTAAACCCTCATAGAGTTAGACTAACTTAACCAAGGTCAATTTAGACTCAACCCAAGTTATAATTTAACCTAACCTAACCATGGTTAGAGTTAGTTCTTTGAGATATAAATACAAGTACCCACACCATTTATAAACAAGATTTTGTGTGTAATGTTATTCTATAGGAATACCTTCTTGAAGTCCATAAGAGTAGTGTTATTATGCTAAAAAATTTCCAAGCTTCGACACCAAGCCACAAGTGACTATTGGATAGATTCTACCACCATGGAATAACATTGATAAAATATTAAAATAGTCATAGGCCTAATAAGAACATTTTAATGCCAACAAGTAAGAATAATATATGACAAGGGAGGTAATAAATTTGTATTATCTTTATCTCTTTTTTGTGTTCTTGATTATTGTTTTATGCTCCCCCTAGTTCTTAGGCAAGAAGGTTTAGTCTTAGTATATTATTATTCTTGATGTTTTCTCATTTTGAATAACAAGAGACTAATATATATTTTATTTCCTCTTTAAAATTCCAAGGTACGTAATGGCATGCCAATGGGATCAAACATCCTGTATGGCCAAGGATATTAATATGTTGGTCTTTGTTTTTCAAATGGATGTACCTAAATCTTCAAATTCAGAGTTTATCTTTTTTTACATATTTTTTAAATAATATTGTAAGGATTGATGCCATTTTTTTATATTGATGTTGATTGTAAGAACTGACTATTGAGGTGTGTTCATATTATTGGTGTTATAGCATTGATTGTGTTATTGAGGTCAAAGACAATATGAATGTCATTAATGTCAAGGCCAAAGTTGAGGCCATGCATGGTGAAATGGTATGTGACAAAGAAGTCTTATGAAAAGAGAAAATTTGAAGGTAACCTATTGTTTCCATATTGAGAGATAATTTTAAGGCAACTTGGTAAATCTTCTAAGGTTGATGACATGTCAAGGTCAAGATCAAGATACAAGGTAAGCATAATTTTGAGGACTATTCTTAAGGAGCATTGTCGTATCATGAACATGTGTGTGAAGATGGTGGTCTAGTAAGATGGATACACATAGGTATGATTTGATGTTTAATAATTCCAAAGCATTAATTTTAAGTGTTGAAATGCTAACAAAAATTTCAAGGTACACATTTAGGGGTATGGTCTTAAGCATACGCATGCAACCAGACTAGTCCTAGACTTTACTTGACCTAATGAAGAATCTTGAGGTGTTATCAAGAGTGAAAATCATTGGTATAACATGTGATAATATTTTTTACAATATGTAAACATGTGTATAAGGTATATAATCTTTTAGAGGAGGTTTCTAGGTTAGTTCTTCACTTAGTCTTTACTTGAAGAGACCTAATGAGAAGATAAAAGCTTGGTAGTATGATGAGGTAAGAAGTATAAGGATTATAATAATAAGATTGGTAGTGTTTGAGAAATTTATTAGGTTTTATGGCATGATAATTAGGTTTTTATATAATTACAAGAGGTTTAAAAGTGTGTTCAAGGTCTAAATATGGTTTATAGGTTTAGTCCTAGTATGCAAAAAGACCTAATGTGGCCTAATGAGGGGTCAAGAAAATTTTATAAGGTGCCAAGAGATCATGAGAGAATTTTCAAAGGTTTGATAGTTTTTTCAAATTATTTGACCAATTTTGAGGTCATAGACTGAATGGAAATCATGAAATGTGGTTTTGAGGTTTTTTATGTGCATAGAATGAGGTATTATAGACCAAAGAAGGATTTTCTTATGCTCATTAGCCCATGAAAAAATTTCATGAGGATATAAGTATTTCATGTTAGTTGGGGAAATATCCTAGATTAAATTTCATGGCATTTTTTTCTATATTGAGGGCCTAAGCTTTATGAATGATTGTTAAGAATGGAAGACAGTGTAAACCCTCTCTAAACCCCTAATAGTGACCCGATATGGAAGATATGATTCAAAAGTGATAAAATTTGTTTTTTTAACATATTTTTATGATTTTATGTTGTATTAAAATCTTATATTTACGTCCATATGGTATTAGTTTGTTATAAGAGTGAGTGGAAGCTATAGAAAACCCCTTGTTTCTTAGATTTTTGATGTAATAGGCAAGTTTGACTAGGTAAAACCATGAAAATGATTGGAGGATTATATTTGAGACTTTTATTTTATTATAATGTGATTTTTTGATAAGTTTATATACTTAAAATATGCTAAAAATATCATGGAATTTGGCCTATCGCTAAAAAGGCCTAATGAAGAAGACAGTGAGAAAACCAAGAAGAAGTGAGAATGAGATTAGGGATGGGTTGAGTGGATTAAGAATGGATACACATGAATTGGGTTATTTTTAAATACCTATATTGCATATCCAATTTGAATATAATATTTTTATATTCTCATAAACAAGCAAAAATTTACTCTCAGAGTAACCTATCTAAACATAGTGAGGTTTATGTAGGGTGAAGACATAAGATTGGTCTTTAAGACTAATATTGACATTAAAAATTTTAATATATATATTTAATATGTTATATTATTCTTAATTATCATATAAATCCATTTTATTATCATAAAAGTGTCCACATAGGTGTTCTAAGTCTTGGTTTCCATGACTGGTTTTGGAGCATTCAGGCAGTTTTTTGTGTGTTAGTGAGAATGATGTTCCTGAGACATTATACAAAAATTTGAAAAATATAATTCATAATATTTTTTTATATAGGTATAATAGGTTAATTTTAATTCATTATGAACTCCTATGAAGGTTTTAAAAGTTAAAGGTCCTTGACTGGGTGTTTGAAGCCGATTTGCAATTCTGAGTGAGCATATGGAAATGATCAGTTTGAGGAATTTTTAACTATTTTATGACTTATTATTTACATGGTGATGACCATAATTTAATATAATTTATATAAATGTGATTTTTTAATATGATTATGTGGAAAGGTTGAGTGTAAACTTGATATATTTAAAGCAGACTTTTTGGGAGTGAGAAAGCCTAATTACGAGTAGACCTAATCGTGTGGTTTAAGGAGAGAAATGAGATAAATGGTGTTTGGTACATAAGGTTATATTATAAATGTTATAATTTAATAATTTTTTAATTTTTACATTAATTTTTAGAGACTTGATATGTTCCAAGGTGATCTAGGTAAAACATGTGCTTTGAGAAGGCCTAATTGCATTAGGTCTTTATTAGGCCTAATGGTGGTTTTGGTCCTTATGGATGGTGAAAAATATATGTAATGGTTGTTTAAATTATGATTTTTTTTGATATATTTAAAATTTTATCTAATTATGGTGATGTTTGTGTCCAACCAGGGTCTATGAAAGCAAGAGTTAAGTATAAGAAGGTCTAATAGGCTTAATTTGACTAGTTAGAATATTGAGGGTATGAGTGAATCAAATAAAACTTTGGAAACCAAGTATAGGTTTTAAATAACATAAAATAGTTTTATTTAATATTTCATTAATTTATAATAGTGGTTCTATAGATTATTAGAAAAGTCATATGACCTAATTCTTCTAAGAATAGGGCTAGTTGAGTGAAGAGGCCTAATAGATTATTTGAAGGAGATAGAAGAGTGTGAAAAAAAAAAGGGATAATCATAAGTTTAGTGAGAAATATATGTCCAAATGTGATCAAATTTTATATGTATCTGATTTATTTCTAATTTAATTGGGAAGTTGGTGCCTCCTTACAAGTTGGTGCTTGTTAAAGGACTAGTTGAGTTAGTGCTTGACTAGTGAGGGGTCAGTGCTCCTTGTGGGGTTGGTACCTCATTAAATATTGATTAATTATAATAATGTATTAAAATATGTGTTTTATTTTTTTTATCCACCATTTGGGTTTCCCACATATCTCTTGTGTTTTTATGTTATATGATTGTGTAGGTGCTTTTTTATACATACGTTAATGAATGTATATGAATGAATACTCCATGGATGATAAGTGAAATTTAAGGATTGTTTTAAGGGAAATAATTATCCCCCCATATCATTATTTTTACTTAAAATATTTGGTATTAAATTATGTCCTTTGGAGTAGGCTTAATATCCTAAAGGAGTTCTTAAGCAAGTGAAGATGGATAGTCAATCACAAGGTGGTTTCTCTACAAGAAAGGTTCCATTTTTTAATGGATCTAATTATGATTTTTAGAGTGTCAGGATGAGAAAATATTTTATGTCTCAAATTCATGGTCTTTATAAATCAATTTTTGATGGATATATTGAACCCCCTATTCCTCTTACACATGCATTAGGTAAGAAGGCTAGTGACAATAATTCAAAATCAATGAATGGTATAATGTGTGGCCTATCAGAGGCAAAAATTTGGAAGGTGATTCACTATATGTTTACTAAATAAATATGGGATAAGTTAAATACTATTAATTATGGGGAATCCAAGGTCAATTTTGCTAATTTTCAAACCCATAGAAGATACTTTGAAAGCCTAAATATAAATGAAAATGAGACCATTGCAACCTAATTATTAAGGGTTGATGAATTGGTTAACTTAATAATAATCCTAGGTGAATAATTTAATGAGCCTACTATTTTTTAAAAGGTTTTGAGATCTATAACTCCTAAGTTTGATTCTAAAGTATCTATTGTTGAATATATGTAAGATCTAGATAAACTAGAGATAGATGGATTTCATGGCACTGTAATAGCCTATGAGATGAGGAAAAGTGAAGGAATACATATAAATAAGGAAGCTACATTCAAGGTATAAAATAATTCAAAGGAGAATAATACACAAGGTAATAAGGTCAAAGATAATGATGATTCTAATATTGATGATGATGAGTTAATAGCTATGTTTGTAAGAAAATTAAAAATAGGTTTAGGTAAATACAAGGGTAATCTACCCTTTAAATGCTTTAATTATGGAGAGAATGGACACTTTGATAATAATTGACCTCATAATAATTGTATACATCCAATTCTTAACAACATTTGTGTTGAAATTGTCAATCTTACTCAAAATGCACTAAAATGCATAATTTGGGTCAAAATCACTTAGATGTGTTAAATAGTTTGAGTTTGTCATATAAAAGTGCAAATTTAGGATAATGTGTCCCTAAATGGGGAAATAAATTTTATATTATTATTAACTTTGACCAAATCATTTCGAGTCAAAATAATGAAAAATGTAGTTGGGTGTTTTGGATTACTCTTTTATTCTAATTTAGAAGCACAAAAGACATGCATCTATTATTTTGTGTCGACAACATCCTAAATAGGATATTGGTATGTACATAACTAAAATCACCTTATAATTCCTCTCCAATAAAATTATGCCTTAGTAATATGACATTATGATCAATTTGATTAATTAAGTGCAACTAATTTCTAAATAATTGCTTAAAATTGATTAATCTTAGGCAAATTCAATCAAATTATGAGATTATGTAAGAATTCCATGGAAGTTATTAAACATTTATTTATTGTAAATTTATTCCTATTAACTTCATCATAAAATGACATCATTTTTAAGGTGGCATCCATAAGCCATAAATTCAACAAATGACAATCTTATGGCCTCCCATACCTCTTTAATGCCCCTTCCTTCCAAATATTAATGAGGGTATTTATGGATTTCATTTTCATAATTAGATTAATACATGGCCACACATCTTGATCTAAAGATGGATGGTCATGTTTGATCCTGATCATTTTGGAAAATCTATAAATAAGAGGGTCAAGAACACTTTGATTAACCTTCATTTATGTAAACTTATAATGCAAGATTATCTCTACAAGCCAGTTGAGTGTAGTTTGATAATGTTTTATTTACAATAGAATAGCTTCATTAATAAGCATAACATTTATTTCATATCATGAGCCTAGTTTAGTTGGTGTTCTTGATATTATAGAGGAGCTTTGCCTTACATCATTATTAAAGACTTGAGCACCAAATCAAGGGGAAAATCATGTTTTGAGATGTATTTGAGTGATGGGAAGATCTTGGGAAGGTAATATATATGTGCTTTTTTTATTTGCTCTTAATTGTCATTTGCAACACCTTGTTGAATAGTTTAGCTTAGCTTGTTAGTTCTTTATGCATTTTTATTGGTTTTCTTGACTATTTATTGATCTAACCATATTTTCAATCTATCTCTACATCTTGGCATGCTCGATAAAGAATGTATCCCATTAAATCAAGGAAGAAACTTTGTTAAGCTTAGATTTCCTTAAAATTATTTAAAAATCCTTCAAAATCAAATTTTAGCTTCATTTTCCCATGTTCTTGATGTTTTTTATTGATATACAGGTCACCTAGTGACTAACATTGGTTCTATGTAACCAACATCAGTCAAGGCAAACCAGAATAAATTAGGTTGTAGGAAAAAACATGGTGGAAAGATCACATTTAAGAGCATTATTTAAAGATAAATTTGTCAATTTGAGTTTTCAAGTCTCTTTCTAAATTTTATTTTCATGATCCAAAAGTTTATTTTGGATATTTTATCCTAACTTAGGCTAATAAGATTTTTTTTTCAAAATACTTTTTTCCTAAGGGTTCATAGGTGACCATTATTGGTCATTTTAAATCAGCATCAGTTAAGTTTATGACTGACATCAGTTTTATTACAATCTACATCAATCACTACTAATTGCCATCAATCTTTGTGTATAAAAAATAGAGAACTTGAGAGTAAGAATTCTAAAATTTATTGTTTGATTATCAATTATGCTTAAAATTAGGGGGGAAATCTCTAATCTTATAGAACCCACATGGAAAAGTGATCAAAATTTGATAATGATTTAATTTTTGAACCTTCCCTTTGGTGTTTAAAAGGAACTTAGATGGTTTGTTTAATTATATTGTGAAGTTTTTCAAAGTTTTTGTAGACTAAGGCCAAGGGGCCAAAAAATTCATTAAACATTTCAATTTGGTTCTTATAACTAACATTCACTTAAGTTGCAATCTTTTTAAAAGTGTGTTGTTTTATGCAAAATCATCTATTACTTGTTTGTTTGAGCAAAACAAAGAGTGTGTGTATGCTCTCCCCCCATCCCCTTTAGGGAACTTGGGTGACTAAAATTGCCTTTTCATTATGATTATGCCTTTATAAAAGGCATGGAAAGAAAATTGTATAGTCTCTCCCCAAAACCTATATGGTTTGGGTGATCTAAAAACAACCTCTAAAGTCTTTCCACTTAGATCATTTTATTTTATGAAACTTGGATTATGGAGGGGAGTTCATAGCCTCTTCATGAGTTTTTTAAGGAAGTTTTGACCCAATTTTTCATCTTTCAGCATTGTCTTCAACCCCACTCCATAATGGGGTATATAAATTTAGGGAAACCATCTAGGATGTTTTCTTGAGTGGTTAAGCAAACTCTATTAGTGTAAATCTAGCTCAGAATGTATGATCAATTCAGACATCACACTACACAAAGAAATTTAAGGATGAGTAGTTGTGAAAAGGATAAGACCTTTTCATAATAAGTTGATTGATGTGTATCTAATTGACATGTTGCATCTCTAGCATTAGCCATGTTTTGGATCATCTAGGAAGTCATAAATTTAAGTCTTAAAATAACACCACTTATCATAGAGTATTGTTGATATAGGGTGAGTAACCCGAAAGTCCATGTCACCATAAAATATATTAAGAGAATGGGGGTGTAAAATACCCTACCAATTCATGTGATTTTTTTTAGATTAACAATTAAAATCCTCCCAAGAACACATATATAGATGGATTTCAATAATATGATGCAACCTTATCATTTTAGGGCTTAATATGATTTAATTATTTGTATTTTGGTATTTTAATTTACTTACTTGGTCATGATTTGAGTCTAAAATTTTTTTGTAAACAACACGCCATAATCAAAGACATTTGTTGTCCACCATTTCTTGAACAATGAGGTGTTACACTGGTCAAATCCAAATCATCTTTTCCTTGTTCAAAATCCTCATCTCAAACATTGTGTTTATATTTTCTAAACATCATATTTATGCTATCCATTTGAGTCCAAATTTTTTTTCAAAAATCATTAAGTCCTTCATTGTTAATTCAAATTTGGAATTGCACCATTATAAGTTATAAATCAATGTTTTAATTTGTTTTAACATTTACACTTGGTTTGAGTTAACTTGGGTTCAATTTATCATTTAGATTGAAGTTGTTTTTTAGACTCATAATCATCATTTGATCATTGTGAACATAGGTCATATTGCATGTCACTTACACTAAGTTCTAGAACACATTTTACTCTACCTTCTATTACCATGTGGTAGTGTTATGCTGCCCGTTTGGTCTTAGTTTTATACTAGGAATTCTTGGATGTTTTCACATATTGAGTTTCTTAGTTAGAATTGTCATCTTCCTAATTCAAAGGGATTTCTTCTAATTTCCTAGTAGTAACTCATCAAAGTTGAATCATATTTTATGGCATTGACGTATCTCTCAACCTATATTTGGTGTACTAGTTTACACTTAGGTTTTTGAGTTATCATACCCTCTTCAAAATTATACAATTTCAACCCTACCCAAGGTTAAGTAAATTCATGAATCAATTATTCTAATTATGTGGTACTACTCCACCTCCTTTTTATTATAATATTTTTAAGCCTTGTCATTTATTTAGAGAAGATAAAAACACATACCTTGTTTAAATGTTTGAAAAACATTTTCCAAATCTTGTCAAACATAGAGAACAATATTATAAACATGACACAAAGGTATACTCATAATGGGGTCTCTTATGGCCCTAGTTATGAGAAGAGAATTTTTATGGTAGACATGAACACTCCATATTTTTTGAGGATGTCACCCCCTTTGAGAATATTTTTTGAATACCAATCTAATCCATGACAATTTTTATGCATCATCCCTATCCTTCCCCTTTCATTTGTTCTATACACTTGAAGGTTACTATTTTATGATATCCTCCTTTGATTTTCACTCTATGCTCTAAGGTTACCATTATAGGTTATCCCCTTTGGCTTGTGCAAGAAAAAAATGTCCATAATGTGTGAAGGTTACCATTTCAAGATATTTTCCTTCAGCTTGTGTGAGCGATCAAGCTCTGTAATACATAAAGGTTACCATTTTAGGATATCCTCCTTTTATTTGCATAAGAAACCAAACTATGTAGCATCTAGTAATTAACATTCTATGCCCATTACCTATATTTATTGAACCTATTGTTGAAGAAAATCCATTTGATGAACTAGATTTTGTTGATACCTTCTTTGATAATCTAATTTTTGAATATTACATTATTGAACCACAAATCATTAATTACCTTAAATTAATTGTCCCCACTTAAAAAATTCCTTTTCTCTCTTTAAACAAAAATAGAGTGAACCATTACCTCTTCAAAATCCATCTTGTGAGGACCAAAATGTGTTCAAAGTTGATATTTTACAACCAATTGTTAACCAAAATCATGATGTTTTTATTGAAACACCCATTTATGATGAGTCAACCTATGATGAATCACCTATTCATATTTTACCTATTTTTAAATATATCGATATCTTTGAGAAGATAATCTTTATAGAGTTGTCTCTTGATCTTTTTCCACTCATTAAGGAGTCTCTTTTTGATAGACAAGTTTTTTTCAATTCATCCCTCAAGCAGTTCCCTCTCTTTAAGGGGCTTCACCTAAATGATCCAATCTATGTTGAACCTTTCCTAGATGAATAAATTTTTATAGAGCCCATTATGCCATCATAGTCCATTACTTGTCTAATATCAAGCATTTAATAGAACATCATTAGAGAAATAGCCACATTAGATGATGAATCAAAATTAGAGTAGGTTATATTTTTGAACAAACATAAAATGTAGAATTAGAAGAAGAATCACTATTAGTCTTAACATTAGATATAGAGTCCCTTTAATTGGACTCAGCTTTATAAATAGAGTATAGTTTTGGTTAATATAATATTGGTTACACTTTCCTTGCAGATCAATTTGAATATATTTATGATACTTATATGGTTAGTGAGGATGATTAATTCATCATCCACATAGGCTCTCCTACTATCCTCTATGAGGATTGTGCTGACTTTCATCATTCCACTACCCCCACCTAATGTATCCATTATACTAACATTCCACCTCTCACAAGCATCAATTAGTATTTATAGAATCACACTTTGTTGAATTGCATCCATGGTGACATATCAGGTGCAAAATATTAGGGGGGCAAGACCATATTCATTCAAAAAAACACTCTCATAGTGAAACCTTTTCAAAAGCACTAGGGGAAAATCAAATTTCAAACTCATCATATTTTATTGAAACCTTTTCAAAGGTGTTATAAGCTAATAAAATTCAAATGCTAACATCTCTTCATGAAACTTTCTTGAAGGCAATATGGGATAATTAGGACAAATTCATTAGTGAAAACCTCTTCAAAGTGCTAATAGCTGACCACAAAAGTTCTTCATTTCTTGATGAAGACATTAGCAAAGATCAAATTAGTATATCTTCTAATCTATAACATAATCAAATAGTAGCTATGATCAAGATTAAATAATAGAAGAATCTAGTGGTCTTATCAAGAGCATCTTCAGAAGTCTTCAGCCCTACCACAACCAAAATTATGTTGAATCTAGAATCAAGAACATCATGTATACCTAAAAATCTTGATATTTATTTATTGACCAAAAATTATACATTCCATTAACATACACTTTTTTTTACCTATTTATACCATTTATCCTATGGCTCAAATTATTTACCATTCCTAGCTGCAGTTTCCTTTGTAGAGGCTGCAAGGATATCTTATCTCAATATTTGAAGGAAGCAGAATCAATGATCGATGAGGATCAAAACTAAATCATTAAAATAAAAATCTATAGAAATTTATTAATAGAGAATCTATTTAGATGAGGTTTTGGGTAGCAATTTCTATAAATACTCTAGTTGTCTCCTATATTGATTAGGATGTGCATCTCCATGTCAACCAAGATAACAAAACCATTTTTCATTTTCTATTTACCCTATCAATCCCTTTGCCTCATCTCTTAAGGGAAGCCCTATAGACCATTTCATTTTAGGCATTTTATACCATTTTGTCTCATTGTTCTGTTATTTATACTACATTAACTTGAGGTCCTATCGGACTATGTAAGCAACACTCAATTTATATTGAGATCATCTCAACAATCTAAGCCATACTCTCACCATTTTATGAGTAATTTGTAAGTTTTAATGCTCTTTCCATTTTTAAATTAAATTAAGCTCATGATATCACTATTTTATGAGCCAATTATTTCTTGGGGGCAACCTTGTTTCCATTTTAGCCAAGTGTCATCTTATCATTTTCTCTATGCCATACAATATACCATTTTATTATACCATGTATTTACTATTGATAAAGGCTTACTTTTAGCAATCCTAATTACCCCATTTTTATCTTGACTCCTTCTTCCTACACCTTTCATGGGGGGATTATGATCTAGTTTTAATAGTTTAATAATTTTATTTTTTATGACATTCTATGGAAATAGTGTGACATTTGATCTATCAAGTTATCTTTCATCTATCATCTTATTTGATATTGCTAATTATAATTGCCTATGGGCAAATCAATATTTTATTTGGTACCCCTGATTATAACCATCTTTAGATAAATCAATATTATGTGTTATTTCCTAATTATAACTACCTATGGCTAAATTAGGTGCAATGCCTTTTTATCATGCATTGCCATATCACCTAGTCATTACTATTATCATTTACATTACCACTTGCTATGACCTGGTCAAATTTTCATCACCTTTTATGTTGGTGGAACTACTATGGCTTGAGGTCATAATGGGATTATATAGGTTGTGGTAAATTCATGTTGAGGTCACCATCCCCCATTTTCATATGCTCATACCATTTTTCAAGTAACTTAAAGTTGGTACACTCTCACATTTCACAAGTACTCTTTGAAGTACCCTCACCATTTTGCAAGTTAGATCGTTATGTATCTCTTAATCCTCAATTGAGTTTAGATACTTATAAATTTCTAAGAACATTTTTTAAATTATTCATTATTTATTTATGTTATTTTGTGTGTTGGTTTGGTCTTTTGTTTTGCTATTTGGTCTTGTTCTTTTATTTTCCAAGAACATCTTGATAGTCACATGGAGCTTGATTATTCATATCATGATTTCATGTTGTTTATTAGGTTATTATTGATTTGTTTTTAAACATTCTTGTTCTTACTTAAATCATAATTTTCATATCTTTATTTTAAGTTAGGCTCATTTGTGTCTTCTTTTTATTTATTTTTCTTTATTTTTGTTTAAATGTAAATAGTTCTAACTCTAGTATTAGTAGTTCTTATCATTATCCTTAGTATTCAAATTTGAACCAACTCATTTCAATTGAAATTTAATATCATGATAATTTTTTCATGCTTATGATGTATAATTTCATTTTGTTATAGCAAACACTTAGTGCTTTGGATCTAACTCTTAATATTGATACAACTCTGGTGATCAGCTCTCAAGTGTACCAATGAAACTAAGTACCAATGGCTTATCCCACTTATGGTAAACTTTATTCGATTGAGGTCCACTTGGACTATTTAGGTAGTAATTGGATACATGATGTATCTTGGGTCAACTCAGCCACCTTCATTCTTCTTTTCACCTCTTTTATCACTTTGTGCATCCTCATATGCCTAGTTTTGTCATGGTTATTTTAGTCATTATACCATCACCTCTACATTTGAGCCCTCTCATCTTTAATCTATGAAATACGTTACATCCTTAAGATTTTGATTGCCAATTTACCATAATAGGGAATAATATTTTAACCAATCACAAATCCAAATCAGCCCTATAGGGGAAAACCATTTTTTATCGGTGATCAAATTAGCCCTATTAAGGTACAATTATTTTATCAACTAATCAAATCTACTCTACTAGATCACATTATTATTTCTTCTCATTAGAGACACAATTCTCATTAGATCCATTAACCTGGCTAACCACAAGTTGGGAATCACCAAAGACACTGATTGTTTTGACTCTCAAGGCTAGAGTTGTCTGGAGACCTATGACTAGGGCTTCATACTCAACCACATTATTGGTGCACTCAAAGTTAAGTTTAAATTAAAGGGGAAGAGGTTTACCATTGAGGGGATTGAGAATAACTCTAGGAACACCACCACATTGGCATTTGGAGCCATGCAAAAACATGGTCATTTGTTAGGTAGGGTCCTCTTAAGAAAGGGTCATGATGGACTCTTCTGGAAATGCAAGAGGAAGAGGTTGGTTATTTGGTAGAGGAGCTTCAGTGAATTGACCATCAATAATTTCCCCTTGAATTGATGATCTATGTTCCTTATTGTTGATTTTCCAATATGGGTGCACTTTTTCCCTCATTTTGGCAATATTTTAGTGTGCAACTTGTCTTGGGATTGATCATTCTATAAGCATTCAGCTTGCACCCTAGATTTGGGTGTGTTTAAAGCATGTCACTTATATTTTTGGACTGTATCCTTCCCCTTTACCCTATCCTTGGGGCCCATTATATTCTAATTATATTTTTATCATTGATGGAATCAATGCATACAAGCATTGGCTCATATATATTTAATCTATTGCATGGGTTAGTCTCACTTTATTTTTTTGAGAGTCCATCCTTCTCTTTCATCCTTGTATGTCCTCTCAATGGGACATCATGGGTCATTTATTTCCAACTTCTTGACAACTCTTTTATTTTAAATTATGTTGATTTACTTGAATATCTTGCTATGCCTTCTCAATTAAGGGTAAACTGTAGACATCCAATTCCTAACACCATTTCTGTTAAAATTGTCAATCTTACTCAAAATGCACTAAAATGCACAATTTTAGCCAAAATCACTTAAATGTGCTAAATGGTTCAAGATTGTCATATACAAGTGCTGATTTAGGTTAATGTATCCCTAAATAGGGAAATGCATTTTATGTGATTATTAATTTTGACCAAATCATTTTGAGTCAAAATGATGAAAATGTATGTTGGTGCTTTCTATTACTCTTTTCTTCTAATTTTAAAGTACATGACATGTGCATGTGTTATTTTATATTGATAATGTCATAAATAGGATATTGGTGTATATGCAACTAATATTTCCTTCTAATTCATTTCTATTCAAATTATGACCTAGTAATATGACATTTTGATCACTTCAATTAATTTAGTATAACCAATTTTTAAAGAATTACTTAAAATTAATTAATCTTACTTAGGCTAATTAAACCAAATTATGAGCTTAAGTAAAAATTCTATGGAAGTTATTAAAAAATTATTTATTGTAAATTGATTCCTATTAACTACATCATTAAATGAAATCATTTATGGGGTGACATCTATAAGCCATAAATGCAAAAATATCAAGCTTATAGCCTCACATGCCTCTTCAATGCCCCTTTCTTCTAAATATTAATGAGGGTATTTATAGATTTTATTTACATAAATAGATTAATTCATGGCCACACATCTTGATCTCAAGATGGATGGTAATGATTGATCCTGATCAATTTGAAAAATCTATAAATAGGAGGGTTAAGACCACTTTGATTACACTTCATTTGTGTAAAATTATAATGTAGGATTCTCTCTATAAGCCATTTGAGTGTAGTTTTATAATACTTTATTTACAATAGGATATCTTCATTGAAAGACATAAGAATGATTTCATATCATGAGCCTAGTTTAGTTGGTGTTCTTGATATGATAGAGGAGCTTTGCCTTGCATCATTTTGTATACTTGAGCACCAAATAAAGGGTAAAATCAATGGGAAGATCTTAGCAAGGTAATATGTATGTGATTTCTTTCATTTTATCTTAATTTTCATTTGCAAAACCCCATTGAATAGGTTGGCTTAGTTTGTTAGTTCTGTATGCATTTTCTTGGTTTTATTGACTAATGCTTGATCTAACCATGTTTGTAATCCATCTATAAAAACATAAGGCAAAGGATGATGATGATAATGATGATGATAAAAAGTCCTATAGGTCTGATAAGAGTAAGAAAATCTTTAGAAAGCATGATGACATGAAGAATTGTTTCAAGATCAAAAGAATATTTTACACCAAGGAAGAGTGTATCTCATCTGATGAGAGTGAGAGAAGTGATTCTGAGAGTGAACACGAATTTGATGGTCTTGATGATAATAAGGTTATCTTCATGGATGAGGAATAAAGTTGTTTAATTTAAGAAGAGTCCATGTGGTTTGGAGGTATTAGTTGATTTAGATGAAGAAAAAGATAAAGGTGGACTTTTAGGCTGAGTTGATGAATGCTCTAGAAGAACTAAAGATGGTGAAGAATAAGAATAAGGTGATAAGGTCTCTTGTCAAATACTATAAGGATAAAATCATTTTTTTGAAGATATATTTAGAAATAACTCCAAGGAACATGAAGAAATAGTCAAAAAGATGGAGACTTAAATTCATATTATGACTACAAGCCTAAAGGCTAAAGAAGAAGAATGTGCTAAGTATGTAACTAAAGTGGATTCCTTAAAATCTAAGTTAGATTAGGTATCAACTAAGGTGAAGACATTTGTGAAGTTTTAAAAGTGTACCAATGATCTAGACAACATCTTGAGTAGTCAAAAGATTACTAATGATAAAATAGGTCTTGGTTTCAATGGAGACCAAAAGAAGAATACTGATGTGATCAATTAGAATTAGACCTTAAATATCAATGGTCAATCAAGGAATTAGGGTGTTGGTAGAATAATGACTAATACTATCAAGTAGCCTAATGCTATAAGGTATGTTAATCCTTTTAATAGTTATTAATATTCATGTAACTAATTTTTTCATACAGTAAGGCATTGTAGAAGGCCTTCCAAAAATGAATATGTTTTAAACTATGAGGAGATTAATCAAGTAAGAGGTGTGGGTCATGGTGTGTTTTCATCAAAAATAATGGTGTGTTTCAATTATCAAAAGGTTCATAATATTGTAAGGTTTTGTAAGCATGGATTCTCAAGTCAAAATAAAAAATTTGAGGCCCCTAGAGTGAAATAAAGAAGACAAGATAGTGAGTCAAAAATAAACGTATCTAAGGTGAATGATGACTAGTCTACAATTCCAAGTGAACTATTTGCCATGGTAGAGCATGTTATCACATAGGATTACACCTATCTTGATTTTGTATCTTGTTGTGCAAGTGCCTAATGATACAATAAAAAATATAAACAAAGCTATGGGACCTTAGAAATTTGAGGTTAATCTTTGGAGAAGGATGACTTACTTTCACTAAAATCTGATGCAAACTGATAGAATATCAATTTTGTGGAAATCAAGCTCTTAGTGTTTTTTGGATCCTAAACTAGGGTTTTGATGGGGGAAAAGGGTTGAAGAATTGAAATTTATAGAAAACTAAAAATATGGTGATTGTACCAAATATTTTATAGTGGATCTAGATGCTTTCTTGAAAAACAAAATAGAGAAAAAAATAGATTGGATTTTATTTTAAGCATAGATGCAAATTTGGAAATTAGAGGTAGTATTTTAGCTATTATTCAGAAAAGGGAAAAGGATATTTAATTCCAAACAATATTATCAAGAGGCTAAAATACCATATATGAATTTTCTTGAGACTAAAATTAAAAACAAAGTTTTCACAAATAATAAAATAACATGCACAACATAGAGATTCCAAAGACAAGAAAGGCAAAACTTTAAATTTATTTCTTTCAAAGGTTACAACTTGTAGTAAATATATTTAAAATGTAGAAAAATATAAATAACACTAAAAAGATAAATTGGGCCATGGGATCTACTCATATTGATACAAAATATGTCATAAAAGACATGTAGTTGTTGAAACTTGAACACTCAATTTAGACAATCATGCAGATCTAAAAATACTCATGTAAATAGAGGTGAGCTCTTCTATTTCTATCATCTTAGACTTATGGAATAGATATAACATAGCATGCATGAGTTGGGCATGATCCTGGGCATAGCATGGCATGGCTGGAACTAAAGATCTTCATGTAAGGCTTCTCCATCTGATAATGACCAAAAATAGCTCTCCATACAAGAAGAGGCATCCAAAATAAAACTTGCATATTCAAAATAAAATATAATATTGAAATAAATTTCAAGTTTCTTTTCATGCAAACCCTAGCATGTAAAATCTCAAGTGAGACTTTTACAACATCTAAGTCTTTATCGCTTTTTTCCAAAAAATAAATGTGTAATTTACACTTTATGACTGTACTTTTTCAAATAATTCACATTAATCAAAATAGAAAGTGCAATTTTCACTTGTGCTTTTTTCAACTTCCACATTCAAAAAATATAGTGTAAAAATATGTCTTTCTCTTTCTCAAAAGAGTTATGAAAAATAAATATGTACTTTTGAAATTATAATTTACAATGTCTTGAAATGAAATTACACATGATAGTAATGTTTGAAAATATTCAAAAGAAGGAAAATTAATTGATGTCCAAAATCTCTTTAGCTTTCTTATCATTTTCTGACTGCAACTTCTTTGTGTATTTGTCAAAGGCCTTGAATATTTCCTATATTCACTTTGTATTTGACCCATAAGAATGAATGTTAGAGGCTAAAAAATCTACCTATACATCAAATAGTTATCTTTTGAAGGTCCTTATGCCTGATATTTTAGTTCTCATCTGATCAATTGCCTTTTCATATTTGATGAACCTATAAATTAAACTTATTATAAAGACTATGTCTTTCATAGATTCCTTCTCAACTATTTCCTTAAAATGATTATAAACCTATTCTGCTTGGAAGAGATTATTGGCATCATCCATTAGTCGACATGAAATTAAATTCATCATGTCATCAATCTTGTATAGCACATCAATAGCTTTGTCAGGAGCCTTCTTGACTTACTCCATAGACTTTTTCAGTACTCTTATCTAAAAGAAACCATGTGTAGGTCCTCGTGCTTGGCATCATCCTTAAATATTTTCTCAATAATGAGGGTATTCATGTTAATAGATTGTATGTCTATTAACTTGGGATAATACATATTTAGGAGATAAATTTCTCCATCATAGATATTAATCTATTCCTTCAAAATTTCTCTGCTCTTCATGATGACTCCATAATGCTCCATCATGGCTACAAGAATTTTATTACTATTTGTGATTATTTCCTTAGACCATTCTTTTATAGCCCTTCCTATGTGCACAATATCTTGTATAGAATCAATTATAACTTGATCTAGACTGATTGGTTGCACTTCTATGGCTATTGTGATATTTCACCAGCCTTTATGAACTAGTTAAGTTTTTCAGTCAACTGATCAACCTTTTTTTTAAGATCATCCTTGGTGGCCTTATCATGATCAATTCTCTAAAAGAGAGAGTTGATACATGTGTTGTACATCATGCTTGAGTTGCTCTCTTGTATGCCAACTAAGGTGTATATGTAAAACATGATATATACCACCATAAGATCCTCTTTTGATTTTTCTAGTGGGGGATTATAATCTCAACATATCTCTCTCCCTTATCATCAGTAAATGTCCTCGAAATGGTCTTGGGAGTGGGTTTTGACTTCTTCTTGACTTATGACATGCCGAAGTCTAAAGTGATCAGATCAATCATTATTTTCCTCTTTTTACTCACAAATTCAATGATTGATCTTAGTAATTTAGACTTCAACATGTCATAAGTTAAGAAAAATTCAAAACCCACTCCAAGGACCCTTTTGAGGACATTTACTAATGATAAGGGAGAGAGATATGTTGAGATTGTAGTTCCCTAGATAGATAAATCAAAAAAAGATCTTGTGGTGGTAGATTATCAAGTTTTTCATATATACCTTGGTCAACAGATAAGAGAGGTAATTAAGCATGATTTGAAAATAGGTATCAACTCTCTCTCTTCTAGGGAATTGATCTTGATAAGGCCACCAAGGATGATCTGAAAAAGAAGGTTGAACAATTGATTGAAGCATTCAATTAGTTCATAAAATCTTGATGAAACATCATAACAACCATAGGTATTGTAGCCAATCAATCTAGATCAAGCTATAATTAACTCTATATGAGAGATTACACACATGGGAAGGGATACAAAAGAATGGTCTAAGGAACTAATCACAAAAGGTAACAAAATTTTTGTAGCCATGATGGAACATTATGGAGTCATCATGGAGAGGAAAGAAATTTTGAGGGAACAAATTAATAGCTATGGAGAAATTTATCTCCTAAATATTTATTATACTAAGTTAATAACCATAAAATCAATTGACATAAATACCCTCATTTTTGAAAAAATATTGAAATATGATGTTGAGCATGAGGAACTACACATGGCTACTCAATTTTGGACAAGAGTATTGATATAGTCTATGGAGTGATCCAAGGAGGGTCATGACAAGGCTATTGATGTGCTATATGAGATTGATAACATGATGAATTTAATATCATTCTAACCAATATATGATTCTAATAATATCCTCCAAGTAGAATAGTTTCATAATCATTTTAAGGTAATAATTGAAAAGGAGTCTATGAAAGACATAGTCTTTGTCTTAAGTTCAATTCACAAGTTCATCAAATATGAGAAGGCAATTGATCAAATGAGAACTGAAATACATAGTATAAGGACCTTTAGAAGATAATTGTTTGATGTACATGTAGATTGTGTACCATCTAACATTTATTATTATGGGCCAGATGTAGAGCAAGTACATGAAATATTCAAGGCCTTTGATACATACATAGAGAAGTTGCATACATAAAATGATAAGAAAGCTAAGGAGATTTTGGACATTAATTGATTTTCCCTCTCTTTTGAATATTTTCAAATGTTACTATCATGTGTAATTTCATTTCAAGATATTATAAATTGTAATTGTAAAATTACATCTTTGGTTTTTATAACTCTTTTGAGAAAGAGAAAGACACATTTTTACACTTTATATTTTTTTAATGTGGAAGTTGAAAAAAGTACAAATGTAAATTACACTTTATATTTTTATTAATTTGAATTGTTTAAAAAGGTGCAAAGTCATAAAGTGTAAATTTCATGATTCATTTTTGGTAAAAGTGATAAAGACTTCGATGTTGTAAAAGTATCACTTTAGATTTTGTACACTAGGGTTTGCATGAAAATAAACTTGAAATTTATTTTAATTTTATATTTTATGTTAAGGTGTGGAGCTAAAAGCTTCAACTATTTGCAGACACAAGGAAGGATGCTGAAGAACCAGAGCCACCGGCGTCGGCAGTATGACCGACATCGGTCAGATGTAGTGGAGAAGGAGACCGGTGACGGCAAGAAGTTGGCCGACGTCGGCAGCACTAGACAAGCAGGGACCGGCATCAGTCGCCTGTGTAGTCCAGAACTGCTGTTGACAAATAGTCAGTTAGTTAAACTGAGTGTTTGCATACTAAGGGGCTAATTTAAGTCACGGGCTATGTGTCTAATTTTAGTAGTTAGAGTTCTATTTTTGTAAGCATGGGATCCTATTTAAAGACCCATAAGGCATGTATTGTATTTATTATAAGGCAAGTAAAAGCATTAAAGCTAACAAGGTCAAGGAGATCTACAGGTGTAAGGTCAAGGAGATCAGCTGAAGCATTCAAGGAGGGATAGCAACTCAGGCTTTAGAGTTGTTATGTTGAGCAAGAGAGAGAGGGAAGAAGGTCTTGAGGTGTGGCAAGCCTTTGAGGTGGAAGAAGAAGTGGCATCTTCCTTATTGTATTTTCTTCTAGTAGTATTTAATACAAGAGTGTGTATTGTCTCTCAAATTCTTTGTTTCAAGTTTCTAGCTACTTTATCATTTTGGTATAATTCTGTGTTTAATTGCATATAATAAAGTAATCAATTGTGCTCTAATTGGTAGAGCTACAGATCCCTTGACAAGTGGTATCAGAGCTACAGTTTGCAGGAAGCAGGGTATTGTTTTTTGATTACAAGTCATTCACAGGGTTTTCTGATTGAGTGGGAGTTCAGCAATGGCAGAAGAAAGTAGACTATGAATGGAGAAGTTTAATGGCAAGAATTATCAACATTGGAGGATGCAGATTGAGGACTATCTGTATCAGAAGGATTTGTACTTACCATTGGGTGGGGTTGCATGCAAGCCCACAGATATGAAGGATGAAGAATGGAACGTTCTTGATCGAAAGGCTCTTGGTTCCATAAGGTTGAGCCTTGCATCATCTATGATTTCTAGCTTATCACAGTGCAAGACGACGGAAGAGTTGATAAAGTCCTTAGCAAATTTATATGAAAATCCCTCGGCTTCTAATAAGGTATATCTTATGAAGTAGCTATTTACTTTACAAATGCAGGAAGGTGGATTGGTACATACTCATCTCAGTGATTTTCATGGTTTGGTAAACCAACTAGCTTCAGTCAATATTGTTTTTGATGATGAGGTAAAGGCTCTCTTGATTTTATGTTCTTTGCCTGAAAGTTGGGATGGTATGGTTATGGCAGTAAGTAATTCTGCATCTGCTTCTAAAATCTTAAAAGTTGATGATGTTGTGAGTGTGATCTTGAATGAAGAAATACGCAGGAGAAGCACAGGTGAATCATCAGGGAATGCTCTAAGTGCAGAAAGTAGGGAAAGGCAAAGGGAGAAGGTTGAGCAAGGGAAATCAAGGTTGGGAAGGAGATTCGAGTCCAAAGGTATTACCTGCTAGTTTTGTGGAAAGAAAGGACATACAAAGGAGTGTTGGTTGAGAGATAAAGAGAATCAACATGCAAGTATTGAAGAAGCAAAGGATGCAAATATTGTGATGCAAGATGCTCTCATACTTTCTTCAGATAGTCAGGTAGGATCATGGATTTTAGATTCTGGTTCATCTTTTCATGCATCCCCAAACAGAGATTTGTTCTATGAGTATGAACAGGGAGACTTTGGAGTTCTTTATTTAGGGGATGGTATGCCTTGTCAGATAGTTGGCAAAGGGAAAGTGCAGCTGAGATTGCAGATTGACAACACATGGGTGTTGAAAGAGGTCATGCATGTTCCAATTCTGAAGCAGAGTTTGATTTCTATAGGAAGGTTGGGAGATGAGGGATGCACAATAACCCTCACAGTAGATTCTTGGAAGGTTACCAAGGGAGCACTTGTTCTAGCAAGAGGTAAGAAAGTAGATACTCTTTATCTGTCTACTTGTATTACTGATTCCACTTCTGGTGTAGATTCGAAGATGTGGCCTAATAGGCTTGGTCACATGAATAAGAAGGGAATGGAAGTTCTTGATTCAAAAGGTATGTGTTCAAATTTGGAAAGCACAGATACAGTTCATTGCAGAAAGAGGAAATTTGATGCTTTTGACAGGAACAAAGAAGCCTTGGTGTTTATGGAGGAGATGAAGGATAGAGACTAGTCACAGGGGCTAAATAAATCTGAGCAAGGTAGCATGGATAGAGGTTTGATCCAAGAAGAGCTCATGGATGAAAATTTCATCACTTATAGGAACACATAGACACTAATGTTGGTAGCTTGGCACCAACGTCAGTCATCCAGATACTGACATCGGTCATGTGCAGACCAATAGGATCGGTAGGTCAGGCAGGAGAAGTCTGATGTTGGTCATAAGGACTGACATTGGTAGGAGGGACACCGGTGTTGGCTAGGGAAATGACGTCGATAGTCAGGGTCAGTGCAGGGAATCGACATCAGTCGGGATCAGATTGGGAGATGGCCTAGATCGGTCACTGAAATGGATGTTGGGTGAATTAATAAGTCTCAAACACCCATGTGGAGGTCAGGAAAGGTATGTGAACCTCATATTTGTTGTTCACCTTCTTTATATTGTTTACTGATAGTCATGAACTAGGAAGATGGAAGAAGCAATGCAGGTAGAATTTAGAAACAGTGGGAGCTTGGCATGGTGAGGAGTGTGAGTCCTTGGAGAACCAAACAGGTATTTTTTGGTAGTGTTGTCAGCTAGAAGAAAGCACTGGATAGAGGGATGGATTCCCATTTTAGAGAAGAGAGTGGATGGACACATGAAACAGAAGGCTATGGTATATGGTCTTGATTGTGTTGCAGAACAATGGAGGTTTGACCATTGTATTTTATCTTTACCAGGTTGGATAATATTAGCTACATTATCTTGTTATTGTATTGTGTTACTTGTTGTAGGGTTTCATTTACAGGGAGTTTTTTCTAAGCTAAGGGTAGAGTTGGTTCAGAAGTATGTCATGGAGAATTTGGGAGCAGAAAAATTATTGTGGCATAAGAGACAGGTATTGCATCACAGGTTTGCGTGGTGGTTGGTCTTCAAGAGTGACATTGAAGAGGGATACAAAGCCTAAAGAACAAAATAGATGGTGTACAGGTATAGGTACAAGTTGTAGCTATTTATCTCCAAGTGGGAGATTGTTAAGGTGTGGAGCTAAAAGCTTCAACTGTTTGCAGATGCAAGGAAGGATGCTGAAGAACCAGAGCCATCGGCGTCGACAGTATGACTGACGTCGGTCAGATGCAGTGGAGAAGGAGACCGGTGATGGTAGGGAGTCGGCTGACGTCGGCAGCACCAGACAAGTAGGGACTGGCATCGGTCGCCTGTGCGGTCTAGAACTGCTATTGATGAACAGTCAGTTAGTTGAACTGAGTGTTTGCATGCTAAGGGGCTAATTTAAGTCGCAGGCTATGTGTCTAATTTTAGTAGATAGAGTTCTATTTTTGTAAGCATGGGATCCTATTTAAAGACCCATAAGGCATGTATTGTATTTATTCTAAGGCAAGTAAAAGCATTGAAGCTAGCAAGGTCAAGGAGATCTATAGGTGTAAGGTCAAGGAGATCAGTTGAAGCATTCAAGGAGGGATATCAACTCAGGCTTTAGAGTTGTTGTGTTGAGCAAGAGAGAGAGGGAAGAAGGTCTTGAGGTGTGGCAAGCCTTTGAGGTGGAGGAAGAAGTGGCATCTTCCTTATTGTATTTTCTTCTAGTAGTATTTAATACAAGAGTGTGTATTATCTCTCAAATTCTTTGATGTCTCAAGTTTCTAGCTACTTTATCATTCTAGTATAATTCCATGTTTAATTACATATAAGAAAGTAATCAATTGTGCTCTAATTGGTAGAGCTATAGATCCCCTAACATTTTATTTAGAAAAGCCAAGTTCTATTTTGGGCACTACTTCATGCATGGATAGTTATTTTTAGTCATTATTAGATGGAGAAGCCTTGTATGAAGATCTTAAGTTTTATATATGCCATTATATGCCCAAGATCACACCCAACTCATGAATGTTATGTTTCAACTATTTCACAAGTCCAAGACACTAAAAATAGAAGAACTCACCTCTTTTTGCATGAGTATTTTCAAATCTTCATGATTTTATAAACTGAGTGTTTAATTTTCAACAACTACATGTATTTTATGACATATTTTATATAAATATGGGTAGAACCCATGGCCTAATTTATCTTTTTGTTGTTAGTTAGTTATTTTTTATTTTGAATGTATTTATTACAAGCTATAACCTTTGGAGAGAAATAAATTTGAAGTTTTGTCTTTCTTGTCTTTGGAATCTCTATGTTGTGCAAGTTATTTTATTATTTATGAAAGCTTTGTCTTTTCTTTTAGTCTCAAGAAAATTCATCTATGGTATTTTACCCTCTTGATAATATTGTTTGGAATAAAGATCCTTTTCCCTTTTCTTAAAAATAGCTAAAATACTTCCTCTGATTTCCAAATTTGCATAAGTCTATGATTAAAATAAAATGCAATCTATTTTATACTCTATTGTGTTTTTCAAGAAATCATCTAGACCCACTATAAAATATTTGGTGCAGTCATCATATTTTTAATTTTATACCAATTTCAATTATTTGATCCTTTTCCCCTACAAAACCCTAGTTTAGGATCAAAAAATCACTAAAGAGTGAGATTTCCACAAAACTATTATTCTATTAGTCTACATCAGATTTTAGTGAAAAGCTAGCCTTCTCTAGAGATTAACCTCAAATTTCCAAAGTCCCATAGCTTTGGATCTTTTTCCATTGTATCATTAAGCACTTGAAAAACAAGCTACAAAATCAAAAGAGGTGAAATCCTATGTGATAATAATTTTTGGCATGCTCGGTGGGACCCAAAAATTATGAAAAGATTGGTGTTATTCTCAATGAGCATTGTATGAGTTTCATCCAAATATAAAATCACTTGGTGACTCCACTAGCTTAAAGACTCACAATTTCAAGGTGACGTATGCTAAGCAAACAAACAAGATCATCTACTAAGGGTAAGAGGGCTGATTTTTTAGAATTATCATTTCCATCTAAAAATAGTTCAAAAATAGTCACCCCTCAGTGTAAGGTATATCCTAAAATTTTATTCCCATTCCCTTTGGTAACCCCTGTCTGTGTTATACCTCCCACAATGGCTATAAATTAGAATTTCATATATTTCAATATAGGCAGTCCACTCATTTTATCTAAGCATGATGATATACCAGTCTTAGCCTTAAAAAACTTACCATATTTTACTGGTGAAACATCTACCACTACTTAAAAACACATACAAAATATTTCTAAATTTTACTTTATCCATAATGTGGTCCAATATAATGTTACAATTAGACTTCTAGTCTCTTCTTTCGAGGGGAAAGCTTTACAATAGTATAGAGGCTTTGCTTCTACCTCAATCTGAATTTGGGATGAGTTGGGTGCTATGATGTGCACCCATTTTGAATATAAGAGTGACCACCTTTCCTTGGTTGAATAGTTAAATACTATTCAATGAGCTCCTTATGAGCAAATGATTGACTTAAATTACCATTTCTAGAAGACATAGAATAGAATCCTAGTCTTCATTAAACTCACTACAAATAATGCCCTCTTGTATTACATAAAATCCCTTAATAGTGATATAGATGTGATGATTCAGTCAATGGGTGACACCACACTTCCTAAAGCTTATGATATTGAAATAAGGGCATACAATTATTTAATCCAAGATAAATAAATTACACCAAGACTATCAATGCCTTATTTCTAGAAATAGCTACTATTCCCCCACCTGCACTTGTTTCAATTCCCACTATGAACAAGGCACCTAAGAATGATTTATATGAGGTCAAATCATTACTCAAGAGTTTTGGAAATGATTTAGTGCTGATGAAAAGTTATCAAACCCAAAACTATAAACATTTTTAGGAATCTAACCCTACATACCAAGGGAATAGTAGTCATATCAAGGTAACAACCAACAACAAGGATATAATTCATAACCAATACTTCTAAATACCCATGCTTTATTAGCGTTAGGAGATTCCAAATCTATTTTCCTTATTCAAAATAATTTGGCTCAAGAGCACAAGTGGTGTTATCCTTGAAATCATCCTCATAATTAGAATACTTACCTCAATTAAATAATCAGTCAAACCTTGATGGTGAAAGGTATAGAAAACATTCAAGGATAATAGGAAGAGTCTACTTCCCAACAAGCAGACACACAAGAACCTTCTCAAAGTGAAATAACTCTTCTAAACTAGTAGGAGGATAATTTTGATGGGATATGCCATGATGAACCATTTTTTAATGATAGAGGCCCTGTAGTAGCTAATACACATTCCAAGCAAAGAGAAATAGAAGTTGATCAGCCCCTAGGGTAGACCAAGCTTTAACCTCTAAAGTGGTAATAAAACCAATAAAGAGTAACATAGTACAAAGGATAACCTTTGTACCTACAAATCAATTCAAAGTGAAGGTGTCCACTCCAAATATTGTAAAATAGGATGTAGCCCCTATGAAATCATTGACAAAGGTTGGTAATATCCCTTTTATCATAGTTGATAAAATGAAGAAGACTAACATGAACATCACCATGTGGGAAGCACAATCTATACCAATACAAAGGGACTTACTACATAAGGCTCTAAATAATTTATAGATATCAGAAAAGGTTATAGCCAAGTGGCCTACACCTATGATGAATTTATGTCAGCCTCAAGCTAATAGTAAAATAGGAAAAAATGGTAAGTCTTCTCCCTTCTATATTTTGCTTATAATAGGGAAATATGTGGTAAACAATTACATGGTAGATTTGGGCGATAGTAGCTATATAATACCCAAGAAAATAACTTATGCTTTAGGAATAAAATACACACTTGTTAATAAAGGAGTAGTATAACTAGCTGGGACTATTGTTCAAATAGTGGGAACTATAAAAGGACTGAACCTCACTATACATGCTTTCCCAAGCCTATCAGTTACTCAAGATATTTTAGTCATGGATCTTCCCCTACTTTGCCATTTGTCTTTCAAGAGATTTCACCACAAATATGGGAGGATATATATCTATAAATTGGTCTCACATGCTACTTAGAACAAGATATATAACTAGAGTAACAATAAGAGTTGAGCTGATTGTAAAAGTTCATATAGAACCATATAATCCTATTCCTCCCATAGGAATGAACTGTACATTACAAGATCAAGAGGAGGAAGAAATGGACTAAGAAAATTCAACACCTATAAAATAAATTATAGACACGCATTTGGATAAGTGGGGATCAACCCTATAATTTTATCCTTATGACTATGTACATAAAATAGGATAGGGACATATTACATTCATGAGTAATACATAATTATCCTAAATTTAGTCAAACTAGTTGAAGATCTTCAAGGGATGTAGTAGTTATATTTTTATGGCTCAAGAAGTAAAAATGGTACAGGTGCAAGAATTATATTGATTTCCCTACACAAAGAGATCTACTTATACTCGGTCAAACTTCAATTTAGTTGTACTAATAATATATCTATGTATGAAGCCTTGTTTTGAGGCCTCCAGTTATCCAAAGATAAAGGAATCAAGATTTTATTGATATTTGGTGATAGTGAGCTCATCATTCACCAAGTTAGATAAAAAATTGTAGCCAAAAACAATTTTCTAAGGTCTTACATACATAGGTTTTGGGACCTATTAGAAGATTTCACCACTTTGAATATTTAAGTGATGACAAGGGCATAGAATAAAGATGATGACCACATGGCCTTGAGAGGGTCCTAGTATAAACTACCTATTAAAATAAAGAAGCAAAAATAGCATGTGAGACTGATTGTAAGGCCTTCTATCCCTGATAATGAAACCAATTAGCAAGTCTTTGATAGTTATAAGTAATTTGTAAATTTTTGAGAGAAGAGGTCAAGTTCTTAGAAAGGAACCAACTAAGGCTATAATACTAGTATGGTGATTAGATTATATAGCTAAAAATGAAAAAGCTACCTATGGGTCTTGTTACATTGGAAAACATATTTAACTTGGATGACCAACTAAAAGGTGAAAAAAAGAACATTACCATCAATGAAGAATATTGCAAACCCATCACCATCTCAAAAGGCAAGTCTCTCAAGATGGGCAAGTTATGAAATATATTAGAGAAGCATGATTTTTTAAAATTATGTCAATAATTTGATGATAACTTTGATTGGAGTTATCATTACTTAAGAGGATTTGATCTAATTATAGCAAAACACACTATAGAATTGGATCCAAATACAAAACCTGTCAGAAAAAAATAGATACCCATCAATCTTAAGATTGAACCCTCAATTAAAATGAGTTCTCTAAGTTGATAGAGGATAATATAATATTTTTGATCAAGCACTCATCTTGGGTAGCAAATTTGGTCCCTATTAGAAAGGAAAATGGTTAAATCTAGTTGTGCATGGACTTGACAGAGATAAATAAAGCATCATTGAAATATCACTAGCCTCTTCCCCCTATGGAACAAATTCTATAGATAGTATTAGGATCTAGAATATTATCTCTTATAGATAGATATTTAGGTAATAACCAGATCCTAGTATAATAATAATATCAATTTAAAATTACCTCCACCACCAAATGGGGCATGTACACATATGAGAAGATGTCATTTGGTCTTACAAACATAGGTGCAAATTTTTAGAGAGCCATGGATATGACATTTAAGGGTCTGATAATGATATAATTTTAGTATATCTAGATGATATTATAGTCCACTCAAAGTATGTTGATGTACATCTAGATCACCTGAGAAATATTTTCAAAAGGTGTAGAGAATTTGGTATTTCCCTTAACCTAAATAAGTGCATGTTTGTAGTACATGAAGGCAAGCTACTAGGACACATAGTATCAAAGGAAGGTCTTATAATATACCTTTAATGAGTTAGATCCATAGATACATTATCATTATTGAGTCACAAAAAGGGCTTACAAATCTTTCTTAGGAAGATCAAATTTGTGAGAAGATTTTTACTAAATTTTGCCTCCTTGGAAAAACCCCTTACTATAATGTTAAAGAAGGGAACTCTTTTCAGCTAGATGAAAGAAGGGAAAAAAGATTAAAATCCATCAAATAGTCCATCCCCCAAGCCCTTACCCTAGTCAATCAAAAATATAAGAAGGATTTTATTCTTTATGCATTTGGAGGGGAAGTATCTCAACAATTCTGACTCAACACAATCAAGAAGATTTGGAACATGCAATGTCTTTCTTTAGCTAATCTTTGAAAGGTTGTGAAGAGAATTATAATTTTGTGTAAAATTATGTCTATGTAGTAATTAAATAATTGAATAAATTTAGTCATAGGATCTTCAATAATAAGGTACATCTGATCGTGAGTCATCAGAGCATCAAAAAATTTCTACTGAGTAGGGATATAAATGAAAAAATAGCAAGATGGATCATCAAAGTCATGGAGTAAGATGTGGGTATCACTAATAAAAGGTTGGTAAGAGGTAAAGCATTATGTGAACAACTAGCTACTGGCATAAAAACCATTGAACTAATATCCAACATAGTGTATGTTCTAACTACATCTCAGTTAGACAATCCACCTTCTTTCAATAGATGGATTCAAGACATGACTCATTTCTTGGAGATAGGTGAATACCCTTATGACTTAAAATAGTCAAATAAAATGTATTCTTTACTCCAATAAATCCCCTATGTCCTTATTGATGGAATTTTATTTTAGAAGGATATGAATGGAGTCTTATTAAGATGTATTGAGCATGAGCAAGTTCCAAAAATGCTCAAGAAATTTCATGATGGACCATCAAGAAGACATTTTTTTGTAAGGATTGCAACCATAAAGGTAATGAGAGTAGGCTAATATTGGCCTAAATTATTCAAATATGCCCATCAATGGGTAAGAAATTGTGAAAAGTGTGATTCTTCACTGGTAGGCAAATACTAACTACAATTCAAGTAGATCAGCCATTCACCAATGGGGGTTAGATTTCATTGGCATGATAAATCCACTTTAAATCATGGGTCATAAATGGGTTCTCATAGAAATTGATTATTTTACATGATGGAATAAAATGGTTATTTTAAAATATGTCATTGAAATACCTATTCTAAAATTTATAGACCACATAGTATCAAGGTTTGGTTTTTCTCACACCATCATATCTGATAATGCTAAGGCATTTGTAGGCACTAAGGTCAACAAATGGGCCATCAAGAATAATATATAACTAATCACTTATTCAAATTATTACCCCCAAGGTAATGGCCTAGCTAAATCAACTAATAATAACTTGATTAGAATTATCAAATGAACTATGGAAGATAACTAGAGAACATGACATACAAAACTAAAATCGGCATTGTGGGCTGATAGAATTACATTTAAAAGAGCCATAGGTAATTAAAATTTCATGATAGTATATGGAAGAGAAGCATTATTACCACTATCAATTGAGCTTCCATATTTATAGCTCAATCACCAATTAGACTTGATTGACAATGATGAAATAATGGTGAGACTAGCTAAACTCATGGAGTTTGAATAGATTAGGCATTGATAAATAAAATTATTGGAAGTAAATTGAGCACAAATTGAAAAAACTTTCAACAAAAAAGAAACTAAAAGAAGCTTCAATGAAGGAGACATGGTCCTCAAATGGGATGTAGATAAAGAAAAACTAGGTAGACACAACAAATTTGATGTAATATGGATTATTCCATATATCATCACTCAGTACAAAGGGGCCAATGCATTCTATCTCTCTAGGCTTGATGGAGTAGAGCTACCAATCCTAGTAAATGGGATATACCTCAAATCTTGATTTTCAGGTAAGGAAGTTATTTTGAAAAGATTAAACTTTGTAAATAATAGGGTTAGTAATGTTTTTAATAAGTGCTCCTACATAGGTTAGACTCATTAAGATTTGTGTCTTTAGGTTTTTTTCCCTTGTTTTGTTTGTCTATTTTGTTCATGTCTAGGCAAACCCCAATTTTTTCTTTCCTAGGTTAGAATTTTTTCAAAGAAAAGTTTATTCCATACCCAATGTCTTAAAAAGCTACTAGATTGAAAATGATTAGCAGGTAATCATCTTGTAGAGGTCACCAAAAATGTTGAGATTTTTTATCCCAAAAATCTCACTACATCTAACACCCTAAAGGAGAAGCCCTTTGATTTTTGGAAAAAACCCTGAATCCTTCAAAAATACCCATATTTCCCTAAACTATGGAATTTGAAACTCTAGATGTAATTTTCACTTGTGTAAATTACTTCATGGGTTCTAGATCCCACGAAGCACCAAAACCCAAAAATCACATGATCTAGAATTTAACATGCACTTTTCACATTCTTGAATATGCAAAATGCATGGTTGGATTTGGATCCTACCATGCACATAATTTGGTGGAATCTGGAACTTGGCATGCACTTTACACATTTTCACAATGTGTAAAGTACATGATCGACTCTCGATGCTACCAAATATTAGTAACCCCCCTTTCACAAAATTTGAGACTTGAAGTGCACATTAAAAATTTCCAAACATGAAAATTGCACCATGGTCTCCACATTCTACCAATACTAACCAATTCATAACACCATAAGACACAAAACCTCAAGTACACTTTGCACATTCCAAACATTCAAAGTGTCCCATGGGTTATGCCTTCTACCAAAGACTACCATCTCATCTATGGAAAGTGGACCTACTTCAATTAGGTCCAACTTTTCCCAACCCACCAAAATCCATTCCCATATAATGTGTAACTTGAAGTGTACATTGCACATTTTAAACATGCAAAGTGCAAATTAAGTCCCACTTCCCACTGAGACTAACCTTTCCATGGAGAGTGTACCTACTTCAAGTAGGTCCAACCTCAACCACCAACCACTTCAAGCTTACATTAATTATAGGATTTTATCTATAAAAACTAAGTAATTATGGTTTTTCATTATCATTTTTATTGTTAATTATGATCTTCAAGCTCCAACCATTCACACTATGACTTCAAACATCGAGCTGTGTTGGACCAAGTACCAAACCACATCTATGTTTAAGTTGACATGTTATTTCCATGGTATTTCCTTTGATTTTCTCACATATATTCCTTTGAGTTGTAAATGTTTTCTGAATTGTTTTCCTTTTTGTAAAATTTTCATTCTTACATAAAAATATCATTATTTTTTCTTAGTGTTTCTCTAGGACTACCTTTATTATTTTGTTGTTTATTGAGAGGTTTACAATCATCTATTTAGGGTTGTTTCTAAGGTTAACATATTTTTCCCCAAAAGATCATTTCTAGAATAAAACCCCTTTTTTTCCTTAGAGATTTTTGCATTTCAAAACTAGGGTTTCCTCCAAGTGAGTATTTCAAGCATTAAAAAACACTAGCAAATATTCCATATAGATTCCCCAACATCCCCATGGAGAATGGACCTACCTTAAACATTTGATAAGCCCTCAATAATTTTAGCACCATGTAGAGTGGACATGATCTAATCACCTCCCACTTTTCCTATAAATCTCCCATGCCTCAATCACCATGGACATTGAATGTGCTCTAAGTACCTCCAAGTTCTATGGGAGAATATAGGTACACTAGACACCTGCAAGTTTTGCCAACTCTTATAGTTGGTTTCTCAAAAGTAGTAACTTTAGTTTCCATACCTCCCAAGTGAATGATGTTCAAATCTAAGGTCCCTATATTGACTTCTTTTTTCAAGTCTAATATGATGGAAATAACAAATATAAATTTAGGTCACATTGACCTAGGATATTTCTAGGCCAGGATAGGTGTAGATTTCAAAAGTGACTAGACATAGAGTATTTATGACTCTAGTTTACCACAAACTATAGCCTTTCCTCTTTCTAGTTAAAACCTTGAGTTGATATTCATAATGTCTTAACATTATGACCTTGATAGGAGACAAGTCTTCATCGAGAAAGGGGAGAAAGGTCTAGATCTTGATCCTGACTTCATCAACATAGTATTCACCATCCCTTAGTTTGAGATTTATTTAGATATAACTCCATAAACATTTTCATATTTTTATGAGGAGAATAAATATGGATGTCAAACTATTATCAATAAATAATGGCTCAAGACTCCCAATTATTCCTCCACCAAATCATCCAAGACTATGTATAGGTCTTATTTTATAGAGGAAGTGGGAGACATTATAACATTGATACATAGAGTCATTAACAATCTTGATGCCAAGTTTTATTAGGATTAGATGCACTAGTATACATAGATCATCAGGGAAAATAAGTAGTAGATACACTAGGCCTAATTGATACGTGATTCCCTCCACAACCAGCTAATGAAGGTGCAAATGACTAATAAATTGTATATGACATCATACATTTTCTATATCTTGGCCAAAGGAAGATTGTTCCCAAGCCTAAATATAGTTACTAGAGAGATTAGTAAAGTCTATAGTTACTATCATGATCTCACATTATAGGTTAGTAGATAGTGATTTAGGATATTTAATGATGCTTTCATTTACAACATCATCATCATGTTTGATCAAGAGCTTGGGAAGATAAGATTTTCCAAAGTGGCAAAAGATGAGATTACCAAGTGGGGGTCCTTCTTAATATAATTTCCCACCTATTCCTACATCTAAGTAGCTATATTTATTGGTTGTCCTTACACACTTCCCTAGCATGTAAGTGATAAATGGGTATTATTAGAGTTGGTTAGGTAACTAGTGGATACACATAAACTCCTTTCAGATAGACATAAGGTAAGGATATAGTTTCATACTTATATTATCCATTATACATGGTAATATCTTTTGAAGGATAGAAATATGAAGGTAGAGATGTGCCAAGTAACATTAAGGACCCTAGAATCTAGACCTTACTTTGACCCATATGGTAAGGTCACTACTACACTAAATCTGGCAACATATGAACATGTGCCATATTATGAGGATTTCTAGGAATATTGTAATGACAAAGAAATGGTCAAAATGAGGGACTATTATATGATTTCCCTAAAACAAATAAATAACTATGATCTGGCACCAGTCCTTGATGATTTGGTGGATAAAAATTCTAGAGTAGATCCCATCTACCTTACATAGATCATTACTAAGCCTTTAACACTAATAAGCTAGTTAGTTCCTAAATATTCCTCACTATTCGATAGAATAGATCATAAATTGGATACAAAGGAGTGCCAAGAATTCTCCCTGTCAACTTAGATTGTTGATGGAGTCAATAAAAATAGACCAAGTTAGAATGTTGATTAAATAGATATTGAAGAGGTCAATCCAAAAGGGATATTCAATCCTAAGAGGATCATGAAGAAATATCAATCTATTAAGGACATGGAGATATAGGAATCTCTTAATTTTATGTTGTTTTAGTACCTTAGAGAAGAGGTGACTCCATTAAGCTTCATGGAGGCACTCAACTAGTGAGTAAAAGCATGAAAGATGTTTGTTATTAGGGATAAACTTGTATTCTTTATTTTAGATCCAAAGTTTAGTCAATAGTCTATTGGAGGTGTGATTGTAAGAGATGGGTTACAAAGATTTTGTATGATGACTTGATCAAACTAAGTCACATTCATGATAGTGCCTGAATATATCATGGAGATAAGGAAAGCATGATTGGGTACTTCTATGAGTTGAGTTCCTATTTGGTTGATCAGAGGAAGGTTAAACTTTTTTAGTGAATAAATAATGTTTAAAGTCTAAGGATCAGATGGAATCTATCAATAAATGACCCTTTTTCATTAAATTCAAAGGGGTAGAAAGTTCTAGTTTGGGAGAAATGTTAGTTTGAAGAAGATCTAGCCTAGTGATATGTGAATGATCAACTTTATTTGAGTGTTTGCCATCAATGACAAAGGGGTTTATTATTGAGGTATGTTCTTATTATTGGTGTTATGATATTTATTTTTTCATTGATGTCAAAGATAATATTAATGTCATTAATGTCAATGTCAAAGTTGAGGCCATACATGGTGAAATGATATGTGACAAAGAAGTCTTATGACAAGATAAAATCTGAAGGAAATTTATTGTTTATCTATTGAGATATAATTTTAATTCAACTTGGTAATTCTTCTAAGGTTAATGGCATGTCAATGTCAAGATGAAGATACAAGGTAAGTATACTTTTGAGCACTAGTCTTAAGGAGCATTGTCATATCATGAGCATGTGTGTGAAGATGGTGGTATGATAAGATGGATACACACACGTATTATTGGATGTTTAAGAATTCCCAAGCATTCATATAAAGTTTTGAAACACTCAAGAAAGTTTCAAGGTACACATTCAAGGGTATGGTCTTAAGCCTAAGCAAGCAACCAAACTCGTCCTAGACTTTACCTAACCTAATGAAGAGTCTTTAGGTGTTATCAAGAATTAAAATCATTGGTATAACATGTGAGAATATTTTTTACACTATTTAAACATATGTATAAGGTATATAAGCTTTTAGAGGAGGTTTCTAGGTCATTTCTTGGCTTATTTTTTGCTTAAAGAGACCTAGTGAGAAGATACAGGCTTGGTAGCATGATAAGGTGATAATTCTAAGGATTTTAAGAAGAATATTGGAAGTGTGCGAGTAATGTATGAGGTTTTATGACATAATAATGAGGTTTTGAGAGAAGTACAAGAGGTATAAGGTGTTTTCAAGGTCTAAATATGGTTTATAAGAACCAACAATAAAAGCCTTATTATCTTATAACACTAACTCAAACTAGCTATGATATGTACTTATTTGAATGTTATTTTTTGGAAAAAAAGATAAATTTATAATTTAAGTTATAGAATTAGGGGTCAAGATTTTACAATACTTCCCACAAGAAAGAATGAGCAGTTTAATCAAAATGCCTAGTACTGCACTATGAATTTAACCATTAAAACAAGCATCTACTAGTTATAGCCAATATTTGGCCCAAGTGCCACAATAAGAACAAAATTTCCTTACAAAATAAAATGTCATTATGGACAAATAAATTGAATAGGTACAATAGGTATACCAAAAATCTCTTAACCTAGCTCATAACCTCAATGCAAGGGTTATTTCTAACACATCACTTATTGAGAGAGCTCCTTCAATAGGACAAAAAATAAATACCTTAGGATACATAAGTCAAAACATAGACCCCTTTAGTTAAATCATGTTGGTTGATGATATGTATAATGTTCATATTTAGATAGAAGATAATATTTATCAAATTTAAGACCAAACCCAAAATGTTGTGGATAACATCCAAGTACAATCTAATTTAAAACAAAGTGGGTATAACTTAATACTAATAAATATACAATATATTCCTCTAAAAATTCTAAAAATTCAACAACAAGGAATAAGTATACCTATTTCCCAAAATCAACAAGCAAACTCCACTGCCCAACTAGTTATTTCCTTGAATGTGTAATAGGAGGTAATGAGCCAACAATAGACCAACTCACCACCATAAAAAATGTAGAACACTAAGCCACCTAAATAGGTGATAATAAATTTTTTACCACAACATGCACAGACCAATGTACCTTATCAATCACAAACATTGCCTAATAAACAACATATTCTTATTGGTCAGAAAGTTCTAGTTGGTCAACAACATTTGCCAAACCAACAATTTTTCAAAACAACAAGTGTCATTTCAATAGTTAAAAAAATAAAAAATATCATCCCAACAACAAATTCTAAATCACCAAAAAAATATTGTTTCAACAAGTGTCGATCCAATAGTAGGTGTTTATCTAATAACAAGATTCTTATGCACAACATGTATCAGGTGTCTAGTAATAATTTCCTTTCATCAAATGGGCATCACATATGCAAAAAGGATCCAAATACCAACACCTTCAATAGTAGGTATCTAGTCAGCAGCATATACCCTATATTCAACATAGTTCAGTAAGTTCCCTCCCAATCCCACCAATACTAACACATTCTATAAAGCAAAATGTCATTGTCGTAGTCATAATTCATTAAGCAAGGTCATGTAGCCAACCCAAAACAAAATTTGATTCAAAAATAGTGTATTTTTTACCCACAGTATAACCCTAATACATAGATATGCATACTTTTTCATCCAACTAATTCAACTAGCATCCCACAATATGTCTACCCTAGTCAAGGTAATCCTCCTTTCACCACACAATCTACCCAAAAATAAACCATCCCTTATGATTTCTTAGCCCAAGATTTTTAATAGATGAAAGATGCAATTCAAGTGATACATGTTCAAAAACAAATGAATAAATTAAAACTAGAGGAGATATGCTCTTACCCATTCAACATGGAATATTTGAAAATACCATTTCCACCAGGTTATAAGCCACCTAAATTTGATAAATACAAAGGCAAAGGTGAACCTAGAGATAATTTGAACCAATTCTTTGTTTCCTATTAGCCAGTGGCCTATAGTGATATATATCTTCTTACTTTTCCCAAGGAGTCTAGATGGACAAGCCTTGGAATGGTTGTTGAAATTACCAAAAAACTTTGTACCTGACTTTGATGATCTCTCAAATAAGTTTTTACAACACTTTTAATAAAATATTGAGTACAATATTACTATTGTGGATCTAGGCCAATCTAAATAAAACCTTATTGATAGATTTTTTGCATACTTGTAACATTAGAGATCCCTCTCAAGATGATTTACACACAATCTATTAGAAAAACAATTGGCTGTCATATTCAATAAGAGATTACATAATGATATATCATATCATATAAAGATTCAATTTGTTCATACATTTAAAGAGGTCATATCAAATTGAATACATATTGATAAATCCCTTGTTAACAAAGGCATAATCAAGGTATCCTCTTCCAATTAGAACTAAAACTAGAATCAAGTCTAGAACCATAATCAGAATAAAAATCAAATACCAGCTTCAATGCCATCTCAAGACAACAACAATGAGATACCTAAACCCTACAGCCATAATAATAATTTTATTATCAATGGGTTACTAAATCATTCCATGTTTATATGGTGAAAAAATTGACTCTTTTTATATATCCACCCACTCAACAACCACTTCCTCCATACATTCAACCAGGGCCTCCATAAAAACCAATCACCACAAAATCAAAACCAATTACAAATCCCTCCTCTAATGAGAAGACCACTTATTACCCACCAATTTAGTGACCTAGGTGAGCCCAATGAGTTTTTTTTCTAAATTTTGGTTCAATAAAATATGATCAGCTAGCTTATACCAAATCCATTTCCTAGAGATACTCCTTTTCTTGATTGGTACAAAGAAAATAAATTTTATGAGCACCATCATGTTAGAGGGTATTCTAATAGATGATGTATCTAACTCAAACATATGATTGAGAGCATGTTGGAGAATGGAGAGATCAAAAGAGACACCCATGCTACTATGAATAACCATAACTTGGGTATACATAAGAAATCATTTCCATAACTTAATAATAATAAAAACTAGCAGCAATACCAACAACAAGAAGAATGGTATAGATATCCATTATAGAATCAATAAAACAACACCAACCACAACAAAAACAAAATGGTTGGAACTAAGGTCAAAATGATAAAATAAACTAAGGAGGTCATCATGTCATTACATATACCTACAATAATGTTTTAGGACACATTTCAAGTGGTCATTTTTCCACCATCACTATTAATCCTAGGCCAACTACCAACTGACTTAGACTTTCACACAACAATGCCTATTTTTTTAATAATACCTACCAACCTCCCTATGCTAGTGATTCTTCTATGGGATATGTTGATAATAAGGCACCATATCCTTCAAAAATAATCATTTAAAACCTCCCTCCCTACCCATCTAACTATTAAAACCAAGTCTTAGATTGAGATTGTAAAATTGTAACTTGAAGAACTAGAGTCACTATCAAAGGACCACAACCAAATACACCAAATGAGCCTAATCAACCTTTTGTGACTATCATAAATATACCAAATGATAAAATTAAGGGGAAAACCTATAATATTATGGAACAAATAAATAAGACACCTACACACATCTCCATCATGGATTTGTTATGTATATCTACCATCCACAAAGACATCTTAAATGAGTATTTGAACCAATCCCTTATCCCAGATGATACCACTCTAGACAATTTCCAAGCCATGGTAGGAAACTTGAACCCTAGACAGCATCTCACATTTGACCACCATGATATGTCTTCCCTAGGACCTCTACATAATAACCCATTATATGTTAAATTTTGTATAAAAACCATAGATTTAAATGTGTCCTTATAGATAATGGTTTGAGTCTCAACATTGTGTCTTTGAAGTTGGTCAAACATCTTAGATATACAATAACTGAATTATATCTAGAAACCATTATTATCAAGCATATGATAATGAATAATGGGAATCTCAAGGTACCATTAGCTTGTTGGTGGTGATTCGGCCATTAACTCATGATACTTTGTACCATGTTTTGGACCTAGAACTATGTTATAGTCTATTATTGGGTCAACCATGGATTCATGAAATTAGGGATATACCTTCTACATTGCATCAATGTATAAAATTTCCACACTTAGGAATGGAAGTGATTATACCTATTGATCTTCAGCCATATTAGTATTCTAAATGCCTTGAGGCCAAGTATAAAAGCTACAACTGCCAATTTGGCATGAATCCTATGCCCAAGTTAAACAGTGACAAAGATGAAAAAGGAAAATTTATTTAATCAGGACCATAATATAATTACATAGACATAAATAACTCAACCTTTATCTCAGTCATGCCTCCACCATAAATTTATAACCAATTCTATGTCACTAAAAAATGCCTTAGAGAGTATAGTACCCATAATGCATTCCATAATTACAAATTGCCTAAAAACTCTAAAGTTTATGGGAGACCTAAAATCAAATCTACTTGTATGGCATGGGACACCAAAGGAAAATCTTAGTTAAACAAGCCCATTATATTCAAACCAACCTATAGCCTACAATAAGACCCATTAGTATAATATGATTCATGGTTCTACACTAATGAGTTGGTTGATTGTTATCAAAGCACAAAGTATCCTATTCCAAAATAGATTATGGATCACTTAGCTTATGAAGGTAGAAGCCTCATATTACATCAACAAGGAACTATCAAACTAGTTTTAATTACTATATATAAGGGAACTCATGGTATCAAATTTAAATCACTTAGGGTTGACCTCACATACCTAATTCATATTCCAACACCAATGATTAGCAATAATGATGTTAGCAGTGACATAGGGTTGTATTATAGAGTATATGATGACCTTAATGTTACAAAATTATTTTACACCAATGTCATATGTACCATTAAACCTATTTATCAACCTATGACTTTAACCCTTTACCATCCATAATTGATAGACTAGGACCAGTAAGAGTCAATAATGTCATTAGATGAGTTTGAAAATGATGAGGCCATATATAAATTTTTGGGTTTACTGATTCATATACCTCTTGGAAACCACAATCAAGTATTTTCTATTATATTATATCTTGTTGCCTAATTTTGAGACTGGGTGAACTTCCCTAGCTAAAAAGAAAAACAAAATCAAACATAAAGGTATAAAAGTGAAAACCTCTTTGGGGCACTTTCTGACTAGAGAAAAAAAAAGAGAAAGGTAAGTCTCTTGGTGAAAATTAGTTTTTGTTGCCACTAGAAGTGTTTTTACACCCCTTTTTCTATGAAACATATGAGACCTTTATCCCATAGTCCATGTATGGATCATATTTCAATACTAAAGAGTAGCATGCTTTTTCACATATTGTTTAAGAGTGCCTTGAGTTATTTTTATCATGGTTGATGCTAACATTAATATATTTTTATTCATCTTAATTAGGGGAATTAGAAAAGATAGACCATCTAGAGGATGGTGTCTTTGCCAATCAATTCAAATCCTTGCCAACTATTCTACATGATGGTTATGCACTTCTAGTGAAAGACACTTCAGAGGTAAATATTGGGACTTTGGATGAGATAAAGTGTATAAAACTAGGTGCATCCCTCACTAAGGATAAACATGAAGTTTTTACATCCCTTTTTATGGAATTTGTGGACATATTTGCATGGGCCTATGTAGACATGCCAGGTTTCGACCCTACCTTGGTCTTACACCATCTCATTATACATCTTGATGCCAAGCCTATTAAATAGAAGTTGCATAAGATGCATCCTCATATTACTATGTTAGTAAATAAATAGTTGTAAAAACTCTTAGATACAAAATACATTAGGCCAATCGACTATTTAGAGTGGATTTCAAATATTATGTCAATAAGTAGAAAGATAAAAGGTATCAAGATTTGTACTAATTTTAGAGACATCAACAAAGCCTACCCATAAGACAATTTTCCATTGCCAATATTTAGATGATAGTAAACTCAATAGTTGATTATGAAATTCTCTCTCTACTGGATGGATTTTTAGGTTATAATCATATCAGTATCTCACTAAAAGACCAACACAAGAGTACATTCACCACTCTATGGGGAACATTTTGTTATCAAGTAATGTCATTTGGACTTAATAATGTTGAAGCTAAATACTAAAAATCTGAGAGTGATTTTTAATGACATGATGCATGACATTATTGAGGACTATGTCAATGATATTTTAGGTAAATCAAATACCCATGTTGATCACCCAGCCATGCTATGAATAATCTTTGAGAAACTAAACGAGTACAAATTTAGGATTAATCCAAACAAATGTTTATTTGGTAACATTTCTAAAAAATTTCTAGGTTTAATTATCTCTCATATTGGAATTATAGTTGACCTATCCAAAGTTTGTGATATTACAAAAATACCACCACTCTCTACATTGAATCAGCTCCATAGTTTACAAGGCAAGATTTAATCAATTAGATGCTTTATCTCACAATTAGCTAATAAATGCCATCCATTTATGCACTTGATAAAGAAAGGTGTTATATTCTACTAGAATGAATATTGTTAAAAATCATTTGATCAATTAAAATAATATCTCACCAACCCACCTATTCTTTTGCTAATAATGCCAAACAAGACATTACTTATTTACTTGTCAGCCAATGAAGATACCTTAGGGGCACTTTTTACATAACATGAATAACATGAAAAGGAACATGTCATATACTATCTAAGTTAAAAATTAGTCACCTATGAACATAACTATACAGTGATTGAAAAAAACTATTTATAAATGGTGTTTATAGCCCAAAAACTACATCATTATATGCTAAATAATAAGCCCATTATTATCACCAAAGTATATCCACTCAAATCTATACTTTCTTAATCAGCTCTATAAGGCCGTATGGTAAAATGGATTATGATATTGAAAAAAATTGAAATTGAATATGCCAACAAGAAGCCATTAAGTAGAAAGTACTCATAGATCAATGTGTTAAAGCTCCTCTCCAAGATACTCAACCTCTTACATTTGGATTTCCAAATGAGGCCATTATGAATATTGAAGAATCAAATGCACCTCATGAGGCCTTTATATATGTGTGTGTGTGTGTGTGTGTGTGTGTGTGTGTGTGTGTGTGTGTGTGTGTGTGTGTGTGTGCGTGCGTGCGTGTGTGTGTGTGTGTGTGTGTGTGTGTGTGTGTGTGTGTGTGTGTGTGTGTGTGTGTGTGTGTGTGTGTATGTGTGTGTGTGTGTATATATATATGTGTGTGTGTGTGTGTGTGTGTGTGTGTGTGTGTGTGTGTGTGTGTGTGTGTGTGTGTGTATGTGTGTGTGTGTGTATATATATATATATATGTATATGTATATATATATATGTATATATATATATATATGTATATATATATATATGTATATATATATATGTGTATATATATGTATATATGTATATATACATATATACATATATACATATATATATACATATATATATACATATATATATATATATATATATATATGTATATATATATATATATGTATATATATATATATATATGTATATATATATATATATATGACATTGTTGGTCCCATATATTCTTTCTAGGTAATGTTGGTCCAAGTAGGGTATTGAATATATATGCGACCAACAATGTCATATGTCAATTTGGATTTCTATACCCTACTTGGACCAACATTATATTGTAAAATATATGATTAAAATCTACTTCATTTTTTTAACTTTGATAAAATCTACACTAGCATTGAGGGAAGTCTATGAAAGAGTGTGTGGATCCCACACTAGTAAGGAAATCTTAGCCAAAAAGCTACTATGTACTAGTTATTACTAGCCAATGATAGAAGTAGACATAGTTTCATATGTAAAGAGGTGTGTTAAGTGTTAGAAGACTTCCAATATAATTCATGCTCTAACTAAGACACTCAAACCATTGACAACACCATGGTCATTCTCAATGTGGGGACTCAACCTTGTTCGAAAGATCATCCAACATCTTCAAATGGCCATAAACACATCCTAACTACTATATAATACTTCACTAAGTGGGTGTAAGTCATTCCCCTCACTTATGTTATTGGTGAATATATCTCTCAATTATTATTAAACCATCTCATTCATCATTATGGCATACCCTCTGACATTATATCTAAGAATCACATATCATTCAAGAATAAAGATGTGAAAGCACTTTTTTTTTAATACCACATCCAAAAACATTTATCTACCTCATATTATCCTCAAGGAAATGGCCAAGCTAAGGATTATAATAAATCCATTATTAATATTCTAAATAAGATTATCAATGATGCTAGTCGTAATTGGCACTTGCAACTATTTAATGCCCTTTGGGTATACCATATCACATTTTATACTCTGATAGGAGCTACATCCTATTAAATTGTTTATATAAATCAATTCATCCTTTATGTCGAGGTTGATTTTATTTCTATCTAATTTTTTTTTAGCACATCATCGATGATGAATACTATAGAGTGGATTTCTTACAAGAGCTAGACCTCCTCAATGGTAAATGTTTGGCCGACTTGAATAATATTTAGGCTTATCAAAACCAACTCAAATGCCAATATAATAGGTTTATAAAGCATCATAAATTCAAGCTTGGTGACTTGGTACTAAAAGAGAATAAAATAATGTGAATTCTAAGTCCATGAAAAAGGGAAAGTTCCAACCAAATTGGTTAGGGCCCTATGTAATTGTTACCAATAACAGTTCTAGAGCACACAAGATCTCTACACTAGAAGGAGATTAACTTGATGAAACTTTGAACATAATACATCTCAAATATTTCTATGCTTGATGTATCTTTATTATTGCATACAATGATCATCTAAGTTATGACACATTCTACCTGTTATTTGTACTATACCCATTTTATGTTTTACCATACCCTTAGCCCTTTGCCAACTAGTTATTTTTATCGAACCCTACTTATCATGTTCTACCTTGGCTCTAATTCATTTATACTTTAGGCACATTTAATGGTTGATGATAGATTTAATTACAACAATAATTTTAGGATTACATGTTTTAATGGTAGTATATGAAAATAGTATGATAGTGGATCTAGCAATTACATCCTTCATTTGTTGCTACATTTGACTAGTACTAATTATAAATACTTATAGGAAAATTAAGAACAACACCTTTACCATTAATTTTTGTACCACATTCCCATTTTTTCCTCATTTTAATTTTACCTAAGCTTGTTGGTACTTAATTAGATGCCTTTCAAATAGGTAGAACTATAGTGACTCGAGGTCCTAACAAGACTATGTAGGCAACACTCAATTAATATTGAGGTCATCTCAGTCACCCCTTTGCCACACTCTCATTTTTTATGATTAATCTTAATTTTGAACACTCTCATCATTTTGTGAGATTTAATCATGTGTATCTCTTAATTATTAATGGAGTTGAGATATTGAAAACACCAGAACATTGGAAGCAATTTCCCACTTTCACCACCTTTTGTGTAGGAAAAAACATAATGACTTAAGGTCTTAGTGGGACTATATAGGCATCACTCAATTAACATTAAGGTTAGCTCAGTCACCTCTTTGCCACACTCTTGCCAAATTTTCAAGCAACTTTAAGTTTGAAAACTCTCACCATTTTTCAATATTTAACCGCATCATATCTCATAATTATTGATGGAGTTGAGATACCAAAAACACAAAAACATGTGAAGTATTTCACTTCCCTTTATGTAGGTATAACTAAAGTGGCTTGAGGTCCTAATGGGACTATGTAAGTAGTGATAGATTCATGTTGAGGTCAGTTTAATCACCCCTTTGTAATACTCTCACCATTTTGTGATCAACCTATCCATGCTCTTTCCATTTTGTGAGTTTGACTATTTTATGTCTCATAATTCTCAGTCAAGTTGAGATACCTATAAAATCCCAAAAACATATTAAATAGTTTTAAAATCCCTAAACATTTGTAAAATATCTAGAAAATCCTAAAAATCACAAAATCATGAAAATTGGCTTAGGAATTCCATGCAATATATATGACCATAAAAATTTTCTAAGATTGGCCATATTATCTATTCAATTTATTTCTAAGACCAATTGGTATTTTTCCTTCCATTTCTAGGAGAACTACATCTACTTGAGGTTCACACAGACTATATAGGCAACACCTAGATACATGGGGTATCTTAGGTTATCTCAGCTACACATTCCTTTTTTTTTACCACTTCTTTGCCTTAAGGATCTTAGGACCCCTAACTATCTCATGATTAACCACTTATCATTTAGTTTCCCTATCTTTATTGGAATTAATCCTTATACTCTCCCCATTTTATGAGTTCATGTTGTGAGCATTGTGTATTTAAATTTGATACACTAATGACCACTTGTCTTCATCTTAGACTCTCTCTATTTTATGAGTATTCTCTATTTAAATGTTCTTTCCATTTTTCAATCTCATTCTCCTTCCAAGCCATAGATATAGTAGACACTATGAATTACCAAACATAGTTCATGAGTGGATATTCATCTCTTGAATTTTAGTATGGTTTTAGCCTAAACCATACTATTTCATGTTTGCATAATTTTTTTACATTGATGCTTTCATGATTATGAAATTTCATCCCCTCTTCTCTCACACACTCACCATTTTGTGAGATCATTCCTATTTTCCTCTACATGTTAATCATTTTTTTTCATCATCCATTTTATTTTATCCCATATCCTCATAGAACTATATTTGACCTAAAGTTCACATTGGATCGTGTGTCCATGGAACTATATAGGCAATGTCCACTTTCTTAATGCATCTTAAATCAACTCAGCTACCCCTTCTTTTTCTTATATTCCCCACCCATTTTGTTTGTTTTATGTGTCATTATCTCCTATAGCCAAAAGGCAATGTTTATCATCTTGTTTGTATCGTTACTTCCATATAACCTATGTGCAACCTTGTGCTAATTATTCTTGTGTTGTACCAAAGTCATTGATACCTATGTTAGGGTTCACCCTTTCACCAAGAGTAACACCTCTATTACACATGCATGAATAATTTGTTTTCTATTTTCACCAATATTTTGATTAACCATTATTTGTGTCTCATTGTTTTGATTGTTTTGTTCACTTTGTTTGTTTGTGTGTGTTTTATTTTATTGGTGTTTTATTGTTTGTTTTGTTTTATTTTGTCTATTTATTTATTTGTTTTATTTTTTTCTCTTTGCTATCGCAATATTATTACATTTTGTTTACACTTAATTCTTGATTATCCATATCATGTACTTTGGTTATGAATTTTTTTTATTTAGTCTTACACTTGATTTAATTGTTCTATTTACACTTAGGATTTAATTATTCATATCTTATTCCTGAGTTTTTCATATTTAAATTTATATTAAGTTTTCCATGCTTAAAATATGAATTGTTTTGTTAGTTATCCATAACTATCATGCATAATATTACAATCTAAAGCAAAATTATGCTCATGAAGTCTTATAGTAATGGAAACATCTCTTCGATAGTCATAAATATAGTCAGCTATCCTAACACATGCCTCAATCAATGAATAATAAAAAATTGAAACAAATTATTTATTATGTGTTTATATATATGAGCATATCTGAATAAGAATACATATGAATCATACAACATAATAAGATGATAATCCCCAAAGAACATCTCTTACCTTAACCCATCTTTTTGGGCCTCCCCTTATGACCCAATTTCACAACATGATTTCTCTACCTATATCCCTTTTTTTTTTAATATGTATCTTCAAACTTGCATTTAAGATAAAAATGTGTTGTTATCCTTTTCTAACACCATCTTTTTGGGCCTCAAATTGAGACCCATTTCACAACATGATTTTTTAACTTATATCCCATGTTTGTTTGAATATGCATCTTTGAACTCATATTTAGACTATAAATGTGTTATCCTTTACTAGCATCATCCATTTGAGCCTTCCCATGAGACCTATTTCACAACATGATTTTTTAGCTTATATCCCATGTTTGTTTGAATGTGCATCTTTGAACTCATATTTATAATAAAAATGTGTAGTTATCTTTTGCTAACATCATCCTTTTGAGCCTTCCCATGAGACCCATTTCACAACATGATTTTTTAGCCTTTATCATATGTTTATTTGAATGTGTATCTTCAAACTCATATTTAGGATAGAAATGTGTTGTTATCCTATACCAGCTCCATCCTTTTGGGCCTTCTCTTGAGACCCATTTAACAACAAGATTTTTCATCCTATATCCCATTTTTTTTAATGTGTATCTTTGAACTCACATTTAGGCTATAAATGTGTTTTTATCCTTTTCCAATGTATGTGTTCCTGATTATAACCACCTTTGGTCAAATTAATGTGTTTCCCTTTCTATCTCTGATTACAACCACCTTTCAGCAAATCAATGTTTCCTACTTTTTTTCCTAAATATAACCTCCTTTTGGCAAATTAGTGTTTTCCATTTGGTTCCTAATTATAACTACATTTGGACAAATTAATATCCATCCTACTACCCTATTAGGGTATCTATTTATGTTACTAATTATAAATGCCTTTGGTAAAACCAATGTCATACCTTTTGTTATTGATTATAACCACCTTTATTAAAATCAAAGACTCCACATCCATTACTATCTATAACTACATTTGTTCAATTCAGTAATGCCACCTCCATTTCCATCTAGATTGTGTCATTTTCTTCATTTTAAGGAAATGTTTGATGATTTTAATTTTTCCACCCAATCCCTTGAGGTGGAATCAATTGATTATTGACTTGTCTTTGGGTCATGAACCATTTGGATTAATGACTTTTTCATTCATAATGCCTACTCGAATAAGGGCAAACTTAGACACCTAATTTTTGCCATTCTCATGATTAAACTAGAATTTAGTTTAATTTATATAAAACAACATATTTTAAGACTATAAATTACCTAAATTTCCTAAATTTATCTATGTAAGGAATTTAATTTCCAAAAAATGTGATGAGGTTAGTTGGTTTGGTGTATTACTCCATATGTATCACTAACCTGATTGTTAGGTTGTGGAGCTAAAAGCTTCAACTATGCAGATGAAGAGGAGGATGCTGAAGTTCCAGAAGTACCGGCATCAGTAGTATGACTGAAGTTGGTCATGATGAATGCAGAAGGCAACCAGCATCGATAGGGAGTCAGCTGACGTTAGTCAACACCAGTTAGACAGGGACTGACGTCGGTCACCTGTGTGTTCCAGAACTATTTGTTGCACAAACAGTTAGTTTGTTGAACTAAGTGTTTGCATGTAAAGGCTATTTTAAGTCTAGAGTTGTGTGTCTATTATTAGTAAACTAAGAGTCTAAGTTATTGTTTAAGTCTGGGATCTATTTATAGACCCATTGGCATGTATTGTAATTATGTGCTGAAAAGGAAGGCAAGGAAGATCCTTTCATTATAAGATCATTGAGTTGTAGGTTATTGCAAGATCATAGGAGATATACATGTGTAAGTATGATCTATTGAATTTTAGGTTGCAGGTTCATGGGAGATCTACTTGAAGTACTTTAGAGTGCTTGGTGTACTGGGAGGGTTATTACTGACTAGTTGGAGAGGTGAACACCAATTCTGTGTGTGAGTTGTGTGTTGGGACAATTTTTGGTAGGAGAGTGAACATTTGAAGAAGAATTACTATACACTTGAGGTGTGGAAAGCCTCTGTAAGGTGGAAGAAGTGTGGCATCTCTTTATTTTATTATTTTCTATACGAGTATTAATACAAGATTGTATATTGTCTCTCATATTCTGTGTCATCTATGAATTATAGTTACTTGTTACTTTTGGTTATTTCCACATGTTTAATTACTTGTATTTGGTAATCATATTGTGCTCTTTCTGAGGAGCAAGATCCTAACAAGTGGGATCAGAATAAGGTGTGTTGTTCTTGGATTCCCTGACAACTGGTATCAGAGCTTTTGGTTGGGATACTAACAGGTTGGATTAGATCTGGTTAGTGTGTGTTGATTACAGGTTACTCACAGTGGTTTCTATTTGAGTGGGAGTAGAGCAATGGTAGAAGAAAGTAAGCTATGAATGGAGAAGTTTAATGGCAAGAACTATCAATTATGGAGGATGTAGATTGAAGATTATCTATATCAGAAATATTTGTACTTACTGTTGGATGGGGTTGATTGCAAGCCTCAAGATATGAAGGATGAAGAATGGGAGGTTCTTGATCAGAAGGATCTGGGATCTATAAGGTTGAGTCTTGCATCGTCTATGATTTCCAACTTATCACATGCTAAGACAATGGTAGAGTTGATGGAATCTTTGGCAAATTTATATGAAAAACCCTCAGCTTCGAATAAAGTATTTCTTATGAAGCAATTATTTAATTTACAAATGTTGGAAGGTGGATCTGTTCATAGTCATCTTAGTGATTTCCATGGTTTGGTAAACCAGTTAAGTTTAGTCAATATTGATTTTGATGATGAAATTAAGGCTCTCTTAATCTTATGTTCATTACCTAAAAGTTGGGAAAGTTTGGTAATGGTAGTTTCTAATACTGCGTCTGCTTCAAAAATCTTAAAAGTGGATGATATTGTGAGTGTGATCTTGAATGAAGAGATACGTAGGAAAAGCACAGGTGAATCATCAGAGAATGCTTTGAGTGTTGAAGGTAGAGGAAGGCAAAGAGAGAAGATAGAGCATGGGAGATCAAGGTCAAAGATATGCAGGAGATCCAAGTCTAGGTATGGTAGAATAACGTACTGGAAATGTGGAAAGTAAGGGCACTTAAAGAGAGATTGTAGGTCAGTTGAAGATCAGCATGGACATGAAGAAGAAGCAGATGTTGTAGATTATGTTGCACAAGATGCTCTGGTATGTTCCTTAGATAGAGTAGAATCTTGAGTTTTAGATTATGGTGCCTCTTTTCATGCATCCCCAAATAGGGAATTTTTTCATGACTATGTCTAGGGAGACTTTTGAGAAATTTGTTTAGGGGATGGTAAGCCTTGTCAGATGGTTGGCAAAGGGAAAGTGAAGCTAAAATTGCAGACAGGTAACACATGGGTGTTGAAGGAGGTCATGCATGTCCCAATTTTGGAGCAGAATTTGATTTCTATAAGAAGTTTGGGTGATGAGGGTTGCACAGTAACTCTCACAGTGGACTCTTGGAAGGTTACCAAGGGTGCACTTGTTATAGCAAGAGGTAAGAAAGTAGGTATGCTTTATCTATCTACTTATATTATTGATTCTCTTTCTAGGTTATCTAATTCAACTGTAGATTCAAAGATGTGGCTTAATAGGCTTGGTCACATGAATAAGAAGGAGATGCATATTCTTAAGTCAAAGGGTATGCTTTCAGATTTGAAGAGCATAGATTGAGATTTCTATATGCAAAAGAAGAAGGTGATGTTTCTTGAGGAATCTAATGTTCATGATAAGAGTAGGAAAGCCTTGGTTTTCAAGGAGAAGGTGACGGACAGAGTTTAGCACAAGGGGCAGAAGAATTCTGAGCAGAGCAAGGTTGATTTAGACAAGGGTTTGATCCAAAAGGAGCTCATGGGTAGAAGTTAATTCTCATAAGCAAAACATAGAGACTGACATCAGTTACAAAACTGACATCATCATCTAGATAGGGATCGATGTCAGCTATGTGTAGCCCAATGTCAGTGACTCAGGGATAGATAAACACTAGCATCAGTCAGGGGGAGCCGATGTTGGCGATGAGCTAGTCGCATGGAACTGACGTCGGTCAGGTGCAGATTGAGATGTGACTGGCATCAGTCACTGAGACAAATTTTGGGTGGACAGCAAGCTATCAAGGAGTCTCAAGCACCCATATGGAGGACTTAAAGGGTAAGTAAGCCTCAAATTCATCATTTCTCCTCTTTACACTACTTATTACTCACTGATGGTAAAGAACCAAGAAGTTATTAAAGAAGTAGAGCAGGTAGATCCAAGAAACAGTGGATGCTTGGCATGGATGAGGAGTGTGAGTCCTTGGAGGAGAACCAAATAGGAGTTTTTGGTGGAGTTGCTAGCTGAAAGAAAGCACTGAGAGATGAATGGATGTTCAGGATGAAGAAGAGCAGAAATGGATATGTGAGATAGTAGGCCAGGGTATATGGTATTGAATAAGATGCAAGACAATGGAGGTTTGATCATTATATTTCTCTTTACCAGGTTGGATAATATTAGCTACATTATCCTATTACTGTATGATGTGTTTGTTGCAGGGTTACATATACAGGGAGTTGTTGAACTAAAGGTAAAGCTAGTTCATAAGTATGTCATGAAGAATCTGGGAGCAGCAAGATTCTTTGGCATGAGTGTGTTCTAGGGACATGGAAGGTCACATGTTGACTTTGTTTTAGGATGATTGTGTGAGACCGGTTAGCACGCTGATGGTTAGACAGTTCACAGAATAGTGTCTTGATTCACATAATGAAGTTAAGTGCATGGTATGTACTAGACCTAAGTTTTCCCAAGCAGTGGAAGTTGTCACAAGTTTGGAACCAATCTGGGAAAGAAGCATTGGAAGGCAGTTCAGTGGATTCTTAGAGGGACCAGCAACAGGTGCACATGCTATGTAGGGTCAAGTTATTTTCTACATGGGTTTGTAGATGTGGATATGGTAGGTGATTTGGATGACAGGTGTTGCACCATAGGTTTTGTGGTGGTTGGTCTTCAAGAGTGATCTTGAAGAGGGATACAAAGCTAAGGAAACAAACTAGATGATGTACAGGTATAGGTACAGTTGTAGCTATTTATCTCCGAGTGGGAGATTGTTATTTTGTGGAGCTAAAAGCTTCAACTATGTAGATAAAGAGGAGGATGCTGAAGTTCTAGAAGTACCAGCATCGATAGTATGACCAACATCGGTCATGATGAATACAGAAGGCAACTGGCATCGGTAGGGAGTCAGCCGACATCGGTCAGCACCAGTTAGATAGGGACCGATGTTGGTCACCTGTGTGTTCCAAAACTGTTCATTACACGAATAGTTAGTTTGTTGAACTAAGTGTTTACATGTAAAGGCTATTTTGAGTCTTGAGCTACGTGTCTATTATTAGTAAACTAAGAGTCTAAGTTATTGTTTAAGTCTGGGATCTATGTATAGACCCATTGACATGTATTGTAATTATGTGTTGAAAAGGAAGGCAAGGAAGAACCTTCCATTGTAAGATCATTGAGTTGTAGGTTGTTGCAAGCTCATAGGAGATCTACATGTGTAAGTATGGTCTATTAAATTACAGGTTGCAAGTTCATGGGAGATCTACTTGAAGTACTTTAGAGTGCTTGGTGTATTGCCAGGGTTATTACTGACTAGTTGGAGAGGTGAACACCAATTCTGTGTGTGAGTTATGTGTTGGGACCATTTTTGGTATGAGAGTGAACTTTTGAAGAAGAGTTATTATACACTTGAGGTGTGGCAAGCCTCTGTAAGGTGGAAGAGTGTGGCGTCTCTTTATTGTATTCTTTTCTATACGAGTATTAATACAAGATTGTATATTGTCTCTCATATTCTGTGTCATTTGTGAGTTCTAGTTACTTGTTGCTTCTGGTTATTTCTGCATGTTTAATTGCTTGTATTTGGTAATCATATTGTGCACTTTTTCAGGAGCAAGATCCTAACAAGTGGGATCAGAACAAGGTGTGTTGTTCTTGGATTCCCTGACACTGATTCAGTTCTAACCATAGTCAAATTATGACCTAGTAATTTGGCACTTTTGGCATGTTAATATATTAATTCATGACATTTAAATCAGATTACAAAAGATAAAAATCACTAATTATATTGAAAATCATAATTAACTTGACTAAGAAAAAAATCCAAATAAAATTAGTGAATTTCATTTACTAAAAAAGGAATTTTAGCCAAAAATAAAGTTAAAGAGTCAAATGAGTTAATAAAGTGATTTATTATCTCATAAATATTCAAAAATATGACTCACGCCTCAAAAATATCTAAAGTAAGTTGTCATGCCTCACAAATATTAAAAATTGAGGTGTCAAGATTTCATGAGTTCCTTAAACCCTCCTTTTGTTAGACTGACTTAACCAAGGTTAATTTAGACTCAACCCAAGATAGAATTTAACCTAGCCTACCCATGGTTAGAGTTAGTTCTTTGATATATAAATACAATTTCCCACACTATTTATAAAAAATATTTTGTGTATAAGGTTATCCCATAGGAATACCTTCTTGAAGTCTTTGAGAGTAGTGTTATTGTGCCAAAATTTTACCAAGCTTCAACACCAAGCCACATGTTACTATTGTAGAGATGATACCACCATAGAAGAACATTTCTAAAAGACTACAATCATCATAGGTTGATCAATAACATTATTATACCAACAAGTAAGCATCATATATGACAAGGGAGGTAAAAAAAATTATTTTATTCATCTCTTTTTTGTGTTCTTTCTTATTGTGTTATAATCCTCTTAGTTCTTAGGCAAGAGGGTTTAGTCTTAGTGCATTGTTATTCTTGATGTTTTCTCATTTTAACTAACAAGTGACTAATCTATGTTCTATTTCCTCTTTAAAATCCTAACGTACACAATCATGAACAAATAAGTAATCATCAATTAAGTGAACATTCAATCTCAATCCAATAGTAGTCACTCAAAGTGTAGATTATATCAAGGTAAAATTAGATTCTATAAAAATAATGGTTCAAAAATTAAGTAATGAATTTCTAAACATGTAAAATAAGATGAGTAATATTTCAAGGTAAAATAATGATCATAATTTTAGGTTCCCAAGATTTAACATGCCTTTAAAAAAGTATAAAAATAATATGGAACGATAATAAGCTAATAAGCTTCTTGAGATCATCTTGATAGAGTCAACCTTGCCCAAATGGTGCAAGGTTCAATCATAACATAACATGGTGAGATTAATTATGTATAGTTTTATTCAATGTTTGAAATATTTTAGAGAGAAATAGAGAATCAATAAATAATGAACAATCCACCAAAACCATCCCATGCTTCTAGTTACTCAAGCATATCTATGGTCTGAGAAACTCAAAAAAATTTATTCCCAAGTGAAGATGATAATAAACCAGAGGATAATTTGTATGAGGTCCATACTTTAAACAATTATAGATAAGCAATTACAACTTGAGGAAAAAACAACCATTCAGCATGTCTACTCTTCCAAACAACATGATTATCCCTCTGTATTAAAGGTTGAAAATAATTTACCACCCTCAAAAGGGAATGATTAGCCCCTGAATATGGAAGTGTGGAGTAAATGAGGATATAAGATCATTGAGGACATAAAGAAGATAAAAGTGGACATAAATATTTATGAGTTGATCCAGATTATAAAATTTAAGGAACTCGTGTGGAAATCTATTATAGGGAAACCTATCATAAATGAGCCAAAATCCACTCATATAAATGTCATATACAAAATTAAGATGGAATTTCCTACCTTATTATTGACCATTAGATCATTTGGTAAGAATATACATAATTTCTTAATTTATTTTGGACCTTTGGATACTATAATGTCAATGCCCATCTACTAAATACTTGGATTTATTTCAAGCTAGTCCAAAAGGATGTTTTCACAATTAGATAAGATAATAGTGCCTATAGTTGGAGAATTGAAAAATGTGAATATTTAGGTTGCATCTGAGCCACACCTATAAATAAATATTACTATGTACCTAGGGATATCATATATTAATATATATGGGTTGATGTAGATACCAACATGTGGCATATAACCCCCTTAGTTAGTTATATGAGTCCAATTTATTAGGATAAATGAGTAACATGTGGAATTAATGCATTGGGTAATGGTAGGCCTAAATTGGTATTAAGAGGTTACCCATCCATTTTTATTTATATAGAGATATATATAAAAGAGGTGAATATCATTATAAATAAACCAAGCATTGAGTCTTCTATTATAAGAAGATATTGGAGGTTGTCCCCTTGAAAAGACATTGTGGAGTTATTCCATCCTAAATGAGTATTATATGGCATTGCCCTACCTTAAGGGTAATTATTCTATTTCTACATATATTAAATATTTAGACATCTTGGCCCACCTAAACCTTAGATTTTTAGAATCCTTAATATCTTGCAATCGGTTGTGAATTTTTGTACAATTATTTTTGTGGAGATGAATAATATTTTAAGGAAGTCACAATAGAAAAATTGATATTTTATGATCCATTTTGAGGGATTTATTGATATGTTAGTGTTTATAATAGTTTCATAATATCTACCAAAATATAAATATTTTTTCTTTGAATTTTTTATTGATATTGTATTAGCATACTCAAGAGATATAGTAAAAGTTTCATAATGTTTTGAAACTTTTTGAGTGATTTATTGTGATTTTATGCTTTTCCATAGATTTACTCTATAAGATGCAATTTTTAAATATTTTCACAAAAAAATTACTGAAGTTTAACTATCATACATAGAATATACAATAAAAAATTTGGACTATTTTGATCCATTTTTTATGAGTTATTGAAAATTTAGGGGTTTTTCATTAACCCTAGTTTTTGTGAATCATGAAGTTACAAGTATTTTTATGGAAGGATGATATTGATTAGAGATAATTATGGCTCCTTTTTAAAGATAATACAATTCAAAAAAAATGGTGCTAAATACATTTTGAATAATTTTCTTTGTGGTCCTACAACACTTTGGTTGGATGATCTAGGAGTAAAATGATGGAAGTTTCATGGGAAGAAATGGAACAGGTTTTTATAGATCTATGGGATATAAAATAAATATATAATGAAGCAAAGGAATAAAATAATGATGATAAAGATAACATAGATATTGAATAAAAAGAAAAACAAAGGAATAAAATGAGGTCAAAGAAGAAGAGCATACAGGTGATGAAGAAGGAAAACAACAACATATAATGATGATGATGATGATGAGGCTATAGATGGTGAAAAAGGAGAGATAGAGGATATCAAAGAGGAATAATAAATATTGGATGCTAAGGGTTTAAATAGTTTGGATCCAAAAAATTAGAGTCAATTTTTCAATTTTTTTGGATGCATTCAAAAGGTCACTATGTCCATAAACCCTAACAACAAGCCTACTTTTATCGACATGTATTTGGATCAACATCTACATGTTCAAGAAAATAATGTTAAGGAGGCTCAAATAAATGGTCAAAATATTTAGGTTTTTGAATATTTTAAGCTCACTATGGATAAATATGTTTTGCATTCAAATTTTTATGATATGGATATGGATGGTGTGGATATGGTTCTTGGATATCCATGGTTAGAGACTTTGGGAAGAAACAATATTAATGTTTAGAATAATTTAATGAAGTTTTGATATAGGAAAAATAATGTCACTTTACAGGATATCATAGTTAGAAAGGCATAAATAGAATCCAAGGTAGAGCATGAGGATGAGATTGAAATAGGTAATGAAGAATATGAGGAAGATTTAGATGATGACATAGATGTATAAACAATACAAGTAGAAAATAACACTTCATCTACTCACAATATAAAGGAACCACTAAAGGAAAAGGTGGATAAGGTCAAAATATCATAAAAATTTGAGGTATATATAAACTCACATAATCATGAGAGAAGATAATCATAGAACCATGTGAGAGAGTGTCATAATAAAAATCACTTTGGATATATAGTAAATTAGAGTACCAATCTCTATGGCCATGCATGGAAGCCAAAGAAGAAATACTATGTTAGGAATAGAATCAAAGTAGTGAAATGGCCTATGGAACATGTAATCAGATGGGAAATCACTATGACTATGCATGGAAGAATAATTACTATGGTCATTAATGGAATCATAATAGTGCAATGGAATATGATACATAGAATCAAAAGAGTAATAATTATGCATGGAAGACTAACTACTATAGTCATGAATGGAATTAGAGTAGTGTAATGGAATATGGTACATAAAATCAAAGGAGGAATAATTATGCGTGGACATAAAGGTAGTAGATTTATGATCATGAATGGAATCAAAGTATCACAATAGAATTTTCAAACAAGGTTAGAGAGATATAATCTACCAAGATCACATACGGATGGTTATATGATTGATATTGGAGACAAGTGTCCAATGATTTAAAACACACTCATTATTTGGTTTATTCTTATGTTTTGGGGATGAAATATCTCAAGGAGGGAAGGAATGCTATGTACCTATGGATATGATATATTAATGTATATCGGTTGATAAATATGTCAACATGTGGCACATAACCCCTTAGTTAGTTATATATGTCTAATGTATTAGGATAAATCTGTAACTTGTAAAATTAGTGTATTGGGTAATGATCGGACTACATTAGGATTAAGAGGTTACCCATCCATTGTTAGTCATATAGAGGTATACATAAATGATGTGAATATCATTCTAAATAAATAAATCATTGAGTCTTTTATTATAAGAGGATATTGGAGGTTTCCCCTCAAAGAGACATTTTTGAGTTATTCCTTCCTAAATGAGTATTATATGGTGTTACCCTACCTTAAGGATAATTATTATATTTCTACATATATTGAATATTTATACATCTTGTCCCACCTATATATTTTATGTTGTGTTAATATATATTATATTTTTCATATTTCCATTATTATAAGTGTGTATCATAATCAATGTAGACATACTCATGCCATATATCCTAGAAAGATATGGATTACTAATAAACAAGAATTGGTCAAAACACCAAATGGATATGTGTCGATATACTTCTCCCACATATGGATACTTGGATAGGAATTGATGATCAAATTCAAATCCATCAGGAGCCTAAGTGTTAGGTTGTGGAGCTAAAAGCTTCACCAGGATGCAAATAGGAGGAGTTACAGAGGTTGTAGAGGTTACAAAGAGTTGCAGAATGAGTTGCAAGGCAACCAACATCAGTTTGATCAACTGACATCAGTTAGATATCAGGGCAAAAGCAACTAACATTGGTTACCAGTCGGTCAACATCGATCAAGAAGGAGCCGACGTCGGCAACCTGTGTGTGAACATGTAGTTTGCATGCAGATTCTAGAGAGTCTATTTTTGGACTATTAGTTTGCATGTTAAAGGCTAATTATAGTCTTGAGTTGCATGTCTAATTATTATAATTAAGATAGTCTAATTATTGTAAGCATGAGATCTATATAATAGACTCATGGGCTGTATTGTAAATTAGTGCTAGAGAGTAAGAGAGCAAAATAAGCTCCTTCAGAGAGAGGAGAGCAATGGTGTGTTCCTCTTAGTGCCATAGTACCAAGTGTGGGTGATGGTTTGGAGAATTAGAAGGGTTTTTGTATATGTATGATCTTGGTCAGCAGGTGTGCATGGCTTCTTTTGGAGATCTACAATGGTGAGTAAGGTCTGGTGATTTGTAGGTACCAGCAGAGAGCAAGAGATCTACTTGGAGTATGGTTGTGTACTTGGTGTACTGGTAGCATGTTACTGACTGGTGGAGGTGAACATTAATTCTATATTGGAGTTGATTGTTGGGACCGAGAGAGAGAGGGAAGAAGGTCTTGAGGTGTGGCAAGCCTTTGAGGTGGAAGAAGAAGTGGCATCTTCTTTATTGTATTTTCTTCTGAGGGATTATTAATACAATTGTGTATTGTCTCTCATATCCTGTGTTGTTTCATATTTCTAGTTACTTATTCATTCTGGTTAAATTCCATGTTTAGTTGCTAATACAAGAAGTAATCATATGTGCTCTAATTAAGGAGCAAGATCCTGATAGTTGGTATCAGAGCAGGTTGAGTAGGTGGACTAGGTTGGTACCAACTTGACAAGTGGTATCAGAGCTTTTGGTTGGGTTGACTAACAAGTGGTTTAGATTTGATTAGTGTTTTTTGATTACAGGTCACTCTCATGGGTTTTAGATTGAGTGGGAGTATAGCAATGGCAATAGAAAGTAAGCTACGATTGGAGAAACTAAATAGCACAAATGGTCTGATCGATGGAAAGAAAGAGCAGGTAAAGGAAGATTGTTGGTCGATAGAAGATCAGTGTGTAAAAGAAGATGTTGCAGGTGTTGTTGCATAGGTTACTCTGGATAAAGTAGAATCTTTGTTTACAGATTCTTTTACCTCTTTCCATGCAGCCTAAAATAGAGCATCTTTTCATGGGTATGTCTTTGGAGACCTTGGAGAGATTTATTTAGGGGTTGGTGAGCCTTGTCATATTATTGATGAAGGGGAAGTGAAGCTGAAATTGTAGATGGGTAACACATAGGTGTTGAAGAAGGTCATGCAGATTCTAGTCTTGGAGATGAGTCTAATTTTTTTAGGAAAGTTAGGTGATGAGAGATGCACAGTAACTCTCACAGTGGATGCACTTAAATTAGATGGTGGTAAGAAAGTAGGAATCCTTTATCTATCTACTTATATTACTAATTCACCTTCTATTGTAGAGATGTGGCTTTGTAGGCTTGGTCACATATGTAGGAGGGGAATACAAGTTTTTGAGCAGAGGTCAAATCTCTTTGACAAACTTAAGAACTGGAAAGCCTTGGTTTTCATGGAGGAGATGGTGGATAGAGATCAGTTGAGGGGACTAAATTATTTTGAGCAGGGCTGTGTTGATTTGAATAGGGTTTTGATCCAAAAGGAGCTCGCGAGTAAAAATTCATCACTCACAGGCAAACACAAGTACCAACATCGGTCAGATAGTAACCAACGTCAGCAATAGGAAGACCGACATCGATTAGGTAGGAACTGACGTTGGCAGAATGGATACCGACATTAGCCAGGGAAATAATGTCGACAGTCAGGGTCAGTGCAGGGAACCGACATCGGTCAGATGTAGACTAGGAGATGGCCAAGATCGGTCACTAAAATGGATGGTGGGTGGATAGTAAGCTATCAAAAAGGTCTCAAATGCCCATATGGAGGTCAAAAAGGGTAAGTGAACCTCATATTCATTGTTCACCTTCTTTATATTGCTTACTGATGGTCAAGAACTAGGAAGATGTGAAGAGGCAATGCAGGTAGAATCTAGGAAATAGTGGGAGCTTGGCATGGATGAGGGGTGTGAGTCCTTGGAGAAGAACCAAATAGGTATTTGTTGGTGGAGTTGTCAGCTAGAAGAAAGCACTGGAAGATGGATGGATTCCCAAGTTAAAGAAGAGAGTGGATGGACACGTGAGACAGAAGGCCAAGGTATATGGTCTTGAAGAAGCTGCAAGATAGTGGTATAGGTTTTGATAGGAGGATGACAAAGTAGGGCTTTAGTCAATGTCAGTGTAACTATTGTGTTTGTCTTACTAGGTGGATGATGAGTAGTGACATTATCTAATTACTATATGTGGGTGACTTGCTAGCAGGTTTGTACATACAGGGTTTTATTGAGCTAAAGGTAAGGTTAGTTCAGAGGTATCTCATGAAGAATTTAGAGCAAGAAATTCTTTGGCATAAGAAACATGGAGATTTTGTCTCTAGTGGGAGTTGATGTGAAGAAGGTGTTGGCGGGGTTCAAGATGCAGGATACAGAATCAGTAAGCACACCAAGGGCTGAACAGTTCAAGCTTAACTTTGAACAGGGTTCAAAATCATATAAGGTCTGGGGTAGACTTGAGTTTTCCCAATCAGTAGGAGTTGTCAGAGAGTTTGGAGCCAATTCAGGGAAGGTGGATTCTCAGGTGTTTGAGAGGGACTAGCAACAGGGATTCTTGTTATGCAGGGTCAAGGTCTTCACTACATGGAGTTGTAAGTTTAGATGTGGCAGGTTACTTGGATGACAGGTGTAGCATCACAAGATGTGTGGTGGTTAGTCTTCAAGGTTGAGCTTGAAGAGGGATACAAGCCAGGGAATAAATTAGATGGTGTACAGGTACAGGTACAGGTGTAGTTGTTTATCTCCAAGTGGGAGATTGTTAGGTTGTAGAGCTAAAAGCTTCACCAAGATGCAAATAGGAGGAGTTATAAAGGTTACAGAGGTTGCAAAGAGTTGCAAAATGAGTTGCAAGGCAACCGACATTGGTTTGATCAATCGACGTTGGTCAGATATCAGTGCAGAAGCAACCAACGTCGGTTACCAGTCGGCTGACATCGGTCAGGAAGGAGCTGATGTCGATAACCTGTATGTGAACATGTAGTTTGCATGCAGATTCTGGAGAGTCTATTTTTGGATTATTAGTTTGCATGTTAAAGGCTAATTATAGTCTTGAGTTGCGTGTCTAATTATTATAATTAAGATAGTCTAATTATTGTAAGCATGAGATCTATATAATAGACTCATGGGATGTATTGTAAATTAGTGCTAGAGAGTAAGAGAGCAAAATAAGCTCCTTCAAAGAGAGGAGAGCAATGGTGTGTTCCTCCTAGTGCCACAATACCAAGTGTGGGTGCTGGTTTGGAGAATCAAAAGGGTTCTTTGTATATGTATGATCTTGGTCAGCAAGTGTGCATGGCTTCTTTTGGAGATCTACAATGGTGAGTAAGGTCTGGTGATTTGTAGGTAGCAGCAGAGAGCAGGAGATCTACTTGGAGTATGGTTATGTACTTGGTGTATTGGTATCATGTTACTGACTGGTGGAGGTGAACATCAATTCTATATTAGAGTTGATTGTTGGGACCGAGAGAGAGAGGGAAGAAGGTCTTGAGGTGTGGCAAGCCTTTGAGGTGGAAGAAGAAGTGGCATCTTCTTTATTGTATTTTCTTCTGAGTGATTATTAATACAATTGTGTATTGTCTCTCATATCTTGTGTTGTTTCATATTTCTAGTTACTTATTCATTCTGGTTAAATTCCATGTTTAGTTGCTAATACAAGAAGTAATCATATGTTATCTAATTGAGGAGCAAGATCCTGACAGTTGGTATCATAGCAGGTTGAGCAGGTGGACCAGGTTGGTACCAACTTAACACTAAGATGAATCATCCCATCATAAAATACAACACTAACAATGAATCGGTTAGTTATAAATCTCCTAATCTTGGAATGTACACCTTCACCACAAACTATGAAATTCAAGAGCAATAATTTCATGGACATTCCCAATTATGGACTCTTCATTTTTATGGTGTAATATCTAAAAAAGGATTAGGTGTTGATTTTTAACTAATTAACCCATAGGGTAATAAGTACCTAGAAACATATAACTTACAATTACCTTGAATAAGTAATAGGGCATAATATGAAGCACCCATTTTGAGATTCTAATTTACCATGAAGAACAATATCAAAAATTTATTGATATATAAAAACTTAGATTGGTGATTAATCAAGTTAGGAATAGATACCAATGTAAGTTGTCATATCTAAAAAGGTACAAACATAGGGCCTAAGATCTAATTGAATCATATGAATCATTTAATATAGTGGTTGTTTTTAGAGAACAAAACCAAACAACTAACTCATTAGTTACTTTAGCTACCAATTTGGAATCATTATAAGAATCCAAGGTTTCAATATTTTATAGAGTTTGTGTTTTTCCCATTGGTTCTTAATAATTTGAATAATTTCTAAGTGTTTAAAGATGACTAGAAGATTATCCAATCCTTGACTATTTTAGGATATTTTGAATCTCAAATCATTGATGAGAAAAGATTTCACATGTCTTTAGGCTAGGATGAATTGGGAGGAGAAGATATTCAACTCAAGGAAAATCATCTACCTTTGGTAATGGTTTCCTTGTGAAGAACATTCAATATGGATCCTCAAGTCTAGGAACTAAGGAAACCTAAAATTAATAAATTTGAGTTCAATAGATAAAAATTAGGGGATGAGAGGAATCTATTCTATGTAAACATTGGTCTCAACTAAAATTGAGAAGAGAAGCAAATGGTAAGATATTTGTTCATTCAATACAAGGATGTGATTACATGGACTTATAAAGACTTAAAGGTTTTTAACTTGAGAGTTACCACACATAAAATCTTGGTAAATCATGACATAAGCCATTCAAATAAAGACAATGTATAATTTATCCAATCTTGGAACCTATTATCTAAAGTGAAGTAAAAAAAACTAAGTGTTCCCCATCAAGCATTCAACCTATGTTACCAATTTAGTGCCAATTAGGAAGAAGAATGGAGAAATTAGATTGTGTGTCAACTTTAAGAATTTAAACAAAGATTCTAATAAACACAAATTCCCTCTAAATTATTTAGATGAGGTAATTTAGGTAGTAAGTGGTTTTAGAATTATGTCCTTCTTAGATGGGTTCTTAGGTTATAACTAGGTGCTAGTGAAATCTGAGGACAAAATGATGATCACATTTACTATAAAGTGGGGTACCTATGCATATAAAAGGATGCCTTTTGGCCTGATTAAAACATGAGATATATTTTACCAGGTTATGGATCATGCATTTCATGGACTGATAGGTAAATGCATAATCATTTATATGGATAACCTCACTATTTTCTCAAAGAATAGAACTAGTCATGTAGGCCATTTAAAATTAATATTTAAAATATGTAAAAGGTTTAGAATTTATATCAATCCTAATAAGAGCATATTCAGTGTCACTGAAGGCAAATTATTGGGACACATCATCACCAAGAATGGGATCACCATTAATCTAGACAAAATTTAAAGAATCTCAAGGATAGCATTCCCAAGTAGTAAGAAAAAGCTCAAGTCCTTATTTGGTAAGATTTTTTTTGTGAGGAATATTATATTTAGTTTTACAAAGATTTTTAGGCCTCTAAACTCAATTATAAAATAAGATGCCAAGATAGAATAGACACTAAAATCCTAAAAATATTTCCAAGACATCGAGGACACCATTGTGTAGGCCCCAATATTGATTAGTCCAGACTTTAACAAAGATTTCTTATTATATTAATTTTATTCGAAGCACACAATCACTATTATGCTTACCCAAAAAAGAGATGAAATTGAGAACCCTAGTGCATTTATGAGCAAAAATATAAATGAATCAGAGTTTAAATACTCTATGATAGATAAGTAGATTTATGCTCTTGTCAAAGTAGTACAAAAGTTTTAGAATTACATTTTAGGGAATAAAAATATTGCTATCATGTAAAATCCATCTATTAATCCTACTTTGGGACAAAATGAATTAGGATAATGTAGAGGTAAATGGATGGCAAATTTATATGACTTTAATATAGAAATCAATCCTGCTAAAATTATTAGAAGATAAGGCATCATTTAGCTTATGATTGAGCATGATCTATGCATCAAAATTGAGGAATTACTTGATACATAGGTATCTATATGTGATTGGTATGTTAATATCATTCAATACTTACTCATAGGTACCTGTACTCCTGAGCTAAATAGAAAACAAAAAAGATCCTTAAGGCTTAAATCTATGCAATAGATGATTAGAAATTGGATTCTCTATAGAGGAAATTATGAAGGCATATATTTTTTATGTGTATCATAAGAATAATATCATGAATTTATGGAGAATCTACATCAAAAGACAGTAGTGTTCATCCAACTAGAAACACCATAACACATAAGATTCTCAAAATGGGATATTATTGGTCAACAATTTTCAAGGCCACACATAACCATGTGATAACATGTCATGAATTCCCATTATTTACAATATAATAATTACACATAGTAATTACATCTCAATTAATAATTTAAGGAAGACCATTTTCATTGGATTTCATCAATGTCATCAATCTAAATTCTTTAGTTGGCCATAAGTTTGTGCTTAGGATTATGGAATATTGCACTAGGTGGACTAAATAAGTAGAAAAATGAATTATCAAGCATATGATGTAATATTTTTTATCAAATATAACATCACAACAATGTTTTGTACTCCCATATCTTTCTTGAGTTTACTGAGTGGGCCCATGAAAACCAGATTACCATTAGATCATCATCCAATCATTACCTACAAGGAAATGTATTAGTTGAATCTACCAATAAAATTCTAATTTATGATATAAATAAATGAACTATATATAAACCAAGAGATTTTCATCATATACTAAAGCATGCATTGTGGGAATGTCAAACTACATACAAGCAATCCCTCAAGGCTTCACCATACTTGTTAGTATATGGATTCTAACCAATATTCCTAATTATGATTAGACTACCAATAATAGGTTAATATAGTAAACTATGGAACCTAATGAGAAATAAAATTCTAATTATTGGACATAATAAACATGTAATATTTAAGGATAGAATATTTTCTTAATTTTAGTGAACTTCAAGACCTAGTCAAAAGATGTTTCAATAAACAATCAAAACCTAAATAATTCTAAATATATGATATGTTACTTTTATGGGATAATCCCATGAGAATTAATGATAGCATGGTAATTTAACCCCCTTCTAGATTGGGCCTTATCATATATCATATATCTTTGGTAATAACACTTTCCATTTAAAGCACCTATGGTAAAAAATTAACATATCTAGTCAATGAGAAGTTTTTGAAGCACTACTTCATGGTTGTGCCATTTGAAGATGTCCCTAAATGACAATTAATGTTGTAGTATAGGTAGAATTAGATTATGTTTACTTATTTCCTAGTTATATTTCCCATTTTGTGTCATTTTATTTCATTAGGGTAGTTTTCATGCTTTCTAGATTAGTTTTTTCTTACTTTTAGCATTTTGTTTCCTTAGAGTAGTTCCCTATTTTTTAGAGTATATGTTCTTTTTTTCATGACAATATGATCAACTTCTTCTAGTTTAACTAGCTAATATACAATTCATCATGATTACCATGCATTTTTAATCTTGTATAATAATTTTATGGGGACATGTCCGAAAGGGAGAACAAGTGTATGTAGAACATAGATGGAATGCACAACTAGTTTGTTTGTAGGTTTTACACCTTTATATGTGAGATTTTCAAAATTCAGATATTAAATGAGAACTAAACTAGGGTTATAACATAATTGAATAATGTTATAAATTATGTAAAATCTTCTCTCAGAACATCATAAAAATTTAGAAATCCTTTTCATTTCCTTGTATCAAACACACTTTTCATGTTAATACTTGTTTGAGGAAACAACCATTGATGCAGATATAGATGTTAGTGATATTCTAGTAAATTAAGTTTTAATAATAAAAACTCTAGATCATAGTGGTTCTCATCCCCTTTCTTTGATTCATATTATATAAAAAAATATCAATGCATTTTAAATATTGATCAATAAATCCAAAGAAATAACCTAAAGATGATCACAGACTCACATGATAAAATAAGATAAATGTATGTATCATGTAAACTTGTGGAAGGAGAAAAGGTGGAATCAAGGTATATATATATATATCAATGTTATGGATTTTTTGTTGATATCAAAGTAATGCCTAAGTTTCCCTTATTTTTAATATGCTTTAAAGAAACAAGAATTAAACATATAGTTTATTCCATTTTTTTTCTAAAATATTTAAAACAAGGGTAAAATAACATCACTTCATCAAACACAAATCCAAGGTATGAACAAGGCCATTATTTACATGAAGTTTTAGAAACATCTTTAATTTTTTTGGTTTAATTATATGTTTTTGTATGATTCATGTTTGATTTATAGTTGTGAAACTAGAGATTCTAGGTTTTCATATAATTGAGTGTATTCCCCATGTAAATCACCATTTGTTGCACTCAACACACCCCAGTTGTTGATGCTTCTAATTATACCACAAGTGATCTTAGTGTTGAAGAACACTTCTCATTTTAGGATTTTGAGAATCCATGGAATGAGTTGTAGTTTGTGACTATTTAGTGATTGTCTGTGGTGGAATAGAAGCAAAGTATGAAAACTATCCACAATATTTATTTGATTTAGTGGTTGGGATCTACCAGGGTCTATACTATGTGAATACCTAATAATTATAAGGAATCGGTAGTTAAACTAAATTATTATTAACAATGACCTCTAGGCTAGAGTGAATCTTGATAAAAATAAGAAAAAGGAAGGGTAAGGAAGAAAGAAACATGATTGCAGGTCTTCATCTCAAATATTATGATAAATTCCAATTACTTTGAGCACATTTGAACCAATTTATGTTATAAAATAACATAATCTCAAATTATATCACAAATTAGGCAAAATTCAAAGGAAAAATATGAATCATGAGTAAGAACCAAATTTAATTTAAAGGTTTGCTATTATGATCTGAATAACCTAAGTACATCCAAATACAGAGTAAATAAAATGAAGTATATTTGAAATCTTTACAATCAATTTAGCATTTAGCACAAATTAACAGCCCTATGACAAATAATGTAACTCAAATAATAAGAATCATTCAAATTCAAGATAAATCCATGTAATTAAGAGATAACATAAACATTTAATGAAAACTATCTAGACAATCTTATTAAAATTCCTTAGTTGTATTAAATGCTCATGGTATCAATTGTTCAAAACTCTCTCTTTATAAATGGTAACCATCTTCCTATTTATAGAAAACGTAGGTGATTAATCAGTTAAATTTTAAAAATATCTAAATGTCGATAAGGATAGCTGTCTTTGATACAAATCTACATTGTGAAAAAAAATCATGCCAACTTGACAAGAAAGAGTATATGCTAATAGACTAGCATATACTTTAGAAAAAGAATATTCTTTTAGGAATTTCATTGGTGGGTCCTTCCAATTATCCCTATCTTAAGAAGTAATTCACTTTGGTGTATTTCTCCTTGATCATCTCAAAATCCACTATAGGCTTCATTAGACAATCCTCTTCTTTATCTACTAACTTGTCAAATTCACTATCTACCCAAGATACAAGTTCCTTGACACATTGTGCTTCTACAATTTGCTTCCTTAAAAAAGTAATGGTATCAAGGGTCTTCTAGTTATACTTAGATAAATTACCTTGGATATATTTTATGCCTTGGATATGGGTACCAACCCTCTGCTTGAATTCTTCATCATCAAACAGGCTTAAAGTAGTGGTTTGAAAAGGGTTATTTAATAGATTCCCCAAATTTTTCTATATTCTTGTTTATCTACCAAAACTACCATGAGGATGTCTAGATGTCTACGTTTGATAATCTTGAAGTTCAATGCCTACTTTGTCTTATGCACCTTGATGAGATCTTCCATCTGAGCTTGAGAATTTTGCCACTAGGTGATTAAGGCTTGTGCCATCTCAAATTGATGGTCTAAAGAATTCAATCTATACTTGATGCTTTTTAAATTATTGAATGCATCCATCCAAATTTATTCAGCATTTGCAATATATTTTCAATAATTGTCAAGAAGAACTGAGCTTCCATTTTCCAATAGAACCAATTCCTTGCCTGCTTCCTCATATGGGTCTTCTTCCTTATCCAAACCATAAGTATTTATGATGTTAGTAAGGGCACTCTCCATTTTTTCTCTAGTTTCCAAAGCAATTATGTTGATAAATTCTATTAGGGAACAAGGCCTTGATGGGGATGCCTAAATTTGGAGGCTTTCAATAGGTCTTTACTCAATCTTAGACTCTTCACTTATAGTTTTACCTTATCCTTTTACATCCTCAAGTTGTTCAATTTGAGATGACTTTGTCAATTCTCCTTACTAAGGCTTAAAAGATTGTCCTTCAATAGGTGGTTTGTGATGTGTAGTCCCAGATGGTCCTAGAAACAAGTGATATTGTAAAGGATGTGACTACCATATTTCTCCTAAAGGCTTATTATCCTTGACCAACATACATTCTAAAGTTATGTTGAAGTTTTCAATTTTAGATAAGACTTTTTCAAAGTTATTTGCCTTTGTGTAAACACCTTCTCCCACACCTAGTTTATGCTTTTACTTAGTCTTTGGGACCTTCTTATCCTGAATATGGTTAGCCACTCTATTATTGGGGTCCCGCATCTTAAGATCATCTAATTGGAAATCAAAAGAGTTCTTGTGTATGGCCATGATCTCCAGTTGTTTCCAATCCTTGATTATAGTTCTACCAATTTCCAATCGGAAGGTATGAATTTGAGCCTTTTTATTCTTCTTGTAGTGCCAATATATGCCTTGGATGATTTAAAAAGCAATTTCTTGATCTACAAGATTACTATGAACATATATGGGTAGTCTGTATGGTTGGACCATGATTCCTTCTATCCTTATTATAGTGTAATCTAGATATAACCACACATTCCCTATGGTCTCCACTTGTTTTTTATTAGAGGATGAAGTCTAGGCAAAGGAATACTAGTGATTGTCTCAAAAATGACTGGGAAGACACCATCACATATGAATTATATATGGATTCCTATATTTGAAAATATGTAGTTTGGATTAATGATGGGAAATGAAATTCCTATCATTATGGGACAAATTTTAGATGCCATGGAAATTAATAGAGGTTAGGAGTGAGTCTAAGAGGTAAGACATCATAAATAAATGTCAAGTTGTAAATTGTTTGGCCAAGAAGAAACTTATTAAGTCTCTAATGGGAGGGGTTAGATTCCACTCCAACATTTAATTGACATAATACACCTAGACCTTACTCACATAAGTTATACAAGAGGTACAAAAGGCTCTATTCAATAAGGTCATAGCTACCCTAACACCCTCTCTAAATTAGGTAATATGAATCTCACCATTAGGGGTCTTGAAAACATGGGAACCTTAGATTAACTAAGGTGAAAGAACTGAATCCATGTTTTGGGAATTTGTCCATTATCTCAAAGATGGAAGATCAAAATGAGGTAAAGGGAACTTATAATAAGTCTCAAAGGCCATGGTAGCTATGCATGCAACTTTATTAACATTTTATTCATGAATAATCCATTCTCCATCTACTATATAGTCAATAAAAATAGGAACAAGAAGGTCGATGAAATACATTACCTTTGGTTTATTAGCTATGTGGTAAAGGCCTATCATTTGAATTGATAGTAAATCCTTATATCTTTGGTACACTGAAGCATTCCTCTTTTCTTCTTGAGAAATTTATTGCAACTCTTCAACAAAGAAGAATAATTTAGACCAATTCTTGATTCCCTATACATTCAATGCTATTGAATCTAACTTTGTGTCTCTAAAGACCCTTCCTTCACCATCTAAAGTTAGATAAAGCTCTAACTCAATATTCATATGTTGCCTACATGATGGAGATTATATGGTAGGGTTCCATGCTTTTCATGGAAAATTTTTAGAAATTCCATTTGAAGAGTGACCATTGGTTTTCAAAATTCCCTTTTATTTTACTTTAAAAATCCAAATCTAGGTCCTTGCATTTCATTAATTCTTGATATTTGAGCTTATTGATTGTGCCATGTGTCAATATTTTGAGGCCTTTGAAAAGTCTTCAATTTTATCACACCATTGGATCAAATATAGTGAGCAAGAGATCACCATTGGATCCTGCAAGATGTTTGCCCTCTTAATTAGTAAAAATCACTTAGGCCAAGATTTTTCTATCTCAATCTTACCTTCATAAGAAAACTAAGAATTTTTTAAAAGGATTTAGAAATACCCCCTTTGATTAGGCTTTAAAAATTATCTAAGTTAAATTTGATAGGTTTAATCACATAAAATACATCCTCACAAACATCAAATTATGGGGGTGAACCTATCAAATTTAAGACAATAAAATCCTTCTATTTCAATTTAAATTTGGCAGGTTCATTCCTATCAAATACATCCTCATAGATGTTAATTGATGGGAGTGAACCTGTCAAATTTAAAATAATGAAATTTAATGATCCAATAACTGAATTCCATGTGTAAAACCATTGAGAGATCTTCAAAGCTTCAAGGATTGTCTAAGTTAAATTTGATGGGTTTGGTATCATCAAATGTGTCCTTGTATACATCAAATGATGGGATCAAACATGTCAAATTTAAGATAATAAAATATTTATGTCCAATGAATGAGTACCATGCATAAAAACCTTCAAGAGATCTCAAGGCTTTGGGGATTATCTAAGTTAAATTTGATGGGTTTGGTCCTGTCAAAGACATCCTCATAGATGTCAAATGACGAGAGTGAACATGTCAAATTTAAGACAATAAGATCTTTATGTCTAAAGAATGAGTGTCATGTGTAAAAACCTTTGGGAGATCTTGAGGATTCTAGGTTGATGTGAACCATTGGATTAAGAACCTCTAAGGTAATGTGAACCATTGGATCAAGTCCCAAGTGGTTAATAGTTAACATCCTTTCAGGTGTCAGATTTAATTCACACCATTGGATTGAAACCTCTGAGCAAATGATCACTGTTAGATTTATAAAAGGGCATTTAAGTTGTAAACTAATACCTGATCATGTTTTAAGTTTAGTCTAAGGTTTTATATTACTATTTGGTCATGTTTTAAATAGAAAACATATCTGAAGCTTAATCCATAATTGTTTAAATTTAAACCCTTTTAGGGTTTGTTCTTTAAATACCTTAGATTCTTCCATGGAACATACAACTAATCACCTTAAAGATAATTATTATCAATTTTGAACCATGAAACATAAATATGATCAAATATATCAAATCACATGTTCCTTTTTCAGAATTGATTTGCCTTTAAAAATACAAAATATGATAACTCTTCATATTCAATCTAGAATACATAATTTTTGAAAACAAATATAGGGTCCTCCTTTCAAAAATGATAGGGGGTGTTGATCTCAACAAATGGTGACTCACAAGGGTAACATAATAATATGTTGGAACATAAGACTCTTGTTTAATATTGTACATGAACTCTATATCCCATTCAAACATATGCTCTTTCTTGAATCAACCTTAAATTGAAACAAGTTCTTTATGTATAAAATATGAACTTAGGTATTAGAACACAAACATGCAGTGTGTGCTTTGATTCCACTTACTATTTATCATAAACTTCAAGAAACAACATCTAAGTTCATGTCCTTTTGGTCCATAACATTTGATTCTGAAAATTGTTAGATATTCTTTGAGAATAAAAACTCTTAGTTCAAGGAAGGCTTGGGCATTGCTCTGCTATCAGTCAGGTGTCTATAGCCTTAATAGAGATACCTTTGGTTCCACTCAAGGTCTTAATCCACTGCTATCTAGGTGTCCATAGCCCTAGTGGAGATTACCTAAAGCACATTTGCTTTGAAAGATTTTGATTTGAGAATAATTTTTTTTGCTTCCAATGAAGGTTGGGAACTAGATTAGCTAGGTTTAGGGATTTGATCAAATGTTCTAGCCTTAAGATAATTTACTTTAATTAAAACTTAAGTTTATGACAAGGATATGTTTTAAGTGTAAGCATGAGTATGATTTAACAAACTAAATTCACATCATATACATATGATTCTTCTTAAAACTAAGTTTTAATTCATAATAAGATTTAAATCTTTGTAGGATAATAAATATCTATACTAATTTATACCAATACCCCTAGTTGTTTCATACTACTTTATTTCCAACCATGGTCACCTTTTGTAAAATTCACCCATACTCTCTTTATCAATTCCCAACCAAAAAATAATACCATGAGACCTTACCAAAACCAAGGAACACTACCAAGCAAGAAGAAAAAAACAAAACACAAATAAAACAAATATAAACAAGCCTATAAAGGAAGAAAAAACAAAGCAAGAAAGGGAACTAACTAGCATACCTATTCTAATTTTAATAATCTTACACATTTATTCCATGAAGACCTCTAGTGGGGTAGTAGCAAAGTAATGTTTGAGATATTGTCCATTAGTAGGCAATGTGAACTCTACTCCTTGGAGATATTTCAACTTGAAAGTATTATTGCACAATATTTTTGTAATTTGGTAAGGATAAATCCATAAAGGAGTGAATTTACCATGTTTACCTTTGGGTTTTGATGCCTTGTCCCAAAGAAGGACCAGATCTCCCTATCTAAATACATTCACTTTAGATCTCTTATCAAACCATCTTTTCATAGTTTAATAGTGTCTACTAAATTCTATAAATGCATTTTCTCTAGAATCTTCCATTTGAATAATGTCTAACAGTCAAGAATTAGCAAGTTCCTAACTATCTTCCATGTATTCCTACATGAATGTGAACATAGGAAACTTTAAAGTGATGGGAAAGATAAGCTCCTAACCATATACCAAAAAATGGTAAAACCTTTAGATCTTATTTGATCCTAATTCAATCTGCCCATAATGAAAACTTAAGAAGTTTATGCCATGTTTTCGATCTATCTTCAACAGATTTCTTGATAGCTTTCATTAGATTTTTGTTTTTGGATTCAAAAACACCATTTCCTTGATGATATTAATTAGAATAAAACTTGATTGTAATGCCTTGGTCATAATCTCATTCCATCATTTCAATAGAAATGAATGCAGATCCATTGTCATAAACTAAAGAAACTAGATTTCCAAATCTAGTACAAATATTTTCTTCTAGGAAATTGATCACTTCCTCTATTTTGCATTTTTTAGTGGCTACTACCTGAGCCCACCTAGTAAAATAATCCATAACATTCAAGATATACTTATGAACTTTATAAGAATTATAGTTTATTACTCTAATAAAGTCTAATCCCCTTTGTGCAAAAGGTTTATCTACTATCACAAGTTGTAAAAGCATGGCTACCTTTGGTTCCTTTTTGCTAAATATCTAGTATGAAGACACTCCCTCACATTCTTATAAGCATATTTGAAGAGTGTGATCTAATAATATATAGCCCTGAGAATCTTATGAGTTGTGGTTCTTCGTGAAGGGTGTCCACTTCCTAGTTTCTCATGAAAGATAGTCATAATCCAAGCAGCTTCTTCCTTAGACACACATCTCAAATAAAATCCCTCAAATTTCCTCCTATGCAAGACTCCATTCTTGATGAGGTAATGATCTAATTTGGGCCTCAAGGCTCTCTTTTGTTCTCTTATAAATCTTAGGGGACAAACACCATTAGCAAGTAAATGAATAATAGAGTCACACCACTCATTATGTTGAATGTTTTGTTGATCTACTTGCATGATATGAAATTTTGGGTAAATACTAGCGATCATCTAAACTAAACCCTAAAATTTTACTAATTTGGCTATTTTCATCTCTATATCATATTCTTGTAGAATTTCCATCCATTTGCCTCTTCTTTCTCCAAGTTCATTCTAACTCAACATGAGTTTTGCAGCTGGATCAAGTAATATTGCATGTACCTTATTTCTAAGGAGCTAATGTCTAAATTTTTGTATTATCTTTACCAATGCATAAGCATGATTATCAATAATATAATAATTCACTTCTACATTCTTAAATTTGGTGCTCATGAAAGCTATAGGATGATCATTCCCATCAACTTTTTGAGTTAACACTGCAGCCATAGTATACTCAGAAGCAAATGAATATAGATATAAATCCTTTGAAAAAATAGGACTTATGAGGACTTGAGCCTCAGTAATTACCTTCTTAATTTTAGTGAAGGCCTTCTTAGATTCATCATTCCAATAAATTATATCGTCTTTCTTAAGCATGTCATTCAAAGGTTTAACAATCTTAGCAAACCCTAAAATAAACTTCCTCACAAAATTAATCTTGCCAAAGAATGAATTAATTTCTTTTTGGTTGTTGGGCAATGCAATTTTAGAAATGGCCTCTACTCTATGTATCCATTGAGACTCCATCTTTGGTAATGACATGTCCCAACAATTTTCCTTCAATGACATAGAATATGCTTTTCTTGGGGTTAAGAGATACACCATACTTCTTGCATCTAACAAATACTTGTCTCAAATATATGAAGTGATCTTCTCTATTTTTAGAAAATACTATAAGATCATCCTTATATAGGATGATACACTTTCCCACTAAACCTTGGAAATCATGGTCCATGGCCCTTTGAAATTTTCCCTTGCATTAATTAATCTAAAAGGCATTCTCTTTTAAGCATATGTTCCCCATTTAGTAGTAAAAGTTGTTTTCATCCTATCTTCTAGAGCAAAAGAACCTGGTTATATCCAAAAAAATCCATCCAAAAAATACATCATGGAAGATCCTAAAATAGTTTGGATAACTTAGTCCAGAGAAAGTAAAGGATAATTATCCTTTTCAAATGCTCTATTCAAATTTCTAAAATCTATGCACAATCTTATTTCTCCATTCTTTTTTCTAACTGGGACTAGGTTTACCACCCAAGTGGAATGTTTAATAAGAAATACTATCCTTGCATCCAATATTTTCTTGACTTATTTAAAAATCATGGGTTCTAAAATATGTTTGACTGGCCTTTACTTCTATCTAAAAGGTTTTCAACCTTCTTGAAGAGGTATGGTATGAGTAATGACCCTCAGGTCACATATTTTCAAATCTTCATAAGACCAAGTGATTACATCCTTATATTTTGTAATCAACTCTCTACATTTTATATTTTCTATTTCAGTGCAAGCATTCCCTATATTCACCATTTAGGGCTGATCATGTGAGCCAAGATTCATTACATCATAATCCTTACCATTTACCTTGTGTTGCTTAGGTGCTTCAAATTTTTTTTCAAAATCAAATAGTCTTTCCAATGAAATCATCCCTTTAGGTATCTTATTATCACTTAATTGGATGATTTTACCATTAATTTCCTCCTCATTATAATTTTCATCAATATCATCAATAATGTGAGCTTCAAAATCCCTATAATTAGTAAAAAAATCTATGATTTGTTGATCATCATTGAAAACTTGGAAGTTATTTATATTGTCAAGAACTAAAGGACAAGGTATTAGCTCAATACTGATGCTTTGAGAATTATGATTAAGTATGAGGTTAGCTAAAATATAGGTAAGCTCATTAATAGTTTTGTTTTCTTCTCTTAGAATAACTAAGATGTTAAAGGCATCGAAAGATTCGATCAAATCCCACACCCTAAACTTATATCTCTTTAAGTAAGACAATTTACATGAGTACTTACTTCTCACTTGGTTAACTAAAAGTTTAGAGTCTCAATAGACAAGTTCTTTAACTTTGTGTTTAATGGTAAACTAAAATCTAAGTATGAGAGCCTCATACTTAGCTAAATTATTGGTGCAAGGAAATTGTAATTTTATAAGCTACATGGTATTAATTTTTTGAAGGATTCATTAATATGATACCAGCTCTTGATCTTGATTTTCAATTGGCACCATAAATTTATAACTTCCATAAATGACACATTTGAGAAGAACTCTTAAAAATTGGTTCTCTTATAATTTCTAAAGTGAAAACTCCCCAAATCAAAATCTAAAAAATCTACCCTTTCGTTAGCAACATTATATTCTATTATCATGTGTTTCATTTTAGGTTCCATTTCTACTCTTATTTGATTTTGCACACCTTTCCAAGGAATCCATAAGTGTGAACAATTAGTAGACATATAGCCATTTAAAACCTTAGTCCATTCTCTATTCAAAATCAATCCATAAGCACTAGGCATTTCTACTACTTGGATATCAATGAATTGTTGAACTGTTGGTTCACTAGCCAATTGTATACGCACATTCAATAATTATTATACAAATTTAACTCTATATTTATCCAATTAAGTAACTACCTTATCAAATTTGATTGGAGTTAACCTTAGTTGTTCACATATCCTAGTAGACATATTATTGGTTCAAGATCCCAAATATAAAAGACAATTATGAATTTTTTTTCCAAATGTCCTAACTATAAGTAAAAAAAGGTAGAGACTCTACTTTGATCACTTATGTAATTACATTTTCACTATCATTCTTAGGGGATTTCCCAATTTTATTTGACAAAGATTCCAAGATCACGTCTCTTTGTTCTATGATTTAGTTAGCCCATGTAGAGTGATATTAGCTTTAATCATTTTTATATCTTCCACAATGTTATAGCTAGCTTTGCTTACAAGATCAATAGTCAACATTAAATTAGAATAGCTTCCTCTAAGAGGTTCAAAATTATTCTTTGATATAGTGTTTGGAGGGGTCCCATAATTCTTAAGAGGGGTAGAGGTAGTCAATGTTTGTTTTTGTTCCCTATTTCTTAGAGGATATGGCTTTAAAAATTACTAGAATGCTTAAATTTCCTCAGGAATATTCTCAAGTTCATTATCCTCTTGAAAAGGGAAATTAAAAGTTTCCACCATATGCACTTGGTCAGATGGTTTAGATTCAAAAGAATTTGTATCAACCTCTTTGTTTGAAACCACATCAAACATGTCAAGTTCTTCTTGAAAAGCTTCAAAGGCTTTACAAAAATCCATACAATCAATCTCACCATGTTTGGAAGTAGCATGAACCCTAAAATAATCTAGTAAGGCAATATCAATGAGGTTTATATACATATTCTTTTTGCTAGGGAAATACTCATTATCTTTGTTATTATAGAAACTATCATTATAAAACCTATTCTCATGTCTATTGAACTTTTGGAAAGTGAATTTCCTTCTAGAATTGTCATTAGAATTACCAACTTGTTTTTACAACTATAGAAAATTAGTGCTAAGCTTCTATACCATTTTTAATATAGATTCACTCTCATTTTTTGGAACCTCAACATTTTGACTTTGGTTAATGTTAATGCCATTAACAGGAACTAAAGCCTTTTGATCATTGCCATGAAATCCATTGGTAACTTGATGGATTAAGAATCCTAGATTTTGATTAGGGGCAACATGACTAGTAGGCAATACATTCAAAGTAGGCAACTAGTTTAATTCTGGAGTATTTTGGTTATTATTTGGAAAAAGGTTTAATGTAGGAATTTGAGGATTAAAATTTGGGATAAAATAAGCCATCTATCCTTAGGGTTGCATTTGGTCAATAATAACCATTGATTTAGAATAGGCTTGAGCCAATATGATGATAAGTGGAATATCTCTCTTCAAGCACATAGAAGTCATGGGGTCAACGACATCTTTATAAATCTCTAATGCTAAAGCTTCATTAGGTTTATATTGATTCATGGTCTGACTAAACATCTTTTGGAACTTGGCATTAAATGACATAATATTTTCACTTATATCTATCTTAATAGTTGTGAATTGATGATAAATAATGCAAGGACTTATGATCTTTCCAAATTGATCAATGAAAATAGTGTCCAAATTATTCCATGAGACAATACGAATGTCAGGTAAATTGAGGAACCATTCATATGTGGCATCTTTAAATGTAAATGGGAAAAAACTACGTACTACATCTTCATGAATAACATTCAATAATATTAATGTATCTTTGAAAGATTTAATATGTTCCTCAGCAATTGTAATACCAATTGGACTAAATATTGGCAAATATTTTTTTGGATTACATGGTAAATCATGAATTTCACCTAGTATATCGATAGGGGAACTTCCAAGCCACACCATGTTTAGATGAAGATCAAGCACATGAATCCCTTGAAAATATGATGATGGTAGAGATTTAGAATACCTACGCTTACCTCTATCTTTCCTAGTCCTTCTATGAGTTTCTAGTTTGAGTAAGGATTCTCTAGTCTCTGAATGTGATCTGGTCCTAATCTTTGGTAATTATAGATTGAAGACTAAGGATCCTATTTTAAAACATGGTGAAACACATTAATTTCCAAATAATGAAAAATAATATGCACACTAAGCTTAATTTTCAAAAACCTATTCATAAGAGGACAAATGACATCAATATTTAACTAAACAAGTTCAAAGATGTACTAAATTATGCAAAGATGACCAATATTTACAACTTATGACTCAAATAAACTTCTTATTTTCAAAAAATTGTCAATTTTGAGTGAAATAATCCATCCTAACTCCAAATACTAATAAAATTTTAACAACAAAAGCTATGTTTGTGTAAAGGTCACCAATATTTACATAATTTATGTTAAAAGAAACATAATTATGTAAAATGTAGATAATTCAAACCAAATACACTCAAAACATATTAAGCATCCTTAAAGAGGCCTTGATTTTAGTGCCAGTGAAGCTTCTCCCATTGATGCTTCTAATTGTACCATGGATGATCTTAGTGTTGAATAACACTTCTCATTTTAAGATTTTGAGAATCCATGGCATGAGTTGCAATTTGTGACTATTTAGTGAGTATTTGTGGTGGAATAGAAGCAAAGTATGAAAATTGTCCACAATATTTATTTGATTTAGTGGTTGGGAGCCACTAGCATCTATACTATTTGAATACTTAATCATTCTGAGGATTCAATAGTTAAACTAAATGATTATTAATAATGACCTATAGGCTAGAGTGAATCTTGATAAAAATAAGAAAAAGGAAGGATAAGGAAGAAATAAATGTGATTACAGGTTTTCATCTCAAATATTTTGACAAAATTCCAATTAATTTGAGCACATTTGAACTAATTTATGTTATAAAATAGCATAAACTCAAATCATATCACAAATCAAGTAAAATTCAAAGGAAAAATATGAATCATAATTAAGAACCAAATTTACTTTAAAGGTTTGCTATTATGATCTGAATAACCTAAGCACATCTAAATACAGAGCAAATAAAATGAAGTATATTTGAGATCTTTATAGGCAATTTAGCATTTAGCACAAATTAACAGCCCTATGACAAAGAATGTAACTCAGATAATAAGAATAATTCAAATTCAAGATAACTCCCTATAATTGAGAGATAGCATAGACATTTAATGAAAACTATCCAGACAATCTTTTTAGAATTCCTTAGTTGTATTAAATGCTCCTAGTATCAATTTATCAAAACTCTCTCTATATAAATGGTAACCATCTACCTATTTATAGGAAAAATAGGTGGTTAACTGATTAACTTTCACAAATATCTAGATATGGATAAGGATAGTTATCCTTGATACAAAGCTACATTGTAAAAAAAATCATGCCATCTTGACAAGAAAGATTATATTCTAAGATACTAGCATATACTTTACAAATTGAATATTCTTTGAGGAATTTCATTGGTGTGTCCTTCTAATTATCCCTATCTAAGGAAGTATTTCACCTTGGTGTATTGCTCCTTGATCATCTCAAAATCCACTACAGGCTTCATTAGACAATCCTCTTCTTTATTTTCTAACTTGTCAAATTCACTATCTACCCAAGATATAAGTTCCTTAACACATTGTGCTTCTGCAATTTTCTTCCCTATAAAATTAATGGTATAAAGGGTCTTCTAATTATACTTATCTAAATGACCTTGGCTATCTTTGATGCCTTGGATATGGGTACCAACCCTCTACTTGAATTTTTCATCATCAATTAGGCCTAAAGTAGTGGTTTGAGAAGGGTTATTTAATAGATTCCCCAAAAGTTTCTCAATTTGATCTACCAAGTCTGTACCTCTCTTGCTGAATTTCCTTAACATCACTACTCTAGGTGATCAAATCTTCTTGTTTATCTAACAAAACTACAATGAGGATGTCTAGATGTCTAAGTTTGATAATCTTGAAGTTTAAGGCCTACTTTGTCTTATGCACCTTCATGAGCTTCTCCATCTGATCTTGATAATTCTACCACTAGGTGATTAAGGCTTATGCCATCTAAACTTGATGGTCTAAAACATTCAATCTAGACTTTATGATTTTCAAATTCCTAAATGCATCCATCTAGGATTTATTTAGCATTTGTAATATATTTTCAATAATTGTCAAGAAGAATTGAGCTTCCAAATCTTTCTTTTATTTTTCCAAGTTAAGAATCTTCTACTTCAATCCTTGAACTTTAGCCAAGGTCATTATTGATTGGGCCAGTACCACACTAGCTACATCCTCTTGAAAAATAGGATGCTCCCTTACTACCTACCCTAGAAAAAGAGTTAAGCTTGTATATGGCTCCACCTTTTGAAAGGTGAACTCCTCATTACCAATAATAATTTTATTGGTCACTACTCTTTCAAGAGTTAATGTCTCTAGATTAAATTGGACCTGAGGATCAAACTCTTTCACTTATGGTTATTCAAGAATCTCTACATTTGAACTCCCAGAGGCTCCTAGGGTACCAACCCATTGGATTTCCTTATTATGAAGAACATGAATGCTTCTCTATGCTTATATGTTCAACATATCCTAAATCCATGGCTTGACATTATCTTGAACACCTATGTCCACTCGAGTCAGAGCCAGTGAAGGAGAAAGAGATGGGATTTTTTACAACTTCCCCTTAACAAACCAATCAGGAATGGTTGGTCTATAAATAGGATTCTCATCATTGAAAAGGTTTATTTCACTATTAGGGTGAGTAAAAGTTAACCTAGGCCTCTTTCTTGGAGCCAGAGGAACTAAGGCTAATTCTACATGTCTGTTTCCACTACCTAATGGAACCAATTCCTTGCCTAATTTATCAAATGGGTCTTCTTCCTTATCTTAACCATAAGTAGTCATGATGTTATAAAGAGAACTATCTACTATTTCTCTAGTTTCGAAAGCAATTATTCTAATAATTTCTATTGGTGAAGAAGGCCTTGGTGGGGATGCTTGAATTTGGGGGCTTTCATCAGGTTTTTTCTCAATCTTAGACTCTTCACTTATAGTTTTACCTTTTCCTTTTGCATTTTAAAGTTGCTAATTTAAGATGGCTTTATCAATTATCCTTACTGAGGCTCAGAATATTGTCCCTCAATAGGTGGTTCTTGATGTGTAGTCCTAGATGGTCCTGACAACAAGTGATATTGTAAAGGATGTAACTACCATATTTCTCTTGAAGGCTTATTATCACTGACCAGCCTACATTTTAAAGTTATGTTGAAGTTTTTAACCATAGATAGGACCTATTCAAAGTTCTTTTCCTTTGTTTAAATACCTTCTCACACACCTTGTTGATGTTTATGATCAATCTTTGGGACCTTCCTATTCCAAATATGGTTATCCACTCTATTATTGGGGTCCCACATCCTAAGATCATCTATTTGGAAATCAAAAGAGTTCCTATGTACCACCATTATATCTAGCTATTTCCAATCCTTGATTATAATTCTATCAATGTCCAATGGGAAGGGATGAAAATGATCCTTTTTATTCTTCTTGCAATGTCAATCTATGCCTAGATGATTTGATAAGTAATTCCTTACTCTGCAAGCTTACTAAGAACATATATGGGTAGTCTATATGGTTGGACCATGATTCCTTCTATCCTTATTACAATACAATCTAGATATAACCACACATCACCCATGGTCTCCAATTATTTTTTGATTAGAGGATGAAGTTTAGGCATAGGAATACCAGTGATTATCTCAAAAATGACTGGGAAGACACCATCACATATGAATTGCATATGATTCTTGTATTTGAAAATATGTAGTTTTGAGTAATGATGGGAAATGGTAGTCCTACCATTAAGGGAACAATTTTAGATTCTAAGGAAATTCATAAAGGCTAGGAGTGAGTCTAAGATGTAAGAAATCATAAAGAAATGCCTAGAGGTCTTTCTCTTGATGGTTGTAAATTATTTGGCCAAGAAGAAACTTATTAAGTCTCCAATGGGAGGGGTTAGGTTCCACTCCAACATCCAATGGAAATAAGACACCTAGACCTTACTCATATAAGTTGTAGAATAGAAACCAAAGACTCTATTCAATAACGTCATAGATACCCTAACACCCTCTCTAAATTAGGTGATAGGAATCTCACCATTAGGGGTCCTAAAAACATGGGAATCTTGGATTAACCAAGGTGAAAGAATTGAATCTAGGTTTTGGGAATTTGTCCATTGTCTCAAAGATGGAAGATCAACATGAGGTAAAGGGATCTTATAATAAGTCTCAAAGGCCATGGGAGTTATGCATGCAACTTTATTGACATTTCCTTCATGAATAATCTATTTTACATCTACTTTATAGTCAATGAAAATAGGAATAAGAAGGTTGATACAATGCATTACCTCTAGTTTAGTAGCTACATGATGAAGGATTACCATTTGAATTGATAATAAATCCTTGTATCTTTGGTACACTGAAGCATTCCTCTTTTCTTCTTGAGAAATTATTTACAACTCTTTGACAAAGAAGAATAATTTGAACCAATTCCTGATTCATTATACATTCAATGATGTTGAATCTAACTTTGTGTCTCTAAAGACCCTTCCTTCACCATCTAAGGTTAGATAAAGATCTAATTCAATCCTCATCTTTGCCTACCTAGTGGAGCTTATGTGGCAAGGTTCCATGCCTTTCATGGAAATTTTCATAAATTCCATTTGAAGAGTGATAATTGGTTTTCAAAAGTCCCTTTTATTTTTCTTTGAAAAGTCAAATATAGGTCCTTGCATTTCATTGGTTCTTCATCTTTGAGCTTATTGATTGTGCCATGTGTCAAGCTTTTGAGGCCTTTGAAAATTCTTCAATTTTGTCACACCATTGGATAAAATACAATGAGTAGGGGATCACCATTGGATCATGTAACATGCTTGCCCTTTTAATTATTAAAAATCACTTAGGCCAAGATTTTTCTCTCTTAATCTTGCCTTTGTAAGAAAACTAAGAATTTCTTAAAAGGCTTTAGAAATTCCCCCTTTGATTAGGCTTAAAAAATTGTCTAAGTTAAATTTGATGGGTTTGGTCCCATCAAATATGTCCTCACAGACATCAAATAATGGGAGTGAACCTGTAAAATTTAAGACAATAAAATCCTTCTATTTCAATTTAAATTTGATAGGTTTAGTCCCATTAAATATGTCTTCATAGACGTTAAATTATGGGATTGAACCTATCAAATTTAAAATAATGAAATTTATTGATCCAATAACTAAATGCTACATGTAAAACCTTCAAGAGATGTTTAAAACTTTGGGGGTTAACTAAGTTAAATTTGATGGGTTTGTTCCCATAAAATATAGCCTCATATAAGTCAAATGATATGAGTTAACCTATCAAATTTAAGACAATAAAATCTTTGTGTCCAATGAATGAGTGTCACGCATAAAAACCTTTGAGAGATCTCAAAGCTTTAGGGATTGTCTAAGTTAAATTTGATAGGTTTGTTCCCATGAAATACATCCTCATAGATGTCAAGTGATGGGAGAAAACCTATCAAATTTAAGATAATAAAATCTTTATGTCCATAGAATGAGTGTCATGCGTAAAAACCTTTGAGAGATCTTGAGGCTTTTGGGTTGATGCATACCATTGGATTGAGAACCTCCAAGGCAATGTGAACCATTGGATCAATACCTGAGTGGTTAACAATTGTTAACATCTTTTTAGGTGTTAGATTCAATTCACACCATTGGATTGAAATATCTGAGAAAATGATCACTATTATATCTACAAAAGGACATTTAAGTTTTAAATTAATCCCTGATCATGTTTTAAGTTTAGTCTAAGGTTTTATATTAATATTCAGTCATGTTTTAAATAAAAAACATATTTGAAGCTTAATATAAAGTTAGAATTAGGATAATTTAATCAAAAGGAAATAAAATTTCTTGCTGGTATTTTCTTGCAAGTATTTAAATTTAAACCCTTTTAGGGTTTGTTCTTTAGAAACCTTAGCTTCTTCCATGGAACCTACAAATAATCACCTTGAAGATAATTATTAACAATTTTGAACCATGAAATGTAAACATGATCAAATATATCAAAGCACATGTTCCTCTTTCAGAATTGATATGCCTTTAAAAATCCAAAATAAGATAACTCTTCACATTTAGTCCAGAATAGAAACTTTTTAGAAACAAATACAAGGGTCCTTTCAAAAATGATAGGGGGTGTTGGTCTCAACACCAGTCTCATTTTTTTCCAAATAGGGGCCCATTATTATATGAAAGCCTAGTTTTTTGTTTGAAAATCCTTTTCATTGGTGATCATGTGGTTACTTATCAATATTTCAAGGTTTCAAAGTTATTAATCTCTGTCTTGATAGTTTTTGTTAAATGCACTACTCTATGTCAATACAATTTGTATTTCCCCATATCAAGGTTTTTTCCCACTTTATGTGATTTATTCAGGATAACCTATTCATGGATTTCAGATTTTTTACATATATACAAGTTTTCTTTTAATTTTCAAGTTAATTACAGTCCAAAAAACCTAACTGTTTAGTCTTCATGTGATTTGATCTTCACATTTTTTTGAACTTTAAAACTCTTGTTGTGATCTAAGAATTTGACTCAAAAAAGGATGGTTAGTATGGTGTTAGTTCCAAAATGGAAAAATAATGAAAGAAACACACTAATAGCATAATATCTCTAGGCCTAAACACTAGGGAGAGCTTAGTTAATAAAAGAAAATAACAAACACAACTAAAAATCAAGGAATGAAAATAGAGTAATTCCTTCACCTTCCTTGGATGCTCCAAATTCCTTTGTAGTGGTGGCTTGCTTGGTTTGTGCTCATGAAGTCCTTGGCAATGGAAGCTTGGCTACCTCCATCTCTCCTTGGCACCTTTGGCTTGTGGCTTGGCTTGGCTTGGAATCAATTTGGCATGGTAAAACTAGTTACTTGAAGCTTTTGAAACCATTTGTGCATTATAACTGTGCATAATCAAGACTTATAAATGATGTGGTAAGGCCTCTTATTTATAGATTTTTGTAAATGTCTAGAATAAACCTGAACCATCCATCTCAAGATTGAGATGTGTGGTTGATGATTAATTTAAATTTTGGAATTAAGTTTGTAATTATCCTTATCATGACATTGGAAGAAGGGGAAATTAAGAGGCATATAGGGCATCATAGAAGGCATTGATGAGGCATGGAAGGCATGAATTCTTATATTTGTGGCATTTATGGCCTAGGGATGTCTTCCCAAGAAATGAGGTCACCTAATGATGTAGATATTCAATATCTATTTCCAAAAATAAGTATATAGCAAGTTTCTATGGAATTATTGATTAAGCCTTGATTTGGGTTAATTATCTCTTAAGCATGTTTAAGCACTTTGTGCTTAAATTACTCAAATTGATCAGAATGCCTTGTTTTTGGTCCAAATTTTGACTTGATTGAAATTGGAAGTCAATATCAAATGTGTTAGAACCATATTTTCATTTAGGATATTACCAATATAAAATAATAAAGTCACATGTCTTGTGCAAGAAATTTGATAGAAATGAGAAATCCAAAGCACCCAGGTGCGAAATTGGCAATTTGACTTGAAATGATCTGATCAAGGTTAGTTGGCCCATAAATTGCATTACCCCATTTAGGGATACCCTAGCCAAAATTGGCATTTGAATACATCATTTTCACATCTTTGAGCAAATTTTAATACTTTTAAGCCAAATTGTGCATCTTAAATGGAAATTAGACAAAAGCCTTATTGGAGGTTATTGATGGCAATTTTTAGGTGTCTACAATTTGCCCCTATTTGGGAAGGTGTTACAAACTATAAGCATAGTAACATCTTCTCAAAGAATGAAATGGTCATGTATGCCTATAACTACAATGATGATAAACTAACTGTATGATTCTCCCTTGAGGGAATGGTTGGCACAAGTATGTTGGAAAAAGGTCCCTCAAAAATAAAGAAGCAAAATGAGGGAACCAAAGAAAATAAATATGATGGGGTGAAAACATAATGATACTAAAAAAGTAGTTAAAATCATTGAGAATGTAAGTGGGATGGTGTACAATGGTTTTCCCAAAGGCAATTATAAGCATTATACCTCGATAGTGGCAATGTGGTATGATAACACATTAATTTTCCCAAAGGTGGTTATAATCATTGAGAATATGGAGCTTCCCTAGTTAGGATAGACAAAAAAGATAACAACATGCCCCTATATAGGCAGAAAAAGTAAAGAGGTGACAACATAATGATTTTCTCAAAGGTGGTTATAATCATTTAGAAATGCAGGTGGGATGGTGTGTAATGATTTGCCCATAGGAAGTTATAATCATTGGAGCCTGATTATGGAAAACATGAAAAACATAGCCAAGGATGATGATAACTTAACACAGATAGTAATGATGAATTGTAACAACCTACTATTAGGAAGATGCTCATCTAAACTAATAAAGGTTGAAATTATTTTGTGTTTAATTACTCTATTTGGTATATGATTGGGATTGAATTGGGATGTCAATTCTAAAGAGATGTTTCCATTGCTAAATAGACTTTTAATTCTAAGGTTTGTTATAGTTCATGTCAATAGGCATCATGGTATAACATCATTAAGACTTGGCTAAAATATGCATAATGACTGACTCCCATAAGCCAATACTCAATAGAAAATAATACACCAATGATAGATTCCATGATGACAATGTAAACATATGAATATAGATGGATTCAATTGTAAGTGTGGGCAAGGAATCACCCAATGAACACACATAAACTAAATCAAGGAATCACTACTAAAAGCAAACAAATAGGTAGACAAACAAACAAAATAAGTAGAAACAAACAAACAAACAATGTAATAAAAACCTTACCAACATTGCCCCTAAAAAATAGGTGACAACTTAATAAATGAACAAAATGGGGGAATAAAAGAAAAGGAAGGGGGTTGTTGACATGTCTCCATATGCACTAGGCAAGTGGATGCTACGTACATAGTTTCATGGATGTAATATCCAATAAAAAACTTCAAGCCAAATGTAGTTCTCTTAGGGAATGGGAAGAAGGTGATACCTAATGAAAACAAATAGAATGGATGTGATAAAAGAATAAGAATGGTCTTGTAAAATGACAAGTGTGTGAGAGAAAAGGCCAAAAAATATGGGGAAACTAAATAACAACTGATGTGCTTATAACTTAGTAAGGGTTCCTAGAATTCTTAAGGCAAAGAAGTGGTTAATGTTTTTGTTCTTTTCTAAAGATTTTTCAAATGTTATTGGAATTGTTTTGGAGTGTCTCAACTCAATCAAGATTGATGAGACACTAAATGGTTCAATCTTGCAAAATGATGAAAGTGTGGCTTAGGTTGCTCACAAAATGGTGAGAGCATGGCTTAGGTTACTTGAAAAATGGTGAGAGCATGGCTTAGGTTGCTCACAAAATGGTGAGAGCATAGCTTAGGGTGACTGAGCTAACCTTAAAAAGTATCGAGTACTACCTACATAGTCCCAAATTAGGACCTCAACTCATTGTAGTTCCACCCTTACAGTGGAAGAATTTGACTAGTGTAGCATCTAATTCAAATAAAATAGACACAGTTGGTAAAAATGCACAACATGGCATAGGAAGTGGCAAGTTGGTATGTCAAGGCTTAATGTTGCCCCTAATTTACCCATAGGTAGTTATAACTAGGATACAATAATAAAGATCAATGGTACTAATTTTACCAAAGGTGGTTATAATTAGTAGCAAGACCAGTGGTAATAAATGAATAAAAAATGAAGGATGAAATTGCTAAAACTTTTATCACACTATCCCAAAATACAATCTTTGTCTGAAGTACTTGAACCAATCGATGAAACTAATGAGACACCTTGATGCTGAAAATGTGTAATGAATGAAAAAAACCAAGGTCAAATAGGCTAGGCTTTAGAACACACTGGGTCGATAGCTCAGAAGTGAAAAGTGGATATGGCAAAGAGGATAAATAAGGATGGTATTTGTATAAAGAAGAATAGTGATAAAAGGGCATAACTAAATTGGTCCTTACAAAAAATACACCTTACCATTTAGGCATAGTACCACTTGAGATGAATAATATTCATTAGCTCTAGAAGTTCATTATCTGGTTTGGCAAGCATGTATGCTCTTGATCCATAATTTGTAGTGATGATGAAAGGCCCTATCTAGTTTGTTTTGAATTTCCTTTTATGCTTCTTCTCAGCCATGGTATTCTTTTGGTTTTCTTTAAGAATAAGATCACCAAGTTTAATTGTTCTATACTTAACATGTTGATTATAGTGGCCTTTGAGTTGGTTTTGATATGCTTGAAGGTTGTTGAGCATAGCTATATGTTTCTCATCAAGTAGATATAGCTCTTGCAAGTGAGCCACTTGATAATCATGATCATCCAAGACATGCTTGAAAAAGATGCGTAGTGAAGGCAATTTGACCTCAATGGGAAAGATGGATTCAATACCATAAATAATTGAGTATGGAGTGGTTCTTGTGAGGTTACTATGATTGGTATGGTATGTCCAAAGGGCAAGGAATATCTAGAGGTCCCAATCATGATCGACATCATTGACAATATTTTTGAGAATATTAACAATGGTATTGTCAGATGCCTCAGCTTGGCCATTACCCTAAAGGTAATATGTTGTAGAAAAATGTTGTGTGATGTTATATTTAGTACATAACTAGTCTACATCCTTGTTTTTTAATGATCCTCCATTATTAGATATAATATTAGAGGGGATACCATAGTGGCAAATGAGGTGGTTGAAACTAAATTTGGAAATTTACTTTCCAATCATGTAAGTGATGGGTATAACTTCAACCAACTTAGTGAAATATTAGTGGTGATAAGGATATGTTTATGGCCATCAGATGAATTGTGGTTAATTTTCCCAATGAGGTCAAGTCCCCATGTAGAAAATGGCCATGGTGTCAACATTAGTTTCAAAGTTTTTGTTGGGTCATGAATCAGATTAGCATGTCATTAACATTTATCACACTTTTTTACATATGCAATGGCATCTACGTCCATTAATAACTAATATGCAAAAAGAAAAAATGGATAGGACTACCCCACTAGAATGAGCTCCACATACTCCTTCATGAAATTCTCTTAATGCTAGTGTAGACTCTACTAATGTTAAACAAAAAATTAGAGTTCCATTAAAACTATGATGGTAAAGGGTAGATACAAGTAGAGTATAATGAGTGGAATGATGAATGAAGGATTTGGTTTGTTTTTGAGATACGTTAGGTGGCATAATTTGGTCATGAATTTAGTTGTAAAGTTCTGAGTACCATATATAATTAGGACCAATAATATCACAAATCATGGCATTGGTTAAAGGTTCATGAGCTGGTGCTGACAAATTCTCAATGAAGAACTGATATTATATAGCTTTATCTATTTATCAAATTAGAGAGACAATAGTATCCATGGCATCTATAGTTCTATTATTAGCCCTTGGTATGTGTTCAAACTGAATACTAGCAATTTGTTACTTAAGAGTGTCGACCATGACTTTATATGGAACCAACTTGTCATCTTTGGTCTAAAAATGATCTGTGACTTGATTGATAATTAATTGAGAATCATCATAAACTTGGAGATGAGATATACTCCAATGCACTACTTGTCAAAGTCTTGCAACAAGTGCTTCATACTCGGCCATGTTGTTTGTAAAAGAAAAGTTGATTCTAAATGATTTAGAGATTAGATCCCCCTATGGTGTGATAAATAATAGGCTTGCCCTTGATCCATGTGTAGTAAATGAACCATCAAAATATATCTTTTAGGGATGATCCTCAAGGGGTGCATTAATCATGGTCATTATTGATTCATCAAGAAATTGAAATGTGAGTGGTTGTGTGTCTGTGAAAGGTGTTTTAGGAAGTTGATCTATAAGAACTTATCCCTTGATTTCCTTTTGATTGACATAATATATGCCAAACTCACTGAGAAGCATGATCCATTTAGCCATTCTACCTTGAAAAATTGTTTTATATAGTAGATACTTGAGTGGATCTACTTTTGAAATGACCATGGTCTTATTATTCAACATGTAATGGCATAGTTTCTAATCTGTGAAGACCATGGTTAGATAATCTTTTTCAATAGGTGCATAGTTATGTTCATATGTAACTAAGGTATAGCTTAGTAGTATATTATTTGTTCCTTTCCATTGTCATCATGTTGAGCCAAGAGTGCCCCCAAAGCATGGTCGATAGATGATAGGTATAACAAGAATGGCTTTCCTAGTATAAGAGGTAATAGAACATGTGGATTAATAAGATAATCTTTGAGTTGTTGAAAATCTATTTAGAAGTGATCATCTAGGTGAAATTCAACTCCATTCTTCAACAAGTGTGTGAATGGATGGCACTTGTCTATTAAATAAGAGATGAAGCATCAAATGGACTAGATCTTACCCTATAAACTATGGAGTTGCTTTAAATTGGTTGGTGGTGGCATCTCAGTTATAACATGGACTTTAGCTAGATTGACTTCAATACCTCTATGAGACATGATAAATCCAAGTATTTTTCTTGAAGTTACACCAAACACACATTTCTTTGGATTGAGTCTAACTTTGTACTCCCATAATCATTCAAATATCTTATGCAACACTATTGGATGGTCGGCCTTGGTTTTGGATTTTCCTAATATGTCATCAACATAGTCTTCAATAATATCATGCTTCATATCATGGAATATGATAGTTATGGCCATTTAATATGTAGCTCCAACATTCTTAAGGCCAAATGGCATTACCTAATAAAAAAATGTTCCCCATGGAGTGGTGAATGTTATTTTATGTTGGTATTTTGGTGTTATTCTAATCTAGTTATATCCTAAAAAGCCATCCATAAAGCATTTCATAACCGGCTATGGAGTAGATGATCATGTCAATATTAGGAAAGGGAAAATCATATTTGGGATAAGCTTTGTTGATGTCTCAAAAATTAGTATAGATTTTGATCCCTTTTAGCTTTTTACTAATAGGTACCACATTAGAGATCCATTCTAAGTAGCCAATGGATTGGATACATCCCACTTCTAAGATTTTTTCCAACTCTTTATTTACCATTATAGCAATGTGAAGATGCATCTTACATAGCTTTTGTTTTACCAATTTGGCATTAGGATTAACTATAAGGTGGTGCAGAGCCAAAGTGGGGTCCAAACTTGGCATGTCAGAATAGGCCCATACAAAAATATCTACATATTCTCTCAATAGAGCTATAAAGATATCATGTTCCTCCTCAATGAGAGATGCTCCTAATTTTATCCATTTCAGGTCTGATGGAATCTTGATATTTACCTCTATTGTATCTTCAATTAGAAGGGTTGAACCAACTTCTAGGATAGTAGGTAGTGACTTGAACTATTGAATTATGTCAAGGTCTTCCATTAGGACTTACTCTTCAACTTCTCCTAGGCATGATGAATCTAAGTCCCCTAATGGGAGACTGGGCCATCTAATAAAAATAGTTAGAAATTCTTGAAGAATTTGATCAAATTACTTGTTATTTCTCAAAGCTAAAATCTAATCCATAAACAAGTTCATCATTGGTGGTCTCTTAGTCTAAATTTGAATAAGAATGAACAACCCCATCTAATGGCACCTCAAATAGGTTTTCACCACTAGACTATCCTTTATCTTTACTTATTCCTTGGTTAGAAAGTGCCTCAAAGAGGTTTTCACTTTGGGACCTCAATGTTTTAATTATTTGTTTTTAGCTAAGGGTATTCACTCACTCTCTAAAATAGGTTGTAGGATCCAATGTGATTGAGAACCTTGATTTGTGATCTCCTAATAGAATGTTGTCTCTAAGGCCTAAAAAGTCACAAAATGCCTCATCATTTTGGAACTCATCAATTGGTAGACTAGATTCTTGTTGGTCCCAATCTATTAGCTGGGGATAATATAATGGTAAATGGTTGTGATGAATGGCCAAGGTAAGGGTAAAAATGACATTGTTATCAAACAAGTTGGTTTCAGATAAGTTATCAAAGGTGAGGCTATGATTAGATCTTACTTCACTATCAACATCATCACCACTAGTCATTGGTGATGGAGTTTGAATAAGATATGTGGGGTCACCCCCAGGTAGTTTAAATCCAATTCCATAAGGTTTTTCTTACTTAGTCATGGAAATTGGCTCAATGGTTCCTTGTTAATTTGGTTTGAGGCCTCTTTCTTCATAATTATGATGCTCTATGTTCCTATTAGGGATAAGATAATTGGAATTTTTATAATAATCATCTTGGTTATCATTATATAACCATGATTTATCCCCTTCAAGAGGGACAGGTCCTAGGCTATATGCTGGTACAAATGTGATTGGTCCCTTATCTTTGTTCTTTTGTTACCAATGCATATGTGGGGTGAATTTAGGTTGCCTAAAGGTTTTTAGATTCTGAGGAAGATTGACAATATGAAATATATAATGGGTCACATACTCTCCTGATCCATTATTTGAAATGGTGAAATGATTAGAAGCTTTAGGAAGTGTCATATGGGAAAGGGAATCCAACGTGTTAGGATCTATACAATTATCTGGTGAAGGACCAATAAATATAGCTTTTCCTTTATCCTACTTGCAACTTGGATTCATACCATACTGATAAGTATAGCTTTGAAATTCATCTTCAAGATGTTTGTAGTGTTCATATGGGTGTAAATCTCTTAAAATATTCACTTCTATCCTTGAGTGGGAAAACATGATACATTAGTGTAACATTGATGGGATTGCATGAATCTCATGTAACTAAGGCCTACCTAGAAGCATGTTGTATGATAACTCAAGAACAAGCACATGGCAAAGTGTATCATGGGTCAAAGGCACAATGATAGCTAGAAAACTAATGGTGCCTTATGATTCTCTTTCTTGATTATCATAAGCTTTGATGATTATTATTTCTAGTTGGAGATCTACCATTATTCACCCAAGAAGCTTGATGAGCTTTAGAGACACTATGTTGAGGCCTAATCCATTGTCTATAAGGACATGTTTCACTTTATATAAACTTCTATGTATAATGGATTATTAGGGAGTGGGCCAAGGGAAGACATATTGCTTTGGTTGAATGTGACTTGTTGGGTTGGAGCTAGGTGTCTAACCAAATCTTGAAATTGATTAGGGGATATGTCACTAGAAACCATGGATTGGGCTAAAAACTCATTCAAGTTTTTCTTATGGATTATTAACATTTTCAACAAATCTAAAATGGAAATTTGTGCTGGTATCTTTTATAATTTTTCCATAATATCGAATTTCTTATCTTAGTACTAAATGGTTTATTCTAAGGCTAAACGGTTGGTTGGATGATAGTCAAAGCGGTTAATGGTTGTGGGCTTGGGATAGTAATCTTTGACCTCTAAGTTGTGATTGCATAATAAAGATTAAATACTAGACCATTATTGCTAACCAATGTTGGAAATGGTGTGGGACCAGACAAGACAAGTCTCGATTACCAGTGCCCTTGTATGTGGTCACATGGTAAGAACAAGTTATCGATATAAGGTCCAAAAGGGGAAGTCCTAGTTTGTTGGTTTTCATGTATGTACTCATATGTCAAATAAGGATTATCTATGTAATTAGGTTGAATGTTGTTGTTTATCAATGGTCTAGACTGATTTGTGTTTGGCCTAGGATTAATGGAGATGGTATTAACGCTACCCCTTGCAATATGACCTATAACCCTATTGTAGTCATGTGTAATTTCATGGTAGGTTGGTTGGTTGTTACCATTATAACCTTGGTTTGTCCATTGTTTTGTCATTGTGGGTTCTGCTATTAATTTTATTGATTCTGTTGGTTCAGTGTTTGATTTTGATTTTGATTTTGCTATTTACTGGCTATTGTTATTATTGTTTCTAATTGTTATGTTAGTGAAATGGGTTTTGATAAATCCCAAGAGTTTTATTAGAATTGGAATCACCATTATCTAATGTTATTTCCCCATTCTCTAACATATTTTCAATTAAATTCTTGATTTGGACAAATCTTTATAGATTATGCCCATTGACCCGATGATAGTCATAGAATTCATTTTCATGGTACCAATTCGGATAAAGAATGCCTTATGGATAGTGATTTGGTATATGTTAATTAATAAGATTAATGGTAGCAAGCTTGTGAAATATATAATCAATAGGTTCTCCTAGGTCACTAAAGACATGGTGTGCAGGCATGATTCTTCTAGGAGGAGGGGTTTGTAATGGTAATGGCTATTATATTTATTGCACAAGTTTTGGTTATTGTACTTGTGGCACTAGTTAAGTAGGAGTAATCTAAAAAGGTAGTGAAGATGATGTTTACACCATTTAGACATGATAGGACTTGGTTACTCCATTTCCCACAAGATTCTTATTGTGGTTAAATTGCTTCAGTCTTTCATCGTTATTGGCTTGGGATGGTTATGATGTTAGCGCTTCAATGGGATGTTGATCATTTCCCTAATTGGTACCTTGATTATGATTATTTAAATTAATCTTGATGACTCCTTTATTGATGATTTCCCTCTCAATCAACAAACCTTTATCAATGATCTCCTTGAACGTATGTGCATATTGTAGTTCTAAATGATAAGCTATCTCACTATGTAAATTTTTGGTAAACACAGTGGCTAATTATTTATCTAATAAAATATGGGTAAAATGGATTTAAAGGGATCTCCATCATTATAAATAACTTAAAAAATTCTCACCATATTTTTTATATACTTGCATTAAGTCCACTAATGAAATCTCATGCTTGAGATTATAGGAAAAATGCTAAATAAACTTATCAAAAAGATCATCAAAATCTATTACTAAAATTTTGGGCAACCTCAAAAACCACTCCAAGGCTTGTCCAACCAAGCTATTTAGAAATAATAGCAAAAGTTATATGTCTCTATATGTCATTGGTTGACATGCGACAAAGAATTTGGTAAAATGAGCCTTAGGGTCGCCTTTCCCTTTGTATTTATCAAATTTTGGTGGTTTGTACCCTAGAAGAAATGGTATCTAAAAATACTCCATGTTTAATGGATAGGAACATATGTCATCTAGTTTAAACTTTTTAGTTTATTTACTTGGTAGCAATTGCATCCTTCATCTATTGTAATTTTTAGGATAGGAAACTGGAAGGAATATTGGTTTGAGAGAGAATTTGGGTTTAGATAGATGTTTGGGAGGTCACAAATGGAGAACTTTGACCAAGGTATGATGGAGCTACCTATTGGGGTACATTGGCTTGGTTAGGGAATGGAATAAGAATACACATATATGGATTAAGATGTACTTGAAATTACACACTTGGTTATGTAATATTATATTTTGGGTTGGTGATAAAGGTTTGACTTGGAGGATTTTGTGGTTGGGATGGAGGGATATAACTATACTATACCTATTATGGTTAAAAAGGGACATGCTACTGACTAATCAAACCTTGATGTTAAGTGGCAACTTTTGGACCAAGACCCTGTCTCTAGATTTGTGGCACATTTTGAACCAATGATTGTCTAGTAGGTACTTGAGAAACATGGGGACCTCCTTGTTTCATGAATCCCTATGAGGAAGTAAAAGTAGGTTGCAAATTTTTCATCTATTACTAACCAATATTTGCACATTGTTGACTAGTCATTACTTGGTTCTAGATTAGCATATTAGTCTATGATTGAAGAGGTATGTTCATCATTACCTAGTGAGATGGAACATTGGTTTCCCTTGATTGAGGTGGCAATGTAATTATCCTCTATTTTATTGATACACTAGATTATGCATGTTGTTATGGAACACTACTCATTACTTGTTGAGGAGAAGTAGGGTTCATCACATTCTATTATTGAGGCATGACATTAGCCATTATTTGATTACCTAAACCCATAGGTTATATGCTTGAGGAAGTAACCTATTGAAGTTAGGGTGTAGAAACTCCCACTCCCTTGTATGATGACCTATTCATAAGATTAACTATAGGCACATGTTTTTGGCTAATTTTTTGCATGTTAGTACCACTTTGATCAAGATTGGACATTATTTGCACATTATCTACTACATTTGGCTCACTATTCAGTGTAGAGGTTGAAGACACTTCTTCAATAATGGGCATATACATCAAGTTATCTATTGAGATGGTTTGTATGAATGGGTTAAAATTCATATTATCTTGTCTAGTTAACTCTATCAACACTCCTATTGAAGGAATAGGTTAATGAGAGACTTACTCTCCATGTTCATCTGATTGAAATCATATGCTAGATTTAGATATGTTTGATATGTTATCTATATTTGGTTAAAGTGCTCTTCTATGATGGTTTTGTCTCGATCAGATAAATTAGGATCTTGGTACATTATTTGATCTAGAGCCATAGGATTTATAGAACAATACTATTGATTGTAAATGATATTGTGGGGTACTCTTACTAAACTTGATAAATTTACATGTGGGAAGTCTGCTAGAAACTTAGCCCCTACCTTTATGGATCTAACCAGAATCTCATATTTATTCTCTAAAAAAAAACTCTCTCAAACAAAAATGGATCATACGTGGAAGTCATATTAGTATAATATGAGTATTGAAGTGTTGGCTCATCCACTACAAGTATTGTAGTTAGGTATTGTGCAGTTTATTCTTGGTCTTATTCTGAAAAAGGCAGTGTGTTAACTAGATATTTGACCAATGGATCTTGGATTTGAGCTGTTGATTGAATATTATAAGAGGGATAAGAATCCATCTCATAATCAATATTATCTACATAGAGGTCTTGCACCATTTCTTTTTGTGTAACCACATTACTAATCCCTAGATTATACATGAGTCCACTACGAGTGTAGGAATACATGTTGGGATCCATAGTCAATATTTTTGTGATAAAAGGTTAAAGAGTTATACAATATCTAAAAAGGAAAATGTCTAAAATAGATGATGTCCCAACTTGGTCTAGATTTGTCAAAAGGATCAAAAGTTTTATGCAAAGGTTTGTGAGGAAACAAACTAGCATGAAGTATCTAACATTTCACTGTTCACACAAAGGTAAGTGAGTAAATGGTCTTAAAAATATAAATGCCAAATTCTAAGGTCAAATTTTTTTGAATTATTCTAATCTAGGAAATTAAAAAAATTCTAGGTCTTTTGGCTAAATGCAGCGTCAAAAGCTAGGCTCAAATAAGGCATGTGTTAGGACTCTTGGCCAAATGGTGTCAAAAGCTAGACTTTGAAATAGATGAAATTTTTAATCTAATGGATTTTAAACACTTCTAACAAACACTAGGCATTTGATTCTTGGACATGAAATTGATCAACTAAGTATAAGGTATGAAACAAAAGGCACTTTAGAAATAGTTTATTTTCTCAAAAAAAATGGTATAAAACTTGGTTCTTTTGAAAAACAAGCTAGAAAAAGGTGATCAGTATAATTGTGCTTTAGATAAAGGATCACAAAAAATATACTCAGATTAGTCTAAAAATGTAGGAACAAATTTGAAACTCTATGCAAGAATATCTATGAAAAAATATTCAAAATGTTTTGGGCAATGTAATGATGTTATACTACCCAAAAAGGTGTGATAAAAAGGTTTGTTTCAAAAAATCTCTAAGGCAAAGGCATTTTCATAAAATTCTAATAGCATAACACTACTTTTCTTGACTCAATAATGTTGTGGTGTATAGTGCAAGTGTTTAGCATAAAATGGCTTAAGTCTATCAAGTGATGACAATGATTATGAGTCTTAAATATCCTTCAACCCAAATAATAAATCAAACCTAAGTTCCCTCAAGTTTAATGCAAATGGAAAACCCACTTAACACATCAGCCCTATGAACTTGTAAAGGTTAAATTTCTAATTTAGATTATAAGTTAAATAACCTTGGTAAAGGTCTAGACTCAATTGGGCAGCATAACTGCACCAAAATGGATGATATGACTCTCAAGCTTTTGATGAACTTTTGAACAAGGCAAATTGATGATCTCACATGGACAACATAATGCCTCTTTGTTTAAAGGAAAATTTGGACTATGTGTTTGGCTTGAATTATTTATTTACACCAATTTTTGACTCTAAAAAAGACTTTAAACTAGGACAAAACCAATAGATTAATCATTCTTAGATCATAAACTAACAAGGTTACTTGGTATTATTAGAATCCATTAATATACGTCATTTGAGAGGATTTTAAGTGTTCATCCAAAAGTAAATGTGCATTATATAGTAGGGTTTTTACACCCCCCATTCTCTCAAATGATAGTACTATAACATGGACCTTGAGGTGCACCTTGCATGAACAATACTTTTGTGGTAAGTGGGGATTTATCTAAGATTTAACATGTTTTCAAACAATCTAGGGGAATCAATTACACAATGACTTTCACAGCAAATAATGAAAAATGAAAGCATGGATTTTGGGTCCATATCACTTGGCTTGTTACAAAAATAACTAGTCATTTTTACAACCACTACATCCTGATGTTCACTCAATTTAGTGTGATGTCCAAAGTACCACTACATCTTGTGTGCAACTTCAAAGGAGCCAAATGAAGTCAATGTTGGGAGATGAAACCTTAAGTCAAAGTTTCCCTTAAAAACTTGTGAGAGGTGATGAAATCCCCCTCACAAGCCAAGTTTACATAAAAATAAATAAAGAATGAAAGTAGAAATACTTTAGGGTCATTTTCAAGGTCACCCAAACTTTGACAAGTTTTTGGGGAGTGATTTAAATGACTTTCTTTCTAAGCCTTGGACTAGGATACTTGTAATAGGAATGACACTTTTGATTCCAAGGGTTCCCTATAGGGACAAATGGAAGAGCATACATGCAACATTCCTCTTTTTGAAAAATAAATATTTGATCTAAATAACTATTACAAATACTAATTGACAAGTGTGTTCAATTTTAAGCCCAAAATGAAAGATTTGGTGGTGTTCATTTGACCCCTTGGTCTTATTTTCAAACTTTGAAAACATTCACCAAAAACATCTAAATTCTTTGTTAAACACCCAAAACAAGGTTCCTAATTGATTTTTAAGCATGAAAATGTGATTTAAACATGTTTTGAATAAATATCAAGCTTGGTCCTATAGCAAAAATATTAGCATATCTTTTAGCTTTGAAGCTCTTTTTGGTTTGAAATAATGAACTTTGGAGAAATAGCTCTCAAGTCTGTGTTTTTGGAAAAACATAGTGACCAATGTCAATTATATACAATTGATAACAATTACCTTGGATAATCAAAATCTAACCAATGTTATTTTTGCTAATTGATGTTAGTTAAGCCATGTAACTGATATCAGTCTTACTTGCTGACATCGGTTACTGTGTAAAACTGTGACAACCAAAAATGGCAAAATAAAGTTAGAAAATCAATTTATAAGAGTTTTAAAGGTCCAAATAAATATTTTAGAGTTGTAAAATGATCTTTAGGTGTGAGATCATCTGGTCCCATTGAGCATGCCATTATGTAATCTCAGAATTTGACTGAAGAGAGGATGGTTAGTATGGTGTCAGTTCCAAAATGAAAACAAAATGAAAGAAACACACTAACAGCATAACATCTCTAGGCCTAGACACTAGGGAGAGCTTAGTTAACAAATTCAAATAATAAACACAACTAAAAATAAGGAAATGAAAACACAAAAATTCCTTCACCTTCCTTGGATGCTATGAATGCCTTTGTAGTGGTGGCTTGCTCGGCTTGTGCTCATGAAGTCCTTGGTAATGGAAGCTTGGCTACCTCCATCTCTCCTTGGCACCTTTAACTTATGGCTTGGCTTGGATTGGAATCAATTTAGCATGGTAACACTAGTTTTTTGAATCTTTCGGAACCATTTGTGCATTATAACTTTACATAATCAATACTTAGAAATGATGTGGTAGGGCCTCCTATTTATAGATTTTTACAAATGTCTAGAATCAACCTGAACCATCCATCTCAAGATTGAGTGTGTGGTTGAGGATTAATTAAATTTTTGGAATTAAGTTTGTAATTATCCTCATCATGGCATTGAAAGAAGGGGAAATTAAGATGCAAAGAGGGCATCATGGAAGGCATTATTGAGGCATGGAAGGCATGAATCCTAATATTTGTGGCATTTCTAGACTAGGGATGTCTTCCCAATAAATTAGGTCACTTGATGATGTATATAGTCAATATCCATTTCAAAAAATAAGTATTGAACAATTTTCCATGAAATTCTTGATTAGGCCTTGATTTGAGTTAATTAGTTTTTAAACAAGTTTAAGCACTTTATGCATAAATTACTCAAATTGATCAGAATGCCTTGTTATTGGTCCAAAATTTGACTAGATTAGAATTGGAATTCAATGTTATATGCATTGGAACCGTATTCCCATTAGGATGTTACCAACATCAAATAACAAAGTACATGTCTTGTGTAATAAATTTGATAGAAAAAAGCAATCTAGAGCACCCAGGTGCAAAATTGGCATTTTGAATAAAATGATCTGATCAAAGTTAGTTGGCCCATAAATTACATTGCCCCATTTAGGGATACCCCTGCCAAAATCAGCACTTGAATACATCAGTTTCACATCTTTTAGCATGTTTTAGTGTTTTCAAGCCAAATTGTGTGTTTTGAGTGGAAATTGGCCAAAAGCCTGATTGGAGGTTATTAGTGGCCAATTTTAGGTGTCTACACTTAGAAATTCATAACTTTTAGTCTTTATGACTTTCAATTTTCTTGGACTCAATTATTCACTAATTTTGGTCATCTCAACTTTTACATGTGGATTTTGGCATTTCATAGCTTTCATACTTGGTGAATTTCAAGTTCTTAATGTTTTGGTCATCACATATTTTGTTCATCATGTGTTTTGGTCATCACTACTTTGGACCTTTACATGTTTTGTCTTCATGTGTTCACACAAAATGGAAAAAAATTATTTTGGAAAAAAATTTGACGTGCAAAATCTATGAGTCTTCATGTTTCAAGCATCTAAGGTGTTATGCGATTTGGCTAAATAGAAATTGACAAAGGTTGTAACACTGGACTTATGAGATTAGGTTACATGGATTAACTACATCAACATAAAACTAATGATCAAGAGTCACTTGTAGAAGGATGATATCATGGAATTTTATGAACACATGAGAAGTTTATGTGGCATACACACCAAATTATGTTACCAAATTTAAATTAAATGATTAAAATAAGCTTGGATATATTGGACATTAATGTCACATAAAATGGAATTAAATTAGACATCATTAAGATATATAATGAAATTCTAAAAAGGCATTGCGTATTGATCATCAACAAGCCTAATCAAACTTGCATTCCATAAAGAGATAAAAGCCCTAGTTTTCTATGTTTGCCTATAAATTTATTACATAAAACTATCATTTTAAATAGTATGTGAATTACATAAATAATCTAAAAATAATAAATGTATTCATCATATAGGTCATATAAAAGATCTCTTCCACCATCAAAGTTCTCCATTAAATAATCAACTGAGTTTACTAATACAATATTCAAATTGGCCATGTTTGATAATAACTATGTAAATTACACATCTCCATGGGAAGTTGTGGAGAATTTTGATTCCCACTCATATGAGGAAGACTTAACAACTAAATAAAAATACATGGTGGTATATTTGATACCCTTGAGATGTTAACAATTACATTTTAGATCATCAAAGCCCAAAGTGATGCCTTACACTGACTTACTTTGGGACTTATTATTCATAGGCAAAGATCTCCCAGTAACCTTCCTCAGCTAGTTGGGACACATTTGAGTTCGACTGTTGAGATAGTGTCACAAGAGAGTCATGTGGGTGAAGGAGAAGAAGCATAAGAGGATGAAGAGGAATATATTTCAAAGGCAAAGTTTATGAGCCTCCAAGGATTCAAGGGTAAGGCACCGATAAAAAATGAACCATCCAAAGGTGTTCCTAGTTGTGTTATTATTTCCAATTTACCCTATATAGTTCTTAAATCCCCTTCTATAGATTCTTTTCAACAATATCTAGATAACATTATAGACTTGTATCTACAAACTACTAGAGTAACCATTGCAAGTCCTATTGTTACTACTTATAAAATTTGGACAAGAGATACTAGGGCTAATAAAGACCATTCTAATAAAATTCAAAGAGTCCCAATTTTTTACTAGGGTACACAACCATCTATCCAATCAACCTAGATAGCTTTTTCTATTCCCCAATCTATCATTCCTCATCTAGCTTTTATTGTGTCATCTACAAGAGTTAATAGGAAAATAACCTACATTGTGCACCCTATTCCCCACATAGCTAACTTGGATTGGTAAAAGATCATTTTTCCATCTCTACTAAACCCACTCCAAGTAATTCTCTCTTTTGAGGATATTATGTTAAGGGGAACTAGTTAGGCCACTCAATTAGATAACACATAGGGATTAATAATTCCATGGTGGGTGGAGTACTTAATAACCCATTATGCTCAAAGGTTAAACCTAATGATTTCAAAGCTTCACATAATTAACTCCATTTTTTACAAATCTATAAGGACCATTCATAGAGTCAAGAAGAGAAAGCTCCAAGATGAGTCTAGTCAAGTCCTAATCCTTAAAGAGAGACAAGATTTATTTTATTTGTCCAAAAGTAAGAATCAGAGAATTAGGGAATCTCTAGATAATGAATATTTTATGAATTATTTAGAGACACAAATAGAGGCCTTAATGAAACTTGATAGAGACATTGATCAATCCAAGAAAGATATTTAGTAAGAATTAAATCAATTACTAAAGCAACAACAATTTTTGCATATCCCTAGATAAATAAAGGATGACATGAAAAATGTAGCCCTCAAGTCATATAAAATTCTTAACACTATTAGTACAATAATTATTGAAATGTCTTCCCATTTTAGTGAGACTATTAAATTGTTTAATTCTTTAAAGGAAGATTAAAATAAAAAAATATTTTCATAACTTGAACTACAAATAAGGCCTTTGGCCTTTTAGATCTGATGATTCCTCTTGAGGAAACTAATGCCCTCAATTTGGTAGTTATCATAATAAAAGAGGCTCATGAATTTGAGCTAGTGCATATGCATTAGATTCAAAATTGGTTGATCACAAGAGATCATCTATACACTTTTTTTAAGAATTTAAATTATCTCAACAAAGGGACACTTTGGGGAAATTTATTATCAGAGCCAATTTTGATAAGTTACTCATATGAATGCTATGAATTTTAATAAAAAATATTCAAGTATGCACAATGGAGGAGATTGAGTAAGATATTATTTTTGCAAGGAAGAATGTGATGTAAGTTCAAATCATTAAATTTGAGTTCAAAACTTCAAAACAAGAACATGGATGCCTAATTGTAGAAATCTCCAAGGTGTATAGATCATCCCTTATCAACCTGGACATAATCAAAGATCCATATGATCAAGCATACAATTTTTATCTAGACTTGAAGGAAAAAAGTATGATGTAATAGGAACTTCTAGTTTAACAATTCCTACCACTCCTACTCCATCATCTACTTCAATTATTACTCCCTTGACCATATAAAATCTAATAATGAGTAAACTTCAATTTTTTAAGTTAATATTATATGTATTTATTACATAAGAATTAATTCATGTAATTTAATGTTTCTTCTATTTTTATTATATTTATATGCATGTAAGCATTATCCATAGAGTCTTTTAACATGTACACAATACATGATTTTTTAAGTATGTCTCTTAATTTAGAGATATAGTTTTAGCCATCCTAAATTGTACATGCAGAGTCTACATTGAGTTGAAATTATTATTCTAATTATTTACATATAATTCCCATATTTTTCATAAATTTGGAGGATGAAGTGACCCCTCCAAAATCTATATATACTTTTAATTCTCCAATTTCAAAGAGATCTGAAATTTTAATTAATATAGGAAGAAATTTTTTCATTGTCATGCAACTATGTTAATGAGTTTAATATCCAAATTTGTGTGATTTAATTTGATTTCTTACCTATTGTTGATTTATTAATTTAGGGTGTGAATACACTTCTTATATTTATTTATTTTTTATTGACATATGCTAATATAAGATATGTAACAACTATTTGAAGACTAGTTATAATTAGTAATTTTAAGCAATAAGATTGATCGATTCATATCTTTAAGTGTGTATAAGTGTCTTTCATGATATAGCCTTATAAAGTGAGAAACATATACTTTAGATAGCTCTCTGATTTAAGTCACAATCCTATATTATTAATGTGTGCAATAGTTTCTTTAAGTGGGATCAAAATTTGGCTGAGATCTTGGAGTTTACTATATCGTTTACCCTCAGACTTCCTCATTGTGTATGTATACATTTAAGAAATAAATACTTTAAAAAATCATTAGTTTCAAAGACATGTGTCCATGTATGAGACCAACCTAGAATCAATCCCTCTTCTAATCACCAAACTTTATTTTTTGCTCTACCTTCCCTCTTTTTTATTTTCTTTTAAGATCTACCTTAGTTTAGACTGTCACCCATTCATCTCAAATGGTATTTTAATTTTTTTTATATTGTACTCACCCATGCTCACCTAGTTAACAACCCACATGCTCAATCATTTATTCCACCTCCTGGTTATTCTAAACCATACATGTAAGGCATGCCTCATAGTGTAATTTACCTCCATAAAGATCCCAAAATGTTAAAGGCTACCTCATTCATGATTTGGTGTGCATAAAAAATACATCAATGTGTTAAGGAAAATTTCAAAAAGATATTCATTGGGAATTATGCCATAAAAATAAATGCAAAAATAAGTTAATTATTATTTTACTAGAAGGATGAACTCAAAGTTGTATACTAGATAGAATGGATTTTACACATAAGCAGTAAGAATACTATTGTATTATGCCCATACTATAGGATAAATTTTAAGATTCCAATCCAAAAAATAACTTATAATAGTATTTTACAAGATATCATTAATTATTATTTTTTTTGGATTCATCTTTTCTATTTCCTTGAGGGTGATTGTATTTTATTACATAATTTTAAAATTAGTACAAATTTTCTTCATGTTTTTATTTTTAAAATTACCACCATTGTTATATATGATAGTGTGATGAATCCTAAAAAGGTGGATGATCTAATTAAGGATAAATTTAGGGATAATTATACCTATAACATTTATAAGGGGCATGGATATACCAACTTAGTAAAGTCATTAGTGGAGACAATAATCAATACATGGATATAATGTGATCAAGGAAACTTACCCAATGACATCTAATCCCCACATAGAGAATGATCATGGATATTCAAAGGTATTAATCTTAAATAAGGGAGAATTCATACAATAATAATGTATTTTAAATTATTAAACTTAGAAAAATTGATGGTATACTTCTCAAAGGTAGGCCAATAATAACCCATATGCATAAACGTATGGGTTTTAGCATGTCTACTACAGTAGACATCATAAATTTCTCCATGTTATTTCTCAAAAATAAAATGGAATCATTACTTAGTGACATAATAAATTAAGATGCCTTCAATTTTATGATATAAAGGATGTTATTAAAATAATCTAGCATTTTCATGGAAGACAACTTTGGGAGGATAAGTTTGTTGTTTAATAAATTGAATGATGTATTTATACAATTAGCTTTATATACTGGTGATATATTTGGTATGTAAAATAAGAAAATCATATTTAGGATCTAAGGTACATATATATTTCCTCATGTGGATGGGAAACGATATACCACTTAGTGTTTATTAAGGGTAAAAAAGGGATTTGAATAGGCAAGAGAGTCAAAAATAACATTTTGTTCTAGTGGGATTGCCTCGATAGTGAAAGATGTAAACTCTTTAGAGAGTGTAGTATCAATATCATGATATGATATTAAATATATATGCCACTAACTTGGTTACATATAAGATGAAAATTATGTAAAACATGAAGATAAGAGATGTCTACATCAATAGATGTAGTACAATAAATTTGATATCGTAATACATTTAAGTTTCATGATTGATTTTGGGAAAATATATAATCAACATCATAGGATGGATTATTATTAGATGCATTTGTAAGTTTTTGAGAATTCTCATTCAAATTATCCTTATGAGACACACAAATTTACAAAAGGGATCTTTTACAGTAGTAATGGATCTTGGAAAATCTTGACCACCTAAAGGTCATTTTATTTAAAATAATATTTCATGTAGGAAGCCTCTTTGGCATTATAATGGGGTGGGATCTCATTATGACCATCAATAAAGGGATGGTTATTGTTAGCTACCTAATATTCACCCTTGTTTAAGTATAATGTTCACATATACCTCACACTTGGAGTAACATTAGATTGACCTATAGGTTGTGGGTTGCCTATTGGATAGGCCAAACTTCTAGTTTTGATGGGGCTAGATCCCCTAGTTTATCATTTTAATCTTATATTTAAAACCTAATCCTATTGGGATGAAATGGGAAAAGAGATTGCATAAATGTAACCTACACTAAAGGGATTATGCACTAATATGATAGTTCCATCCACTCATCTTGAACTCAAATAACACCAATAGACAAAGTATAGGATTGAACCACTATCTCTAATGGTTTCTAGGCATTAATAATTCATGTATAGGTTGATATTGTATGGATAAATCATGAGGGAAGTGAGAGAAAGGTCTTATTTCAAGATCTTACAATCAAATATCCACTCATAAGCTTAACCATCAACATTCTAACACACTACATAACATGCATAAAACACTTATTATCATCTAGGTGAAGTCATTAGACCTATAGAAGGGAAATTAGACCACATAAGCATATCATACAATCATACACACCCATAGAATCTGATCATAAATAAGTTGAAGCAATCCATTAATTGTCCAAGAGGTCTCATAGAGTAAAAATTAGGTAGAGTTTTCTCATGCCCAAGAGAGGGATGCAATACAAGGCTATAAGGCCTAAATAAATAAAATATGGGGAAATAAAGAGAGGTAAATATGGCATGGAGGTGAGATAAAGGGGTCATAAATTACCATGGTCCACTCAACCTATAGTTACATTAGTTACAATAATCCTTCTTCAACTCTCTTCATGCATTAGCCTTCCTTGATGGCTCATTTTGGTATTGAATTGGGGTAAGGGAAGCTGAGTCAAATCTAGTCATCTTCATTAAGGGTTTGAAAATTCTGAAAATATTCTACAAATCCTCCATATGCCAACTAAAAGGTGAATTGTGTTGGGTGAATATTTGTCGTCAGCTAACTGATGGCAAAATGGGTATATCAACCACAGTACAAGGAGATTTATATGGCAAAAAGTGTGGGTTTACCATATCACAGTGAGATAAATCTCTCCTCTCATTAAGGGGAGGTTCCCTATACTAAAATACTTATATATTAATAAGAACTGAAAATATACTCAGGGGTGAGATTACACCATCCATCTCTCTTTTTTTAGAGATGATGTTTACAAGGCAAAAGAGAAATCCTTATTGATAACTGAAAGTATTCCTCTTCTTTCAGAAATGATATTCAGTAAATAGCAAAAATTCTTCTCAGGTAGTAACTAGATCTATGAGAAACTCACAAAATCACAAAGTCTTTTGTTGCTCCCCTTATTGATTTGAAGCGTACGTAATAGTAGAGTGAAGTGCAACTCAAAGTCTTCACATAAAACTACAACAGAATATGAAATCACAAAGGATAGAAGCAGTTCAAAGTCTTTCAAATATCCTTCAGAATGTCTTTAGATAATTTCCACACACACTTTGCTTATTTAATAAAATAGATGAGAGATTATTAGGAAAGAGAACATAAGAACAATCCCCTAAGTAACACAAATTATTTCAACACAAAGTCTAAAAATAACCTGCTTCTCATTCATTTAAGAAAACATGATTTACAAGCTGAGATCAAATTCTCAAGAAGAATCTTAATTTGGGTAGAGTTTTTGCTCTCAATTATCTAGAGATAGATCCATTACAAAAGAGGCTTCCTCTATATATAGGGAAAAGCCTTCAAAATTGGAAAAAGACTTAAATATTAAAACCTAGTCAAATATGAGTCTCCGTTGACTTTGGGACTTTTCCAAATTTTTACATGTATTTACATATGAAAAAAGTACATGTGAAAATGTCCCAAGTAAATTACAAAGTGCATGAGAAGAATGGAGAAGAAAGTATGGAATAACAACTCAACTTTTGTCACCAGCCTTCGTTAGATGAGCATCGTACATGTTGATAGATGCCTGTATTCTGATACTATCTGGTGCAATAGTATTTTTGAAGATCACCTTAGCTCTGACCATAGATTCTCTCACTACTATGATTGACTTGGCATGATTGGTTAACCTGGTTCTCAGATTGTCTAGAGTTAACTGATTATCTAAGATATTGTCCATAGAATCCATTGAGAATGCTTTCTCCTTGAATTCCTTTCAGATCATACTCTCAAACTCCTGAATCATTTCCTCTGCTAAGATGAATTGGTTGTCTTGAGAGGTAAATCTACAAGGAAACTCTTCCAATTTTTGTAATAGACTGATATCTCTTTGTTCACTGGTGTCCTTATAAGATTTGAGGTCATTGATCAATTCCTTAAGTACCCAGATCCTATATATCAGTGATTCTTTAGTTTCAATATAACAATCTCTATCAAAAATGGCATTGATTGATACTAGGGTATGTATTTTTAGCTCCTTCATCTCTATCCATTTACTAAGATATCTATCTGTGCTTTTGACCTCTTGAGAAATGGTATTGATAAGGTCATCTAATTATATTCTTACTTTCCTCATTTTACCCATATTCTCATACAACTCTATTAACAAGGAAATCCCCAGTACATGCATCTTATCTAAGTAGTCTTCAAGTAATTTCATCTTTAGATAAGTCTTTTTAGCTTTCTAAATTATGGGATCATCTATGGAGAAAGCCTCTGGAGTCACCGCTTCTGAAGCAAAAGTGAATCTTCTTATCACTGTGTTTAATTATTCCACCATTTCTTTATAATGATCTTTCATTTCTCTTTCCCTGTCAAATTTCTAAATCATAATGTCCATTGTAGATTGCAAATCACTCTTGGCACCTTCATGAGTGATCTTCCCTAACACAACTCGAGAGATAGAGTAGCTTTTCATATCAAAATCTTTAAGGTTTGCATCTTGTGGGGGTTTGGCTATCTCCAAAAATTTGTGCCCCTTATCTCCAATCATTTTTGAAAGGATTTTTGGCTTCTTGGGGGTCTTAGCTTTCATCAACACTATTTTACCAAAGTCAAAGTCATCTAAAAAGATGGCTTACTTTTTCTTTTTGGGCATGAAAGTTGACAACCACGGTGGGAGAGTAGAAACACTTACATTAGTAACAATCCCTATAGTTATTGTCACCAGGGTAGCACCTACACTACTAGTGGGAACAACAGGCATAGTGGGTGTAGTATCAGTCAAAACCACACCTGCCACTGAATGGTCGAAGGTGGAACTATCTTCGATATTAAAAGAAGGAGATGACAAACTAAGGATGGATCTTGATAAATGTAGAACATCTCTAGAAGTGATTTGAGGGTCACCAAAAATAAATTTAGAAGGAGAAGCGACTCCAGAAGAGGGAATATTGATAGGAGAAATAGGTGAAATAGTTATAATAAGTGAGTGGGGTGGAGAAGAAGAAATTCTTGTGTCTGGCTACACACCTTCTTGAAGAGATTGGGATTCCATTCTATGTTGACCCGTAGGCCTGTCATCAATTTCCATCTATCCTGCCATTGGTTCTTTGGTGCTTTGTCTCTCGACCCCCATATCTATTGACTCTAGCTCTTTCTCTACAACCTTTGATTTCTTGGATACAAAAATGATCCTAGGTTTATGGGGCCTAGAAGGAGAAGGAACATCACCTTTATTCTTCATCCTATTTTTTGCTCTCCTCCTTATCTCTTCTTGAAATTCAACCTCTGATCCTGTGATGAACTCTTTTAAGGTGATTCCCTTACTTTCCAACCAATCATTGGTGTTTTCCAATATTAGTTCAAATCTCATTCTTAAGGAGGTCAACTCTTTTTGAGACCATTAGATCAGAGGAAGAGGAGCCTTAACAACTTGTTCAACATGATATCTAGTATTAATCAGGTCCCTGTCATCTACTAGATTTGTAGGGATATCAGCGAGCCCTAGATGTTCTATTTTTTCCAGAGATAGTCTGTTGTAGTCCATCTTCCTGATATCTTTGATTGTCATCAAATCTATCGAGATGTCTTCGATCATGGGTTCATGAAACTGAGTCTTCCTCCGGATCATGTCTTTGACACCTCTATAATCAAACTTGGGCCTTATTTTGAAATGCTTCATGGTCACAAGTTGCATTTTGGTTTCCATTGCCCTAGATTTTGTAGTGGTCAACACTGAGTACCTAGCAATTTCAATGGAGAACCTAAAATTGAGTTTTTTAAGTTCCATCTACTTATTATGTATGACAATAATTAGCCTACATAGCTCCATCAAGATCAATTTATCTGAGGGAAATCTTGGGAGTATATAGGGATAGCCTTGGAAAAAGCCAACCCATAGATAACAAAAAGAAGGGAATTGTAAGAACATGTAGCTGAAGTCATTCACAATGGTCCAAACTTCATTTAACACTCTTATATTCTAATTGGGGGTCGAAGAGACACAAAAATACTATAAAGAAAGCATCATTTACCCTCCTAAAATTATGGATTGAACCCTTCAATGTAATCCCCCTCTGATGTCAAACCTGGAAAGGTTCTCATTAAAGCTATAATGTATACCATGTATGAATTCATATAGAACTTCAAGGTAGTAGACACCTTTGTCAATTGCTCATGCAGAGCATTGCTGATTTATTCAGCCCAAAAAATAAATTGTTTCCCCTGGAGGATTATCTTAATGAAGGGATACATCCATTCATTAAATTGAGAAAAAGAGGGTAAACCTCATACTCTGTTGAGAAGAGTAATCAAGTCACCAACTTCTTCTATAAAGTCACTCCTCAAAAAGTTCCATGGCCATCTGGAAAATTTGGCTCTAGGAGTTTTAAGCTATCTATTATTGATCACCTTCTTCACCTTCTCAAGATCTTTATCATATTCCTTTTGCACTTCAATGAAGTTGATCTTCAACACTTCAGGAGCAGGAGGTCACATAAACACTTTATCAATGAACTCAGGGTCTAGTCAAATTACTACGTTACCATTAGCATCTACCACAACTCTGGTATCTTTGTTGTAGAATTGGATGCACTAGAGAACAAACTTTGTGTGATGGAGAACAAACTCTGTGTGATGAGCCACCATAGGAAAAGAGGAGACTAGATGGATATTTCTCTCAATTATCCTCATCATTTTAGAGCTCAAATTTTTTTCCTTGGTTCTCTCTATGAACTCAGCCATATCTAGGTGTCTGATTTTTGTATCCCTAATGTCATCAACATTAGAAGTGACTAAGGTGATTGGGAAAACACCTTGATACTGATACTTCATTATCTTCAACTTATTATGATAAACCTCAGTCATCGAGATGAGCCTTTGTCAAAAGTATGTTGACAAAGAAGAATCTTGAGGAGAAACTGTGATAAGATTCATGATCGTGCAATTAGGGGAAATATTGGTAATCTGGGAAAATTACCCATTGGGTGATAATGACCAGGGAAATGTGCTTGAGAGGGCTGAGGCATGAGGAGGTCAGAGAATGAAAGGGAAGCAGGCTCAAAAAATGGGAAAAACAAAAATTTCCCAGAGTTAGTGAAAATGGAGGGAAGGTATGCATGGGTGGCAAAAATTGTCACCCTTACATGTTGAAGATTGTCTTTGTGCATAGGTAGCGAAAATTAATGCTTGTGCACATCAGGGTAGAAAGGTTTACGTCGGTGGCAAAATTTGCCACCAATGCAAGTGGAAGGTCAGATGTTTCATGTAAGGGTGGTGAAATTTTCCACCCTTGCACATGGTTAGGAAGTCAGGTTTTGCATCAGTGGCAAGTTTTGCCACCGATGCATGTGGTTGAAAGTTTTCATGTAAGGGAAGCAAAATTTGCCACCATTACATGGTTGAAATGGCAGTTGGGAAGGCTGACAAGTGAAAAACAAGGGTGAGGGATAGTAATGGTGTGGTTGGATGGGTTCCTCAAGGGAAAAAAGAGGAAGGGGAATAATAAAAACTTAGAAAACCTAGACTTAGAAGGAAAATAGGGAAAAAAAAGAAGAAGATAAGAAAAAAAGCAAAAAACTAAACTAAACTAAAACTAGAATAAAATAAATGCAAAACCCTACCTGATAATCATGAAACAATGCTTGAATCTAATGAAAACATGTTTCCTCTTGCTCACTTGATAGCCTAAATGTAGGGAAGAGGAGGAATAAAGAAGAATAGATCAAAATGAGGAAGAAATGGGGTTAAATGGGATGAAAAATGCCCCCAACCACTCAACGTGCATGGCCATAAATGCCACACATGAAAACCAAGACCATGCAAGCGTGGAAAATTTTTCCACCCTTGCATGTGAGGTTGGAAGAAGGGATGTAGGGGTGGTAAAATTATCTGCTCCTGCATGAAGCTGAAGAAAAGATGCAAAGGTGGAAAATTTTGCTGCTCCTACATGAAGGATGCAAGGGTGACAAAAATCATTGCCTTTGCATGAAAACTAGAAAACCACATGTAGGGGTTGTAAAAATTGTTTCCCTTACATGTAAACTCAAGAAAACATCTAACTCTAAGAAAAATTTGTCATTTGGCCACATCAAGACTATAATGATTTTCATGTTTTTGGGAAAACACAATAAGGGAACATCATGAACTTTGAATGATGCCAGTTGAACAAACATGAGAATAAGAAAAACTTACCTCAAAAGATGAACTTAGAGTGAAAAACATGAAATGGACAAGTTTCATAGGGGTTGTTCCAAAAATGAGCATAGCTTATTTTGGGAACAACAAATTGAAGTGTAATTAGTCTCCATAAGGTGTTGAGTACCATTAGCCCTATCATGTATTGAATGATCTTGAGAAACTACTCCCATATCCTATAGTGGTTATGAGGAGTGTCTATCTCACCTTATTATTACAAGTGAAATAAATGTGTGTTTACCTTCCCAATATAATCTCAATGCCATTCTCTAACTTCTTATTGACCAAATAGGCTAAAATAGGCTAATTAGGCCTAGTAGTTTGATTGTGTGTATGTTTTCCATGAAACCTAAAATAAACCTTAAAAACATATGGATAGGCATGTCATAAACTCAATCAAGTGTTCCACACCAAGATTCAATCCTTAAAAACATTTCACAATTTTAGCCTTGCTTCACTTAGATAACTAGGTCATGTTTCTCTCTCATGCCTATAGATTGGTTGTTTAGAATTGAGTTGTAGAGATGTTTCAAGGAAGATAATTTGGAATATTATGAATTTATAATGTGTAATAAGTGTTAAACCTCCCCCTCCCATAGTTGAAATATTCTCAAACATTTGTGTACCCTTATTTTTACTAAAAATCTTGTAAAAGTATATATTTTTTACACTTACATACAATGTCTATACAAATAAATATCATGGGTGGATTCCCAACTAAGTTTTATATTCTAATACAGGTGTTAGATAATCTAAAATAGTGATTTAGATGTAAATATCTGGTGATCTCTACCATCAAGTTAGCACTAGGGTTTGTTAGAGGTTTAATTAGGTTTACCATCTTAATGATGGTTCATAAAGCTCAAGCCTCCAACTCAAAACTTATTGACATGGATGTCAATTCCATAAACCCCCTCAAAACACATGACAAGATTTGGTTCCCATATATCTGGTGTGGGAAGATATGGATGTGAGATGATAGACTTGAGGTATTTTAGAAGCTTTCTAGATAGACCTATATTATTAACATTCATTAATAAAAGTGTGGCCCTCAAACCAACTCCCTTTACCATGTATATTTATTCCATATGGGTTCATAACTTCCCCTAGAATCATTTAATTTTATTCCTTCTGTGATGAGGGATATGAGAAACTAAAAGTATAGTTTGAATTGACTATGTAGGACTGAGTGACTCAAATTGGCCCTTAAGGCCTAAATTAACCCTTTTATGCTCTTATCTACTTGAAACCTTCTCTATAATACATATATCATCAACCTACACCTTATTATAGTTTCCAAATTGCTTATGAGAATTTTAAAATGTCACAAGGAGGTGTGGGTCTTTAAGGCCTAAAAGGCTCAAACTGAGTCTTAGAGGTCAAAGGAACATGTAGGTAGTTTATGGCTTCAATATCATCATAAAACATTGGTTTACACCTATATCCAACTTATTCAACTATTATGACTTCCCAAAACCCATTATGTCTTCATTATTTCATAAAACTGCATATAGGTCTCATTACCAGTTTGTTACTTTAGGGATTTGGGACCTAAGAACTACTCTCCATATTTTAATCAATATTGGTGGATATTATGAGGGTCATAAAACATAATTCCATGGCCTTACAACATGTTTGGCTCATTTATTTCACCATTTTTATCTCTCCATACTCCCATACATCATGTTTAGGGTTTGGTTATGGTTATGCCTATGTAGCCCTAAAGCTTTTTTGAGAAACTTCCTAATTTCTTTGAGGCTTCTAACACCTTATAAACCTTCCTATGATGATATCATCTCTTAAATAATATTTAAAACAATAAAAGGTTCTTGATTTTAGGCACATACATGTTAAGGTCTATATAGGCCTAATAGACATGTATAAGCTTATTATGCCCTCAATGCTCTTAAGGGCTACAAATGAGAAATGTTTATATATACTTTTGAGGGATAGTAAAAGACCTATTTTAGTGTTTCAATTTCATTTATTTTCATATCTAAACATCCCAAATATTCTTCCTTATAGTTATGCTTTCTTGTAACCACCTTTTAAGCCTAAAAGGTCTCATTATCCTATTAAGGTTCTTTGATATCTATAGGCATTATCATTAGAAAAGGGGAATTAGAACCTTTGTGAAATGGTTTTAGGGAGGTATTGTCACCTATGTAATTCATTACCCAATTACTATATGTGTTTTCTTTATGATGTAAATACATTTATGACTATTTTTTACTTGCATTTTAGTTGTCATGAGATCCTTAATAACCACATAGTATGGCTACACCTCCAACCTATAGGTATAGGCATGTTAAGGTCCTTTTAAGACTAATAATCCAAATAGGCCATTAGAAACTCCTCTATCTATCACAATTGAAATAACATTATGAGATATTTGTCGCACCTTTTTGACTGCTCTCTTAGACATCTGATGTCCTCAAATAACCACTTAGACCTATAGTTGTCTCTCACTCTTACAGTTGGTCTATAAGTACCTAGTTTAGGCTCAAAATAACTTAAACTATCATTCCCTTTGTTCCATATAATTATTCAAACACTCAAAGTGTTGATGAACTGAAGAAACCATTCAAAATGACTTCTTACCTTTCTATAATCTCTCCACCAAGTATACTTCATCAACCAATCTTCACTCTCTAAGTCAAGATCCTACCTATAAGTAGTCTTTTTTAGTCTACCTAACTATGTAGGAGTGTTGAGAAGGTGAGTATGGCATTTAGGGTTCTCTTATTGGGTTGGTGATCTCTTAATGTTCCTCTTAACTTCATGAGGATTCTTCAAAACCTTTTTAACATTACTATCTCTCATATTTCACCCCTAGAACCCTATGTATACACCTTAGAGTCCTTGACTAACCTTGCCTTCTCCTTGAATGAGTCTAGTATGTGGTTCATGATGAGCCATTTTTTCCTCTATTTCCTTCATTTATATTCCCTTTAGTAACCATATATAATTCCTAAAGCCTTTTTATATCCTTAATATCTCATCGTAACAGTGGCACCTCCCTTCCTTGGATTGCATAATGAGCCTAATATGGATATATGAGAGTTACTTTGGATAGGGATATAAGAGTAAGGGTGGTTGGTTTGAAGGTCAAATGATGAATATAGGGATAATATTTTAGGTCCTAGTTCAAGGATGAGTCTAATTTATATGCCTCTAAGATAGCTTCAAGACTCTCTCTAGGTACCATGTTTCTATTTGCAAGGAGGCCACTTAAGGGTATTAGACAACCACTTTAGAATATGACTTGAAGGGGATCCCTTTTGGTTGATTACATGGCTTGTATGAGGTTTTAAGTGTAGAGGATACCAAAATACATTCAATTTCATCACTATCAAGACTAAAATATCATTAAAACACCTCAAATGTATACCACAAACCCTACATCTTAAGAAAATTGCTTGCAGTCTATAGACATGAATAAACATGAAGTTTGGATTACCTTCACACTCCACACATGTGAAATATAAGTTTATGGTATGTGATATGGTATATGAGGACTCAATAACACAAATCAAGCATTAGTTTGCATAAAAAATTCAAAAATCTAGCAAAACCATTATACTTTCTCAACCTTACACAAATAAAAGACATTAGAGTCATAAATTTATTAACGATTGTTCATTAATATATCATCATGAAACTACTAAAAAAACATGAATAATAAGGTTAAGGGATATATTTCATCTCCCCAAAATACTAGCTCTTGATTTGACCTCTCCTGTATGGAATAAAGGAAAACATGAAAGACTGCCTGAGTTGTCAAGGAAGCAAGTGAGGAAAGAGCAATAGTTTTGGATGTGTTATGAATAATTTTAACCTAAAAATTATTCCATACTTTTTCATCAAATTCTCATGTAATACCTAACTCCCTCTTTGTATGAACTAAATAAACAGCTCTGTATAACTCTTAAAAATGCACCTAAAAACATAATTTTTACACCACTTTCTCCATGATTTGACCTTAAAGCAACATTTTAGGGTAGAGGAAGGGAAAACATAAGAAAATTGATATTTCAAATTGATGGTATATAATTATTATTTTAAAGGACACGTGTTTGGCATGTGTGGGGCCCATTTTGCTAGTGGGAGGTAGAAATCAGTCTTAAAAGGGAATCTATGTGATGTAAAACACTTAATGGTGGCTATATGGAGACAATGGGACATCCTTAAGACTATTTTAAATAATTAAATGATAGAAAATTCCCATTTAATGAAGATTTTATAAGGTACATTAACTCATATGGGGCATTTAAGGTCTTGAAAGGGCTAATGATGCATTGTGAGAGACTTGAATATAAAGCCCATGGGATATGATTTTGACACACATTACTAGGCTTTATACCATGAAATAAAATGGAATTAAATATACTTCACATTTATAGTGATACATACTCTGACCTTGAAATTACACAAAATTATAATAAGGATCTTTAAGCCTATCATCTTTAGGGCCATCCTTTTAGTCCTGAGAAAGACCAAGACAACCTCCATAATCACTATGTGATCACTATGATCACTATCATATCACCAAATATGCTTAATGAAACTATGATATGTGATGACAAAAATAGTCTCTAAGCTAACATAAGACCTCTCACAAGACTCAAATACTCTCAAATACATCCATGATACCATGACAAGCTTGGGCATTATAGATAAGCTATAGAGGAGGGGGGTCTTAAATATGGTAGGGGTTTGCATTTGGCCTTGTGAGGCTAAAATGTCAAAAAGTTCCTATTTAATTACAATAAAGATGAAGGAAGACATTTTTATATGTAAGGAGGTAATATAGTGGTGTTACAAAAAATTTAGAGTTCATTGGTGCTGTCCTTATCAGGATCAACAAGAGTGACTTACATATTGGGATGCATGTTAATTAACATAGGTAAAGGATGACTATTAATGCATTTTATTCAAAATGAAATATTGAGACTTAGGGTTAGGTAATTTGAGATCCCATGGGTTTGGATTGGATTCATTTTTTTAACACTTACCATCATGATTGAACTTCATGTATTTTTTATTAGAAAAATATCATTTCCCACTTGAACATATAGTTATAATGTGTTTTGTGTATCATATATTGAACCATTTTTATTAATATGACATTGAAATATGATCTTATTAATATTTAATTTATGGCCATGTAGTATTATTTTAGTTCAATATTTGATTTGATTTATGTTTATGTCAAAACCATATGTCACTTTATGATTGTAGGTAACAACCTAATGATTGAGCTAGGTTTGGTCCTGGAATACTTTGTTGGATTGTCAAAATAGTGTTATACAAGTCAATAAGGTAGATAATGAGATAAATTGAACTATTCACCATTATCCTTATATGTTGGATTGTATTATGACTTTCTAGTGTTATGTGTATTTATTATTATTATTTTTATTATGCCATCATTGGCTTGAAGCCAATTATACATGTTTTGTCTATGTTATTTATGTTTGTTATTGGTAAGATTATTGAGTTATTATAATTAAGAAACTAAAGTTTATTATGTTTATATTTATGACTCCATTGGGTTAAAGTATATAATTATTTAATATAATTTGATGGCATACCTATCTTATTACCTTAGCCTTGTTGAGTCCTTGAGCACATAATATTTTTAAAAAATCATAATCATTGAGTCTTTCTAAGGACATAATGATGGATTAGTAGATATGTTTTAAATGAATTAATTAAGGAATAAGTATATTAGTTAATTCAAAGTATTTGAATTAGGAAATGATGATGTTTTAAAAGGTCATTTTGGACTTAGAGCATCACTTAATGGAATTGCCACTCAACCTTAGTCTTTGACCTAATCATTTTGATTACATTTTTAGGCATGGAAAATGTTTTTTAGCTATATTTTTTGATTAATTATGATTATTTTTTACTTCAGAGTGGGCAGTTAGAGGACTATCGGGGATATGTAGGTTTTGAGTTATGTTTTGGACTTAACCATGAAGTAATTAGATGTTTCTCTAAGGAAGCCATACTTATGATTCATTATTGTTATTGGTAGTGGCCATAGAGCTTGAGAGGGGTTTAAGGTATTTTTTTACTATGATAAATTAGAGACACCATGAATAATTTAGGTGATTTGGAACAATAAATAAGAGGATAAATGAAATAAATAACAAAAACATTGTACTAGTAAGTTATTTTGGATTACATATTTTCCATTTTTTCCATGCATAGATTATGATGTTATTTACATGAAATCTTAGGTGGATGGGTAGGTTATAGTAAGGTATTCACCATTCCTCAAACTTATCCACAGACATTGTAAGTGTTTGTGTATACTGTAGTTTTCATGGAATTTTAGATTTGGGAAATGATTATGTTGATAATATGACACACTTGTTGAAAACCCTAGTGGGTGGGCTTCAACTTGGTTCATCTCTCCCTTAAAAAACATATGTATGAAGTAAATACTATTAATTTTGATTCAATGTTTTTGATTTGATTTAGCATCCTATATTTTGAATGTTTTTTATTTGATTTAGCATCCTATATCGTAAACCTTTGTTTATGATTTGTGTTGTGTGTCATTAACATTATGAATAAAACATGGTTATGGTGTACTTGATCTCTTTACAAATCCTTTTTTTCATTAGATTTTATAACATCAGGATTATTTAGTGACATATTCCATCCCCAGACTAATGGTTGGTGTGGGTAGGGCTACTGACAAATGGATAGGTTCATCTTTCACATAATTTTTATTGTTCATGAATATACAAAACATATGCATTTGATCATATTTATATCTTTTCAAGTAGTCTTCTATCCATGCCAATGATTGTTGAGGCATTTCAAGACTTGAATACTTTATCTTATTTACATTATAGTTATTAGAGGAATCTTCATGGTGTTTATAATTTTTGTTACTCATTAAGGTTTTCAAGTTCAAGTTGATATTTATGAATACATGTTTCATCATTATATTGAATTATTATATACTTAAATTAATCATTTGTATATGCTTGTGTGTGTGTGTGTGTGTGTGTGTGTGTGTGTGTGTGTGTGTGTGAATTAGATAATGGTTGTAATGGTGTATATGATTGTGAAACATTGGGACTACTAGTCATTGTTGTGAATATTATATAAATAGTTGTATGTTGATTTATTGTAGAAATACATCCTTCATTGAGTTATATTATTCTAATATAGATACATAATCTAATAAAATATGAGATAAATTATTCATTTTTGATTATATCTATTTGATAAATATAATGTGCATGAAATCATAATTTTGTACTACATTATTATGTCACATTTTCTTACATTGGTTGAATGTTTGAATGTAATGTTTTGACTCAAGTCAACATTATCTATTTGATATGAAATTCAAAATGGGCATGAACTAATAATGTAGACTAAATTTTTTAGGTTTGAATTTAGTTTTAGTACAAAAAATTAGTTTTATCTTAATAATTTAGTTTTATTATATATTTCAATCATAAAACTAATAAGAGATAAAATATAGTGTTTTCTTGTATCCCTTTACATTGGATCTCCTATAGATTGGTGGAAAGGGATTAACACATGAGTTAAGTTAACCCTAGTAGCCCTAGTTGTTTTTAAGTTTTGCCTACATAGATAATAATCCAAATATGGTCTCATACTTTCATGTATTTCTCCCTCTTAGGCATGTATGTGTAATTATAATTTTGCAATTATATGCTCTTTATCTTATTGTAACCCTTAGTACAAATAATGTAATAATATGGTGATATTTTGAGTGATTTATATATTCAATTCATTATTATAGTGAAATTTGATAGTTGATAATGTAAAATAATTTCTAATTATAACTTGTTTGATTAAATTTATAAGTAGTGTAATAAGACTATAACCTTTATATATAATGATCCCTTGATTTAAAATTAGGAGCTAGTGGTACATAAAAATATGATAATATAATGAATAAATGGTATCATCAAATGGTCATAAAAGTGAAAGATATATATAAGGATTAAAGGATAGGTCTAGAAACTTCCATCATGTTTGGACACTTGTGTCAACACAAGTGTCTAACATAGACATAGGTGTCTAGAGGCCAAAAACACGTAAATGACATAATAACTAATTAGGATCCCTAGACAATAGTGGATAAAAGGTGTCTCCACAACATAGAGGCCTAAGGGTAAGGTAAAATCAATTAAAATATAATAGAACCAAATAGGTATATACAATATTGTACCACTAGACATCAAGTTCTTAGTCAAGAGGTCTACATTTATAAAACCTATAATAACATGCTATAAGTTTTTCTTGTACAAAATGTGGGTATCTACATTACCCCTAATTTAATATGGTAATGCATGACAATGAAATTACAAGTTTAATGGAAAATAAAACATATAGCCTAGTGTGTATAGCATACCTTATCTTTGCTTGAGCTTTATTTGAATATTTTGTTTGAATATTACCTACAATAAAAGAGTACACCATAAAGTAATCAATGTAAATAGTATATATATGAGTAATAATATAAATTATCATTAATAAATATCATGGATAGAATACAAGTATGTATATGATATATACTTATGGATCTGGAGCACTAGAGAATGGATAAAGGAGCTTGCAATGTCATCCATCTTCTGGCTAGGAAGATAGATGAAATTACAACTGGTAACTTAGGCTGTACCCTAATGGTGTTATACCTGGATTAGGGAGAGTCAAGGGTTGATCATGTCCCCAACCTAGACTAGGAAGAGTGGTACTTCAGCCATAATTTTTCCCAACCATCACACTCGAGTGCAAAATATATGTGCAAAATATATGTATATATAGCCTGGTATAGGATGAATGATGTAATCAAGCTCATCCAAAAAACCTAGTGAGACTACATGGTTAAGTTCTCCAATCTAACTAAAAAAATCCATCTACTATAGATGGGTAAGGATCAATAATGGTCTGCAATAGTATAACTTGGGTATTAGTGCATAAAATAATTAGGTATAGTAATAACCCATGATAATCTAGTGAATATGGAAGATAGATTAGTGATTGAGTAAATAGAAGGAATTAACCCTTGTTCATGTAATCATATCATATATGGTGTGAATAAAGTAGTATATGTATAATGGTAATACCGGTGTATATAGAGATTACCTAAATATGTATTTGAATCATATGATATGAAATATATCTAGCAAGTTTTGGTATGTCATAAGCATGGAGGACATGTTTCTAAAACATGCCCCCACTAAATCTAAAACTATGAACATGTGGAAACCATGTCTATATGTCATGCCCAAAATTAATCTAAAACTATGGGCATGTGGAATACATGCCTATATAACATTCACCCACTAAATCTACAATTATGAGCATATGGAATCCATGTCTCTAAGATATTCCACCACTGACATGCCCCCTATTTTTGGAGGAGGGGAAATAGTGCATATTAGTCACCTCATCATGAAAGGAAAAATTGATAATATCATGTATATAGTAACTAATTTTTATCTTGGTAGTAGTGATATTGAAGGATGTGACATTACTTGGGTTATAATTTGGGATATTTAATAATAGTTGTGTAAGCAAGAAAAGTGAATGATTTTTAGTAATTATTGAAAGTATTAAAAAAAATTATAATATAAAAATGGATCATTTCTTAGATTCTAATGTAACTCATGTTTTTGAAAATGGATAATCGATGCTCAAGATATGTGTATTTGAGGCTCTTGAAAAAGGTGTCTATTAAATACTTTGATTAAAATTGAAACTCATTTAGACTTTGAATATTTGAAAAAATTTAAGCTCTAAGTAAAAGAAAACAATGAAGCATTTTAGATCCCCTTGACTAATGTGATTTGATGTACTTTTGACATCCCTATCTAGCTAGGATTTTGGCAAACTAATAATTATGTTTAACTATCAATTGTCTCTTAACTTTGAATTTTTTAATTTTTTTAATTTGAGATTTTTTTTTAGTGGATCAACATACACTTCCATCAAGGCTCAAGACACTTTCATTGGTATTTTGACATTAGTTTCCAAGTTTATATGCAAGCATATAATGTTAATATCCTAAGTCGATGATAGTGTATAACACTAATGTCTTATGTCTATGTTAATGTTGGCCATTTTGGCCCACATATCAAGCTTTACTTGAAATTGGAGAGAGAAGACTAGTAAGGTCCCAATTGATGAGTAGTTCAAATGGATTATAAGTAGGCTCAACATTGCAAAGTGAAAGGTTTGAGCAGTTTTAAGAACAAATCCAGAAGATCTTGTAGGCTTAAAAGCCTAGTTTAAACTTGTGAAACATTTCAAAGTTTATTTGGCTAAGTGTTGGAATTATTTCAAGAAAATTGTCTCAAAGTTAAAAGACTAAGGACGTATTTTTTTGGGTAAAATTGACTAAGATAATTTCGCCAAGGACATTTTTATTTTAGATAAAATGTCTGAGACAATATTTGTGAAGAAACATTTCAATTAGATACAATGTTCAAAACAAAAGGTCCTTATCAAAATCCCAAAGGTATTTTCATCAAGAAAAATGTTTAAAACAAAATATCCTTATCAAAAGCTTGAATGTTTTTCCATCAGGTAAAATGTCTGAGATAATATGCTTGATATAAAGCTCCAATGAAATTGAATGGTTTTAGAGAAATTGTTTATCCAAGCCTTAAAATTTTGATCTAATTAAGATCTCATAGTGTTCATAAGCCCATAAGAACATGGACCAAAGTGAAAAAATCTTGTAAAATCATTAATATCTTAAAATATTGAATCAAAATGACTTGGGCAAGTTTAAGGACCAAACCATCATCAGGATGTCATGAAGTACCAGACTAGATAATGTGTTTATGAATTTTATAAATGACCTCAAGAAGCCTTTTATGACCATGATACCATGCATTATTTATGTCCTTAGTGAAAATATCATTCTCTACAAGTTTTATATCTTGATGAGTCTTCTATCTTGAGATCTAAGCCTTTAAAGTTTAGCTTACTGAGTCTAAAGGGCTAGGCCATTCTACATGTCACATGGAAACACACTAGTTAGCTTGTTTATGAATTTAATAAAATAACCTTATAAATCCTCATGATCTAAAAGGATGTAACACCATAAATTTATTCATGTCAAGAACATGCTCTACAAGTTTCATGTATGTGTGAGTTTTCTAGCTCAAGTTATGGAGTTTTAAATTTGGTCACATAGAACAAGACATTAATTCAAGTGTCAAATTTAGGTCATATCAAGTAACCATTAAAATTAAAATATGTGGTGATGAGTACATGGATGTCATTAACATTCACACAAATTTCAAATTAAATCCTAGTATTCATCCATTAGGGTCTAAATATTGATGGTTGTACAGACATCATTGACATTCCTATAGACATCAATTGATGGGTGCACAAATTTCAAATTTAAGTCATGAAAAAATGAACATTGGTTTTTAAATATCTTATTAATGGTCATGTGGATGTCAAATACATTCATATATACATCAAATATAAGCATTCAAATGCCAATTTTAAGCCCCATGGAATAGCTATTTGGGTACAAAAATTAGGATCAATGATTGACATTCAATTGTATAGAAGATCTAATGGTGAGTGATGAATAGCAAGTTAATGGGCCCAAGTAGATCAATGGCTCATGTTAAATCATGGATTTCATATCAATGGCATGTGATCAAGTCAAATATTCATTGAATCCTAAGAACATATACATGATTGATAAGTGACATGAGCACATTTAAGCTGGTAGAAGATCAATGAACCACATCTTATCATGAAAATCAAGATTAATGATTCAAGATTGGTCAATAGTTTTTTGATCTGAGTCAATTTTTGATAACTAATAATTAAAAGATTGAGCTCATGACATTTTGACAAAATTTAATATAATATTCTTTGACTTAGGAAAGGTAAATCAAAGGAACCAAGATCAAATATGATCTAGGATGAATCAAGTGGGGACACTAAGACCAAGCATTGATAACAAAGCTCCATGGAGGTAAAATAGGTATTTTAGACCTAATATAGACCAATTGGGTGGTATCTTATTATTAAATCAGGAACATGCACTAGTGAACTTATTTTATTGATTAAAACTATAGGAAAACCAATACTTTGGATTGGTTTTCATCTATAGTGGACCCAAGTTCAAATTCCCATGCAAGGGTAGATAAATGAGATGTGGTGGGGGTTTATCATCCTTCAACATAGTCATATCTTGACAAAATAACCCTCAACACATGCATGACATGGATCTGTCAATTTCAAGATATGAGGATCTAATCCTCATAATGAGTGATAAGTGATAGATGGCATAAAAAATGAAATCAGACATTTAAACTTCAACAGCTTCATCACTAGACCCAACTACATGAAATTGACCCTTATCTCCACTCTTTCATGCCATTAAAAACTAGTAAATATAAGTTATCACCATGACAAAACTCTACCATATTGATCTAATGGGTTTAATTAAAATGATATTGGAACCCATCTTAGAATGACTTGATCCCACTGTTACAACCATAAAGAAGCATCAGTGAGGGAATAATGTAACTATGCAATGGATTGAAGTGACCTGGATCAATTAGAAATCTTGAATGAGCTTAAATGTAGAGGTAGTTGTAACTATTATTCAAATAGATTTGTGCTCATTTGATTCCTTTTTCAGCACCAAAATCTCTCTCTCTTACTTTCCTTCTCTCTATAAATATAACCTTTGAGCTATTATTAAGCATCCCTTAGGCTGGTATGACTAGACTCGACCAAAAATTATATTCTACACATCTTGAAGTAATGAATAGAGCATTTTATAATTATTTACTAATTTAGGCTTAGTGTTTTGTATTTGTTTGATATCAAAAAGTGGTTGTGATCTTCCCTTTGCCTATCCAAGTTCAACCTAAATGCTATCAAATTTATTTATAGGTCATATAATGTGTCTTAGAATTGACCTCTCAAAGATATAGTGGATTGTTGAATGTAAGTGTCTTCAACCAAACCTTATTTTCATTGCTCCCTAGTCTTAATACAACAAAATGACCTCTATATGAAATACTATTGCATAAAAACTATAGTAAAAATTGAATTAGCTTCTTTCATGGTCTATTAGTGTGTTAAAGAGTATGATCTTAAGAGTGGATATGAAAAATTCATGGTGCATAACTGCATGTTAGAATAGATTTTACTTTATGCAAATCTCTTAACTTTTCGCACCTCAACTTGTTTAGATCCTAGAAAGAGAGGTTTAAACTATCATATCTAAGGAACTAGCCTTATTGAAAACCCTAGAGGTTTGGTCTAGATATAATCATCCCATAGCCTTAGATCACTCCCATGTTACTCTAGGTATGGGTCAAAATTGAACAAATCTGGCCTCTTTTGGGTGCTATCTAGAAGCTAATAGTTTTGGCACACCTAGTAAGACCACATATTTACATAATTTGAATCATATATATGCATATATGAGTATATATCAAACTTCAAAGTCTCAATTTTCTGATTGCCATATTTTTCATGCCCCCAAGAGTTGTCATAAGATCCTCTACAAAAGGGAAAGAGATAAATTTATCTGAGCTATCTTTCCAATCATCAAAGAAGAAGGAGCCTCTCATTCAAATCCTACACCTACACCTATTATTCCCCCTATTGTTGCATAAAATCCTCTAGTTCAATCCAATTTTTTTCATCCAAACATTACTATAAATCCCATACCTCAGATGGTTATTCTTGGAAGACAAGCCTTTGTGCCATTTAATGGTGGTAGTCCTTTGAATCATAGTCAATGGGATGATATTTCAATCTCATCTCTGAAGGCTCTTCCTTATTTTATTGGGGAAAATCTAGTCACTCTTATATAACATATTGAAAATATTTTTAACCTTTGTTCAGTGCATCATGTAACTCAAGAAAATGTAGCAAAGAGGTTGTTAGCAACTTCTTTCAAAGGGAAAGCACTTCAGTGGTATAGAGGATTTGGCTCCCACATCAATCAATAACTAGGATGAATTTGGATAAGTCTTGTGTAATAAAATTGAGGATAAGAGTGATCATATTTCACCTGTGGAGAAACTTAAAATAATAAAAATATTAAATCATGAATTCATGGTGGATTTCAATTACAGATATCAAAAGACTTGGGATAGAATTCCTATAGTGATCAAGCTTACACCCAACAAAGATTTTTTATACTATCTAAAGGCTCTCAATTTAGATGTATTTATAATGATTCAATTAATGGGATGGAACACTATACTTGGAGCTTTTGAAGTAGAAATTTAGGCTAAAAATTGCCTTATAGAAGTAGGCAAGTTATCTTCAAGGCCACCAATGCCTCTCTCTCCAAATATCCATCCTCCTACTCCAACTATTACTCCAGTTATAGATTCAAAAAATTTATATCAAACATAAGGTGATCAAACTGATATATTAGGGAAGATAGAGAGTCTTCTCAAAGCTCAGAATAACAAGTTGATTACAATGGTGAGGCAAAAAGCTCCACCATACAGGACATATTAGAATATTAATTACAATTATCAGTATAATAGGCCACCCTATTATTCCAATCATCAAGGATAAGGGAATAATCCTCAGTCAAGGTAATATAATCTTAATGCTCCAATAAATTCTAGATTTTTTTTGCCAACTCAGAATAACTATGTTTAAGAAGGGTAAGGGAACAATCAATGGGATCAAGTAAATAACATGGAAATAGATCCAACTTGTGAGAGCTCACATCAGTCTTATATGTCCTTCAAATGAAAATCATCCAAATAAATAAGCCATTTTACCACATGGATACATTCCTTCATTCACTCAAATAGAAGTACTAAATCAATAAGGAAGAGAGAATGGTAAATCACCTATTGAAACTACATTTGTGAACTTTCAGGAAGGTGAGGATTCTTTTGAGCACATAGCTAAAAATCAAAGTCAAAATATCCCTAACATTTATAATTTAGTTTTAGCCCATACTAGATCCAATAAAAGTTCAATTAGTGATGGTTTAGGTCCTGATAAGGCAGCCCCTCCACCTTCTCAGCCACCAAAAAGGATCACCACTCATGAGCTTCCTCAAAAGACATCAACTCAATAGGTTTAAGATCCAAAAGGATAGAATGTGAAAGGGCCTTACATTATTGTGTTCATACAACATTTAAGATCCACTCCTACTCATAAATTATATTCAAGGACAATTTCTTCTCCACTTAGTATTGTGGATCATATGAAGAAAACTTCATTATCAATTTCAATGTGGGATACATTGTTAATCCTAGGATAAAAGGAGTATTTACAAGAGAATATTTCAAAGTTCAATATCTATTATGTACCACCTAAAAAGGAAAGAGTAAGTGTCATTCCAACCAACTTGAATCCATTTGAGCCTCAAGCTCCTAAGGTGACTAAGCCTCCTCTATTCTATCTTTTAGTTATCATAGGAGATTGTCTTATCCATAATATTATGATTGATAGTGGATCTAGTACTTCTATCATGCCTAAATCCATAGCTAAAAAACTAGGGATCAATTATGAACCTCATGGAAAAGGAGTGATATATTTATATGGTTCTCCTACTAAGACTATGGGCATCCTCAAATATCTTAATATTTTACTTGCTACTTGCCCAAATTTCACCATTTCACAAGATATAGTTGTTGTTGATTTAACTCCATAGTTTACACTACGCCTATTTAGAGATTTATTTGCTAAAATAGGAGGTTATCTCTATTTATATTGGTCATACATGGTTTTATAACTAGATATGTAACCAAAGTCACTATAAGTTTTGAGCCTATTTCTAGATTTCACCTTGAACCATAAATGCCAAATATGTCTAATATGAATTGTAGTATTTCAGAGGAAGATGAGGGTACTATTGATTAGTAACCTTATAATCCACTTAAAGTCATACCAGATCTAATATTTCATGAGTATGATGTTGATAACCATGGGTGTGACCCATAAAAAGGTATTCAAGAAGTTGGTTTTGGTGTCTACTCCATACATGAAGAAGGTGACTCATTACCTAGTCTCACCAACTCAAAGTAGGATCAAAAGGGAGTATGGAATCTATAATTTGATGGATCTAGATCAAAGAATGGGAGTGGGGCTTGTGTAATTTTGGTTTTACCTCAATATCAAAGGTATTATTATTCAGTTAGATTTTAGTTCAGTTGTACATCAAATACTATATAATATGAAGTTCTTATTCATGGCTTCCATTGAGCTAGAAAGAGAAGTATTAAGATTTTATAGGCAAAAGGTGATAGTAAGTTGGTATTGCAAAAAATAAAAGGGTTAAGTGAATAAAATAACCCCCTCTTGAAGTCATATAAACATAGAGTTTGGGACCTCATGGAAAATTTCTTAGCATTTTATATCCACTCCATTCCTAGAGGAGCCATTCAACATGTAAATAGACTTGTTGCCATAGGAATACAATATGATATAGTGGACCAGATAAATGACAATAAATATTAGACCCAAATCAAGGTTATATATAGGCCTTTAGTTCCAAACAATGAGGTAAGTTGGAAATTTTTTAATAGTGATAAATAGATATCATGTTTCCTATAGAATGAGGCATAATTTTTCTCAAAAAATCAAAATAAATTGCAACACCAATATGAAGATCAGATTGTGCAATTGAGATAAAATAATATGTCTAAGGGTTTAGTAAATTTGGAGATAATTTTCAATGAAGATGATCAACTTCTAAAGGAAAAGGTAAGCATCTCTTCCAAGGAAGAACATTATGAGCAAGTTCACATAGCTAAAGGTAAGCAACTCAAGTGGGGTAAAGTGAACATTGATTCTGAGAGAATAAATTTCATTTCATTTGTAATGTGTACATGCATTTATTTTCTTTTGAATACCATGATTTTAAAGGGTTTGACCCTTTTATTAACACAACATACTATTGAGCTTGAACATGATGTGAAACCAGTAAGACAAACGTAAATTCCCATCAATCCCAAGGTTAAAATTCTCATAAGAAATGAGCTTACTAAGGTGATTAAGTCAAGTATAATATTTAATATCAATAAATCAACATGGGTAGAAGACCTTGTATCAGTGATAAATAAAAATGGAGAGAAAAGACAATGTGTGGATTTTAGATATTTGAACAAAGTGTCAGTAAAATATCACTATCATATTCCTTCCATGGATCAAATCTTGTAGGGGGTATTAGTTTCACAAAGGTTCTCCTTACTATATGGGTACTCATATTACAACCAAATATTGGTGAAAGAGAAATATTGGTATAAAATAGCTTTCACAACCAAATGGGGTACTTTTTCCTACCAAAAGATGCTTTTTGGGTTCTGTAATGTTGGAGCCATTTTCCAAAAGGCAATGGGCATTGCCTTTCAAGGTATTTTGAGTAAAATGGTCTTATTTTATCTTGATGACATTACTATGTTTTCAAAATATCCTAATGATCATCTAACACACTCGAGATTTATTTTTGATAGATGCAAACAATTTGGAGTTTCATTGAATCCAAAGAAGTGTATATTTTTAGTGCATGAGGGGAGACTATTTGGGCATGTGGTGTCTAAATATGGTCTTTATATTGATCCAAGAAGAATATAAGAAATCCTTGCTCTATCATATCCAAAACATAAGAAAGGATTAAAAAGCTTTTTATTCAAGATCAACTTCATCAGAAGATTTATTCTTGGATTTGTAGAACTAGTAAGGCCACTCACTCAAATGCTAAAGAAACATCAATAATTCACTTAGATTAAGAAGGTAAAGAGAAGATTTGAATCCATAAAACAAGAAATCAGCCAAGCTACCACTTTTCTTAATCCAAATTTTGGTAAGGACATATTTATGTTTGATTTTTCTACATTTAACACAATTCAGCCATGCTTATGCAACAGAATAATGAAGGTTTAGAGCAACCCATTGGTTTTTTTAGTCAAGTTTTGGAATAGTATGAGGAGAGTTATTATTTTGTTAAAAAATATGTATTGTATATTATAATAGGTTTGAAAAAATTTAGACATTTGGTTTCAAATGACAAGATTATACTAATGGTAGCTCATCCTAGTGTGAAGGATTTCATCCTCAATAGAGACTTAAGTGAAAAGAGAGCTGGATGGGTCACTAAGTGATTGGAATATGATATTGAAGTGAAGGTCAAAAATATATTATGAGGTAAAGTATTGTGTGTACATCTTGTATAATATGTGAAAGAAGATAAGCAGATGGTTTTGATACTTCAAGACACACAACAAGAAGTTGAAACTACTTCTCCATCCAGCAGGACACAAGACATTTCTAGATTCCTTCAAATAGGAAAATGTCCAATGGGATTATATTCATCAATTAGAATAAATTTTATACTATAATAATTACCATACATTTTTATTGATGGAGTGTTTTTTAAAAAGGACATAGGAGGTATGCTTTTAAAGTATGTTGAAGCTAACCAATTTGACAAGATTTTTGAACAATTTCATGATAGTCCTTCTAGAGGCCATTTTTTAGCCAATACCATAGCTAAAAAATCATTATATTTGGTTAATTTTGGCCTAATTTATTTAAGTATGCACATTCATGGGTTAGGAAGTGTGCAATGTTTGCAAGAAAGTAGAGACTAGTTGTTATGCCATTGAGGCCTATTCAAGTTGAGCAGCCTTTCATGAAATGGGGTTTGGAATTCATTGTCATGATACACCCTCCATATATTTCTAGTCATAAATGGGTATTAATAACTATAGACTATTTCACCAGGTGGTTGGAAGCAATGCCTTTTAAGGAGGCAAATGAAAACTCTATGCTTGAGTTTTATGAGTCTAGTCACCCATTTTAGAGTACCTTCCACTATAATATTAGACAATGATTTGGAATTCAACAATGTAAATGTATGTGAATGGTCTCTTGAGAAAGGTATTTATCTAAAATATTAATCAATTACTATCCATAAGGTAATCGACTAGCTGATTCCACTAACAAAAACATGATTTTGATCATCAAAAGAACACTAGAAGATAATCAAAAATATTGGCATACAAAGATGAAGACTACTTTATGGGATAATAGGATCACCTCAAATAATTCCATTGGTCATTCACATTATCTCTTAGTTTATTTAATATAAGAAAGGCTACCCATCTCATTGGAACTTCTAGCTTTGGATCTTGCACACTAGCTAGAGCTTTTAGAAAGTGATACAATGGAGGTTAGGATAAATGAACTGAGAAAATTGGAGGAGATAAGAGATGATGCCATTCATACCAAATGGTATAACTAGAATCAAGTAAAGAATTTTTTTGACAAAATATCTTCATCAAGGACATTCCAAAAAGGTGACATAGTCCTCAAATGGGATGAGGACCGTGCAAAACCTGTAAAACACTCTAAGTTTGATAGCCTTTAGAGTGGAACTTATATCATCATAAGTTGAAATTAAATCAATGGATTTGATATTTATAGGTTTAATGGATAAAAACTTCCCATCCATATCAATGTGAGGTATCTTAAGTTCTAGTATTAGTTTTATCTCATGCCCTTTGTACATAGGTAGATAGGTATGTCTTTTCCTCCAAGTGCTTTCACACATTAATTTATTTGTTATTAGTTTTGGTCCATTTTGTTTCTTATTTATTGTGTGTGGGTTCCCCATTTCTCTAAAAGTGTTTCCAAAAATAAATTAGATTCTTTTTTCTATGTAGCATTTCATTTGTTTAGTCATCTTGAGCAAGCTTGATCAAAGTCTAGGTCCCATGACCACTAGGCTAGTCAAGCCAGCTGAGTCACCAGACGTGTTGGCCATTTTGGCCCAAATATCAATCTTTACCTAAATTTGGAGAGAAAATATTTGTATGTTATTCATTTATGAGTAGGTCAAATGGCTTAGAAGCATGTTCATCATTTCAAAGTGAAGGGTTCAAGTAGTTTCAAGAACAAATCTAGAAGAGCCTGTAGGCTTAAAAGCCTAGTTTACACTTGGGAAACATTTCAAAGTTTATTTCACTAAGTGTTGGAATTATTTAATGAAAATTTTCATGAAGGTAAAATAATAAGGATATATTTCTTTTAATAAAATTATTTGAGATAATTTCCTTGAGAACATTTTTATTTCAGATAAAATGTCTGAGATAATATTTTCAAAGACACATTTCAATCAAATAAAATGTTTGAAATAAAAGGTCCTTGTCAAAATACCAAAGATATTTACATCAAGAAAAATGTCCAAAACAAAAGGTCCTTGTCAAAATCTTGAAGATTTTTCCATCAGGCAAAATTTCCAAGACAATATGTCCAATGCAAAGCTCTAATGGAATTGAATGGTTTTGGACAAATTATTTATCTAATCCTTTAAAATTAATCCAAGCAAGATCTCATAGTGTTCATGAGATCATAGAGACATGGACCAAATTGATAAAATCTTGTAAACTCATTAGGATCTTCAAAGATTGAATCAAAATGACTTGGGCAAGTTTAAGGTCTAGACCATCATCAAGATGTCATGAAGTACCAGACTGGATAACATGTTTATGTATTATATAAATGATCTCAAGAAGCCTCACATGACCATAAAACCACACACGATCCATGTCCTTAGTGAAAATATCATTCTCTACAAGTCTCATATCTAGATGAGTTTTCCATCTCAATATCTAAGCCTTCAAAGTTCAACTTGCCAAGTCTAAGGGGCCAAGCCATCCTGCACATTACATGGAAATAAACTGGTCAAATTGTTTGTGAATTTAATAAATACATCTTAGAAAGCCTCATAATCCAAAAGGATATAGTTCCATATATTTATTCATGCCAATAACATGATATGCAAGTTTCATATTTGTGTGAAATTTCTAGCTCAAGTTATGGAGTTTCAAAGTTGGTCACGTAGAGCAATATGTTCTTGCAAGTGTCAAATTTAGGCCACATCAAGTAACCATTGAAATTCAAATATGTAGTGACAAGCAAGTGGACATTATTGAAATTTTAAAAAGTGTCAATAAAAGCTTAGCAATCATCCATTGGAGTCAAAATATTGATGGTCACATATATGTCTTGACGTTCTCATAGATGTCAATTGATGGGTGCATAGATGTCAAATTTAAGTCACAAAAAATAGCCTTTGGTTTAAAAATATCTCAGTGATGGTCATATATACATCAAATACATTCATAAAAACATCAAATATAAGCACACAAATATTAATTTTAAGCCCCATGGAATAGTTTTTTGGATTTAAAAAGTAGGATCAATGATCGGCATTCAATCGTACAAAAGACAGATCACGATGCCAATGGATTGGTCCTATCCAAAAATCTCCTATGAATAGGTTATTATTGGCTGAATATAGATCATAATGAATGTTAGTATGTTAAAAAATGTGTAGCATGTTAGAATAATGGAGACATTAACCATGCTTAATCATAAACATTGTATCCTATTACCACTCCATGGCCTTTCTCCATGTTGGGATTCAATCTCATAGGCAAAATCAATCCCTCTTCATCTGAAAACCACAAACATATCATAACTACCAAAAAATATTTTAGTAAGTGGTTAGAAGCCATATCTCTCACCTATGTTACTAGTAATCAAATATATAAATTCATCCTCAATCATATCATTTATTGTTATAGAATACCCTTAGCCATCATTATTGATAATGACAAGTTCTTTAAAAATAAATATATCAAGACTCTTTATAACCATTTTCATATCCACCATAAGTTGTCATCACCTTATTAACCTCAAGGTAATGGCCAAGATGATGTGACCAATAAAACTATAATCAAAATTGTCAAGAATATCATCAACAATGTTAGTCAGATTGGCATATATAGCTATATCCTACTATATGGGCTTACTGCATAAGGATTTATACCCAAACTAGTGCCACTCTATACTCATTGGTCTTTGGTATTGAAATCATCCTACCTTTTGAAATCAAATCAACTTCCATTTGTATCTCATTACAATACATAATTGATGAGGAAGAGTACAAGACTACATGACTTCATGAATTAGAAATCCTTAATGAGAAGTGTCTCAATGCCCTAAATCACCTAAATTCATATCAACATAATTTACATAAACAATATAAAAATAAACTTAGGCTCATAGAATTTGTAATTGGTGATCTCATTCTCAATGAAAATCAAAGAAACATAAATTAAAACCATTAAAATAAAGGAAAGTTTGAGCCTAATTGGCTTGAACCTTATGTGATCATTGCAAAATATGATTCAAGAGCATATAAACTAGTTACATAAGATGGCTGAGAGATAGACAAGCCAATGAAAATCATGCATCTAAAGAATTTTTACACTTGAATCATGTTAATGTTGTTACATCAATAAAACCCAATATTAAAATATTTATGATGATGATGATGATGATGATACATTCATCCAATGGTGAAAACCAATTTCTTGGTGCCTTAGACAAGTACGATGATGAAAACTAGTTTATGGCATCACTGTTAGGATACATTTTCAACAAGTATCTCATGTGGCATACCTCACACACTTTTAGGAAATCCTTACCTAATCCATTAAATAAAACCTATCATATATACCATCATGACCATCATGTTCATCCTCATTTCCCATCTTGACCTTGGTCAAGTCATGCATACAACCATGTTTTTGAAAACATTCGATATGGCATCATGTTACAACATAATGATCAAAATAGATAAAATAAAGAATAATTAAGTTTATAAAGAGAGTATGAGATAAACAAGATAAGGGGCATCTAATCAATTGTATAATGTGACATTTAAGGAGCATATCTTGAGTTTTCGCTCAAACCACCCACTATCCTTTTCATCTACCATTTTATTCTATCCACTGTCAATACTACACTATTAGTACTAGGAATGGATTTCCTTTTTATAGTTTCCCTTTTGTCAATACATCTTGTCCCAATAGTCCAAAAATCCCTAAAAATTAGAAAATTCCCAAAATACCAAAAAATATATAAAATCCAAAAAAACCCAAAAAACAAATATCCTAGTTGTATTGTCCTAAGTCCCCATAAAAATTCATGTGGCTATCCATCAAATCATTATGACTATATTTTAATATAATCATTTAACATTGCCTTAGGGTATAAACAAATAAGGATAATTTGAATCATGATTCATTCACCCATCCCAAGTATTTTTAACAAGACAAATGATGAAACATTGATTGCATAAAAACACAGATATCATATAATGAGCATGTAAATATCTGAGTGTTCATTTTATGTGTTCATCATGTGTCACATGTTTCCTATATAATATTTGTTATTGTTTGATTTATTTTTGTATCTTTTATTTAATGCTTAAATTTTTATTGGATCATCAAATATATATTTATTCATTCATTAAGTATCTTTATTAAGAGCTTATTCATTGTCTTTTATTAAATGTTTGTGATTTATCTTTTCATAAATATGTATCTACTTCTCATTAATTATTCATCTAGTTGTCTTTGATTATGCATTTTCTAAATATCTATGTTGTCAAGTCATTATTTATCTCATCTTTCTATATTATTTATATTTTTGCAATAGCATAAATCAAATATGATATCTTAGTTCCTAATACCAATAGTGCATTATGATACATTCTCATTATGAATTTTTATTTTTAAATTTTTTATATTTTGAGTCAGTTCAACATGAATTTTGGAAAAAAATCATCATGATTACATAAATTATGGTGCATATTACCTAATGCTACATTAAAAACATGATTTCTCATAAGTATGTTTAAATATAATGGTAGCATAAATCAGTGCCTAATTATCTATTTCACCATCTATTAAACATCTAATCATCATACTATATCTAAACATCCATCCAAAAGAAACATCTAAATAAAATTATCTATATAAGTTGACCATATATCTAATCATATATCCACTCATTTAATATTTCCCATATCTACTCATCCATCCATCTAACATTTCACTAATTTTTTCCTCATTTTCACTTATCATCCTTATCTTTTAATGCAATCTCATTTGGTTTAATCCAACTCAACTCTCTTATCATTAAATTCAGCATCAATCAATTACTCAATTACCCTTACCTTATATCAATCATTTCAATCTTTGATTTATGCTTGTTTATCAATCAATAAATCCATACAAATCAATGGAATATATTGTTCCCATGTCCAAATCAATTGGGAGATGTCATTCACACATCCAATATCATAGATTTTACTCCTTCACACACATAGTTTCTTGGGGAAAATCAAGAATGAAAATACTCATCTTAGGATATATCATTCCCAATCTACATCCCTGCATAAATTATTTTTTTGGATAGATCAATTCATTAATCATTATCATGGCATACATCTATGTCACATCATAATAAATAAATTAAATACATCCATAATATCATTAATGAATAAATCAATAAATCTTATTTCAGATAACAACCATCCCCCTACATATATTGTTTTCTAGGACACATCAAGCTCACAATTTTGTTAATTAATCTATCCAAATTTTATGGCCTCCTCCTTTAATATATCATTGACTAGGGCATAACCAAGGTTATAACCTTATCCATCTTGTTCCCTCACATATATAATTTCCTAGGGCACAATCAATATATAATCTAATTATATATCAACCATATCTCACCATTCATAAAAATCAAATCAATTACATTAATCATATCTAAAACATTCAAATCTCATAATAATATTATATTACAATCCCTCTTTCTTATATCCATGCACCCCCCCTTTATTCTCCCATATCATTTAAATCACTATCTCGGTCTCCTTTTAAGTGGTCATTTTTCTCATTCCTCCTTACATGACACCTTGAGGGGGCATCACCCATTCTAATTTTCATTAATTTACCAACTAGCATATTCTTTCACTTCTTTTAAATTTTGCTTCTTCTTTAAATCATAATTCCCTTTCAAAGAGGGGCAAAATGTAGACATGAAAATTTATATTCATTTCTCATTACTAATTTTATCATCATTAAAACCTAATTTCCATCTCACTACTATGATGAATTACATCTTAACATCACCCTAACATCCACTTTACATCTTCTTCCATCATCTTAAGTGTATCTCTCATCACCTTATGTTTTTATCCTAATTAATTTACTTTTATATTTGATAAGGTTAATAAATGAGTTTTATAATAAGTATGAATCTGAAAGGTAAAAAATAAAGAGCTAACAAGATAACTATGAGATAAAATTCCCTATGATTGCAACAACAACTAGGAGAAATTCTACCAAAAACACCAAACCTACATTAACAATCTACCAAACTTCAGTAAAAGACCAAAAAATAGAAGACCACAAAAATCAAACCAAGGAAAAACCACAAAGGTTAGGGTTAGGACTCTTTAGAGTCCTAAGTAGTTGACCACGAAAAAACCATGGTGTTGTCTTTCTTATTTATATTTTATTTTTTGAGGTAGCCCCTAGTTCTCTTGCTCACACCTTCATTTGAGTCTTTTGCCTTGCTTTTCTTGGAATAAGTTCCTTTACTTTAATTTTTGTTTAAAACTTCCACCTCTTTATTCTTTTTTGGAGTACTCAAATCTTTAAAATTCATTTCCCACTCCTTCTTCTTAATAGGAGTTCCCATTTCTTTATTCTCATATAAAGTGGCTTTGGTTTTAATCTTGACCCCCTTATTTTCATTTTACTCAACAAATAACTCTCTTCAAAAATCCTAAGTTTTCCTCACTCCTCTACCTCAAAAGTTGGATCCCTCATTCTAGATGAACTCTAATTGATCCTTTATTTCCTTCATTTCCTCCATCTCATTACACATTTGTTATTTTTTGGAAATTTTAGACTCCAAATTTTTAATTTTCTCTTCCAATTATAAGTATTTCATGCTCCTATCCATATGACATTCAAATATTTCCTATGACATCTCATAATATCTCTCCTTTAACTTATCGCTACCTTTTAATTTCATGGTAGACTATATATATTTTTCTTAGATTCAGCCACCTCATACTTAAGCTCCTTCACCTTATCTTTAAAAAAATTATTTTTATCTTCATTTATTTTGATCTCCTTGTAAGTTTAAGTGGTCCTTTAAAAATATTCCTCCTCTTGGGTCTCATGTGTCTAGTATGTGGTATCCAATGATTCCTCCTCTTGGGTCTCTATATATTTTGATTCCTCCTCTTGGGTCCCTATTACTTATTTATCACTTACTTTCACTTTATCCTCTCTATTATCCACTTAAAAAAAAATTGACATCTTTTGCCCATAATAGTCCAACCCTCTTAACAATAAATAAGATGAGGCCCTGATGGATGATCTAGGTAGATGCATTATATTGATAGGAGATGATAGAGTTATCTATAAACCTTAGCAAAAAATATGGACAACTAATTTTATGACATTTAAAATGGTTCATCAAAAGGAAATGATGAGAGAATATAATCCTATACTTACCCTCTAAAGTTAAATATTTCATTATCTAAAAGAAAATTTAAAGACAAATCCTTGGAAAGTCTATTATGAGGTAGTCATTCTTCTTGGTCTAAATTGCCTCAGTATTAAAAAAACTCTTCATTAAATATTCCTTACACCTTTTGTCCTTGAATGCCTTCATTCTTTCACAGTCCATCCCTATTACTTCCCTAATGACATCCTCAATAATGGTAATATGCATGCCCCTCATTCTAACCACTTTATTCCCATCCCCTAGAAAAATCCTTAGAAATAGAAGGTTTAGAGATAACTATCCTTAGCATTAAATTTGTTAGTCCTACCTTCATAATCTTGCATTAGATGGTTGGGTATTATTTAGCTTCTACATAAGATATTAGTTCAATCCTATCTAATTATCCACCAATGATTAAGTAATTTTTCTTCCATTATTTCTTAGTGTGATCAGAATGTAGATTAACCCCCACACACTCAAAGCCTAATGTGACTAATAAATTAATGTTTACATCACTTAGTCCTTTTCTCACATGATTTGAACTTAATTTTTTGTCCTTGAAATGATTATTTTCATCACTATATGAGGATTCACAAACTATAAGCTTGGACATTTAATGCAAACAGTCATTTTCCACATCATTTATAGTAATTGGTATTACCTAGCTAGGGAATTCCTCAACCTTAGACCATTGGTTAAAAATTGATCTATGAACACCTAAGTTAGCCATGTCATATTCCCCTATATTCCCTTCTCTATAGACATGATAAATGGAAAGCTTCTAAAACTATAGTAAAAACTCTATTGCATCCTTAATTTCATTTTGAATGGACCATGAGGGTTTATATTTTCTTGACAAATAATTTAGGGTATTCAAGGAATCCCCTTCGACCATGATTTTTTCAATTTTTAATATCGATGCCAATTAAATGCCTCAAAGTGTCACTTTATCTTCTACCACGTGATTATTTTTCACCCCTAACGGCACTACATAGGTGGATACCATTAGGCCTTATAAAATTATTTTATCACTTCATCCTCCTACCATGCCTAGATTGCCTTTAGTTACATCATAGAAATTCATCTTTAACCAAGACCTCAATAGTTTTGACCACTTGACTTTGGATATATCCATTTTAAAAGGATGATATTTTACTGAAGGAATAATCTTACAACTATTAAAAATGATGGAATCTATTTCATTGAGTTGAATTTTAATTTTTGGAGAAAATATCCTCTAGCTTTCCTTGATAGACTCATAAATTCTCTAGGTAGTGCTTCTCTGACATACTCTTTTATTTTCAAAGATAAAATTAATCCTACTCTTTGAAATTCCTCAAATGAAATGGGCTAGAGCAACATACCATAGAAATACCAATGGAGGTAGTTTTTGAGGTGGATTCCATTATTTAAAAAAACTTAGTAAATTATTTGGTTTAGCCCAAGTAGTATTAAATTTATACATACTGCAATCCATTTTTTGGCATGCAAAAAAGTAATTCAAAAATAAATGTTTCATTTTTTTCTCATTGCATTTACATAAAACATAACTATTAGGTATCGTAAATCCTCTCTTGAATAGGTTATCTATTGTTAGGATCTTGCTCAAGGCTAACAACTAGAAAAATATGTTAAGCTTAGAATTGAGGTTGCTAATCCAAAAATCCTTCTAATTGAATTTTTATTCCTCCAGTTCTTAGATCCACTAGGTATTTATATTAACCAAGAACTCTCTACTAGTATCAGCAGTCTAAACTAGCTCATCTTTCTTTGGAAATATACTTATGTGTGTTTCTTGTAATTTTAGGTTAAAATATTGTAAGTTAGAAATTTTATTTTCATTTGTTGCATCCATCTATAACACTTTCTAATTTATACTACCATTAGAATCAATATAATAATACTTAACTTTTTTTTACAATAGATGTCCTTGAAATCTTTTTGATTTCTAACCAAGGGCATTTAGAGACCAAGGGATATTTGAATAACCAAGGATCTTCCCATAAATCAACCCTTTTCCCATATCTAACACTCCATTAACTTCATTTCATTAAGATACTCATAATACTAATGAGGGATTTATAAAAATTAGAACCATTATTAGTTTATTCCTCTATAAAAAATCTATCCTCTTCATTAACCTCAAGGTATTTAGACGTAATGATCTTGATCCACTGGTTGTATTCTTCAATGACTTTCCAACCATTTTTTGAAATTAAATCTTGATTCATGTTTTTCACCCTCCTCAAGTCTAGCCCTCCATTATCCTTAGGCAAATAAACTTTTTCCCAAGTCACTAAAGGAAATATAAATCTATCCTCAGAGCCTTTCTGTATGATAATTTTCTACATTTTCTCCACTTTAGCTATAATTTTACATTGAATTCTAAAAAGTGACATAAAGTAAATTGGGATACTTTGGATTAATTTTTTGAGAATTTGGATTTTACCTGCTTGAGATAACAATTTTGCTTTCCAACCTACCAACTTGTTTTGAATTATACCCATAAGGGGATTCTAAAAACATTACTTCATTCTTCCATTAAACAATCATAGACCTAAATAAGATTAAGGAATTTTTTTAATCTAGCATTCCATAATTCTAAATAGCTTCTTTTGTAACCCTTATAGGGTGTTGGTGAAAAATGGATAACTTTTAACATAATTAATACATTGACTAGAGACTACTTCATAATCCATAATAATACTATTTAGGGGCTTAACATCTACAATTTATGCTTCCCCCATCAACAAGGTATCATTATCAAAATTTTGATGAGTAACAGGTGTCATTTCTAGAAAAAATATTAATACCTTTATTATCTCTTATAGATCTATCATACTCTATTATTTTCCTAATGTTCTCTACTAATATTATGAAAATATAATGGGACATGGGATATCCTTGTCATATCCCTCTTTTATTAGGAAAAAATCATTTTGGAATTCCATTGATAAGTATATAAAACATAAGAGAAGAGATGTAGGAATAAATTAAACTTCTGACTACTGGATTAAATCCAAATATGTCAAGGACCTTATCTAAGAACCTCCAAGAAACCATGTCATAAGATTTATTCATTTCTAACTTAAGGAAAATACCTTTTCTTGTCTAATTTGTCACTAAATGAATTGCTTCTTAAGAAATGATGATTCTACTAGTGATTTATCTCATAAAGTTTAAGTATTCCTATTTTTTAGCTATAATCTTCTCCAAAAGGGGTTGAATCCTATAAAAAAGAGTCTTGGTAAATATTTTATACAAATTATTACATAGACTAATTGGTTTTAAATATTTTATTTGGTTACCCCCCCCACCAATTTTTATCGGGGATAAAACTAGGAATATATTATATAACTCCATAAGAATAGTACCATACATGTAGAAATCATGCATAGTTTTCACCACATTCAATTGGATTATCTCCAAATAATATTGGAATAAAATTTAATGGAATCCATCCAGGCACAGGGACTTATCCCTTTCCATGGAGAAGGAACCACATTTAACTTATTTAAGGGAAGGATGTTTAAGAATGGAAGAATTTTATGACTAGATTATAACCTATGATAGGAACCCTAAAAATTATTCTTCTTTAACAATATCCAAGGATGAGTTTCTCAAAAAAAAACTTAAAATAAAATATGATTTGTTTTTCTATCTTAGCTTGTTACTTTCAGACTATCCCATCATCCTTTAATATTTCATAGATTCTATTGGAATTTTTTTTCTAAGGACTAAATGGTGAAAGAACTTTATGTTTTTTTCTCCTTCCTTTAACCACATACATTTCAAATTTTGTCTCCATAAATATTCTTATTTTTCTTCTAGGTTATGATAGGTTCTAAGGAGATCATTTTCCTATTTAAGCAATTTTTCATTTGAGCCATTCCTACTTATTACTTTTTCTATCTTTTGCAGTTCCTCCTCAATGTTTTTCTTCTGTGTGAATATATTTTTAAACATAACTTTATTCAAAAAAATTATATTTTTTTTAACATGCTTCAACTTCATGGTAATAATGTACATATATGTTCCAAAAAAAGTTATTTCCACCACTCTTTGAGTGATTCTTCCATATTCATATGACATTTCCACATCTTTTCAAATCTAAATGGTAATCATCATTCTTTCCCTAGTAAACACAATCATATTGTGGTTAGACCCAATCCTATGAATTGAATTAAATATACTACTAAATTGAATATCCTAATTTAGGTAGACAATAAATTTGTTTAGTCTAAATTTAATAAAATTGTCCCCAACTCTTTTGTTGGACCAAGTGTAAGTATTTTCGTTGAGATCCACATCCACACACCCAACTTTAGAAATGAACTCATTCAAATTAGTCATATTTTCATTAAAATATTTTACCCCCCCCCCACCTTTTTCCATAGAGAGAGAGGGGATTTTTAGTCTCCTATGATCATCCAATTCCATTCTTCACAACTCTTCTTGGATTCCTCCAGCTTTATCCATCAAGTTTTTTTGCCCATGTCTAGAGTTAGGGGCAGAATATTAGATAAAATACATTCAATATTTTTCACTATATCTCTGAATAAAATGGAAACATGATTACAATTTTTACTCAGAATGATCCCTTAAAATATCTAAGGTTTATAAAAAACCACAAGACCTCTAGCAACCCCTTTATAACTACTTCTTATGCTTATAACCTTATTCCATATTTTATCTTTTCCTTGCAAAATATCTTTTTTGACATTTTAGTTTCATGAAATATCAAAATATGAGGGTTATTATTCTTTCTCAAATTCATTACTAATATATGCTTACCAGGTTTATTAAGCCCCTATACATTCCAAGAGATGATCTTCATTTTTTAATACTAGGAAAATGCTTTTGAAGGGTCCTTTGGGTACCTTTTATTACTTATTTCTTTATTTCTTTATTTTTGGTTTTTATATTAGGCCACTTACCTAGAGATTTAGGTTCTTCTCCCACTTTCAACTTCTTTCCTTTTTTAGTGGTGACTTGAATGTCCTTCCTATTTCCCTTGTTCATGTTCTTTGTTCTTAGCAGAAGAAAATTGTCCCTGCTCCTTGATTTTATCCTTATTCTTCTCTTCATGAGTATAAACTATCCATATCAAACTTGGTGAGGTTATCAACATTTATTGGAGTTGGGATGGTCACCTCCTTCTCTATTCCTAAGCCTAAAAACATTTCCACTAAATTTATTTGTTCAAGAAAATTAGGGGCCTATATCATACCCTCATTTTGAACTATATGATTTTCTTTGGGCATACTGAAGTCTTATATCAAAACTATGATAACCTCTCCTTCCACACTTGAGTATATTTTTATACTGTGACCTTTTTTAGGGCTGCATGTTCCTTTGAATAGGTCCATTTTCGCCCAGTCTCACCCTATTTTTAAATCACATCTAAAATTTGAGTGGTCTTGACTTTATTTTTAGATTCTATTAAGTCTAATTTAAATAGGGTAATCACCCTTTTTAAGGGTTTATCTCTCAAGGTTGATCCTTCTTTAGTAAATCTAGTATTAGATTTGTTTACTCATTGGGCTTATCAATATGAGTTATTTATTCTTAGGACATTATTTTATCAAACGGCTCAAAACATTTCACTTTTTGCATAATTGTGCATCTCTCACATATTCATTTTTTTATTTCCATTCCCCATAGTTAGAATTGATCTTGATGGAGTGATACATATGTTTGTTTATCAAGATGAAAATGTTGAATATTATAGCCACCATTCTCCTTATAGACTATGTTACTAGATCTATTCAAATCAGCTGACTTAATGCCTTATTAATTACCATAATCAAATATATTTCCTAATATTTTAATTAAATCTCAAAAAAATTCACCCACATAAAGATAAACTATTTAATTTAATGCTTTCTTTCCATTTTCTAAGACTAAGGTTAGATTTTCTCATGAAACAAGGCCCCTTATCAATACCCTAAAGTAAGCTAATGGGTTTGATAAATTCACTAGAGAAAGGTTTTTATCCAAGGCCATAACTTCTAGTTGTCCCTTTGGATTCCACTTTTGATTGTCCCATTTCCTAAGGATTCAATGTTTTGTCTATACCATTGAATCTAGCTACAAAATAATTATCTAGTTTAGAATCAATTTTTTTAACAATATTATATATGATAATTATTCTTACCTCTTCATTTTCCACTATCAAGTCTAGGAAGTAGTATGTCATTTCTCAATTTAATAGATACTTATCTAGGATCCTTTCATCCCATGATAAGGGGGATATTGGGATGTTACTTATAAATCATGATTCTTCCCCCATGTGACCCTTTATTTGACATGGTCCTTGAAACCTAAGTCTAATACTTATGAGTATGTTCCCTCCATAGTCCTCTTGAATCTAACTACTTCTTCTAATGGATCTTCAAATTATCTTGCTACATATTCTAGGGTCCCATTTTTCCACCCAAACCTAGCTTTAAAAATTATGTTATCCTCCAAAACATCTTCTCCTCCACTCCACTCACTCATGATAAGGTAATCCAATCAATAATTTACTCAGTACCTATTTAGTTACTAATAAGATCCTCACAATTTTTAAGGAATTTTATATTCCTTCCTAACCACCTCCACTAACACTTCTAAAATATACCACTATTAATCCACATCCAATATCTCATTTATTAAACTGACTTCTTCTAGAATGTCCTAATCCCCCACCTTGATCTCCATACCATGACTTGAGCTCCTCACCACCACTCTATAATTCTCTAATGAATTTAAAATGCTTAAAATCCCAACTACCAAATCTTCTCATCTATTCTCCACCCTTGATCAACATCCATCGTGTATCAATCACAACCATTCATTCCTCCATTTGGCTCTTATAAATAGAGATACACCCCTTTTAAAAACTAAATTTTGAAGAATGATCTAAGAATCCAATAGTGTTATCACCTTGCCAGTGAAACAAAAAATTCCTACCAAATTATTGTAAAATATTGAGCTGTCAAGAGAAATCATACATCAAGAGATCAAGCATATACTCATCTTCAATCTTGGATCAAATATACAACAACAATGAAGGCTCTTCAAAGGTAAAATAAGGTATAACTTGTCTTTTATTTTATTTCCATTTGAATTTCCTTTCTTTTTTCTTCATTGAATATAGTTTATTTTAGTTTAGGGAGAATATTTGTTATTGTTCTTGGTTTATATCTTATACCCTATATTAGAATACACTACACTATAAACTTGTGTATTTTTTCATCTTGCATATGTATTCTATAATGATTACATTTGAATTTATAGTAAGTTTTTTATGCCTCCATTCATTTGGATGAGTTGAGGATACACAATTTTGGTGCATCACCTTTGTTTATATTTTACCATTTTTTATTTTATTCCCTCTCCCTTTTCACCCTATAATAGTATTAAATAAGTGTAAGAATAGGATTCATATTTTGTAACATGGATGTTTCTTTAAATTCAAGTCTCATGCATATGAAAATATAACATAGTTGTTGATGCCTTGATCAAAAGGTGCCATGAGTTTGAAACAATGAGTTTGTGAACTAACTTATGAAGTCATTATTTAAGAAACTTATAGAGTATCACTTCTATGGGGAAGTAAGACAATTTTCAGATTCTAGTATGAATCTAAAAGGTAAGTTTGAATGTTACTCTTTTGATCTAGATGGTTTGTTACATAATAAATGGCATGCCTATGTTCATTCAACATGTGGCTTGTGTGAGATGATTCTATTTTAGTCTCACATAGCTCCTTACTTGGTGAACCCTATAGTTAAGAAGATGCATGTTGAGTTAAGTAAATTATATCACTGGTATAGTTTGAGATTTGATATTTCAAATTTTGTATCTCATTATCTAGAGTACTAGAGGGTTAAGGCTAAGCATTAGCTTCCAATAGGATTGTTATATCCTCATGATATTTTGGAATGGAAATTGGAAACCATCTCCATAGATTTATAGTAAGCTTCCTTATCTCATAATATCATCATGATTAGATCATGGTCAGTGGATAAGTTGACCAAATTTGCTCACTTTTATCTAAAAAAAACCATTTATAATGCCATTTCAGTGGCAAAGGTTTTTTTGGATGAGGTTGTTAGATTGCACAAGATTCCCCATAAGATTATTTTAGATTAAGATCTAGTTTTTACTTCTCACTTATGGGGTTATTTATATAAGGAATTGGTAACTCATCTTAATTTTAGTACTTTCTATCACCTCAAGATTGATGATCAGACTAAGATATTTAATAAGGTCTTATACAACATGTTATGCATGTATGTTATGGATCATTTAATTCATTAAGAAGACTATTTATATCTTATTAAATTTGTGTACAATAATAGCTATCACAATTCAATCAAGATGTCACCTTACCAGGCCTTATATGGCTAATCCTATATAACCTCACTGAGTTGGGACCAACTTGAGGATAGAGTCATGATTGGCCCTACCATGTTAGAAGACATGGATTAGAAAGTGAATAAGAGTTGATATCACCTTGAGACTACCAAGGATTAATAGAAAAAATATGTGGATGAAAAAAGAATTGACCAACGCTTTCATGTTGGTGATAAATGTTTATTGAGAGTGAGACCCAAAAAGAGCCCCATCCCTTATGGAAAAGGGTCAAAGTTGGTACCTTATTTTTTAGGCCACTTGAGATCTTGGAGATAGTTGTCCTAGTAGATTATATACTAGCCTTGGAACCTAGCCTATCTCATGTCCACAATGTATTTTATGTTTCTATGTTGCATCAATATGTAGCTAACATTTCTCATGTATTAGATTGGATGTCTTTGTAGGTCAAAACTGATGAGGTTATAAATTTGGATTCAATTAGGATTTTAGTGTGTAGGACACTAGCACTTTGAGGTGAAGACCTAGATTAGGTAAAGGCCTAATGGGATAAATATGATGAATCTATAGAAACTTGGGAAGATGTTTCACCTTTAAGGATTTAGTATCTTCACCTCTTTTAGTGACTTCCAGGTAGAAGTTTGCTTAAGGGGAGGGGGATGTAAGGCCCTATTTTGTGTAGTGTTCATCTATGGGAAAGATGAATCTAGAACCATGACTCGTATGTTTTGATTATTGAATTATGTTTTTAAGTCACATCCATATGAGATGTGAAAGGATTTAAGAAGACTCTCATGTGTTGGGAACCATGAGAAATACCTATTATCAATCATATTTTGATTTCTCAATTATGTAATTATGGTATTATGCTTGTCTCCTTATAAAAATTGATTATGATTATGTGATATATTGACTTAAATCATGTTTGAATTATTGTTCCTAAGTTGATAAATTGTTAATTAACTATATAATGAAGCACATGAAATTACTTGTGTGAATGTGATATTCCATGAATGTTTGACTATGTATAATTGATTCAAATTGACTTACATGATTAAATTCTATAGCTTTGGCTATTAGGTTAGAGGAATTTGATGTGTGCATCAAGTGTGTATGAATAATAAAAGGGCCAATAAAGGAAAGAGACTACGAAAATAATGCTTTTATCATTAATAATTACCTTAAACTTTCTTAGACCCTTACTAAATTAACTAGTCTGTCACCCTTGGTGACTTAGCTTATGTCTTAGGAGGATAGCCTTTAATATTGGTACGTGACACATGTTGTCACCTAACCACAAGATCTAGAATACAATATCTAAATTATCTAGTGCTTGACTGAGAGATCTTCCATTAAATTCCTTAAACTAAAATATAGTGGAAAGGGAGGTTAGATAACCCTAGAAGAAACCATAGAAGTCTACAAGAGCCACCATGCACCTTAACTAAACATGGGAAAGAACTTTCCCTTAATGAGGCATGGGCTAGCAAGTAGCTAGTGGTTAGATTTTATGGAATGTCTTTATATAGAATTTTATTTCCTTTAGTTTAGGAATTTTTGAACTTATACCAATTAATGGACAAAAAGTTAGATATAGTAAGCTAAGGAGAAGAATTGAAAGATAGGAAGAATAATTTAGGGAAGGTAAACATAGATGTCTTAAGGAAAGTACCTAGGTGATTTCTGAGTCAAGAGATGGGTGATCTATTTGACTTCTACTTTCATTTACCTTTTTTTAATGAAATGATTATATGTTTTACTTGATGTTCAATTCCAGGAGAATAAAACCACTTGGTTTGTTCTGCCTATCTTATTATTTTCCCATGCTTTTGTGTTGGCCACCATGTTGTCCTTATACTTGAGGACTATGAAAAGGTTATTCTTCCTTTGCATTAATTGATTTTACTCATGTATGTGTGTTTATAAGTTGTTCTAACACTGAGTCATAGTGGTATGTGAGTACCATCTTCATAGTGGAATATTGTCAAGCCTTCCTATGTTGGGCATGGTGGTAGAATGCTTTACCCTCTTGTGAATGTCATGGTGGAAGATGTTAAGCCCTCTTGTGATGAGACACAATTATAGATGGTTTAACCCTCTTATGACTTATATCCCAAAATTCAATAGGACTTGTTATAAGAATCTATCTACTTATATTATATTATTAAATGCCTATATTCACTTTAATGATCATTTGAATGATTTATTATTTATTTTAAGGTTGAAATATCTTTAAGTAAGAATTAGGAATAAGGATGTAGGTATTTCATGCTATTCCCTTATGTCAATTACCTTTACTTAGATACCCATCCTTACCTTATCCAAGTGATACAAACATGCTTAGAGTTGGGAGTCTCGAGCTTGAGGTGTCTAGAGTAGTAGCTTGATGATGATAAAAGGTTGGGTGGTGACCTTTAATTTTAATGGCTAGTAGGTTCTCAAGAGTAATCATGAAATGCCATTAAATACTCTGTGGTGTATCCATATTTGATCAGACTAATAGGTGTATCTCTATCTTATGTTTATATGATGAATGAATCTATTATGTTATTAATGTTTTAGAAGCTAGGTTAATTTTAATGTTCTTGAAAAATATATAGTTGGATGATATGCCTACTATGGAATTAGGCATATGATTATAATTATTAAAACCTTAGTATCAATCTGAGATTTAATTGTGTATAAATGCATGAATTATATGATCTTGGGAAGAGTCATATGTGTATCAATTCCTTTGCTTTTGAGGCACTTTTAAATAAATAAAAAGATTAATTTACTTGCTTATATATTTTCATGTGTGACTAATTTGTTAAGATTTATGCATATCTATTTACCTAAATGTAAGTAGTTAATGGAATTAAACTTATCCAAATATGAGTAAAACTCAAATAAATAGTTACAAGTCTGTTGACACAAGAGATTGCACCCTTGGCAGGAGGCTGAGCTCCTGCCTTCTCCTCGCAACTATGGAAACTCCCCTCTCGCCTATGAGACTGTTGAAGCTGGAGGGGAGAGTCTCTAGATAAGGGCTATCTCCCTTTGATGCATCATGTTTGTTCCAACAAGTGAAAATATAGATATATATAGATATATAAACTGGGGGGATGAAAAGGGAGAAAGATTGTAGGAATACAAACTACTCTAAGGAGGTGATACACCAAAATAAAATGACCTTCTCACATCCACACTTAAAACTAGACAAATGCATACATATGCACACAAAAAATAGAGACTCACCAAGGTGCTATGAAATGCACACTGTAAGTAACCTCCTCTATTCTACACTCTCAAATAGAGCTCTTCTCTTGTCATTTGCAGAAATGGTGCCTTGTAGACAACAAGTATGTTGGTTTTGGACCTGTGAAAGCATTAAGAGACAATGACTGAACACAAACAACACTCAAGACATACACAAAAATATCTATCCAAGAAGAGGTAAAAACTACATTTATTGATTCAGGTGAAATTTTGCCAGGGTTACGCCTTACAAATGTGGAAGATATCTCTTAAAATGACAAGTCCTAAATATATATGAGAAGAAAAGAGGCCCATTTGGCACTCTTTGTTTACAAATGGCCCATCACATCCCTTCATCGGGAAGAACAAGTCGCTCAAAACATTAATGAGCTATGCACTTTATCTGTTTGAAGTCTTCCTTTTCAAGGTCAATACACAGTTTGTCTACTCATTAAATGTAAAATGGAGAAACCTGGTTGCCTTGCTAGCTATTTGCATCCCAAATGATCAATTCATAGGAACTGTTTCACCTGCAAGAGTCACTTCTCAAATTGGTGCCACTTGGACTAACTATTTGCTTGCTCCATGTTTATCTCCTTGTCATTTCTCAATTTTGTCTCTTCTAGCTCCTTCAGCCCTCGAGGGTGAATTCTTAGTGAGTCACTACATCCTGGCCCCTTGGTTAGCTCTCTCTTAGTTGAAAACAAATAGCCATTTTATTTTGCTAACTTTGACATTCATATGGCCATCATTGGTTTGAAAACCAATGTCTAACTTGTTATACTAATTTTGATGTCCTCTGGGATGTCACTGTCCCCGTCAAAATGTCATCAGGTCTTCATGGCTTCTCTACGGCTTTGCTTAGTGCCCCTTTGACTTTGCTTAGTGCCCCTTTATATTTGGGTTGGAAGTCCCCTGCAAGGGCACCTACCCTTTAGGGTCCTTCAATGGGTCCTTTGATGTTTTGAATGATCTCCTGGGTCCCCGCAGGCTTTGTGTATTTTCTGTAGACTTTTGTTCGCAAACATTTTCTTGTAGAAAAAAAGTCTGCAAAAATTCCCTGGGTCTATCTCTGAGTTTGCTTTGAGTTGCATCTAAATTCCTTAAAACTTTTTGTCTGAAGGAATTCCTTCAGGCAAAAAGTCTAAAGGAATTCAGGACTTAGTCAAATTTGAACAAATTTGAATATGAACTTACCCAAATTTGAACTTTATGTGTTGAAGCACCTATCTTACATATGGGCATTAAACCTAGAGACTCCCCTTCAGCCAAGGGCATACCCTTGAACCAAGCCATTAAACCAAAAATGGTTCAATGGTTCAAGGGTTCAACCATTGCATGCCAATGAACTATTGAACCAAGGCCGATGAACTTTTGCTTTGAACCAAGCCCGATGAACTAAGCCCGTTGAACCAAACCCGTTGAACCAAAAAGGTTCAACGGTTCAATGGTTCAACCATTGATGGATCAAGATGTTGAACTTGAAGATGGGCCTCTTGAACCAAAGGTCATTAAACCACTTGAACCAGGCCATGAACCAAACTCATTGAACTTGTGCACCTTGAAAAATGACTGTCATGAATAGCAAGGGAAGAAGGGGACCAAAAAATTTTGCCTGGGGCAAAATTTGGTCAACAAAGTGTATTATCAAGAATTATATTATATCTAGACTATTTAAATATTATGGTGATGTTATTTGGGGTAAAAAATATGCCTTTTGAAAATTCCCTTTGGTCTTAGTAGTTGATTAAACCACCTACTTTAAACCTTACCTATAATGAGACCATCTAATGATTAGAAGAAGAATATTAATAAAAGCTTAACTCTACTGCTATAGTTCTATTAAGGCATGAATCCTTTAGGTTTAATTGAGTTTACCCTTGCTAAGGCTTAATTATTTAATAAGGTCCTATAAACTAACCTTTGATGTTGAGTTTTTACTTGTTAATAAAATCTTTGGTTATTCTCTCAACTTTGATAGAATGATCTATGTTCTAGGCTTTACTAGTCAAATCATTTAGTTGAGCCTTTAAAATTGTCCTCATTTTGATTGGATTCATTTTAAACCTTAGAGTTACCTATGAAGAATTGATTATCTTAGATTATCTGCTTCTTGAATAAACTAATGATAATATTGGTTTAACATCGAAGAGTATCTTGTCTCCTCATCATTGGTTTTAATGTTAACTATGGATCAATTTTAGCTTAATGCAATACCTTATAAGGAGTGAAGGGTCTACCTAGATCTTATATTTTGCACCAATCTATGCAAGCATTTTTAAATGCCTTAACCATTTTTTATTTTTCCTTAAGCCTTGATCTATTTGATTTTGAATCAAACTATGACTTAACCAATCATCAAGACCTTAGTGGCAACTTTATGCCTTAATCAAATTTACCTTGTTGACTAATTCAACCACTTGGACCTTATTTTATATGTTCTTTGGTTGGGTTTTCTTTCCTCAAGAATTTTATGCCTTAGATAATTTTTACTTTGGTCCCCTTTGTTTTGAGTTTGCCTTAGTTGATTTTTTGAGTTTTATTTCATGGTTTAGAGGTAGCCACATGTTATTATCCTAATAACCCATGAATGATATTAGCTTGGTTTGTTATATAGTTAGGGCTAAGCTAGGGGAGGAATAGGATGTTGTTATGTGGCATCATCTTGATGACCTATGATCTTTTAGATAATCATAAAGGGGGACTTACTACTATGTTAGACTTGTAAGATGCTACCATATGACACCATCCCAAAAACCCATGATCTTTGAGTTAGGTGTGTAGAGTGTAGAGCCTCCAAGCTAGTGGGATAGCAAGATACTACCATGTGGCATGATCTTGGTGAACTATGGTCTTGGAGATGGTTATACTACGATTAGTGCCCCAAGCTAGAGAGGGAGTGTGATGATACCACATGGCATCATCTCAAGAGCCCAAAAGACTTACTTTGGGGTAGGCTTAGGATCAATGTCACCAAAGTCCTGAGAACCTAAGATGTTCCATATGGTAGCATCCCAGGGATCATAGGTCTAAAAGTTGAAAGAGGAGTGATGTATCTTGGGGTCCCATTCTTGTGATACATGACATGTCTAAAACCCCATTAGATTATACCATCATAGGGCCACATCCTCTATGTGGTTTTTGAATGTGTCAGTTAGGGCATAGGTTAACATGATGGTAGTTTCAATGTTTTAAGCACAGATATATTCAACAAGAGCTCGAAGAGAATTCTGAGTGTTTGTCAAAAGAATTATGAATGCGGCCTTCAAATTTATGGCATGCTTTGATTATGCCTATTGATAAAAATATTCTCCTTGAAATTTTTGGTGTATGGAATAAATTTCATTTTATATTCATGTTCACAAGTGTTTTGTGGGTTATCATTGAAAGTATTGTGTCCTATCTATTTTTTTCTTAAATGGGCATGACAAATTTGTCCTATGTAACATAAAGTCATAAGAAATATTTTTGAATTCTGAGTATCATCACTAATGTGACACTAAAGAAAGAGAATACACAACCCTTTATGGCATAAATAGGCAAACTTTACAATAAATGGAAATGTTATTTAATTACTAAACTTGTAAAGTTCAAAAACATGAAATAAGCAAGGTTCGTAGCAAAAACAAATTTGGTTTTCCTTTTCATTTATTTGGAAAGTGTCCTACATAAAATAGTTAGTAATTTGTTTGTAAAGAGCTAAACCTAAGGAACCTATAATTTAGCCAAACTGATAGTAAAAAGTAAAAATAAAGTAAAAACCCAACTCTCTATAACAAAACCATTGTTACATAGAGTCATAAAATGATGGAAACATATGATCAAAAAGTAGTGAAAAATGCATAAAACCAAGAAAAGTGTAAAGAATAAAATCACCACAATGTTGAATAAAACCACCAAAATGTTAGACAAAACTACTAAATTTTTTTTCAAACCCATTGTTCTAACTAAAAAAACTACCAAAATGTTAGACAAAACCATAGTTCTATAGAAATAATAAAAACAAGGAAAAAAAGTACACCAAAAATGAGAAAATAGGAAAAGTCAAATGTTAAGCTAAAAACTAGAAAAACTAGAAATAATAGAGAAAAGTTAGCAAAGATATAGTGGAAAATATATAAAATAAAACCACCAAATAATTTTACAAACTCACTATGATTTTCACTAAACTTGTTAAAATATTCTATAAACCTATTGACAAATGATACAAACTGCTTTTCATTAGAACTCATAAAAATAGACACACAATAGCATAGAAATAGAAAAATGATGAATACCAGAATCCAATAGGCCAATAAAGTCAAAAAATAAATAAAAAACTAAAAATTAGTCAATAAAAACCCATAAAACTATAAGGAAACAAAATCACCAAAATGTTCTTCAAACCCACCAAAATGTTATACAAAGCCATTTTTACATAGAATGAAACCATTTTTATGCAAGAACATGTACAACTACATAAAAACTCTAAAAACACTTGAAAAATATAAAAACAACTTCCAAGACCAATATTGAATACCAATACAATCTGAAATAAAATAAAAATAACTAAAAAATCTTAAAGAATGTAATTATGATGATCAAGATGTGGGATAGCTCCCAATGGGCATACCAGAATGTGATAGCTAAAAATTTACAATCTATGTGAACTAAGAGATCAAACTAATATAACTTCATATTCTAATTCTAAACTAAAACCTGAGATTGAGATATTCAAACTAAAGGAAAATAAAAGAAACAATATTTTCATAGAAATGAAGTACATCACCTTCTCCATTGCTTAATTTGGATTTTCTCTTTCAATGTGAATGTGGGTGCTAAATTAATTTCTCAAAATAAAGGTGAATTCTCAAAATAAAGGAAGCATATGGATGAAAATAGATTGAATTCTCAATGGATGCATAAGATGAATTCAATAGTGATCTAATAGCATGAGTTTAGATGATCAAAATGGAGGATGACACTTATATTTAGAGGCTTATGGGTGATAAAATGAACAACTAGAATAAATCTAAATTTATTGGATAATATTAATTATCAAAAATTTGATTTGAGTCCTCATCTTAATAAATGATGACTAATTTCCATGTGTGTGAGAGAGAGGGGAGATTTATTTGGTAGTTGAGTGACTCATCCTAAATAGGCCAAGGTAGTTGAGTGACTCACCATGTTAGTTAAAATTTTCAATGACGACTCAAAATTGGTTGAGGAAGTTAAGGAGGTGGTTGTATGACTCAACCTTTGGTTGAGATAAGTGTGGAAGATATATGGATGAGGTGTAAATTATGGATTTTAAATAATGTTATAGAATATGTGTGTATTATTTAATTAATTAATATGGATTAATCAATTATTTGAAAAAGGGAGGAAAATGATGTTAGTGGGAAATTCTAATTTGGGATGATGAATGATTTAGTGTGTTGATTTTAATCAAATTTAATTATGATAGTAAGTTCATGGAATTTAGGTGTCTACGCTTTCACTTATATTCACTCAAATTCTCACTAAATGAAGCAATGGTATTACCTTCTTAACTCAAAACTTCTATTATGGTTATCCCACTAGCATCACAACCAACCTATAATACCCTTTTTAAATCCAACAAAGCCAAAAACAATTATTTTTCAACTCTTTTCTTCAAAAATTAAAAACACCCATATCTTGAAACTATCTATTCAAACTTCTTATCAACTTTAATTTTATTTGTAATGGGTGCACATATATAGTTGAATTTTTTACTAAATTTCCTATAGAAAATTGATAACCCATGAAAACTTCTAGCTTCAAACATGTTCCTAGGTGACGGTGATTCAATAATTACTCTTACCTTTTTTAAGTTCATTTTAGACCCTTAACATGAGACCAAAAATCCCAAATAAATTTTATCATCAATCATAAAGATACACTTCTTCAAGTTTGCCAACAACTTATCCTCCTTCAATATTTTCAATACCAACTAAAATGAAACAAATTTTCTTCCTTTTTATGATTAAAATGATAATATCATCTAAATAGAGAATGAAAAATTTACCCAAATAAGGTTTGAATACTTAATTTATGAGTCTCATGATGTATAAATTTCATTTTAAAATATATATGGAAAAAAACCATTTATACAACCCATCCTTCATCTTAAATGTGGTTTTCCATTCATCACCTTTTGTAATTCTGATTTGACACTCCCCACTCTTCAAATGAATTTTCATGAAGTACCTTGATTCATTCTAACAATTCATAAAATATTCCATATTTGGAAATTTAAATCTATACTTGATTATGATCTTGTTAATTTATATATAATTCATACACATTATCTAGTATCCACCCTTTTTAGGTGCCAATAGTGCTAGAATTGTGCATTGGCATAAAATTTCCCTTATAAAACCCTTCTCTAGTCACTTATTTTCTTACCTCTTCACTTATTAATTATCCATAGGTGTTGATCTATATGCTACCTTGTTTAGAAATCTTGATCTAGGCACTAGACCCATATGATGACTAATTCTTCTCATAGGTATAAATCCATAAATCAAATATTGTGAACCTATAACAATAAACTCGTCCAAAAAAAATGAACTTCAAATAGAATTTAACAGACCTTGTTTGTGATCATAACTTACATAATTTTGGAGATGAAAAAACATGATTTATCAATCTTTTCTTCTTTTGAAAATTTATTATCATAAACCAACAAAACCTTAGGACTATTTCCCATATATTCTCTTATTTCCTTCAATGGTATTAATGTGAACCTTTTACCATCCTCCAAAAATGTGTAGGTGTCTTTTCTACCATAAAGCATGACATTTATATTAAATATTCATGGTATTCTCAATGACACATAACATACATCCATGGGCATTATGTCACACAAAACCTCATCTCTATATGACCAAATCCAAAAATTAACCATATAATATTCATTTACCAACACTTTATAACCCTTAATCAACAAAGAAACCTTGTATGGATTGAAATGTTTAGTTTTTTCTTCCCAAGCTAATCTACCATTTATTTTGAAAAAAAAATTATATGTGCTACATTATTAACAATAACCCTACAACACTTTTTTCTTACTTTGCAAATAGTCATAAAAATTTTATTTATTTTCATTAATTCATTAGTTTAAACACTAGTATTCTCATCATAAAATCTTTGCCATGTTTTGGTTCCTCCATGTGATTTGGTGATACAACACTTTCTTCATCCACATGAGAAATATGAATGTTTGTTTCATTTCTCCTATAGCTATTTTAAAATGCTTTAGGACATTCAAAAGCTCTATTCCCAACATCTGCACACTTAAAGCACTAATCCTCTATATCTTCCTTTTCAAAATCATCTTATTTTATAGGAATAACCTATTGATATTTAAATCTTATTTCAAAAATCCACTCTCAAGATATATATAATATTTCCTACCAAACTAATTTTATGACAGCATTTTCAATAGCTCCACCTTTTATTAAAAAAAGGCCCTAAGACTATTTGTTATGAATAACCCACAATTTTTTTAACAACTCCACCATATTAAAGTTAGTAATTAACACCTTTAATTTTTAAATATTTTAAATTGATAAAATAATCCAAAGGATCACAATGCATAGAGGATTTTTTATAATATTAGAGGGGCTAACCTTCCCTAATGATTTAGCATTTAAATTTTAAAGCGATCCATAGGAGTGGAAAGTTATGAAGGTGGAAATGCCATTTATTTTTAAAAAATAGATTTTTGGATTTAGATAAAAATATTAAAACATTTTAGGCATGTAAATAAGTGGTTTACTTAAAATATCCATGCATATATTAGCTTCAGTAATATTTTGAGATCATGGGAATTTTTTTAAGAAGGAAAACATAGAGAAGTTCGGGTAGTATTTTGCATTGATGTTGGTTGAATTTTTAAGACTAATTGGTTCTCAAATCAAGGAAATTACTCTTCTTATACATTTCATGTAAAGGGTAAAAATAAAGATTTAGAGAGGGATCCAACCATATTAAATTATAAAACATACAAAAAGAGTGATGACCACAAAGGCTAAATAAGAGATGTCTAAACCAAAACTAGTCACAAAACATAGTGAAGACCAATAGAAATTAAAACTACATCATAACTACAACAAAACCTCTTCAATACCAAATAGATCAAATATAAGGGATTGTCATACTCAACATCACCTCACACCACCAATCCCTCAAACTTGTAATTTTAGTTTCATGCATCAGTGTAATATTAGGACTAAGACTCTTTTTTCAATTCCTAAAAAACCTCGTCTTATTAAGGTTATTGATCCCCCTTAAATTATAGGTAAAATATTCATTTTATGGTTTTGGATGGACCATTATGTCCATCCCATTTTATTTTTATCTAATTAATGTTAACCAAGTCCTCTTTTATTTCTTTGGATCTTACTATCTTTCTAAAGGTCTTCCCTTTTATTTTTTCTAATCCACACCCAACTCCACACTTTTCTTTCCACTCCAAGTTTGATGGTTACTAAAGGTAATATTGGAGGCCAAAGGGCTTGAACTTTAAAACTATTTCAAATAGCAAGGAATAAAATCTTCTTTGACTAGATGAGAAACTTCCTTATTCTTTACCTCTTGAGGTTTATTTAAATTAACCAGAGAAGCTAGATCTATTTCCTGAATAGAATGATTAGCCAATGTTCATAATACTTAATATTTTTCCTCGTTTATAAATATAAAAATCCTTGAAGGAAATATCATCTGATTAAATACATTTTTAAGTAAAATTTTAGGGGACTTGCCAACATGAACTTAATTTTTATCATCCTCCTCTTTAGCTTTTTTCACTCATTAATTAGGGATAAATTCTACCCTAATTGAAGATTCCTTTTCCTAATGATGCTTTATTTCCATATATGGATTTTTAGCTTCCTTACTTGGTTCCAAAATAGAAACCTTTGTACTCTTCTAGTTATTTTTTTCCTTCTCTTTAATCAAGGGGATAATTTTTTGTTCGTGTTGGGGCATGTTTTCTTCTTAATCATGTGATTGATTTGATAGTTTATCCTCATTATAAGGAGGGGGTTATTTTAAATTAATAAATTTTTCATCCATCAGCCTCAATTTATTTATAACTTTAAATATATATGGGCATCCTTTCGAGTCATGTTCAAGCTTATGATAGAGATGATAGAGTGAAACCTTGTTTTCATATTCTATCATCTAGATCTATGCTCCATATTTTGAAGATAGTTTGATAGAGGAAGTAATTGATATATCCAAATAGGTGGAGACACAAAACCTATAAAATATCAACCTTTTTTTATTTGAACACTTTGTTAATAGCTATCAACTAACCAAAAGATCTAACAATCTTCTATTTTTTAATAAATAGGGAGAGTCTATTTTTTTTTATACTCACTCTATGGGATTTTATCTCAGATGTTGTTTAGATCCTCCAATGTGATGTATTTACCTCATAAATTTACTATTTATCATTTCATGTTGATTTATAATTATGTAATATATTCCAACACCTTATATAGATGTTGTGTCTTTATTATTATATGTAGGCATCTAAAATTTTCCTCTCCTATATCGTTACTAATTTTATCATCATTCAAAAATAGTTATCATTACACTAAAACCATGACTTCTAAATCATCTGAACATCCCCTTTACATGTTATTCCATCATCTCAACCTCATCACTCATCACATTATGTTTTTATCCTATTTAATCATCTACTCATTACCTACTTAATTAATAATAGTTCATCTGAGGGGATAAAGGGATAATATATTACACCCCTATCTATAACCCCTAGAAACCAAACTATAAGTGATATAGAGATCTAAGGCCCCCTATATATCTCTTGTTTCCCCCCTCTACCTCTCATAATTTTTAAATAATTTTATATCCCTTCCTAACTACCCCTAAATACCTCCACTAACACTCCTATCAAATAATACTACTAATCCCTCATTTATTATACTATTTTCGTCTATAATCTCCTAATCCACCAACATAATATCCACACCATGCATTGAGCTCCTCGCCACCTCTCTGGAATTTTCCAAAAAAATAAAATTCTTAAACTCCCAACTACCAAATCCTCTCATCTATTATCCACATTTGATAAAAATCCATAATGGATTAATTACAATCTTTCATTCCTCTATTTGATCTTATAAATAGAAATACACCCCCATGCAAAACTAGCTTTTTAACCATCAACCAAACTTTGAAGAATGATCTAAGAATAAAATATTATTATCATCTTGTCAATCAATAAAGTAATTCTTATGAAAGTACTATAAAAATATTGAGCTAACAAGAGAAATCATACATCAAGAGATCAATCATGTGATCATCTTCAAGCTTATATCAAATATATAATAAAACATAAGGGTCTTCAATGGTAATATAAGGTATAAATTATTGTCTTTTATATGGTTTCCATTTGAATTATCTTTCCTTTTTCTCAATAAAAAATGGTTTGTTTCAGTTTAGGGAGAGTATTTTCTATTGTTCTTGGTTTATATCCTATAACCTAGATTATAATACACTACATTTTGGAGACCATGTTGGGAGAGGACTTCATGTTAAAAAAAAAATTATTTTTGAAATTTTGCCAAATTTTGCATAATATTATCAGATTTTGTTGGTTTTATTTTTAAAAAATTATGTAAAAAAATCACATATTTCATCCTCATCACATAGTATTTTAGGTTGGTCATCTCATTTCCACTCTTTTTATAATGATATCTTAAGCAGATCAGCCAATTCAGCCCTATTTTTGGCTATCCTCATGAACTCCTAGATTAATATTTTTGGAAAATACCTCGTTAAACTTTGAATAATCTTCCTTTTTATCTAAAATTTCATTATGTTTTATTAAAATTATCCAATGCCTTTACAATAATCCCATATTGTTTATATCCTCCAATCATGACATTCCCTGAGATCACACATCTTTGAGGAATTTTGTCAAACAACTCATGTTCCTTGAGTATGTTTCCACATTTTGAGTACATGTCCACCAATGCATTTTTTTAATATAAAATTCATCTTTTCTCTTCAATTTTGTGTGCCCAACATGACCCATTGGCTTTAGATATGGGTCTCCATCAATCCAATCTATCTTTAGAATATTCATTATAAAAGGAACCCACAAATTTGTAGGAACTTTGGGAAAAAATTTAGTTCATTGAATTCATTCAAAAAATTAAGCATGAAATCTGAATTTTTAATTAGATAGAAATAAAATAAAGGACCATGCAAATAGTTGGATAGGATTTTTTGGGAAAGCTTGTTGATGCATTGGGAAGAATCATTAACAATCATAATTATTTTTTGTTTATTTTAAAATGATAAAAACCATATTTTTAACATGTTATCCTTATATTGAGTATGATATAGTGTATTTATTTTATATATTTAATGAAATAGGCCAATTTATATAATGGGTTAGTGGACTAAATTCCTTATAGTATTTTTCAACATAGTTAATATTAATAATGTCAGTGACCTTTAGATTAAGAGTGTATTGTATAGTTTCCATATTTTTTTAATCTTATTCCAATATTTTAAAATACTTTTAATGGATTAGTAATATTTTCCCCCTCTCTTTAAATTTATGTAATTCTTCATTCATACTCTTATTTTAAGGGAGTATGCCCTTGACTAGTTTCCAAAAATTGCTCAAGTAATTTGTAGAAAACAATACAAAAATTCATTATATGGTTTTTTCCATATTAAACTTTATAATCTACTTTGATATTTTAGTTTCAATATAATTCTCTTCAAAAACTAGAGTACTTATATGAAATTTCATTGTTGATGGTCTATGACATGAGGATTGGGAATAGTTTTATGATATAGGTAGCAAACTTACAATTTGTATATTTAATATTAATCATAATGTATGTTTTTTATAATTAATATTTTTATCTCCTAGTTAAATAATTTATATTTGGATTGTTAATTCCTCTTTATCTCAACATAAAAAAATAAAAAATAAAACACAAATAACAAAAAGCCTCTTTTATAGTTTATTTCAATAGTGAGAGGAGGCAAACCATGTCAAAGTGTTCCTTTTTTTAAATGATTTTTGAAAAGGAAAAAATCATAAAAATAGGGGTAAATTTTATTAATCTTTGAACTACTAACATTTTTTTACAGCCTCATTTGCCAAAGACCTAAAATCAAAACTACTAACGATCTGTGAACATTTTCTTGTCAAATATTAAGAATAAAACAACCATAATAATCCATAATTTTAATAATAATTTAACTAAATTAATCAATTAATCTTATGACTCAATTATGTATGCTCTCCCCTCATGTTATTTGATGATCTTGGAAATAAAAATCAACTGGGTTATTTTGTCTGTGATCAAATTTTGTACACTTTCTTTGGCTTTTATATGTGATTTAGTTCATTTATTATCTCATCTCATGCATTAGGGTGATCTTGAAGATTAAATTTAGATAAAATAATTTTTGTGTCATCTGAGAGAAAGTTGTGTATGCTCTCCTCTCATACCTTAAGGTGATATTGAGGATAAAAATTCATTGTACCTCCTTTATTTTTATTTTATAGGGTAAATTTGATGTGAAATTAATTATAAAATTATTTTCATAGTATTTATGAGGATTTCATCACCACACTAATCCACACCCTATGTTTTTATGGGGCATAAAATTCAAGGATAATTACTATTAGGCTGAGCAGGATTCCCCATAAAGGGTTTCATGAAGTGAGGAGATCATGATCCAATACCCAATATTAGATATAATCTTTGCAACATGGACTTTGTTCCCATGTACCATAAGGTTTTTATGGGATGCACCTAGAGAACCTCATAAATCCTAGTTTAAGACCTATCAGCCATAAACAATTAGTAGTGTAGGAGAAATAACATCCCCTAAGATTACTCATGACATACATTCATAGAGTGAGGGTTGGGAGACCAATATATTCACCACTTCATGAGAATATATACATGGGATAATAATTATGTTTCACACTCTTTATAATAACATGGGGATTTTGGTTTGTGTGTTCCTATTTATGTGTTGTCAAGACCTATGTTGTTTGAAACCCCCACACTTTACACTAAACCAAATGAGAACCCAATCAAAATTGATAATAAAAAATAAATCAAGACATATACATCCTTTAAATATAAGCACACATTGACAAAATCTCTTCATAAAATCCCAAAAATTCAAAATCCATAAATAAATTTAAAGTTTATCACTATATGATCAAGGCAATCTAGACAATCTAATACATAGCCTAAGCTTATTCACATCCACATTAATCAATATTATCACCTTGACTACATAATCTTGTTTTAATCCACATCAAAGATAATCCCATTACACATCCAAAACAACAACAAAAAATAATCTTGCTTAAATCCTAAACTTAATCAAGTTTGATACATGTAAATTGAAACTAGCATCCACTTCATATAATCCAACATCTATCTATCAAATAAAACTTTAGTAACCAACTCTAAGAAAATCCAATCATTCAAGCTAACTTACAATCTAAAAATTAATAAATCCACATAATTGCAATGACTTATTAGAAATACTTATAGATCAAGGAGAATATGGTCGAGATAATTGCAATGACTTATTAGAAATGGAACATGGAAGATCCAAAAGGGAATAATAATTTTAATATAATAAGGAAGAGTTATTATTAAGGATTATTAAAATTAGATCCCAATTTCCCAATTATTTTAACTTCTAAATTTATGACACATCATAAGTAAAAATAAATCTAACCAGGAGAATCCTACCCCTATCCATAACCCTTTTGAATAATAAGCCTAAATGAAGTCTATAAATACTAACTATGTCAAAGATATTTAAGGTAAATCCAACTTGGATGACTTATTATAGAAATACCATAAAAAATACATGCTTGAATAGTTGAACAAAATCACCTAAAATGTGGCATCTCTCACATCCCAAATATATCTTGATGCCACCAAATTCTCACATCAATATACATGATCAAAACAACATCAACCCATAATATACCAAGAAAACCCTATGTTTCTTCTATCATTATCCACTCCACTCATAGACACCTCATTCACTTAAGAGTGTAAAACAATAAGAGATACTCTTTAGAGGTTACAAGTGAGTTCACAAGTGAAAAATTATAGGTTTTAATATCTATGCCCATATCCACTTGATAAAGAAATGTTATGTTCCTTTCCCTCCTTACTTTAAACCTCTTAAATTTGATAAATATAAAGGGAAGGGATACCCAATAGAACATGTGAAATAAATTTTCATGTCTTACCAATAGGTAGTCTATAATCATAATTACTTGATTAGGTTATTCTAAATAAGTCTTGGAGGACAATTGCTCAAATGGTTCATTCACTTTTTAAATTGATTGGTAACCTCATTTGCATATTTATCTAAAAAAATTGTTAGACATTTCTCTTACAATGTAAAACATGAGATTACAATTCTAGACTTGTACAATGCTAAACATTGCAATGGACAAATTTTTCATCCTTCTTGAAAATATGGTGAAGACTTGCTAGCATATTTCCTTACACGGTCCCTTAAAAATAACTTGCCAATATCTTTATATCCAATCTAAATCAAGAGTTTTATTTTCACTTACAGATGTATTTTGAAAATATTATTGATGATATTATTTTAAAAGGCACACAAATCAAAAAATATTGCATTGTTAAAGACTTAATCAAAATCATTTCTGAAGATTATTAAAATCAAGATACTATATTAAAAAATCTAAAGTTTTCCAATAAAAATAAGAATGTGGTTGGTGATGGAGTTTTGGATTCAAAACACATACAAACCATTCAAAGTTATAAACTTTCCAAAGATCAAAACACATCAAGTATAACCATACCAAGAGGAAAGCCAAAGCAAGACTCTAATAAAATAAAATACACATTTCTTATTAAGCCAATGGATTATTTCTTTCATAAACTCCTAGTTTTGAATATTATTATTTTTCTATAAATGATGCCCTTTGATGAGTGTCAACCTAAGCCCACATGGTATCAAGAAAATAAATATTTTGACTTTCATATAATCAAATTCCACTAAACAATAAGGTGTATGTAGCTTAATAATTATATCTAGGACCTAATCGATCGATGTGAGATACAATTTGAAGGGGACGCATCTCCTTCAAATAATTAGCAGCTTGACATTTATCAAGACCCATTTATAAATCATGACTAAAACCAAAAGCAAAAATAATAAGGCCAAGTTTAAATATTGCATACCAACCATATCAATTACATGATAACTCCCTATAACTATGACTCGATTGTTCACTGTATTTACATTAAAAACTTCAAGACTCTACCATAAATATAAGAGATAAATCTCCTAAATATTCCAGCATCCAAGATCATCCAACCATTAAATTTGAATTACAATCCTCTAAGTGTGCCATCACCACTAAACATGGTAAAATCACTATCCCAAAAGCATCTCCCAAGGTCATTTTCCAAATATATCCTTTGCCTACACATGAGAATGATTATAGTCTCATTTAACTATTTGGGAACACCCATGCAGAAAATATCCATATTAGATCTTTTCAAAATGTCCTTTGCTCATAAGGACATCCTCAACAAAATCCCATATAATTCAAGATTTCTAATCAAAATTTACTTTAATCAGTTCTAATCACTCATTGGCTATCTATCATCCTCCTATTAACTTAAATTTGACCAGAATGAGATTCCACTAGTGGGTCCTAATCATAACCCCCTTTATATCAAGGTTCTCATTTCAAAGCACAAAATCAAAAAAGATTATTCTGGACAATGGCTCAGGGGTTAATCTTTATACCCTCACCTTGATCAAGCATCTAGGATATTCTAAAATTTTATTGACACCTAACATAATTACATTTAAGTTTTATGATGATGCCAAACAACAATCAATAGGGATAATTTATCTTCTTATGATGGTGGGTTCAGTTACACACCAAACATTGACTCATGTGGTAAAAATTGAAATCCCTTATAAAATCATTTTGGGATGTCTATGGATCTAATAAATTCAATTTGTACCATCCACACTCCATCAATATATTAAGTTTCCTCATTCAAGCATGGAGGTTATAATTATTAGTGATCCAAAACCTTACCAATATTATAAGATGTTGGAAGGATGATATCAAAATGTTATTTATTGTCTTAGTACCAAGAGTGTTCCCATCAAGGAAAAATCAAAATTTCCTAAAGACTTCAAGCCTTCATCATCTTAAGTCCATCATGATGATCTTACATCTACCTCCAAAAATCCACCTACCATTTCCTGCCTTAAATTCATTTCCAAAGGATATGGTGAATAAATTATTTATGATGCATTCCATATTGATAAGATCACCTTATCACCATGAAGATATGGATGACCCACCATGAATAATACTAAGGAAACATCAAATATTTGGTAAAATAACTTTCAACATTTCCAAACTCCATCAAATGAAAGGATTTAAATTTTAAATTATTTTTTATTATATGATGATGGTTCTACATCTTGTTTCTAGAACTTGGAATACCTAGAGGTACATAGAATGTGTGAAATAATGAAATATAAAGTAAAATGACTTTTCAATGATGAATATGGGATTATATAACCCATACCAATTAAATTTCATCATCTCTATCATAGCTTGCACTAAAAACCACCATGTGGTAACCCATTCAATGTTGTTAATGATGCCTCCTCAATTTTTAGGGAATCCTCCTCTGATGTTGACATTAAGTTAGGATCTTTTCATATCCTATACAATGACCTTGATACCAGAAATATATTCACTTGTATAACCATTTTTACTAGACCTCAAAATTTACTACCCAGACCTCATTCATTGGGACTGGTGAGATGACCCATCTTTTGATATATTTTAAAATAATGAATCAATAGATGAATAAATGGGAATTTGGGACCATATACTAGTTGGTGATCATAAAAAATGGATTTGACATCAATTTAGACATGTGCATATTTTTAGAACAAGTAGCATTTCCCAGTCAATAAAAATAAAAGAATCAATAGAAAATGAAGATTAAAAAGAAAAATAAAATAAAAATATGAAGTCCCCTAGTGAAAACCTATTCGAGGCACTAGTGGACAAGAAAAAAAATAAACAGAATAAAAATAAATAAGTCTATTGGTGAAAAATTTTCCAAGGTGCTAATAAATAGGTAATCCAACTTGTCTCCAAAGTATAATATTAGAACATCTAAAAACCCCAAAACCATACAACTTGGATATTCTCTTAGTATCAAATAATAACAAGAATTTATTGATCTACTCAAATAATTTATAGAATTCATGAACACATTAGAATAATTTCATTTCCCCTTAGATCCATAATATTTTTAATATGGATTGGAATCATTAGTCAAATAAATAATTGATGTCAATATAGGTAATGAAGAGAACCAAAGGATAATCAAACATGGGGCTAACCTTACTCCTCAATAACATGATATCCTAATTAAAATTTTGAAAAATTTGTTTGACATATTTGCATGGTCATATGTATATTTGTTGGGCCTAGATCCATATCTAGTAGTGCATCATATTGTTTTTCATCCAAATGCTAAACCTATAAAACAAAAATTATGTAAAAGGAATCCAAAGGTAGCACTCCTAATAAAGGAAGAACTTAAAATTTTTATAGACATTGGGTTCATTCACCCAATCAATTATACAAACTAGATCTCTGAAGTTTTTTCACACTTCAAAGTCTTCAAGGCTTTGGTGGAGAATAAATGTTCTAGTTGCATAAATAAGCTTCATACTAATAATAGGGGGAGTAATTTAAAAAAGAGTTTTATAAAAAAAAAATATCTCATGGCATTGTTGACCAACATCTTATTTTCTACATCATCAAGGCATGAGATGGAGGGCATGCCCTAAGGACAACTTTCCCCTTCCTAACATAGATATGATCATTGATTCAATAGTTGGATACAAAATGATATCACTCAAGGATGGATTCTTATGTTACAATAAAATATGAATTACACCATAACATTAGCACAAGGCAACATTCACCACTCCATGGTGAACATTATATTATCAAGTTATGTTATTATGATTAAATAACATAGGTACAACCTATCAATGAGTAATGATAGTAATATTCCATGAAATGATGCATGACATTATTGAATACTACATTAATAACATATTGGGAAAATAAAAAATAAGGGTAGAACATACTATAGTGCTTAGAATAATATTTTAATGGTTAAGAGAATATAAATTTTGATTAAACCCCAAGAAGTGTCTTTGGCATATCATCAATAAAAATTTTGGGGTTTATTGTGTCCAAATGAGTCATTGAGGTTGATCCAGAAAAATTCAAAATAATAACCAAAATTCCTCCACCATAAAATCTCAATTAACTTTATAGCCTAAAAATAAAAATCCAAGCCATTTTTCATTTCATCTCTTAGTTAGTTGATAAGTGTCATCCATTCACTTAGATTTTAAAGACAAGGGCTGAGTTTCACTAGAATCAAGAATGTCAAGAAGCCTTTAAAAATATCATATAGTATCTCTTTGATACACTATTGTTATTTATACCAACACTTGGAGAAATATTTTTATTTTACATATTTGTTACTCAGTGTTCATTAGGTGCCTTCCTAGCTCAGTATAATAAATAGAGAAAATAAAGAGCTATCTATTATCTTAGAAAAACTTTGGTATAAAATGAGATTAACTATACTCCCATCAAAAATTCAAGATTGGTAGTTATATTTTCATCACAAAAACTCTACCATTTCATGTTCAACAACAAAACCAAGTTCATTTCCAAAGTGGATTCATAGAAATATTTGATATATAAATCAGCTCTAATAGGTAGACTAGAAAAATGGATCATTTTATTTATTGAATTTGACATTTATTACATGAATCAAAAATAAACTAAAGGACATGTTCTATCAGATTAGTTGGTTGAATATCCTTTGTCAGATATACATTCAATGACCATTAGATTTCTATATGAATCAATTATATCTATCAATGAGTCACAAACATGGTAGCTTTACTTCATTTTTTCCTTTACTACATGTGGCTCAGGGGTTGAAATCCTTTTCATCACACCTCAAGGAGACATTATCCCAAATGATTTTTAGATTGGTTTTCCTTGAAAAAAATATATATGTGGATACAAATATTTCATCTTAGGGATAAAATGTGATATTTAATGGAACATTTATCATCTTTCAATCTATGGTGATTCATAGTTAACCATAAAATAGTTCAATGATGGATATTAGCCAAAGGAAGACTAACTTATTCCATATAAATGTGTGGTTAAAAGATTCAAATAGTATTTTGAGCACATCACATTTGAACAAATTCCTCATTCCATCAATAAATTAGTAGATGCAATAGAGATAATCATTTCTTTACTTGAGATTTCAAAAGATACATAGTAGTCCTAGTTCCTAATCAAGAAACTATTAATCTTGACTTATGAGATTCATGAATGTGAAATGATATGTGAGATTCTTTGTCCCAATTCAAACTATTATCAATACAATTAAATATACCTTCATGATAACATCCTACCACCAGAACTGAACCAAACTCAATGCAGATCATTTATCCAAAAATCCTCTTGTTTCACTATCCTCACTAACACACTCTATCATAGAGGATATGATGGTACCCTATTAATATTTTTGAACTTGGATGAGGATAAATTATCTATCAATGAGGTTCATTACCATGTTTTTGGTTCACATACCAATAGAATCGTCCTAGCCAAAAATCTCTTATGAATAGGTTATTATTGGCCAAATATATATCACATCACATGTTAGAAGAATGGAGATATTAACCAAAATTTATCACAATAATTGCATCCTATCACCACTCCATGTCATTTCTCCATGTGGGGATTAAATCTCATGGGAAAAATCAATCCTATTCATCTGACAACCAAAAACATATCATAACTACCATATAATATTTTTGTAAGTGGGTGGAAGACATAACTCTCACATATGTCACTCGTAATCAAATATATAAATTCATCCTCAAGCATATAATTTTTTTTTATGGAATACCCTCATCCATAATTATTGATAATGACAAGTTCTTTAAAAACAAATATATCAAGACTATTTATAAGCATTTTCATATCCAACACAAGTTGTCATCACTTTATTACCCTAAAGGTAATGACCAAGCTGAGGTGACCAGTAAAAATATAATCAAAATTGTAAAAAATATCATCATTAATGTTAGTCATGATAGGCATCTATAGCTCTATCCTACTCTATGGTATTATCACATAATCATTTATACCCCAAATTGTGTTAATCCATACTCATTGGTCTTTGGTATTTAATCCATCCTACCTATTGAAATCAAATTAACTTCCTTTATATCTCATTACAAGAAATAATTGTTGAGGAAGAGTACAAGATTTCATGACTTTAGTAATTATAACTCCTTTATTATAAGTGTCTCAATTCCCTAAATCACCTGAAGTCCTATCAATATCATCTAAATATAAAATATAACAAGAAACTTAGACCCATAGAATTTAAAATTGGTGATATCATTCTCAATTAAAATCAAAGAAACAAAAATGAAAACCATGAAAATAAAGGAAATCTTGAGATTAATTAGATTAGACCTTATGTTATCATCACAAAATATGATTCAAGAGCATATGATCTAGCTACACTAGATGACCAAGAGCTAGACAAGCCAATGAACATCATGCATATGAAGAAGTTTTACACTTAAATCATGTCAATGTTATTAAATAAATAAAACCTACTATTAAAATAGTAGTAGTAGTAGTAGTAGTAGTAGTAGTAGTAGTAGTAGTAGTAGTAGTAGTAGTAGTAGTAGTAGTAGTAGTAGTAGTAGTAGTAGTAGTAGTAGTAGTAGTAGTAGTAGTAGTAGTAGTAGTAGTAGTAGTAGTAGTAGTAGTAATAATAATAATAATAATAATAATAATACATCCAATGGTGAAAAGTAGTTTTCTAGTTCCTTTGACAAGTACAGTGATGAAAACTAGTTTATGACATCACTTTTAGGATACATTTTATACAAGTATCGCATGCAGTATACCTCACACACTTTTATGAAATCCTTACCCCATCCATGCCATCACACCTATCATATATACCATCATACTCATCCTCTTTTCCCATCTTGACCTTGGTCAAGTTATGCGTATAACCATGTTTTAGGAAACATTTGATATGGCATCATATTACAACATAATGGTCAAAATAGCTTAAATAAAGAATGATTGAGTTTATAAATAGAGTATGAGATAATAAAGAAATGTGGAATCTAATAATTTGTATAATATGACCTTTAAGGAGCCTATCTTGAGTTTTCCCTTAAACCACCCACTATCTTTTTCATCCACCGTTTTATTTTATCCACTATCGATACTACCCTATTATCTCTAGGAATGGATTTCCTTTTTCCATTTTCCCCTTTGTCAATACATCTTGTCCCAATATTCCAAAAATCCCTAAAAATTATAAAATTCACAAAATACCAAAAAAAACATAAAAACAAAAAAACAAATATCCTAGTTGTATTATCCTAAGTCCCCATAAAAATCCATGTGCATGTACATCAAGTCATTATGACTATCCGTTAATCCTATTATTTACAATTTCCTTAGGGTATAAACATATAAGGATAATTTGAATCATGATTCATTCACCTATCCCAAGTATTTTAATAAAACAAAATATAAAACATTAATCACATAAAAACATGTATATCATATAATTAACATGTAAATCTTTGAGCGTTCATTTTGTGTTTTCATTGTGTCTCACATGTTTCCTATATAATTTTTGTTGTTGTTCAAATTGTTTTCGTATCTTTTATTTAAAAATTAAATTTTTATGGGATCATATATGTGTGTGTGTGTGTGTGTGTTTGTGTGTGTGTGTGTGTGTGTTCATTCATTAAGTATTTTTATTAATATCTTAGTCATTATCTTTTATTAAATGTTTGTGATCCATCTTTTCATCAATATGTATCTACTTCTCATTAATTTTTCATCTAGTTGTCTCTGATTATGCATTTTGTAAATATATTTGTTTTCAAGTTATTATTTATCTCATCTTTTTATCTTATTCATATTTGTGCAATACAATAAATCAAAGATGATATCTTAGTTCCTATTGCCAATGGTGCATTATGCTACATTCTCATTATGTATTTTTATTTTTTAAATTTTTATATTTTGAGTTAGTCCAACATTAATTTTGTCAAAAAATCATCATGGTTACACAAATAATGGTGCATATTGCTTAATGCTACATTAAAAACATGATTTCTCATAAGTATGGCTAAAGATAATGGTAGCACAAATCAATGCTTAATTACCCATGTAACCATATATTAAACACTTAATCATCATAATATATCTAAACATCCATCCAAATGAAACATCTAAAACAAATTATATATCTAATTTAACCATATATCTAATCATCTATCCACTCATTTAATATTTCCCATATATACCCATCCATCCATCTAACATTTCACTGACTTTTTCTCCATTTTCACTTATCATCCTTATATTTGAATGTGATCTCATTTGGTTCAAACCAACTCCAATCCCTCATCATTAAATTTAACATCAATCAATTACTCAATTACCCTTATCTTATATCAATCATTTCAATCTTTGAGTTATGATTGTTCATCAATCAAGCAATTCATATAAATCAATGGGATATATTATTCCCATGTCAAAATCAATTGGGAAATGTCATTCCCAAATCCAAGATCATAATTTTTAGTCCTTCACACACATCATTTTTTGGGTAAAATCAAGTGTGCAACTATTCATTTTAAGATATATAATTCCCAATACACCTTCCCACATAAATTATTTCTTGGGACAAAACAATTCATTAATCATTATAAGGGCATACATCCATGTAACATCATAAGAAATAAATTAAATACATCCATAATATCATCAATGAATAAATTAATTAATCCTATTGAAGATCAAAACCATCCCAATCTATATATTATTGTTTAAGACACATCCAATATTATAATTTTGTTAATAAATCTATCCAATGTTTATGGCCTCCTCATTTCATATATCATTGACTAGGTCAAAGCCAAGGTTGTAACTTTATCCATCCTATTCTCTCACATTAATAATTTTTTGGGAATAATCAATCTATACAATCTAATTATTTATCAACCATATCTCATCATTTATAAAAATCAAATCAATCACATTAATCATGTCTAGAACATTCAAATCTCATAATCATATTCTATTCAAACACCTCTTTATTATAACCATGTACCCCACCCATTTCTTTTCCTATCTCAATTAAATCGCTCATTTTTTTCATTCCTCCCTACATGACCCCTTGAGGAGGAATCACCCATTCTAATTTTCATTAAATTACCAACTAGAACATTCTTTCACTTCTTTGAAATGCCACTTCTTCTTTCAATCACAATGCCCTTTCAAAGAGGGTTAAAATGTAGACATCTAAAAATTTCCTTTCCTTTGTCATTACTAATTTTATCTTCATTTAAAACTAATTATAAAATCACTAATACCATGACTTAAAAGTAATCCTAACATCCCCTTTACATCTTATTACATCATCTCAAGTTTATCTCTCATTACCTTATGTTTTTATCCTAATTAATCATCTAATTTTTTAATTTGATAAGGTTAATAAGCAAGTTTTATAACAAGTATAAAGCTAAAAGGTAAAAAACAAAGAGATAACAAGATAAAAATGATATAAAATCCTCTATGAGTACAACAATCACTAGGAAAACTTCTACCAAAAAGCTCCAAACCTACATTAACAATCTACGAAACTTCAGTATAAGACCAAAAAATTAAAACACTACAAAAATTAAACCAAGTACTAACAATAAAAGGTTAGGGTTAAGACTCCTTATAGTAATAAGGATTTGACCAAGTAAAAAGCCATGGTGTTGTTTTTCTTCTTTCTTTTTTATTTTTTGAGGTAACCCCTACTTTTCTTGCTCAGACCTTCAGACAAGTCTTTTGCCTTTATTTTCTTGGCATAAGTGTCTTTACTTTTATTTTTGGTTGAAACTTCCACCTCTTTCTTCTTTTTTGTAGTATTAAAATATTTAGAATTAATTTCCCACTCCCTCTTCTTAATAGGATTTCTCATTTCTTTATTCTCATATTAGGTGGATTTGGATTTAATCTTGACCCCTTGTTTTCATTTTCCTTTACAAATAACTCTCTAAACATCCTAATTTTTCGTCATTCCTCTACCTCACAAGTTGGCTCCCTTATTCTAGATGAGTTCCAACTAATTCCTAATTTCCTTCATTTCCTCCATCGCATTACACATTTTTTGTTTCTTTAAAACTTTATCTAGATTTTCAATTTTATCCTCTAATTGTAGAGACTTTATACTCCTATCCATGTGAAATTAAAATCTTTCCTATGCTTCTCATAATCCTTCTCCTTTAACTTATCTCTCCCTTCTAATAACATGGGAGACTATATTTCTATTAGATTTAGTCACCTCATACTTAGGATCCTTCACCTTATCTTTTAGTACTTTATTTTAATCTTCATTTATTTCCTTCTTCTCAAAATTGTAAGTGTTCCTTTCAAAATATTCCTCCTCCTCCTGGATCTCATGTGTCTAGTATGTGGTATCATATGATTCCTCCTCTTGGGTCTCTATATCTTATAAATCCTCCTCTTGGGTCCCTATTACTTATTTATCACTTACTTTCACTTCCTCCTCTCCATTATCCACTACAATAATTTGACAACTATTTTCCCCATAATGATCTACCCCTCTTAACAATAAGTAAGATGAGGCCCTGATGGATGATCTAGGTGGATGAATTAGATTGACAAGAGATGATAGAGTTATCTAGTGCCCTCAGTAAAAAAATATGGAAAACTAATTTTAGTCCCTTTAAAATGGTTCATCAAAAGGAAATGAGGAGAGAATATAATCCTATACTTACCCTCTAAATTTAAATATTTCATGATCTACAAGAAAATTTATAGACAAATCCCTGGTAAGTCTATTATGAGGGAATCTTTCTTCTTGTTCTAAATTGCCTCTATGGTCTTAAAAAAACTCTTCATTAAATATTCCTTACACCTTTTTTCCTTGAACACGTTCATTCCTTCATATTTTATCCCTATTACTTCCCTAATGACCTCCTCAATAATGGTAATCTATAGGCTCGTCATTCTGACCACCCTATTCCCATCCCCTAGAAAAATCCTTAAAAATAAAAGGTTCAAAGTTGACTATCCTCAAAATTAAATTTTTTAGTCTTACAGTCATAATCTTACATTAGATAGTTGGGTATTCTTTATCTTATACATAAGATATTGATTTAATCCTATCTCATTATCCACCCATGATTGAGTAATTTTTCTTCCTTTATTTCTTATTGTGATTAAAATGTAGATTAACCCCCACACACTCAAAGCCTAACATGATAAATCAATTAATTTTTAGCTCACTTACTCCTTCTCACATTCTTTAAACTTAATTTTTAGTCCTTGAAATGAATACCATCATCATTTCATGAGGATTCACAAACTACAAGCTTAGACATTTAATGCAAACAATCATTTAATTATTCTCCATTATAGATACTTGGGTTATTTTCCTCATCATTTATAATAATTTACATTACCTAGCTAGGTAAGTCCTCAACCTTAGACCATTGGTTAAAAATTGAGATACAAACACCTAAGTTCATCATGTCATCTTCCCCTCTATTCCCTTCCCTATGGACATGAAAAATGGAAAGATTCTAAAACTATAGTAAAAATTATATGGCATCCTCAACTTCATTTTCAATCGGCTATGAGGGTTTATATTTGCTTCAAAAATAATTTAGGATATTCAAGGAATCCCCTTCAACCATGAGTTTTTAAATTTTCAATCTTGATGCTAATTGAATGCCCTAAAGTGTCACTTTATCTTCTACAACATGATTATTTTTCAACCCCAATGGCCTTGCATATGTGGAGACCACAAGGCCTTCTAAATTTATTTTGGCACTTCATCCTCCTACCATGCCTAGATTGCCTTTATTTTCACCATATAAATTAATATTCAACTAGTACCTCAATAGTTTTGACCACTTGAATTTCGATATATCCATTTTAAAGGGTGATATTTTACTAAAGTAATAATCTTCCAACTATTAAAAAATATGGAATTTATTTCACTGAGTTGAATTTTGCTTTTTGGAGAATACATTCTCTATTTTTCCTTGATATACTCATAAATTCTCTAGGTAGTGGTTCTATAACATACTCTTTTATTGTCAAAGATAAAATTATTCTTACTCTTCCAAATTCCCCAAAACAAATAGGGTAGAGAAAGGTACCATAGAAATACCAATGGAGGCAATTTATGAGGTGGCTTTCATTATTTAAAAAAACATAGTAGATTATTTGGTTTAGCCCAAGCAGTATTAAATGTATACATAATGGAATAATTTTTTTGAGATTCAAGAAACTAATCCAAAAATAGATGTTTCACTATTTTATCATTGCATTTACATAAAATACACCGATTAGGTATGGGAAATCCTCTCTTAATTAGGTTATCTATTATTAGGATCTTGTTCTGGGCTAATAACTATAAAAAACTATTAACCTTGGGAGTGAGGTTCCTAATCCAAAAATCCTTACAATAAAATTTTTCTTCCTCTAATATAGATCCATTAGGTATCCATATTTAATCGAGAACTCTCTACTAGTATCAACAGTCCAAACTAGCTCATCTTTATTTATAAATATACTTATGTGGGTTTATTGTAATTTTAGGTTTAAATATTTTAAGTTATAAATTATATCTTCATTTATCTCATCCATATGAAATACTTTCCAATTTCTTCTACAAGTAGAATCAATCCAATAGTCATTAAATTTTGTACCATAGATGTCCGTGAAATCATGATTTATTTATAAATAAGGGAATTTAGAGACCAAGGGGTACTGAAATAACTAAGGATATTCCTAAAAATCAACCCTTTTCCCATCTCTAACACTCCATTCACTTCCTTTCCTTAAGATACTTCTAATACTAATGAGGGTTTTCTAAAAATTAGGACCATTATCAATTTTTTCCTTTATCAATAAACTATCATCTTCATTACCCTCAAGGTATTTACACATGATGATCTTGGTCCATTGGTTGTATTCTTTAATGACTTTCCAACCCTTTTTGGAAATTAAATTTTGATTCATGTTTTTCATCCTCCTCAATTCGATCCCTCTATTATCCTTAGGCAAACAAAAATTTTCCTAAGCCACTAAAGCAAATATGAATTTAATCTCAAATCCTTTCCACAAGAATATTTTATACATTTGTTTCACTTTAGCTATAATTTTACTTGGAATGCTAAAAAGTGACATAAATTAACTTGGGATACTTTGGATTGAAATTTTGAGAATTTGGATTTTACCTACTTCAAATCATAATTTTCCTTTCCAACATACCAACTTGTTTTAAATTTTACCTAGAAGGGGATTATAAAAATCTAACTTCATTATTCCATTAAACAATGATATACCTAAATATGAAGAAGGCATGTTTTTAATCTAGCATTCCATAATTTTAAATAGCTTACTTTGTAACCCTTTTAGGGTGTTTATAAAAAATAGATAATTTTTAGCATATTTGATACATTGACTAGAGACCACTTCATGATCCACAATAATACTATTTAAGGGCTTAGCTTCTACAACTTCTACTTCTCTCATCAAGAAGGTATCATCGTTAAATATTTTTGATGAGTAATAGGGGTCATTTCTAGAAAAATATTGATACCTTTATTATATATTATAGATCTATCATTCTCTAACCTTTTCCCAAGGGTCTATACCAATATTATGAAAATATAAGGGGACATGGGATCTCCTTGTCCTATCCCTCTTCTAGCAGTAAAAAATCCTTTGATAATTCCATTGCTAAGTATATATAACATAGAGAAGAGATGTAGGAATAAATCAAACCTATGACTATTGGATTGAATCCAAATGTGTCAAGGACCTTGTCTATGAACCTCCAAGAAACCATATCATAAGCTTTTTTCATGTCCAACTTGAGGAACATACCTTGTCTTGTCTAATTTGTCACTAAATGAATCACTTCATGAGCAATGATGATTCCAATAGTTATTTATCTCCTAAATTTGAAGGCTTCCTATTTTTTAGATATAATCTTCTCCAAAAGGGGTTGAACCCTCTAAACAAGAGTCTTGGTACATATTCAATATAAATTAGTACAGATACTAATTAGTTTGAAATATTTTAGTTGGTTATCCCCCTCTTTTTATTAGGGATGATAACCGAGAATGTATTATTTAACTCCTTAAGAATAGTACCATACATGCAAAACTCATGCACTATTTCGAACACCTCTGATTGGATTGTCTCCAAATATTATTGGAATAAAACTAGAGGATATCCATCTAGGCTTAGGGATTTGTCCCTTTCTATAGAGAAGTCACCATCTTTAACTTCTTTAGGGGAAGGATGTTTAAGAATGGAAGAATTTTATGATTGGCTTATAACCTATGATAGGAACCCTAAAAATTATTCTTCTTTAACAAGATCCATGGAGGATTTTATTTTAAAAAAATTAAAATAAAATATGATTTATTTGTCTATCTCAGCTTCATCCTTACACACTATATCATCATCCTTACACACTATCTCATCATCCTTTAATATTTCATATGTTTTGTTGGAATTTTTTTTCTTAGAGGTTGAATGATGAAAGAACTTTATGTTTATTTCTCCTTCATTTAACCATAGACATCTCAACTTTTGTCTCAAGAAATCTTCTTATTTTTATTCTAGGTTATGATAGGTTTTAAGGAGATCATTTTCCTATTTAAGCAGTTTTTAATGAGTTATTCATACTTAATAATTTTTCTATCTTCTAAAATTCCTCATCAATTTTTTTTCTATATGAATATATTCTTGAATGTGACTTTATTCAAAATTTTGAGATTTTGCTTAACATGCTTGAGTTTCATGGTAATAATGTACATATATGTTCTAAAAAATTTCTTTCCACCACTCTTTGAGTGATTTTACTAGATTCAATTGAAATTTACAAATCTTTTCAAATCTAAATGGTATGTGTTTGAGTCTCATCACTCTTTCCCTAGTAAACACAATAAGATTGTGGTTTGACCTAGTCCTATGAAGTGAATTAAATATAATAATAATTTAAATATCCTAGTTTAGGTAGACAATAAATTTGTCTAGTCTAACTAGAATAAAATTGTCCCCAACTCTTTTATTGGACCAAGTGTAAGGGTTTCCCCGGAGATCCACATCTACACACCCAGATTTAGAAATGAACTAATTAAAATCAGTCATACTTTGAATAAAATCTTACAGCCCTCCCTTTTTCCCATATGGGAGAGAGGGTATTTGTAGTCTCCTACGACTAACCAATTCTATTCTTCACAATTCTTCTTGGATTCCTCTATCTCCATCTATAAAGTTTTTTGCCCTTGTCTAGAGTTAGGGACATAAATATTAGACAAAATCCATTCAAAATTGTTCATTATATCTCTAAATAAAATGGAAACATGATTACTATTTTTATTCAAAATGATCCCCTCAAAGATCTAAGGGTTCCAAAAAAAACATAAGACCTCTAGCGACCCCTTTATAACTACTTCCTATGCAATTAGCCTTATTCCACATTTTATGTTTTCTTTGAAAAATATTTTTTTTTACAGTTTAGCTTCATGTAATATCAAAATATTAGGGTTATGATTTTTTCTCAAATTCATTACTAATATGTGTTTATTGGGGTTGTTAATCCCTTGTACATTCTAAGAGATTATTTTTATTTTTTAATATTAGGAAAATGATTTTGAAGGGTCCTTTGGGTAGCCTTTACTACTTCTTTCATTATTTCCTTCTTTATAGTTTTTAGATTAGGAAACTTACCTAGTGATTTAGGTTCTTCTCGCACTTTCAACTTCTTCTTTCCTCTTTTAATGGTGATTTGATTCTAATTCCCTTCCTTTTTCCCTTGTTCATGTTATTTTTTCTTAGGAGAAGAAAATTGTCCCTGCTCCTTGATTGTATCCTTATTCCTCCCTTAATGAGGGTAAACTATCCATATCAAGCTTGGTGAGGTTATCAACATTTACTAAGCTAGGGTGGTAACCTCCTTCTCTATTCTTAAGCTTGGAAACATTTCCACCAAATTTATTTATTCAAAAAAATTAGGGGCCTATATCATACCCTCACTTTGAACTCTAGAATTTTTCTTGGGCATACTAAGGTCTTATATCAAAACTCTACTAACCTCTCCTTTCACACCTAAGTAATTTTTTGACTATGACTTTTTTTAGGGCTACACATTCCTTTGACTAGGTCCATTTTTCCCTAGTATTTTCTCTTTTGAAATTACATATAGAATATGAGTGGTCTCAATTTTATTTTTAGCTTTCATTAAGTCTAATTTCAATAGGGGGATCACCTTATTTGAGGGTTTATCCCTTGAGGGTGATCCTTCTTTATGAAGTCTAGTATTATATTTTTTTACCCATTGGGGTTATCAATATGACTTATTTATTATTAGGACGTTATTTTATCAAATGCCTCAAAATATTAAACTTTTTGTATATTTATGCACTTTCACATATTTAATTTTTTGTGTCCATTCCTCGTATTTATACTTGATCTTTATGGAGTGATACAAATGTTTTTTTATTGAGATGAAAATGTTTAATCTTGTATCCACCATCATCCTTATATAATGTGTTACTAGATCTATTCCAATCATCTAACCTAATGCCTTATCAATTCCCATAATCAACTCTAGTTCTCAATATTCCAATAGAAGCTCCAAAAATTCACCCACATAAAGATAAACTATTTAATTTAATGTTTTCTTTCCATTTTCTAAGACTAAAGTTAGATTTTCCCATGCATCAAGGCCCATTTTCAATACCCTAAAGTAATCTTATGGGTTTGATAAATTCACTAGAGAAAGTTTTTAGCCAAGGCCATAACTTCCAATTGTCCCTTTGGATTCCACTTTCGATTATCCCATTTCCTAAAGGAGTCAATGTTTTGTGTATACCATTGAATCTATCCACTAAATAATTAACTAGTTTAGAATCAACTTTTTTAATAATTTTATTTAGGATAATTATTCTTACCTCATCATTTTACACTATGGTGTCTAGGAAGTAGTGTGCATTTATTAGTTTAATTTATGCTTACCTAGGATCTTGTTATCTCATTATAAAGTGGATATTGGGGTGTTACTTTTAAATCATGATTCTCCACCCATGGGACCCTTTATTTGACATGGTCCTTGAAAATTGAGTCCAAGACTAATGAGTGGGTTCCCTCCATAGTCCTCTTAACTCTAACTACTTATTTTAGTAGATCTTCAAATTATCCTACTACATATTCCAGGGTCCCATTTTCCCACCCAAACCTAGGTTTGAAAATTAGATTATCCTCTACAACATCTTCTCCTCCACTCCACTCTCTCATGATAAGGTAATCCAATTAATCATTTAATCATTACCTACTTAATTACTAATAATATCCTCATAATTTTTAAGGAATTTTATATTCCTTCCTAACTACCTCCACTAACACTTATAAAATATGACCACTAATCCCCATATAATATATCATTTATTATACTAACTACCTTTAGAATATTCTAATCCACCACCTTGATCTCCACACCATGACTTGAGTTCCTTGACACCTCTCTATAATTCTCTAATGAATTTAAAATTCCTAAAATCCTAACTACCAAATATTCTCATCTATTATCCACTGTTGATCAACATCCATTATAGATCAATCACAATTATTCATTCCTCTATTTGGATCTTATAAATAGATCTACACCCCTATACAAAACTAAAATTTGAAGAATGATCTAAGAATCCAATAGTTTTATCACCTTGCCAATGAAACAAAAAATTTCTACCAAAGTATTATAAGAATATTGAGTTATCAAGAGCAATCATACATCAAGATATCAAGCATATACTCATATTTAATCTTAGATAAAATATACAATAACAATGGTCTTTTATATCAAATCAAGCTCAAAACTTTCTGCTAAAAAAATTTTGAAACTAGTTTTTTCTCACCTTGTAGGGCCCTCTGAGTGTGACCAGAGTGCTCATGGATCCAATGGAGGCTACTACCTTTGGCAGTGCCTCTGGGGACCTGAATCTAAATCTGATAGAGTACATTCTCTCTAATAGATGGAAGAAAGTGTTAACAGGTGAAAAGATGTGTTCCACTAAAAACATGTCAAGCCTTCCTATCAAAAATGATTCCACTAAGGGTATGGCCCTGACTATCCCAAATGATCTAGTTGAGGAAATCATGGTGACCATGGACCTTGCAATGGTAGGTAAGTTTTTCTCCTTCCATCCTAATATTGAGATGGTTAGGAAATGGGTAATGTCTCAGTGGAGAATTAAAGGTAGTGTATCAACCATTGCTATGGCAAGAGGCTTATTCCTATTTAGATTTATGAATAGGGAGGATATGATAGTTAATCTTGCTAGAGGACCATGGCTATATGGTCCACATTCACTTACCTTGTGCTCATGGAAACTGGGATTCGACCCCAACTCAGACCTCAACAAGTCTACTCTTGCTTGGGTAAGATTGCTAGGGTTCCCATTGGAATTCTAGGATGAAAAAATATTTATAGCTATTAGAAACTCTATTGGCCAATACGTCACTATAGATCATACCACCATAATGAAATCTAGATGTGTGTATGCTTGATTGATTGTCAATGTAGAGATTAATCAGACCCTTCCCACGTCTATAGAGTTAAACTCTAAATATGGGACTTGGACTCAATTGAACATATATGAAAATGCTACCACTTTCTGTCAAATATGTAGAAAAAAGGGACATATAATGACCCAATGTAAGGTGAAGTAAATGCGAAGGAAAGATGATTCCCTTGTTGAAGGTGAGGATCAGTCTCAAAAATCTAGAAACTCTAGTAGTCAGGGAATGGGGGGTAATGCAAAAAACCTTGATAATAGTGAAAAGGTTAGGGAAAAGGCTAGTCAGGAGGAGGTCTCTAGTAATGAGGAAAAAGTTGTCCTAGAGGAAAATAACAAGGTCTTAGATAGTGATAGTCAGAAGGTTATAATAGACACAGTTAACTCTTTGGATCAACAGACCAATATGTCTGAGGAAGGAGAAATATGTGCCCAACTGATAGATGGGGATCATGTAGAAGGCAAAGTGTTAAGAGATGTTCAAGTGGAACTACCTCTATAAATAGTAGATACTGAGGGAGAAGTAGCCTGACATTCAAACACAGATATTTTCCATGCTCTAGAAGTAGGTAACCAATCAAGGAATTATTTAGTAATAGGTGAAATAAGACAAAATGGTAGTAGTAATGAATAGGAAGAATGGGTTACCCAAAAGAAAAAGAACTACAAAGGTAAAAAATCTATAGATATTGGCACTAATCCCAAACAAGGGAGAACAACCCTAAGAAAAACAAGACAAAGAGAGATTGCCAGGGAGATTGCTAATGGTAAACAGAAAACACTGGAGACCCATTCCCTCAAATCCTCTAAATGAGAATTTTATCCTGGAACCTGAGGGGATTTAACAGTCCTTCCAAATAATTTGAGGTAAAAAATTGCATTATAGATAATAAATTAGATATTTTATTACTCCAAGAGGTCAAGATGAATGAGGAGAGTTCTAAGAATATAGATAACTACATATGGCCTAAGGCTACTTTTTGCATTAGTCCAGTTGAAGGGGCTTTAGGTGGGATTGTAACTATGTGGAACAATGCTAAAATTTAGGGATCTCTTATTGCTTATAATAAACATGTTTTGATTACCAACTTCTCTTTATCCTCCATGAGTTGGTCATTGATCAATGTCTACAACTTGAATAATAGAGCATTGAGGCAAAAGTTATGGACAGATTTGAGTAGCTTTAAGACTAACACCCAGCACACTAGATGAATGTTGGATAGAGACTTCAACACTCCATTATACCCTTCTAAAAAATAGGGTGGGATTATTGATTACTCTGATAGCATGTTCAACTTTGATAAATTTATAAATGATTGGGGATTGTTGGATATTGAATTACAAAATCAAAATTTCACCTGGTCTAACAAAAGAAGAGGAGACCAAATAATTCAAGTCAAGTTAGATAGATTTCTTATCTCTAGCAACTAGAATGATTATCATAATATTCATGTGCAATATTTTCCTAGAACCATGTCTGACCATTGCCCAATCTTCCTTAGTTGAAAAGATCAGGGACAATGTGGTCCTTTCCCCTTCCATTTTGAAGCTATGTGGATCAAACACAAAGACTTCAGACAATTGGTGGCCCAATGGTGGCAAACTCCTATCCAGGGCACTCCTATGTTCAGATTAGTCAAAAAAATTCATCATATCAAACATGAAGTTTATGGATGGAATAGATATAGCTTTGGTCAGGTCTTTCATCAGAAGAAAAATATAGCCATGAAACTTGTAGATATTCAGTAGTGGATGGCTTAAGGTGATGATTTAGAAGACACTTCTAAAGAAGAGAATGTCCTGATTTCTAACTGGAAGAATCTTATAGATAGAGAAGAGGTTTTTTAGAAACAAAAATCTAGAGTTAGTGGCTAAAAGAGGGGTACATGAACACAACCTTCTTTCATCTCTCAGCCATGAAACATAGGAAGGCTAACTCCATAACAAAGCTATGTTTGGATAATGGCAACATTATAACTGAAGATAATGAGATAGGGGAACAAGTCAGGGTATTCTTTCAAAATTTGATCACTGAAAAAAATAATGAGGATGGGAATGATGGAACTATGAACCAAATCATTGATAAAAACCCCTATTTGATAATGGAGGAAGATAATCTGGAGATGTTAAGGCCTATATCCAAGGAGGAAATCCATGCTGTTTTATTTTATATGGGTTTGTTCAAAGCCCCAGGCCCTGATGGGTTCCATCCTAAATTCTTCTAAGAATATTGGGATATAATGGGAATAGATCTTACTATTGTTATATGTGACTTCTTCAGATCAAGTAAACTTTTGAAACAAGCTAATAATACTTTTATAGTACTTATTCCTAAAAAGTCATATCCCACACACCTTACAAATTTTAGACCTATTAGTCTATGTAACACTATTTATAAGCTCTGCACTAAAGTGTTGGTTATGAGAATTCAACCTTTTTTAGACAAAATTATTTCCCCTCTCAAAAAGGCTTTGTCCTAGGTTGGCAAATTCTTGATGCTGTGATCTCCACTCATGAGACTATTCATTCCATGGATAAGAGTAGAATCCCTGGTATGGCTCTTAAGCTAGACATTTCTAAAGCATATGATAGGGTCTCATGGACTTTTTGGTTTCAAGTCATCAAGAAATTTGGGTTTAATGATAAAATGTCTCACCTAATATGGAATGTTGTCTCTTATACAAAATTTTTGGTTCTGGTCAATGGGGTCCCTAGAGGTTTCTTCTCTTCTTCAAGAGGAATTCACCAAGGGGACCCTCTCTCCCCTTACTTATTCATCATAATGGCGGAGGCACTAGTAAGATACATACAAGTTGATATAGTCTCTAAACATTTACTGGGCATCAAACCTACTTCCTCCCTTCCCCCTATGGCAGTGCAATAGTTTGTGGATGATACCATTCTTTTTGGCATCTCCTCAGTGATTGAAGCTAAGAGATGGAAGAATATTTTAAATAACTATGCCATAGAGTTTGGGCAAAGGATAAATCTCAAAAAAATCAATGTGTACTTCTTCAATACTCCCAATTACCTTAGACAAAAAATCATTGATATCCTTGAATGTGCTAAAGCTGTCCTACCTGTTACCTATTTGGGCCTTCCCCTCATGGTCAAAGAGGTATCTCCTAGTTTTTGGAATGGAATTTTGGAAAGAACTTAGAAGAAACTTCTTGGTTGGAAAGGGAAACTTCTCAGCAATGTAGGCAAACTGTAGCTTCTTTGAGCCTCTCTTTAAGGGATTCCTACCTACTTCTTATCTCTCTTTAAAATACCTACGTATTTTGTTGATAAATTGGAATAGATTCAAATAAAATTCTTATGGACAAGACTGGAAGATAAACAGATAATGTCTTTGGTCAGATGGGAAAAAGTGTCTTTTGAAATCACATGATGGCCTCAATATTAGATCTATCAGGAACATGAACAAAGCTCTTCTCTCCAAAATCAACTAGAACCTGATTCATAAAAATAATTATTGGGGGGAAATAATGTATGCCAAATATATGCATAGTACTGATGGTTCCAACTTTCTTCAACAGGTAGGGTTACCCTAGGGATCTATGATATGGAATAAAATCTAAAAAGTATAAGCCTTCTTAATCAAGGAATTAGATGGAAATTAGGAAATGGATAGCATATTAAATTATGGAATGACATTTGGGTAAAGGATAAGGCTCTCATCACATAGGGAAACTATGGAGAGATTACTGACATTGCTAGTCAATTTTTTGGAGATAAAGTTAGTGATTACATGGATAATAACAATGGCATAAGGAGCTAGAAAAACTTATTAGATTGATGTGCTCATCAGCCTGAGCTCTACCCTAGAGTTATAAAGATTCAATAGTTGATTTAGGGGATCAAAATCCCTCTCTTCCCATGTGAAGATGAACAGTACTGGTTGCCAGATAAGAATGGGTGGTTCTCTATCAAGTCTACTTATCAATTACTGATTCATGAGGCTCAGAATAAAGAGATATGGAAAAAGGTTTGAAAATCTTATACCAAAAATCAACATGTTTTGGTGGGCTACTGCTCATAACAAAATCTTAACCCAAGACAACCTTTAGAATAAAGGGTTTACCCTGGTTAATAGATGTTATTTGTGTTGTTTAAAAGATGAAATAGTTTCTCACCTTTTCATACACTATGATTTTGCCTAGGAACTTTGGGGCATAATCCTAAATAATTTTGGTATTGAGTGGGTCTATAACTCTGACCTTAAGGAAGTCATTATCAACTAGAATCCTACCTTTTCTCATCCCTAGCTCATGGAATTATGGAATCAAACTCTACCTTGTTTGAGTTGGATTTTATGGAAAGAGTGAAACCATAAATTTTTTAGGGATACTATTATAAATGACTCTCAAGTGTTTCATTCTTTTGTTAAGACTCTTTTGGAAAGTGTCACCATTGCTCATATTTATACTGCAAAGAAACCCCTAACTCAAGAAGAAGAATAAATTGTGGCTAAATGGAAGGTTCTAAACCATATTCCTACTTATAATAATTCAAAAATTCTATAGAGACTTAATACTAAATGGATTCCCCCAAAGCCTAACTAGATGAAACTTAACTTTGATGGGGCCTCCAAGTCTGATGGTAAAGCCAGTGGAGGAGGGATTATAAGAAATGACAAAGGGTGGATGATTGTTGTCTATGTTGGTGGAATAGGCTACTAGAGTAATAACTATGCTAAAGCAATGGCTCTCTTATGGGAGATAAAATTGGCTATATCCCTAGGTATAAGGAATTTGAGTATCTAGGGGGACTCTAAAATGGTCATTGATGCAATTAATAAAGCATCAAATGCAGACATTAAGTTAAAAGATATCATTCGGGATATTCAATTTCTTCTACAGAATCTTACCAGAGTTGATATTTCATATATTTATAGAGAGGGAAACAGTGTTACTAATGCCTGTGCCAATCTCGGCTAACAATTTTCAAATTGGTGATGTTGGCACCAAATTTATCATATCCCTTTAAAAATTAGGGATATTATCCAAAAGGAAATGACTTGTTAAGGATGAGTCAGACATATGAGAAGGATAGTTCTATTAGTCGGTCCATTTGGAGGGTGCTGATGTGGATCTCAGAGTTTGCTACCTATTGTACTCTTTTGATAATCATTTTTTATTTATTGTACCATTGTGATAAGGTGAGTTGACTTCATTATGGAGATCGTTGGGAAATGATTTTTAAGCATGGGAAGAGTAAATGTCATCTCTACATGATACTCCAAATTATGTGCTATCACATTATCATTATGCATATTCGAGAGAAAGGGCTTGAAGCCACTTCAACTACGAAGATAAAAATTGGGAATTCTCCTGGTCTAATCTGTAAATCCAAAATGAGGGGTGATAGAATTCAAACAGAACCAATCTTTTGCTATGATTTCAAAGATAACCCATTGGTCTGGCACTACTATAAAGAGGGTGGGATTAGTCCCTACCTGGAGAGTCTCAATGGGTTTGATGAAAACCTATCTAAATAATTCATGAGGTCTTGGTTAAACTAATGAATCATTGTTGGAGGAATTAGCTTTGAGATTTTTGAAAAGATGATAGCTATGGCTATAGGCATGTCCATATAAGGGATGAAGCTACAAAGGAAAAAAAATCACTAACCTCTCTAGCCAAAAGCTATTTCTGGGAGAAGGAGAAGAACTTGCTCCTTACCAAGGAGGATTTGATTGAGCTAAATTACCCAAGCCATGGGACAGAGTGTGCTTCATCCTCATGAAGTATTTCATGCTAGAAGGATGATTCACCAGGTTTTACAATTATCATCTCCCCCTTTTAAATCATTTCAGGTGTAATGCTCTCTTCAATTTTTCCTTTTATCTGCTCTCCTCCCTAGAACATTTTGTCCCTAGGGTGAGATAAAAATTAGCAAAAAAAACTTGATATGAATCCTTCCCCTCCATCAGGGCCTCATTTTCTATTTGTATAATTTCCACCATGCCCTTGAGCCATCCAAGACTATTAGAATTGATAGTGGGGATATTTATTCTAACCCTTTGGCTAGTAATGTTGTCATTGAGCCTTGTCTTTCCCCTGTCTCTACCAAAACTAAATAAGTCTCCTTTTCTACTCCTGAGGAGACCCCCGTTGACACCCCTAGCTCTTTTGTGAGCATCAAGGGCAAGAAGAGGAAGTTTTATGCTGGTGAAGAGGGTATTGGGGGGACCACTGTGGGGACCCATAAAAATCTTGGTATGACCATTAGGGGTCAAGGTGGTAAATCCCATGTGTCCACTAAGGTTAGTAAGGAGGGCCTCTCCTTAGGATTTTGATGGTCAAGGTGGATTGTTGGAAAACCCACTTCTAAGGCTAGGCTTATTGACTATTTGAAGAACACCTTGAAGGAAGCCACCCAGGAGGAAGAGTACAAGGAATTAGAAGTTTAGGAAATCTTTGAGGATACTAAAGGTAAGCAAGAGATAAGATAATTTGAGGCTATTATGGAGGATGGTGCTGACATTGTGGAAAATGCTGACAAAGAGGGAAAGATGTATGTGGAGGAAGCTGATGAGGAAACCAAAACTAAGATTGGTTTAAAAGCTGAAATTGCTACCCTAAAGGGTTGCATCTAGAAATTGGAGCAGAACTTTACCACTGGGCTCTAAAATTTTATTCTCCTAAACATGTCTATGCTATAGGAATTGGGTAATACTACTTCTACTGTCAATGTGGAGAACACTGAGAAATTGAATGACCTCATCAAATCTATGTTTATGTAAGGAGAGATTTCTCTATCTCTCATTTTTCCTATTCTTATTTTATTTTAGTTTGTTGTGTCTGTTGGTACACTGATCATGTTGTTCTTATTGTAAGGCATAATTTTTGTTGATTGCCTTCGTGGTTCCTCTACTTTTGTAAGGGTTTAGCCCTTGGTCTACCACCTTATATAATCAAAAATAATAAAGGGTAGTTAAAGGTAAAATAAGGTATAATTTGTTGTCTTTTATTTGATTTCCATTTTAATTTCCTTTCTTTTTTATTAATCAAAGATAATTTGTTTTAGTTAAGGGAGAAGCTTTGTTATTGTTCTTGGTTTATATCTTATACCCTATATTGGAATACACTACACTATATACTTATGTGTTTTTTCATCTTGTATATGTATTCTATAATGATAATATTTAAATTTACAGTGAGTTTTATATGCATCCATTCTTTTATATGGGTTAAGGATACATAATTTTGGTACATCACCTTTGTTTGTATTTTACAATTTTTTTTATTCGCTCTCCCTTTTCACCCTCTAGTAGTATTAGATAATTGTAAGAATAGTAGGAGTCAGCTTTTGTAACTTGGAGGTTGCTTTAAATCCAAGTCCAATGCATTAAATACACCAAACAATTATGTTCATGAACATGGTGGAAATATGAGATTTAATAGCTTTTTTACATGCCTTGTAATGTCCCTAATTGGACATTTTTAAATAATTATGGATTTACTAAAAACCCTAGGGTAGAATTAATTAAATTTAAATTTTCACTTCAAACCCTTATATAAAATGAACCAAATTATGAAAATAAATTATAAACCCTCTAAAAATTGCAATTTTTTTATGAAATATCCCCTTAGGGTAGATTTGATAAAATACTAATTTGTATAATAGATTTTAAGGCTTGTAAATTAATTAATTTACATCAAACCATACTAATGTAATTTTAAGCATAACTAACCATCCATATGAGAGAATATGTCTCTTCAAACACAAATCAACCTTGGGCAAGCCTAAGATGACATTAAACACTGAAAAACCTAAAAATAAGCTCCAAAAGGTAACATTATCCCTCTAAAGTATGATGTTAGCATGTTTAAATGATGCCGTAGATATTTTATATAATACCTTAGCTGATATGGCCATCATGGATGATGTTTCAACTACATTAAATTATGCCAAAACTATTTTAGATGATTCTCTAGCTATTGTAAATGATGTCCTAGTTGTATTAAATAATTTTTTTCTTAAACTTGACCCATGAATGAATCCATAAATAGAATTTGATGGTTTTGATCCCTAAAATCTAATTGCCAAAGAGTTTTTTCATCCTCAATGGCTAAAGTAGAAGTAAACTATTCAATTATAAAAATATCAAAAAATGGATGATAATAGATCCCTAAAAATGAACCTCTCCATATGCATTTATACCTTTTCCCCAATTCATAACTCAAATTTGGTGCTTTAAGGGTGGGTAAATTATTATATTTAAAAATTGATCCCAACTTTAAAAATTCATTAAGGGTTAACTTGATTAAATTGGAAAGTTCCCTTTTTATTTTCAAATTAGAAAAAAATTGCCAACATAAAGTTACTTTTTGGTAAATCAGTCTCAAAAGAACCGTGATCCCCTTTTTATTCATCCCCTTAGCCTATAGGAAACCACAAGATAGGCTAAGGGTCTTCATACCACACTAAACTTGAGCAAGGTACATTATAGTCCTCCCCTCTCAAAATTTCTTGCTCTCAATCAATTAAAAGCTAAACTAATATAAGTCACCCATTCTAATTATCTCTAAAATACATGGATCCCAATTCCTCTTTGGTAACTTACAAGTTCAAATGGCCCCTGCTAATTTTACTTTATGAAATGAACTCTCCATCCTCTTAGTTTTGACAACTATAGGGGTTCCATTTGAAATACCTTAGAGCACTACTTTTTTCCTTTTGATTTAAATTTTAGCACCATTTCAATATTTATGGTAGAAAATATTACCTAAGCTTCACTCCATAGATTCATGTAAATAATAATTACAATATCCCTTTCCTTAAGTTTGGACTCCAAGTCTTCTCTCAAATTTGAAACTAAGTCCTATAATTTATAAAGTGTTGTCTCTAACTCTCCCCTTTTCCATATCAGAGTGTTTTCCCATCTTTTTAAAATGTGTTCCTTGAAACTGGTCACATTTTAGTCATATGTGGGAGACTTTCTACAATATGAATGTCTCTCAATATATAACATATGTTATATAACTTTGAGACTTGAATTGCATAATCTATAACATCATTTTATCTATAATAGGATCCATCCAACTTGGAAACCTTTTGGCCAATGCTTGAATAGCTACCAAAATGAGATTTTTTAGGTTGAGGAGTAGCTTGGATATATGAAACAAACATTATAGATCTATGTGTAATATATTTGGAAATATTTTGAATGATATAAATTAACACTTCAACATCAAGGTCTGGCAATCTATCTAATTCTGATGAATGACTAGAAATTAGCTTGGGAGAATAATTTAAAATATTTTATAAAAGTGTGTGACCATCTATAATAAATTCTAGATTATTTAATCCACAAATTTTTGGCTCTAGATTTTTTGAATAGTTATTGGAGTTTACATCATAATTTTGGGTAGCTATGGATTTTCTATAATCTACCATATAATCCAATCTAATATTCTCTAGTGTATGCATTTTCTATGAATAACCAAAACTAGTACATAAATCATTTTCTACCACTAGATTTGAAGTTTTACCAACCTTTTCATCAATTTTTCTTTGAGGCCACTAACTTACCACTAGTAGATTGAGAACATTCATCATGATTTGTTGGTCCATTCATGTCTATACTCATATATTTATCTTTATTTTCCTCAAGTGTAGTCATAGCATAACCATGGGCATGCTAAACATTTGCTAAGATTTTTTCTTCAATTATATTTACTTGTTTGTCCAACTAAACTTTCCCACTTTCCTTGGATAAAAAATACCATAGAATATGATTCCCTCTATTATTAATATCTCCAATTAATGCAAGTGATTATTTTATCCTACACTTGGATGTACCTATGAATATATTGATAACAATTGTACCATAGGTCTCTCCAACTTTATTGAGATAAGCACTTATTGTTTCCCATTCAAATGGTAGTGGTTGTCCATAGTTCATGATAAAAATGTCCCCAAGACCAATCCAGAGATTATTTGGGTTAAAATGAACCCCTGCATAACTAGATAGATAAGTAATACAACCCTAATTTGGATCCCTCCCATAAATGGAAGCATTTATGAGTCATGAAGATTCCATTTATTGAGAAACCTTTGTTGGTTTAAATTCATTATTGTCACCCATCACTGTCACCTCAACCAAGCATGTTTCACACTCCCCATATGATGTTATTGACTTTTTCAAACTTTGAAAGACTACATTGAGTGTTAATTATAATTGGTTAGCATCTAAATTATCAAGAGAATTTATCTCCTTGGATCCAAAGGCACACTAACTAGTGTAATAATTATATTATTTGTACTTGAGTCTCCATCAATAATTAGTTTATTGAATCTTCTCTTCACTACTATCAAGACCATTTTCCTCCACACATATACTGAAACCACTACATCAAAAGTTATTATGTTAATCATAGTATCCATATTTGGATGAATCATTAATAAACCTTTTTCCATGCTTAAAATTCTTATAATTATCCCTCCTATCTAAGTCTCAAGGGCTATGTTTTTACTAACAAGATTAGTTGTTATGATGGGTGCAATTGTAGAATCAACCCTTTATTAGTTGAAGATAATGAACCCACCAATTTTGGAAGTGAATTAAGAAAATATTCCTTATTTTTATAGTGACCTATAACACTATTTTATTTTATTAAAATCTCTTATGGATTAACTTCAAGAAGATTGGTAATAGATTCAGCATAATTTAAAGTTTCTTAATAGCCTACATTACCCATTATAGGATTTGCTTGACTTACATTAATTAAAACTTCATGTTCCCTAGATGATTCACTAAAAATATTTTTTCAATAGATTATAGGTGTAGTTTTAACTAAATTTAATATAAATTCACATTTGTCTATGGAGGATTCTTCACCTTTAACTTGTATGGGGGATTATTTTAGTTCTTGATCACTAGTCTATTTACTTTCTTTTAGATATAGTCCTAGATTTTATTATTATTTTATCATCTTAATTGGAGAATTATTATCATATTAATCACTATAATTAATTACCTCAACTATAAAATATGTCTTTAACTTCTCTGCACAATGTTTAACAACATTCTTAGCTAGTGTATGTGCAACTAGTGAAGCTTCTTGCTCAAAACTAGTCAATAATATAGATAATAAATTTTGGTAAATACCATCACTCTCATTAAAAACTAGAGTCATAATTGTCTAGATTTAGTTTATTACATTTTTTTATGATTTTTATGAAGATCTGCAAGTAAATGTTGAAACATTTTAATTATAATATCATCACATTCAGACCGATGAGAATTGGGTGAGTGGGTAAAGTGACTTGGTTGCTATAAGCACCACCCATGTTCAATATAAATATGGTATTATAGGATAATTTTGGTTTATTTTTGGTATTCTTGGGGTTATTATGACTATTAATGGTATTCTTGGGTCAGTTATGGTCATTTGTTGGTATTTTTGGGCCAGTTATGACCATTATTGGTAATTATGGTACTTGTGATAAATGATCATTTAGGGATATAGGCCCATAATTATGTCCCAAACTAGTTGTAACTTTATTAAAAATCATATATGGTAATTATCCCACCAAAACTAATAACTATCCAAAAAATATCATCACATTCAAGATCTAACATCACAACACTTGACCTAATTCTTTCCATAGTTTTTAGAATTGTGACCCTCCTAACAAAAGGAGGAATTTTGATATCATCTAGACCTTAAATCATTTCCACAATATATTTAAATATTTCCCTCATGGATTTATTTTTTTATGAAACTTTAAGAGCTATTATTCTTGTAATTTCACTAATACAAGTGATAACTACAAGTCTCACCTCTTTGTCTTGGTGTTTTAAAATCTTGGACTTAACCAAATAAATAATTAATGGAGATATTTCTCATTACATAGCCTATAAATGTGACTATTCTACTATGGATATAAAATATTCCACTTCCTTCAAACTATTCAGTAAAACATATTTTAACTGATGCAAAAGTACAAGTTTCTTTCTTAATCTGTAAAGCCTCATTTCCAAATCATCCTTGCTCATTAACTCCATGATTCATAGGCCAATAATCAAATAGTATATATAAAAATATAATTTTTCCAAATAAGATATAAATATAAAGTCTTAGATACCATTCTAATGTCCCTAATTAGACATTTTTTAACAATTTTGGATTTACCAAAAACCGTAGGGTATAATTAATTAAATCTAAATTTTTACTTCAAACCCTTATAAAAAATGAACCAAATTTTGAAAACCAATTATAACCCCTCTAAATTTTGTAATTTTCTTATGAAATATCCCCTAAGGGTAGTTCTAAGCAAATATTGATTTGTATAATAGATTTTTAGGCATTTAAATTAATTAATTTATATCAAACCATACCAATGCAATTTTAAACATAACTCACCATCTAACTAAGAAAATATGTTTCTTCAAACATGAATCAACCTTAGGCAAGCCCAAGATAACACTAAATGCTTAATTTTCATAAAAAAATAAACTCCTAAATGTGATGGAATCCCTCCAAAGGGTGATGTTATCATGTTTAAATTATTCCCTAGCTATTATAGATGATGCCCTAGCTGATATGGCTAACTTGGGTGATATTTCAACTATATCAAATGATTTAATAACTACTATAGATGATGCCCTAACTATTTTAGATAAATCCCTAGTCGTATTCAATTATTTTTTGCTCAATAATGACCCATAAATGAATCCATAAATATAATTTGAGAGTTTTCATCCCCAAAATATGTTACTAAAGAGAGTTTTCATCCTTAATAGCTTAAATTAGAAGCAAACTTCTCAAATTATAAAAAATATCAAAAAATGTATGCATAATAGGTTACAAAAAATGAACTTCTCCATCTTCCTTTATACCTTTTTCCCTAATTCATAACTCTAAAATTGATTTTACAATTATGGGGAAATTATTATATCTAAAAAGTGATCCCCACTTTAAAAATACATTAAGGATTAACTTGCTTAAATTGGAAAGTCCCCTTTTTATTTTGAAATTAGAAATAATTTGTTGATATAAAGTTACTTTTTACAAATTAGTCTTGAAAGAACCATGTTTACCTTTTCCTTTATCCCCTTAGCCTGTGGGAAATAATAATAAAGGATAAGGGTCTTGATACCACACTAAACCTAAGAAGGAGACATTAAATGCCTAGAGGGACAAATTAACATTTTTTATTTTTCAAGATTTTTTTCAAAAAAATATTTTTAGTTTGTATATATTTTATATTATTGATGGAATATGAAAAAAATGTCTCAAAAGTATAATTAGAGGTACCTATCCATGTTTATGCTTTTATTTTTCATTTTATTTCAAAAAAATTACTTGTCATGTTTAAAATCTTGATAATGTCCTCTATGTTTTAAATTTTTATGGTTTTGTTGGAAAATCATATAAATCCCCTCATAGGAGCATAAAATCATCCACCTAGAAAATGTAATGGATGTAAAATAGTAAAATTTGGTTGAAAAGACATTAATCCCTCATAAAAATATTAGTTTTGAATTATTGAAAACTCCACTAAATATTTAATCCTTGTTTCCCACTCCCAAAATAAGAAAAGAAATCCTAATGTTAGGTTTTTAGTCCCATTTGCATGACATATAAAATTTAATCTTCTAAATTTGATGGTTAATCTTGGATATGAGCCTTTTTTCCCCTATATTTAGGGATTTTAGATGGCCATTGAATTTACATCAATGGAATGACATTCAAAAGTGTAGTTTATGAGTTCTTCCCCCATTCGACATTGATGTATATCTAAGTCCTATAGACCAAATTAAAGACATGGAAAATGTTTTTATAGTCCATTATATGAAAAATCCAAATGTATCCCCTAATATAAACTAATTTCTTCATCTCTCAAAGTAAAATCCTTATATTGGTTCAAAGGATTGGCTTCACAGTCAATCTCAAGTTGGGATGAGCTAGGTGTAAAATTATATAATCAGTTTAAGGAGACTCTAATATAACATCTCACTAAAATAAATAGATCATCCATGGAAAATTTGAAATATTACAATCTCAAATTTAAGAAGACATTGGAAAGGATCTTTTCCAAGTTTAGGACCATACTAAGTTTGGAATTTTTATTTTATCTAAAATGTTTTGATTATTATATAATGGTTGTGATGTAATCCCTAGGTGGAAGGATCCTTATTAAAACTTATGAAATTTATATTTTAGATAAAATATATCTAATACAAGCATGTATAATTCTTCACATACCCTTGATGCCCTTGTATGACATCCTAAATCCCCACAATTATCCTATGAAAATCATAACCCCATCCCAACTAGACTAAATTTAGTTCATGAATTATATGGTTAATCCTAGTATGATGTTTGAGATGAAAATCATTTTTTTTATCTTTCCAATGAGTTATTAGATTTGAAAATTCAATTATGCATTCAAAATCATGCTCAAAAACTTTCTACTCAAAGGTTACACCATCATCTTATTGTCCAAACACACCAATATCTTGTCATGAACCATATATTCAGCCCAATTCATTGAAGAAACTACCTCCTACATGTCACATACAAGTGGAAGAGGCTTCAATATATGTTAATTTAAGATCATTTTAACAATCATTAGGAATAATGATGAAGTAAAATTTAAAAATTATATAAAATTTATACTTTCACACAATAATTGGATGGATAAATAATGGTATCTTTCTCTAACATGAAGAAATAAAGGGCATAGAATATGAAGACCTTGATGGTTATAATTTTAATTGGTTACAAGGATGAGACATTATCTCCTCTTTAAGAGTTTACATGACAACATATTTTTGAGTAGCCTTTGAAACCCAAGCAATAAATTTTTATTGATGAGGGAATTGGAGAGAATAAGAGCTTAGAAATAAAGCATGATATTTGGAATTCATATTCAATTACTTCCATTTTATTTATGAATATAACCCTATTGGATAATTATCATGATGATGTCTTGTTGGTGTCATGGAGATGCTATAGTGAGTATATGAAGTGCCTTGATAGTCTATGTGACAATGACAATGTGTACAGTGATCTTTTTATTGTATGCTTGAAGGTGGCTTGGTTGATCTTTAGTATTGACATGGATAAAAAGGATCAGGGTTGAGTATGGTGATTTGAGCATATGCATGGGGTCCTATCATAAATAATCTAGTTGATCATAGGTTTATTCTAGACACTTTGAGTCCAGTGGTAGAAAAATTGAGTAAGCATGTTGATGAGGTCAGCATTCACATGCATAGAGGTTTTAGGACAAAATGATCATAAGTATTTTTTCATTTTTATGCCTAGTTTATTTTCACTAATTTTTAGATCATATGATGTAGCACGTCAAAATATATGCGTATGCAAAATTGGGATCCCAGGTAGTTTGACTATGTTTTCCCATACCCAATTTTGTAGTGTGAAAAAAATATCTAAGTGAGCATTTTTATGGTTTTATATCTTGCATGTGTGATGCCGTCAAGATAATATAATCATATGGGTTTGTTTAGTTTTTAGCATAGAAAATTTGTGATAAATTTGAGATCATTCAATAAAGTGTGGCAAAAGTTATGAATACTCAAATTTGGCCTCTCAAGTAGATTTGGACATAGTTAGCTCTATGATAGAAGATTTTGAGAAGGCATGTTAATGTCATTATATCTCATAAATGTGAGGTTTCCAGGAGAAGTGTGTCACATGGTTGGATTCTCCTATGTGATGAGATCATCTAATCCAAGTTTGAGATCATGAGATTAAGTGCAGAAGAAGTTATTAAGGGGAAAAAATGGCTACTCAATCATATTGAAAGGGTCCCCATACTTAGTCATTTCTACAAGTGTTAAAGCTTAAGCAATATCAATAGCACGTGTTACTCCAAGAAGTTAGGAAGCAACAAGATAAGGATAGGTGTATGATGTTTAATGATAGAGTAAAGGTATAGGATAATGATCCAATAGATAGTGGGCATTCATATAGTTTGATTGAATGGTGAGAATTTATTGATAAAGACCTGATTGATCTTTAGAGATCGATGGAGTGCATTGAGTCAACATCTCAATATTTCATGAGATGAGATCAAAGTGATAGATGTTTAACATTTGGCTTTGGTAGTCTATGTTTTAAATCTTACACAAGATTGATGATGCATATTCAATCTAAGTAGAGAGTTTATGATATTTGAGCATTGTTTTTGAAGGTTAAATATGATCACTTGAATTCAAATATTTGAATTTAACATAGGGGAAAACTAGATCTATGTATTTCATACATATCTTTTGATAAAATTCAAATTTATTATTACAGTAAAAAGTAAAGTGGTAGAGGACTCCAAGATGCATCTAACTATATGGATTTGAATATTAATGTGTATAATAAAATATATTAAGTCTAGAAGTTGACGGTGTATTTGTTCTTATTTTTCAAGTGACCTGAGAAGGATATTCAAGTTTTTATTGATGTTATTTTGATGTCTCACAATGAATTAGATATTGAAACATTTTGTAGACTCCATGAGGATGTGTATGGTTTTTAGAGGTGTGATCAATCTATCTTAAGTTTGAATAATTCTTAATAAGATTAATGTGTGTTCATTCATGGTGACTGTGTGCACTAGGTTAGTGTTTGAGTTGTTTGAGCATACACAAAAGTGAGAAAAGTTGATTATGATAATTTGAGGATGTCGAAAGGGATATAAGGAGTGGAACCATATATTTTAAAGTGGTCCTATGTTTTTTTTCTACTTGAGGGAGTGTTAAAGGAATGAATGGGTTCACATGATACCTATAAGGGCTACAAGGGCCTTATTAAAAGGTGTAGTTCCTTAAGGGTGACCCATAGATGATATGGTTGACCTATGAAGAGTGTATTGACCAATGTCTTCATGTGAAAGATGCCTTAAGGGCTAAGTCATGCCTAATGTCTGACTAAGGTAGTGTTTATCAAGATTGATCTATAAATAGTGAAATCAAAGATGGTGATTTCTAGACTTTATATGAGAGACTAAGGAGAAATTGGAGAGATTAGTATGTGTGTGTTCTATAGAGAGAAGGAGGCGTAGAGTACCCTAAGAATGTGTTAAAGAGTAGAATATATTGAGGAATATTTTTATGACCTTTTGGTCATAATTATGTTGGTAGAATAATTCTCTTTCAGTTTGAGTGTGAGTGAAAGAAAAGAGTAATAAGTAGAGGTCCATCATCAAGTGTTATAGACATCAATTCAGAGGTGGATTTGTTCATAGGTGTTTTAGTAGCTCAAAATCTAAGGTGTTTATATCCTCCTTACAAGGTTATACTTACTAAAAGGTCTAATTGCTATTGTAACTTAGCTAGACAGGTATGGTATCACCTTGTGGGATTTAAGCCTCACTAAATAGGGATTGTAGTTCATTGATCATTTGTAGATGGTCTAAATTGGATCTTATTTTTATAAGAAATTAGTCCAATTGTAGGTTCTAATGTTTTTTCTCCCCTAAAAGGCTTTCCCATGTATGTCATATGTTATGTGATTGATCTTGCATTGTCTCTCTTTCTCATTACTATGAATGTTATATATGCTTCATGAACACTTGTGGTAAATGATTAAGTATTTGTAAAGATTAGAATTGAATTTGAATTATTTAGGCTCACTGATTCACCCTAAAGTGATTGTACATCTAATAATTAGTTTTAGAGTGGGTACTTCATGCAAATTTTAACCATTTAAGGGTGATCAAAGGTATAATGGTGAACAAAGAGGTTATGGATTATCTTCAATACAATATAATTTGTGTTGCATCAAAAGTTAATAATGTGAAGACACAAGTGCAAAATATAGAGGCAACACTCAATAATCTATAGGTCATGGTGAATAAAGGTCTCAATCAAAGGATAGAACAGTGTGAAAATAAAGTCTTAACATACTCATATGTGCTCTTATCTAATGACAAAAAGGATTTTAGCTCCACCAAAAGTATCAAGAATGAAAATACATTAAGTGGTAATGGTCAATAAAAAGGAAGATCAAACATGAATAATTTCTTTATTGGGTATTACTTCTCCTATAATTAATTTGGTTATAGATATAGAGATTGTGTTCTCTCTCTAGAGATCAAAAGGATCCCATATGTTACAACTATAACCAACAACGTCACATAACTAAGAACAATAATAGAGCCTTTTGTAAAAAGGTTATACAAGTCATTGACACTATCAAATGGCTTAAGGAGACCAAGTCTAAATAAGAAAAGAAGCAAAATCCAAGCAGATCACAAAAGGAAGAGTTATTGTCTATTTAAGCAACTTTGCATAATCAAGAAGATGAGAATAAGAGATAAATCATAGATAGTGGATGATCAAATCATATGATAGGATATAAGAACAAGTTTATCTTTCTCAAAAAGACCAACCCAAGTGTAGTTAGATTTGGTGATAACAAGTCTACTAATATAGTCAGAAAAGGTATTGTAAGTTTGCATAGTGGTCATACTAAGAATAAAAAGGTCTTATATATATAAGGTTTGAAACATAACCTTTCAAGTGTGAGCCAAATGTGTAAGCAAGGAAATGTTGTAACCTTTCATGATGATGTATTTGAAATAAGAAAGGCAAAATCTAGTAGGTTAATTTCAAATGTTCATAAAATATATAATAATATGTATGTATTTCATGAATCCAAGAAGGAAGAGTGATTCATAAGTCAATTAGAATAAGTTTGGCTTTGGCATAGGAGGCTTGGACATATAAATTTTGATAATATGATAAAAATCAATTCAAAGGGGTTGGTAAGGCATATGCCTAAGATTTCTAAGATTCCTCATTCTCTTTGCAAGGCATGTCTTCATGGGAAGCAAACCAAGAGAACTTATAAAATAAAATAATTCTCCACTACAAATCCATTGGATTTGATCCAAACTGATCTATGTAGACCTATCAGAACTCAAAGTATTCAAGGTAAGAGTTACTTCATGCTTCTTATTGATGATTTTACTAGGATGAATTGGATATTCTTTCTTAAAGAAAAATAAAAATATTTTTCAAAATTTGTGGTATTCAAATATCTTGTTGAAAATGATAAAGGTTTAAAGATCAAGTGTGTGAGATTAGACATAGGAAGTGAGTTTTGGTCTCATAAGTTTGATTATTTTTGTGATGAACATGAGATAAGAAGACAATACTTTGTGGCTAGAACACCACAATGGAATGGTGTGGTTAAAAGGAAGAATAAGATTGTGGTTGAGATGGGCAGAACCATGATTTAAGACGTGAAAATATTAGATGGTTATTAGGAAGAGGTAGCCAAGACTTCTATGTACATCATAAATAGATGTCAAATTAGAGTAAATGGTAATAAGACTCCTTGTGATTTATGGAATAATAGAGTGGATAATGTTAAATGTTTAAGATTATTTGGGAGTAGGTGCTTCATCAAAAAAGATAAAGATAATCTTGGAAAATTTGGCTCAGATTTGATGAGGGAATTTTCTTAGGATATTCTTCTATCATTACTACCTATAGATGCTTCAAGAAGAGACTTCACAATATTTTTGAAAGTTCAAATGTAAGGTAGATGAGATAATTAGAGTCAAGAAGCCAAAATTATAGGTAAATGACTCACATTAGAAGGATATTGCAAACAATGATAAGTTATTTATTCAAATATATGATGAATATGAAAAGGAGGAAGAAATACAATATACTAAAGTTCCATCTAGAAGAATTTAGAAAAATCATCCAATCTTTTAGATTATTGGAAATGTTGGTGTAATGTTGAAGACTATAAGGAGAATTTTAATCAATTAAATCAATAAGACTTAGCTCTATTATCCATGACTAAACCCAAAAATTTTATGAAAGCTATCAAATATGAAAGTTGGAATGATGCAATGGATGATGAAATTGATCAAATAGAAAGGAATGAAACATGGGACTTAGTTCCTAGACAAAAAGATAAAAAAGTGATAGGTACCAAATGGGTTTTCAAAAATAAGATGAATGAGAAAGAAGTCACAAGAAACAAGGCTAGATTGGTGTGTAAAGGATATTTTCATGTTAAAGGAATAGATTTTGATGAGACTTTTTCTCCCATGGCAAGGATGGAAGAAATTAGACTCTTTTTGTCTTATGTGTGTTTTAAAGGTTTTAAAGTATATCAAATGGATGTGAAATACATTGTTGAATGGAAACTTAGAAGAAGAAGTATGCATTGAGTTACGTGAAGGATAATTCATGTCAAGTAATAAAGATTTTGTGTGTAAATCAAAGAAGGCTCTATGTGGTCTTAAACAAGCTCATAGAGCTTGGTATGACAGGCTAGATAAGTATATTTTGAGTCAAGTTTTTAAAAGGGGATAGTTGATAGTCATTTGTACATTAAGATAAAAGGTAATCATCAATTAATAGTTTTTATATATGTTGATGACAAAGTTTTTGGATCTAAAAATGATAAAATGAGTAGAGATTTTAAGATACTATGAAGATAGAGTTTGAAATGTCAATATTGGGGAAACTGTCTTACTTCTTAGGATTATAGATTAATCAAATTAATGCAAGAATTTTCATTTCTCAATCTAAATACATCAAGGATATGCTAAGTAAGTTTGACATGATAAAGTGTAAGCCAATGGGTAATCTAATGATCACAGGATGTAATTTAAGTAAACTGGATGACTCACCAAAATTTGATCAAAATTTTTATAGATCCATGATTAGAATTATTTTATACTCTACTACATCTAGGCTTGAAATCATGAAAGTAGTAGGTCTTGTAGGAAGGTTTCAAGCTAATCCTAGAGAATATCACTTGAAATCAATCAAAAGGATCTTGATATATCTTAAAGGCACCATAGACTATGGTTTATGATATTATAAGAGTAAATAATTCTCTTTAAAATCATATACCAATGTTGATTAGGTAGGATGTATGGATGATAGGAGAAGTACCAGTGGTGGGGTTTTCTTTATGGGAGAATGTTTAGTGTCTTGTCTAATTAATAAGCAAGCCTCAATGTATCTATCAATTATAGAAGCAAATTATATAGTAGTTACCTCTTGTTGCACACAAGTCATGTGGATGAAACAAACTTTGGAGGATTACAAGGTAAGATAATGGACCTTATCCTATCTTTTGTGAAAATACTAGTGTAATTAATATCTCAAATAATCATGTTATGCACTCAAAAACTAAACATATTCTTATTATATATCATTTCTTGAGAGAACAAGTGATTAATCAATGTGTCAAGTTGGAGTATGTGACTACGAAAGAATAGCTTTCAGATATTATGACCAAACCATTATCAAAAGCTACTTCTGAGTATCTAAGATAGAGTTTGGGTGTCAGTTATTTCTCTATGAATTAATATAAGGTATTTGGGTAAAGAGTAGAAACATGTTCATAAGACTTGCTTCATATTTTTGTGGATTTGTAGTTTTAGATGTGTGCATTGACCAAAAAGAGGTTTGTTGACCCTACTTGTTTTGAGTTTCTAGAGTTTTGGGCTATACTAAAAAAGTGGTTTAAATTATGAGTTGAAGTTTAAGGATTTTTAATATGTTGAATGGGCCAAATGGGTTTTCAAATCAATCTTCACATAGATTTGAAGGTTTGTAGTTCTCAAATTATTCAAGTTTTTGTCAAGTTGGAGGCCTAATTAGATAGTTGGTTTGTGAAGGAAGTATGTTACAGAGGATGAGATTTTTGTTGAAAATTGGTGTGATTAAGGGGGTATATGATAGTGCTCTATCTATGTAGTTTTACATCTTGAATTTTTATCTATTAAAAGGTGTGGGATCTACAAGTTTTAGGTAGGGCTACAAGGAGGCTAGACAGGCCTAGTTTGAAGAAGAGTGATTTTTGCTCAGTTTATCCAAAAGAGAAAGGTATGAGTATTTAAAGGTACATTCTCAAGTTAGTTCAGTGTATGTTTCCTATTTTTTTATAGTGTAGATGCAAATTTGGTGGTCTGGAAGTGTCTTGAGAAAGAAGGTTGATAACCCTACATGGTGGTTCGTCATGGTGTGTGGAGATCTAAAGATGCTCAGAAGGTGAAATTACACAAATTTATTAGGGGGAGTCCCTTTTAGATGTTTTTTGATGTGTTTAATCAATATTTATATGGGTTTGTGTGTTCTTTATTCATTATTTATAGTGTTTTATTGAAGAGAGTATTGTTATGGGGCAAGAGGATATTGCCAAGGCAAGCTAAGGTAGGCTCAAGATAAAAGGGAGTTTATATCATCTTTATAATATGGTCCTTTCCTATTTTTTAGTCTTTTTAAGTCCTTAAGATTATTCTTTTTCCCACTTTTTCATTACATCAAAGGGGGAGAAAGTTCTTGTTGTAGGATTGCTTTGAAGAGAGAGAAGGTGAGTTATATGTTGCTATATATGATGGGTGTTGACATCAATGAAAAAGGGGGAGATTATTGGATTTTTTTCATGATGATGTCATGGTGGTGTCATGGAGATGCTTTTCTAAGTAGATGAAGTCACTTGATATTCTATGTGATAATGACAAAGTGTGTAATGTTCTTATTCTTATATGCTTAAAGGTGGCTTGGTTGATCTTCAGTATTGACATGGATAGAAAGGATCAAGGTTGAGTATGGTGATATGAGCATGTGAAATGGGTCTTATAAAAATTCAAGAATGATTTGAATGCCTATGTGTACAATTGGAATTCATCTAGTTGATCATATTTTTTTTTGACACTTTGGGTCCAGTGGTAGAAAAGCTAAGTAAGCATGTTGATGAGGTCAACATTCACATGCATGGAGGTTCTAAGACAAAATGATCATATGGGTTTGTTTATTTTTGTGCCTAGTTTATTTATGATAATTTTTATATCATTAAATTTAGTGCATCAAAAGATATTCATATGAAAATTTGGGCTTCCAAGTAGTTTGACTATGTTTTCCCATACTTTGCCAATTTTTTAGTGCGGTAGAAAGAGTCAATTGATAATTTTTTATGGTGTTATATATTTCACATGTGAAGGTGTCAAGATACTCTAATCATATGGGTTTATTCAATTTTTATAATAGAATACTTACACTAAATTTGAGATCATGCACTAAAGTGTGGAAAAAGTTATGAATGCTCAAAGTTGGCCTCTCAAGTAGATTTGGACATAGTTGGCTCTATGACAAAATATTTTGATAAGGCATTTTAATGGTGTTATATATCATGCATGCAAGGGTTATATGGTAAGTGTGTCACAAGGTTAAATTCTTATATGTGAGGAGATCATCTGGTCCAAGTTTGAGATCATGTGAGTAAGCTTAGAAGAATTTATTGAGGTGCAAAAATGGCTACTCATGCATATTGAAAGGGTCCCCATAGTCATTTATTCAAGTGTTAAAGCTTGAGCAAGATCAATGATGTGTGTTACTCTAAGAATTTAGGAATAAATGAGATGAGGATAGGTACATGATGTTTAATGACTGAGTAAAGGTATAGGATAATGATCCAACAACAAGTGGGCATTCATATAGTTTGATCAAATGGTGAGCATTGATCGATAAAAACCTGATTGATCCATAGAGATCAATGGAGTGCATTGAGTTAACATCTCAATATTACATGAGATGAGGTCAAAGTGATAGATGTTTAATGTTTGGATTTGGTAGTCTATATGTTAAATCTTATACAATATTGACTGTGTGTATTCAATTTGAGTAGAGAGTTCATTAGATTCGAGCATTATGTTCCAAGGTTAACTGTGATTGTTTGAATTCAAAAATTTGAATTTAACATAGGGAAAAACTAGAAATTTGTATTTCATCCATATATTTCAATAGAAGTTGAATTTCATATTTCATTAAAAATCAAAGTGGTAGAGGACTCCAAGGTGCATCTAGCTATATGGATTTGAATATTTGAAAGTGTGTACAGTCAAAGATATTAAGTCTAAAAGTTGAATATGCATTCATGCTTATTTTTCAAGTGACCTAAGAATGATATTCAAGCTTATGTTGATTTTATTTCAATGTCTCACAATGAATTATCTATTGTGTTGTAGACTCCATGAGGATGATCTGTGTAGATTTTGGAGGTGTGATCAATCTATATTGACTATGAATAATGCTTAAGAAGATGACTATGTGTTCATTCATGGTGACTATGTACTAAGTTAGGTTTTGAGTTGTTTTAGCATACACAAAAGTGAGATAAGTTTCCTATGATAACTTTAGGATGTCAAATGGGACATAAGTAGTGGACCCATGAATTTGAAATTGGTCATGTGTTTTTGTTCTTCTCGAGGGAGTGTTAAAGGAGTGAATGGGCTCACATGAGACCTATCAAAGATGTAAGGGCATTATTAAAAGGTGTAGTTCATTAAGGGTGACCCATAGATTCTATGTCCAACCTATAAAGAGTGTATTAAGTTATGTCTTTATGTGAAAGATTCCTTAAGGGCTAAGACATTCCTAATGGCCAACCAAGGTAGTGTTTATCAAGATTGATCTATAAATATTGAAATTAAAGATGGTGATTTCTAGAATTTGTATGAGAGACTAAGGAATAATTGGAGGGAGTCTTGCATGTGTTTTATAAAGAAAAGGAGGGATATAGTGCCCTAAGGATATGTTGAAGATTAGAATATATTGAGGACTATTTGTATGGCATATTGGTCATAATTCTACTAGTAGAATAGTGCTCTTGTAGATTGACTGTGAGCAAAGGAGAAGACTGATAAGTAGAGGTCCATCATCAGGTGTTGTAGACATCAATTCATAGGTGGATGTGTTCATAGGTATTTTTGTGTTAGCTTATAATCTAAGGTGGTTGTATCCTCATTGTAAAGTGATACTTGTTAAAAGGTCTAGTTGTTATTGCAACTCAGCTAGACATGTGTGGTAGTACCTTATGGGTTTAGAGTCTCACTAAATAGGGATTATAGTTCCTTGATCATTTATAGATGGTCTAAATTAGATATTATTTTTATAGGATATTAATCCAATTGTAGGTTATAGTGGGTTTTCTCCCCCAAGAGGCTTTCCCATGTATGTCATGTATTATGTGATTGATATTGCATTGTCTCTCTTGCTCACTGCTATGAATGTTGTATATGATTCATGAATTATTGTGGTAACTGATTAAGTATTTGTAAAGATCAAAATTGAATTTTAATTATTTGGGCTCACTAATTCACACCCTCCCCCTTAGTGATTGTACCTATAATAAACCCCTATAATAATACATTGGGTGTTTTTAATGTTTTTTCCCAATATTTATCTCTGATTGGTAAATATCAAAAAGAGGATGGAGGTTTGATGGAGGATAGTGATGAAGATCTTGTGATTTTAGGCAACAAAAAATAAGTTTGATACCCAAAGAGACTACTCACATAACTCAGAGAAGTTGATTGAAGAATAAGACATCATTCATAAATTTTTGGTTGAATTAAGGGTGAAGATGGGGTTGAATCTCCTCAAGAGGGAGATGAAAGTATGGTTACAAGCTCTAGTTGTAACATCAAAAACCCCAATATTAATGAGAATATTTTATTGATGTAAGGATACACTATAAGGTTTCACAATTATTTGGGATCCTACATGAATTTGAGATAAATATTTTCAATCTTGAGTTCACCAATCATGATGAGAAATAAACATGTACATATAGTATGAATAATTCATTAGTTATATTTAAATTTGAGCATGGAGAAGATCCAAAGTCCTTAAATTTTTAGAAAAAACACCCCTTGAGCTAGATAAAAGTGAAAAACATGATCATAAGTGGAACAAATTTTAAAATAAATGTTTGTTAGAGAAGAAATAGCCCAAAGTGTAAAAATTATTATAACTTCTCATCGTGTATTATATGTGTCTATTTGAAGTTTTCCCCAAGCTCATGTGGAAAAATGTGATCATAAAAGGTAGTTACTTCTCCATTATAGTGAATTGATTTGTTAAATTTGACATTTTTAGTGGCTATTAGGGTATATTTTTCCATTTTCTTCATAAAAATTTGTTTTTTCATCTCTTTTCATGGTTTCACTTAGGCCATGTATGTGTTTTTCCTTCTATGAGTGTTTAAAGTTGTATTTGGGAAGATGGGAGTTTTAGTGAAAAAATGTGGAAATATCAAAGGTGAGAAGCTTTCTAGATAAGACACATAAGTATCAATTAAATACATTTACCCATAATTATAATGATATCACTTCACATTACTACAGTTTTAGAGATTTTAGCATTCAAATTTTTCTATAATTTTACATTTGCATGTCTTGGTTGGGTGTGAAAGAATGGTGCAGGGTTCAATTTTTAGATTTAAATAAATTTAGAGGAAGAATCTATCCAACTAAAATATATGAATTCCCTCATTCAATTCAATTTTTTTATACCACATTGGTTTAATAGAGGAATAAATGGTGTAAACATTAATGTATTTTATGTTTGGAGGCCTTAGATTCATATTCAAACCTGTAGCTCACATGGTGCATTTGAAAAAACATGAATAACTTTGTAAACGAGTGGCTTGGATTTAGATTGAAAAATAAAACCTACTAATTAATTACAACACATCATAATGGTGAAATTTTAAAGTTTTTAGTGGTCATGGCATGTATATTTCTACATGTGCAAGTCATCGGATTTCATATGAAATAAATTTATCATGAATTGATGGAATCTAAATGTTAATATTTTATAAAGGCTTTCACCTTTAATATTTGGGTATCCCATTTTCCACATCAACTTATCCCACTAATGACACATCATTCTTGATTTGTCAGTGATGATTAAATAATTAAATGACATCATTGGGGGTATTCTAAGTAGTGTATCCCATAAATTTTGATAATGCATCTCAAAACTTTGATTTAAAAGGTAAACTTTTACTAATTTTATTAAAAGGACATAATATTAAAGGGACCCAAAATAGAAACCTTGGATTAGTAATATAATCATGCATCAATTATGGAATGTAAAAGGTGACTCATCCATATAATTATGTCATTGGTATAAGGAGTCCAAATTTCCACAAAAATAAATCTGCTTTGTTAGATATTGGCATTGAATTTAAACTAGTAGATCTACTCTGACAAGCCAAAACTACTTGGATGATTATAATTTGTTGATATTTGGGGATAATCCATGTCATTGGATAATTTATAAATCATTAATTCTTCCATGTGAATTAAATGGTGGATCTAATGTATTCATCATGGCATGAATCATCCATCTTGAAACTCTTGGGTAGAGTTAACAGATGCCAATACCACAACATGTGTCATTCATTGACTATAAGAATAGTACAAACATGAATTTGGAAATCACTAGATAGTTACCATTTAATGTAGAAGGCTAAGATTATAGAAAAACATAAGGAATTTATGGTACTATCCACAAAGTATAATTTGGGTGAGAAATAGGTTTTTAGAGGCTTTTTTATAGTTAAATAATTTTTATTAAATGTGTGTTTTGGTTTACTTATACAAGTTTAAAAGTGTGCACTCTTTACAATCATAGAATTGATCTCTAAGCAATGGTTTATATTCTTGCATAATTTTATGGGCCTAATGGTGTAAATCTTTAGTATTAGAGCATATCTCTTATGATTTTCAACATGATAGTGCAATGTGAGAAGGAAGGATTACCATCCTATTCTATTTCATCATATTCTTGTGAATGTCATATCAAGAGAAAGATATATTATGCCTAAAAGTAACACAAGGTAGCACCATATATCTAGAATATCATTTTAGATTCCATAGAATTATATAATAATTAATTTTTTATCCAATTATGTTAATTGATGGTTCACCTTAACACAAACTCTATGTCCTCTTTTTTGTAGCATGCTCACTAGTGGTTCTAGCAACATACCCCCTTCAAATTGAAATTCAATCTTGACATCCCCATGTTAAAATGGAATAAAAACATCCCAACATTAGATTCTTTCTTTAGTCATACTTTTTATCCAATTGATTCATTGATGATGAGAAGATCACCTTCATCTTATTGAATATGTCCATCCCAATGGTTCACTAGTGTAATACTTTTAGTGTACAACATTCACAAGACTACATTCAAATAGAGTCATGGAATAAAAATTTTGATGCATTAAAAGAGGAGTATTATCCTCTCTACCAATTTTAGGTTGAATACATTAAGTTTTAACTATTGCATCAGTGTTAGGAATAGTTATTGGAAGACTACACCATGGACCTGATCAATAACTTGACTGAACAACATAAGGTGTTAAATTAAATAATTATAATGTCACCTTATATCCATGAAAATATATATTCCTTAAATTTTGAATCTATGTAATTCTTATCACAACACTTCCAAGACTAAATCAAAGGTAAAGATGAAATGGCCTCTCACTTATATATCCAATATATTGTGTGAGATACATCCCATACATAATGCACCATCTCATCCTCCTTTTAGAGAAGTATAATTCTTGGCACAAGGGAGAGTAGTCTAATAAGGTTTCATAATACCTAAACTAACTTTTACCTTCTACCTCAAAAATATAAAATAATAATATATTAGGTGATAATTGATGCCATTGAAATCACTTACATGCCCAAGAATACTCTAATAGAAATCATTTCTTGTGGAGCCTACATTGGGTTTGGCATAGATGCAAGACACTAATCTAGATGCTACATATTTTATCACTAATACCACTTCCATAGACACCTCTGAGGAGAAATAAGACCTCTTCCACACCAAGGTTTCAGTGAAGGTATAGCTACTTTATGTTATCATTGACAATAGGATTTATAACAACATTATCACATAATAAATAGCCTAGTACCTAGTCCATGCCACCATAATTCATCCCAATTCATATTCCTTGGGTGGTTTTAGCAAGATAAATATATATATGTCAAGAGGAAATGCACCTTCTAGTATAAATGCAATCCTATGGAGGACACAATCACTTGTGATATTGAGCCTCTATAGGTTTGTGATATCTTATTAGGGAGATTGTATATATATATATATATATATATATATATATATATATATATATATATATATATATATATATATATTACTAAGATAATACATATTAATCCAAAGTATAATGGTGGATTATATGCACAAAATATCACTTTTTCAACCATTTAGAATCATCTCCAATGACCAAATTCACTTTTTTCTCTATCAATAATGTTTTATACTTATCTTGTACACCTATAATTTCATTTTACTCATGTTCCACCCTAAGACACCTATTTGGGAGAGGAAACATGTATTGGCATCACACAACAAAATCATCTTCACAATAATATGATCCCAATAAATTACTAAAGTAGCATAATAGAGACTTTGTAAAACCTGAAGGTCTTCTAAAATACTGCATAACAAGGCATCACATAGATTTGATTCAAATATCTCCTCTTCAAAATATCCCTTTGTATCATAAATTTATTATTTATAATTATGAACTCTAATGAGAAATAAATTAGCTCCTTGATCAAGCCTAAATTTTATCCTTGCAAGAAAATAATAATTCATTCTCTTGATAAGGATGGGAAATGGATCCTTTTTATATACTATCATGCACTCAAAAAAATCATGGTGAAATATTGGCATCCATTACCATGAATTTAATACTTCATAGACCAACTCTGAGGTGTAAAATACTTCACCTAAATATACCTAAAGTTAAGTTACCACCAAGTTTAATTCTATTCTAAAAACATCTAGAAGATTTCTTCCATGACACATGAAGGATAGTATGAATGGTTAGTTATGCCTTTAATCTTGAACAATGCACTAGCAACATTTATGCACTTTACAAATGATCTACTCAGGCCATTCCTCAACTCCTTTAAATTCTTCTACTTGGATGACATCCTCATCATTATCAAGACTTAGGAGGAGATTTTGGAGCACATATATCTTGTCTTAGACACCTTGAATCAACACAAATTTCAATCCAACTTGATGAAGTGTAAATTTTGTTTGCACATGGATTCAATTAGATCCAAATAAGAATAAGATATATCCTTTATGAATCATTTTTTAAAGTATTTTTGGAATTTATGGGTACGCATATGGATAGATCAATGGTATTTCATTTACAAACTAATGAATATATGGAATTTTTTAATGAAAAACGTATTCATCTTATGTTAATATACAACCATGCACATGATCATAGTTGGGATGACAATATACTATACATCTATGCTTATAACAAATTTCTTCATAGTTATACATGGCATAGTCCATTCCATACATGTCTTGAGTTCTAGGTTATATCACCTCTAGGCATATCTTATTATGCACTATCTAGCACTGAGTCATGCACATGAAAAAAGGAATTGTAAAATCATATAATATTATAAAATACATACAAACAATTCATCAATAGGTTCAAAAAATTCTTTCTCATTCATAAAAATTATAAAGAGTCCCATGGCATATGTCATGCATTTTAACTTCATGATAAATTATGGTTGTACCTTTAGGAGTGACTTAATGGTCCACACAATAATATAAATAATTTGTGTTATGTTCCTTTCACCATTATCAATGCAACTAGTGAGAATAATTTTGTTCTTGATCTTCATTTTTACTACGGCATACACCCATCATTCAATGTGGAGATACTTAACCCTTACTTCCCTCTACTTATTTATTTATCAATGACACAACATATTTATATTATAAATAATAAACACTTTCACCCTAAATATAAATATTATATTATCAAAGTGATGGAAACGTGCACTCACCATGGCACACATCAAATTTTCAAAGTGATCAAATAGGGCAGCATACTAATAAAGCTAAGTGGTATAACATTCAACACCTTCAATTTTAGTTGCCATAACTACATAAAGATGAAATGGAGACTATAAATCTTTAATAAATGAATAATTATTGATGCATATCCACATACACTTCTCCTTTACAGACTTGTGTAGACTAAAAACCTCTAAACTTGGAGTTTTTTGGTGTCATGTAGTTCATAACATGTGTACAATTTTTCATGACATCTTTTTGCACCATGTGACACTTCACTTCTACACAAATCCTATTTATATTAATAGAACCATTGTTTCATCTTGCACCCAACAGAGATCTTATATCACTCCACTTTCACATCACCATTATAATAGACTACTATGAAGGAACCACATTATGCAATGTGGCTTTGCATAACAACCATATGTCAACTCCTTACTTATGTGTGGCTTTCCAAGTGTAATTTTTTATTTTGTGACACATTAGAGAATATTTTAGATTAAACATATAAAATTTAGACCTATTGCCACACATTTAAAAGAAGTTCATCCATCTTATAATTAGAATATGAAGTAACTTATAACTGTTCTTCTTTATAACCATCACCACTTGTAATTGTATTAATGTATTGTAGTATAAATATGTAACATACTTGACTAGCAATAGTTTGACATCCTTTAGCATTGAAATAGACATTATTTATTTTTATCATGCCAAAGTATCTAATATTTCGTATGCACATCTACAGTCACATGTTTATTCTAGGAAATATAGAGGAAGTGTTTGTCCTTCTGACCATAGGAACTTTGCTTTCTTATCCTTTTTTAACATTATACACTTTTATACTTATTACATATTCTTAAATATTTAATATGATTTTAATTTCCTACAAATCCTATTTCCACTTATTAAATTGCTTTTGATTTACTTCTGCAATTTTACTAGGATGCACTCTTTATAACTTTAATGCTAATGTCTAAGTGTATGGTTCCCCCTGTAGAAGGTCTTAAGCCCCATGGTGTAGATTATTGGTACCAAATTATAACTATTTATTATTCCTATAAACATGTGATCATAATTTTAGAAGGAATTATTACCAGCTATCATTATTTCATCCTATCTAGAATAACATCATAGTAAGAGTAAGACGGATAACACCCAGAAGAAACTTGAGGCATACCCTAACATCCAATAGCTCATTATAGACACCTTATAAGCACACAACACCAAAATATTTGGTAAATTATATGAATTTATGGTTCACCTTAGCCTAAACTTTATGTCCTCTTTTCTAAAACACATTCACCAAGGGTTATTGTAGCATACCTCTTACAAAGTGAAATTCAATCGTGACATCCCCATATTCAAAAGTAAGATAAATTCCCCAATAATAGATTATTTTATTAGATATATTGAGGCATACTTATCATTCAATCAATTCATAAATGTTAATAAGATCACCTTTAATATTTTTAAGATGTTTATTTTAGAGATTTTCAACACATAGTGTACACAAGACTATAATATAATTAAGTCTTGGTATAATGTTATTAACACATTAAATTAGGATTTTTATACTCTCTTCCACTTTAAGTATGAATTTATTAAGCTCCAATGGTTTCACCAACATAATTAGAAGCTGGTAGAAGACTACACTAACAAGTTACATGATTATACTATGTGCTTGCACAAAAACTTGGTTAAACAACATAATTTGATTATACTTTCATATTATATTAATAAAAAGATGTAATTATTGACTTTAAAATATTTTGTGGAATATTATTAAAATTCCTCAAATATTTAATCCAAGGGAGAGTCAAATTAGTGTCTCACCTCTTCATCTAGCATTGTATACAAAAGCTAGCCATAAACAACACACCATCTTAACCCCCTTTCACAAAAGTAGAATTCCTATCACAAATTATAGATAGAGTTAAAATGTTTCATTACTAAAAGGTACATAATTTAGTGATTATGAGGATATCACAAAGCATGAATTTAATAGATACTTGATAGTCATCATTAATCACAAAAGGCTTATAATGCAAGAAAACATGGGGCATTTATAGGATTGTCCATGGGATTAATTTGTATCATAAATGAATTTTCAAAGGTATTTAAATGGTTTGATAAATATAATTTTGTTCTTGGATTCTCCCAAACCCCCATCCTTGGATTTAAAAATAAAAAATAAGAGGATTATCTAGGGACCACATCGGACATAATAAGAAAAAAATTGACTCCATGTCCAATAGATGCAAGCCACATCATTTGATGCATAGCATGCATGCTTCTCCAAGAGCTACCCAATTTATATTAAAACACTCCTCAGATATTTGAAATATTTTCCATCGAGCCCAAGGTTTTTTCCGTGGCATTTTTGTAGCTCCATCTCTTACAAAAATGACCTGTGAACTAATTTTTATGCATAGCCCACCATTTTTATTTTTATCAACCCCAACATATTAAATTTATAAAATACCACATTTAATATAATTTATTTTAATTACTAAAAGAATCACATAGAGGTAAATTCATGGAAGAATCTTTTATAATATTGGAGGATCCCACCTTGCCTAAAGATTTAGCTTTTAAATTTTAAAGTAATTCATGGGAGTGGATACCTATGAAGGTGGAAATGCCATTTATTAAAATCTTGTAGAATTTTTGGATTTGCATAAAAATATGAAAACCTTAGAAGCATTAAAATAATTAATTGAATAAAAATATCTAGGCATATATTAGCTTCACATCAATTTTAAAATCATAAAAAGTTTTTTAAGAAAGAAAACATAGAGAAATGTTTGCATTATTTTGCATTGAACTTGATTGTATTACTAGTAGGTGTTTAAATCAAGGCATTTACTCCTATTATTATACATTTTTTATAAATATGGAAAGTCCCTATTTTTATCGTCCTCACTTCATAGGATGTTATTCCAACTCTTTTTTAAAGCCTTCACTATGATTTTTTTGCCTCAACACTTTATTGTGTTTTCATTTCATGTTAATTTCCATTAGTTATATGTAACTTTGTAATGTATTACAACACCTTATATGGATTTTTTGTAATTTTTTATTCCCTTAGTGTATGTCTTTGTGGATTTTCTCCTACTTTTTATGTTTTGTAATGATTATGTATGAATTTATAGTATGTTTTATGTGAATCCATTCCTTTGGACGTGATGAAGATGCACTATTATGGTTTATCACCTTTGTTTTTAGTAAAAAATTTTCCCTCTCCCTTTTCACCCTCTAGAAACATTATATCAGCATTATAATAGGATATGACTTCTATAACCTAGATGTCTCTTCAATGCCAAGTCCCATGCATTAAAGTCACCAAATTATTGTCTTCATGTGCACAATATAAATTAGAGTTTCATGTTGTCCTTTACTATTATGTGATTATCCTCTTCCTCTTGATAACATTCCTCTAACTCTAAATTTATTTTTCTTCCTTCTAGACAACTTTTTTTCTACCTTTAATGCACATTGATAGGATTATTCTATCAACCTAAACATTTCAAACTCATCTTGAATAGAAATAAAAAGTCCATTAACATACCTTGATATCTTCTCTTTATCATATTCCATATGACTATCTTTAATTGTGAGCTTGTATAACCCCTTCATTTATTTTTTCACAATCAACTCCCTTTGCCTCAAATTTTATTTTTTAACAAACGTAGCTAATAATCAAAAAGTAGGAATTTACCTTTTAGATTTTTGACTATTTTTCGCAAGTCTTAATTCATTATTTTCCACTTATATCCCTTTATAATTTCACATTATCCCACCATAAATATGCATTTCACTTTAACTTGGTGTAAGAAAACTTTACTCTCATGGGATCTTTTATTGACTCAATCAAAATACTTCTCCATCTCTATGATCTAATCTATAAGCTCCTCAAGTCTCAAGATTCCTCCATATAAATGGGCATCATAAATTTACTTTGCTTCCCATATTTTTAATAGCTTTCAAAATTATATCTTTAGAATCATACACTATCTCCTCCACTTGAATCTCTTGAGTTTCTTCCTCTCCATCATTACTTACATTATCAAAAATAGTTCCTTTTCTTCAAAAGTATCCATTACATATAGTATTACTTGGATTCATTTCAACATATATACCAACTCTATAACTCTAGGTTCCTTTACTCCTCTAGGATGATTTCCTCTGTGTTCAATATCATCAAAAAAAATAAGCTTCTCTTTTACAACCTTAAAATGACTCAATGAGATCTTCACACACACAACCCAAAAAATAAAATCTTAGTATGGTACCAATTGATTCAATCATAAATGAGGAGGCCAAGTGAATGGCTAACTTACTCCCTAGTGAGCATTTCACTCAATCTCTCAAGGAAACTTACATAGAAATAATAACTTAGAATGGAAACCAAAATCCTATCTTTATTGAATGATCCGTCAATGTTACTAAGAATAAAACACATTCAAACACCCTTGTATATACACACAATATTTTTAAAAATTTATCAATTATTGATGATTTATCTCTTGTATAAACCCATTGAATCTCAATCTCTTTGAGTGCAGGACTTAAATGGTGCACTAAGAAAGAGCTTGGCATACCTTTTGTCCTTCATAACATTTTTGGCCCCTATACCACCACCTAAAACCAATACAAGATATGCATGTCCATTTTCTTAAGCATTGAAACCATATTTATATATTTCCCTAAGTATCTCATTGCCCAAAATAAACCCTACCTAAGCAAAAACCCATTTTTACCACTTTTCCCACTACATCGATTGGGTTAACCATATTCTAGGTTTAGTGCACATTACACAAGTCTATCAGCCCAAACCAACATAGTCTAAGACCTAATGGCTCTATTTCATGCCTAATAGGGTCAACCAAGACAACTACATCAGCTAAATTCTTGGAAAGGTTTAGGGTCAATCCATGGCTATATATACCCCTTTCATTTCATTTATAAATATAAAATCATTAAATTGTGCATTATTACTACTCATAAATCTACTTATACAATCAATAAAAGGTTTTATTTCTTAGGAGTTTACATTGGTAAAGTAGCACTTATCTTATGGAGGTCTTAGATGCATATGATAAGTCTTATATCCTAGAGATAATTTATTTTTGTGATCTTTACAAGCCCATAACAACCTATTGAAAAATACCATTAGCAAAGGGAGAGATTGAGACATGACAATCTCACTTTAATCAGGTAAGTATTTTCCTATCCCTTCATATTTAGATAAGTAGATGTTGTATAATTAATATATTGAATTATATCTCTCCTTCCTTAAATTATTTCTATTTTATATTAAATAATTTGTCTTTTCATGTTTTTCATCTTCCCCATTTATTCCACAAGCTTTGGTGAACACTATATTAGATTGCATATGCATTTACTATATTAGCTTACATAGTTATTGTTGTGATTCAAAACATGTACCCATGGATAGCCTATTGTGTTAGGGTGATTGAATATGGGTGTGGAGTATGACCACTTGGTATAATGTATGTAAGTGTTTAGTACAAAGTGCATGTGTATTTGATCTTACCAATGTGCATAGAAGATCTTATGTCTCATCATAATATTGAAAACATCCCCAAGGCATGGGAATATTGTGGTCCTTGGGAGGAACCTTTAGACAAGGTTGGCTTCTTTATATTCTTGGTAAACTTAGTTTAGGACCAATGCATGGACCTAAAAAGACAAAAAATGAAATCTACAGCTAATTATAAACCTAATATTAACAAATGAAAATGAGGAGAGATGGTAAGAGGCTTGATAAAAGGTAAAATGGTGATGCACCAAGAATATAATGAGCACCTCACCACCTTAATGGCATAATAAAACTATGGAATCAAATACATAGTATTCAAACCAAACATCAACTTTATAAGTGTTTCACATAAAGGTATGGGAACACAATGAAACATTGAGAGGGATGACAAATGGCCCACATACAATGCCTATGAAGACCCATGGATACATAGTGAATAATATATGAAAGATTATGATTCTACATAGAGGTAGAAGGGGAAGATGATAATGAGAAGGATGAACATCCATAGATAAAGATCAACAACCATTAATACACACAAAACATAGATCATGGATAAATGTAATTATATTCTCATCAATTATAAGGCCTAAGCCAATATTACAAACTTGAATGGGCAAAACTTTATTATATTAAGGAGAGGGATCCTTTCCTAATGAAAACAGGTGTTTATATAGAGCTAGGCAAGATCCTATGTAATTAATTTAGCATTTGAGATGGTAAATAGGAACTTAATATGAAATTTGGAACTTAGAAATAAAAAGAACCACACTCCTATACAATAGGTGTTGTGATATATGCTCATTCAAATTGGGTTGAAAATTTGATCAAGGAACTAGCTATAAGGTCATTATTAGATCTTCAGATGATCTTCTATACATCAAGGTCATAAGTATACTATTGCAATAAGAGGGGACATGTGTGCATGATCTACCACCAACCCACCACCTTTACTTGTAATTCCACTCTAACTCTATATGTGATCTGTGTCTGCTTAACTTCAACATTTTTAATAGGTATGTTCACTCAAATAGATAAGTGCACATTTACATTATGTTTATCCTACATGTAACTTAATACTTGAATACATCTTGTACAAAGAGTGAACATGGAGAGTTATGCAGGAGGATGAATGTTAAAACATAATGGCATAATGGTGTATAGAAGCTACAAATTTGTGTACACCTATGACTAAACTTATATGATTTAGTATATAAATTCTTCATTTATAAATAAGAAGTCTCTTAGGTAGGAGCGTATGAGAATAATAAATATCTTTGGCATGTGCTTATGGTTAAAAACTATGTATTGTGTACTCCACTCTATGCAATCTTAAGTTTTGGAATTCTACATGTTGGATTTGCATGCAAATAGTTTTGTGTAATGGAGAGGATCAAGAATTCATGTATAGGGTGTGCATTAAGAATTGTTTATAGGCATGAATCAACACTTAGTTGATGTGCAGGTCTACATCATCTTGTAACTTTGGGTGCTGGCAAGGAATCATCCATGTACCACTTATCCCTTTGAGGAACTCAACACTATGTGGGCACAAAATCCTCTTATAGGGTTCTATGAGCTTCGCTTGGGTTGGGGTGAATTAAAGAGTCAACACTTTTGGTGACCTCTACATCCCACTTGCTTGTTAAGTAGGGACTAGTATACTTGAAGTGATCTATTAGGAATAGAGTCATATAGATCCCTTGGGTATTTTATCCTTTATGTAATTGACTACAACAAGCTTTCCTGGCTTTAGAAGAAACTAAGATACCTTTCACAAAGAATAAGCCAAGAAAACAATTGTGATTAATTATGTTTATAGGAAGGAAAACCTAAACTAAACAAGAACCATGTACAATCTCTTAGAGGAAATAATAATCTAAACAATAGCATATGTATGTGGAACTTAGGGAGACTAAGACATATAATCTAATATACATAAAATATACATGGTCATTAAAGATAGTTTTTGAGATGAATCTCATTGATGGAGATATGCAACACTTCTCTTCTTAGCTTTATGATTTTAAAGGTGTTGGCTCGCTTACAACTAGATATGGTGTATGGGCCGATCAATATAGCATCAAAATTAATATGCTTTATATCTTTTACCCTATCTACATCCCATTTGAGTACTAAGTCTCCTTCATCTAATCTCTTGGCAGCAATTTTTTTGTCAAATGTCTTTTTTATCTATGATTTTTGAATATCCATAGTGCGCATGGCCTATGCTCTTATTTTTTTAAGATCCATTACCTCAACCAATATTATTGTCATGGGATCACTCTTGTGCAACTCTAAATAATGGGCTAGCTCTAATGAAGGCAATTCAAGAGATGTAGGAAACTTTTATTCCCTCCCATAAACTAACATGAAAGGTGAATTCCTCGACACCCTTTTTGAAATTTTTTGGTCCATCCAAAGGGCAATAGTGAGTTTGGTGTGCCAAACTCACTAATTTCCATCCATGGTTCACTTGATTATTTAGAATAATCTCTTTTTGGTGGACTCAGTGAAACCATTACCTTGAGTATAATACTTTGAGGAAGTGTCCAGGTAGATGTTGTATTAACTACCCACTCATTGATTTTGGCTCCAAGAAAAACCATTGAATTGTCAAAAACAATGGTGGATAGAACACCAAATCTTGTTATAAGGATTTTGTAAAAATATAGAATATAAACATTATTATCCTCTTTAATCACTATTTGCTTCATCCACCTTGTGAAGTAGTTGGTCACCATGAGGATCCATTTGTGCTTGGTGCTTGATGATAGGTTTATTATTCTAATGAATTCCAATCCCCATTAGGCAAAGGGCTAATCCAATTATATTGGGCATAGGGGTAGAGCTTCTAATTTATGTTTATCTATAAATAAGGTGTACTTATTGTAAATTCATACCCATGTATGTACACCTTTGAATATAGTTAGCCAATAATAGCCACCTTGCATGATTTTAATAGCAGTGGTTTTGGGTGAGTGATGTCCTCCTGATATCCCATCATGGAACTCTTTAATTATCCTATTCACTTGATCCTATTCTACCCACCTTAAGAGGTCTCCATTGATGTCTCTTATAAATAGTGCACCACTATCAAGAACATAAGTAGTAGCTTTTAATCTTAAGTGTCATTGTTTGACTTTATTTAGGCTAAGCAGATTCATGTTAATTTGAAGGAATATCCTCATACTCTTGAGTCCAATATGTGGGAGTGTACTGATCCATTAATTGATCCTCACACAATATAAGAACTTCTCTATCTTCAACTTTTCCATCTTCTACATCTATTTGGATAATCCTTTCCCTCATACTAGCTTGGTGATTCATATATCTACATCATACTCCATCACCTTTATGATCCAACTAGCTCTCTTCACAGTAATATCCTTACTTATCAGAAAATCCTTTATACTTGAGTGAGAAACCATGAGTTTAATATTGTTATTGGAGATCATATGCCTAAACTTCTTGAGCACCCTTATGATCTTGAGGATGTGTTTCTCCACATAGTTATAGAGTATTTCAAAATCTTTGAGCACCTAAATAAATAAAGTAATAGTTTATTCCAATTGGTCATTATTCTATTATGTTAGGATGGTTGAGATGCCTTCATATCTAACCAATTTGTAAATGATAAAATACTTATTTTAATTGGGGTTTATGAATGTAGGAGCTTGTGTGATAATACACTTTATGGCCTCAAAACTTCTCTTACCTTTAGGGGTCCAATTGAATGTAGTACCTTTCTTGATCATTACCATAAGGGGCTTGGTTAGAGTAGAAAAAGTTGGCATGAACATTATGACAAAGTTTATATTTCCCAAGAAGCTCTAGAGGTCTTTCTTGTGACCTAGGAGAGGGAGAGATAGGATGGCCTTGACTCATTCTGAATAAATTATGAGTCTTTATTTGGAGATAATATTCCCTAGTAATTTTCCCTCATGGACAACAAAAACTCACTTTCTTGGGTTTAAGGAGAACCTAAACTCTTGGTGCTTCTTAATTATGATGTAAGTAATCAGTCATATGCTTGGATAATATGATAATACCATCAAGGTAGAATAGGATGATATTGTTAAGGATTCCCTTAAATTCCATATCCATGGATCTTTGAAATTTTGGCCCTATATTTTTCAATTTGAAGGGCATCCTCTAGTATGTGAAGGTACCCCACTTAGTAGTGAATATGGTCTTAAATTGATCACATTCCTACAAAAGTATCTAGTTGTAACCTAAGTAACCATTTAACAATGAAAAATTCTCCACACTCATAAATATTTAAATGATTTGCTCCAGTATTGGGAGGGGATAGTGATATTTGAGGGAAACTTTATTTAAATCCTTAAAGTCCATGTATAGCCATATTTCCCCATTATTCTTTTACACCAAAATTAGATTGGCCACCCATGAATAATGTTTGATTGGAAATATTATATTATCCTCTATGATCTTTGAGAGATATTTTCTCATTATTGGATAAATCTTGGGGTTCACTGGCCTTTAACTATGTCTAATTGGATTGGTGTTGGGGTCTATGTTGATAATATGTTAAGCTAACCCTAGGTCAAAGACTTTGAAATGTTGCTGGCTCCATGTGAATATATCATTGTATCTTCTACTTAGTTTGATGAACTCTTTAATTTTAAACTTAGAGCACACTTTAACATCCTTCAATATATTATCATCAAATATGGATATCGAATTGAAGATCTCTTCTTTAACAATCATGTTTCTTCTCTCACCTTTGAGCTCATCATCAAAATTGAAGATGTTTTATAGCATGACCAACCCCCTAGGTAGTTTATTTACCTTTAGCTAGATGATGTGTTCCTCATATTGGGCTTGGAGCTATGATTGATTCTTGGTGTAGAAATTTACTTCATCCTATAGGAATTTAATGATTTATTCATCACTTTCAAACACCTACCAATTTCTTGTACTTTCTAGGATTGTTGATCTAACCACAACTTTTAAAGCTACTTGGACTTATTCTTTATATCATGCAAGGGTCATCCTATGTACCCATGGTTATGATCCTATTAGCATCATCATTTTTCACCCTTGGTATGGATAATATTTTGAAAGTGTTAAACCCCTCAATTATGTCCAAAGCCTTATTCTTGTAAGCTTTTAGTAAACTATTCTTGGACATATTCTACACTGACTTGGTTTATGACCAATTTTTATCCCCAAATGCTTGCATCACTTTGAACCCTTTCTTTTATTGTAATTGGAGACCCTAAATTAGTGCCTAACATTCCATGAAATTATTTTTATATCTAAATTACAACTCGAATGCATGGTAATATTTATCCTTTTGAGGGGATATCATTACCACTCCAAATCTTGCACCATTTTTATTTTGAGTGCTATCAAAATATAACAACCATGTGCCTTTGAGATCCTCTTATTACTTCATGAGATTTGATATCAATGGGTTATCCTCAAGAATGTAGTAAGTGCCTATCCCTATTTATTTTGCATTACTATATGGGTTGCACTCACATTGCTTACATGCCCATTCATCAAGTAGGTTATCTGGGATCCCTTCAAAAGATGTAGTCATCTTGTGGATAATTAAATTCTCCATTTGATAAAACATAATGTAGTTCATATCCACTAGACTAGGAGATTATGGCTCTATATGATTCTTAGAAATGGGTTTAGACTTAATGGTCACCTTGGTTCTATATATGATCTCAAGTAGTATGTGTGACCAATATGAGGATAGGTATCTACCCATCTTCATAGTGAAATCTTAGGGAAGGCATATAATGAATCAGTAGGCAAGTCTATCACTATAAAATTTTACACAATGGATAGGATTAGACATGAATGAAAAGTGAGACTCAAGTCCTTGATGATCCCCATAGTTTTAACCATTATGACATCTAATTGGACAATACCTTTTGAGATGAGAGAATATGTTATACTTATCATGTCTATGATTTTATTTAGCATCTCTAAGTTTATTTACCCTAATTTTATCATACATTTATGTATAATGGGGGCAATTTATTATTTTTGCATGCTTTTTCATTATTTGTTTGATATAATCTTATATGAGCAATGGTCATGGTTTATGATGCCTCATGTGATTAGAAGATATTTAGGGCATCCTAAAACAAATTATTTTGATAAATAATAGCAAGAATATCCCACACCATCACATTAAGGCCAATTTTATTCATTTGTTTAATTATATTAAAGGGTATCTGAGTCCCTTTAGCCTATGATTTTTGAATATAGCACTTGTGAATTAATCTATGGCTGACCTCATTTTTGCATGACTATCTTTATGCATGATTGGAAGTTTTTTGAAGGCACTATATCCTTCATGTATGTGTTCCAAACCTAGGGCATAGAAGTTGAGTGTGTGGAAGAAGATAATTCTTCTCCCATTTCCCTTATTTTTAATCTTGTTTTAGAATTGACTAGGTTACTCCCCACACTTAGCATTTCATTTTGATTCACATAATTGAAGTCATCCTCTTTCTAATTCATGAGAGTAGAATCACCTTATTCCTTACTTATGCCTATAATTCCTCCCTTTGTGGAGCTAAAATATTTGGTTTTCCTTAAGGTGGTGAAGTATTTTTCATGTAGGTACTTGGTTTCAAACTCTATTTGCATATGTGGCTTGATTATGTGACTGATCATATGGAAATCACCATTTTTACTCCTATACCATGATGTTCTACATGGGAAAAAGTGATATATAAGTGCAAGTAGTGTTAGAATTATTTTTATAAGGTAGTCTATTATATGGGATCTAGTTTTGAGCTTGTGTGCTACCTTGATATGGGACATGTTTAGTTGATATGGTTTGTTGAAGGGTTGGTAAGGTCTAAAGTGTTATTTTTGATACCTTTTGAGTGTTAATAGATAATTTACAAAGCTATATAATAATTATTTAACTTTATGTATCTCATTTAGAGGTGGAGCTAATTGAATTGGTGGGCTAGTTTTAATAGGGATGGTTGCTAGATTTAGAAAAGAGGGAAAGACCTATTGAATTGTAGATGGGGTCTCAGGGAATGAGGGCATAGGGGGTTTGATCACAATTTTACATAATTGGATCAAAAAATTATCTACATTCATAGCAAGCTCATATGTTTCAAGCAATACTACACCTCTTATAGATTGAATCATCATGACCACATCACTATTTAGTGACCTTAAAAAATATAAAAATGCAGTAATGGGAGAATGTTTTACCTATGCTAGAATCTAATCCCAAGTCTTCTAGAATCTAAATTTGAAGCATATCATTTACTTTGAAGATATCTTTCAATGGTAGTGAGCTACTCTAATAATTATAGGTGGTCACTATACTCTTCAAACTACCTACATAGTTTCACACCTAGTTCATCCCAATTTTGGATAGTAGAAGGCTAAAAACCTTGGTACCACTAGATCACTCTTAATTTTAAAGAAGAGGCAAGGAGTAACACTATGACATTGTCTTCAATTATATTGTAGATGGAGAAAACATTCACAATATCTTGTATGTGCTCTATAGGGGTAGTAGAGTTCTCTCCAGTAAAGTAGGGGATGATCTTAATAAAATCTATAGGAATATTATCATACTATGGGAGGGCCAATGGACTACCTTTATTATAAGGAATAAAAGGTTGATATCTAAGATCATCCATGAATCTGATAGGGAATAGTATTCATTTGGGGGTGGGGAATATACCAAATAGGGGAGTAGATTGGTATCTAAAGGAAAACTATATTGAATCACAATCTCTCATGATAGGGAACAAGGATGCTTTACCTTTATTCTTTTATTAAGTGTCAATAGCTCAATAAAATTAAAATCATTACCTCTTAAAACTGATCTTGTTTGTCTTGGCATATAGATGAATAATTGATCTTTACAAACTAGGAATACTTGGATTTGCTAGGTGATCTATAGATTATATTCAACATTATTTATTAATAATAACACCAATCCTTGGTTAAGTATTTGAACTATATCCTACCAGGCATGCCAAAAACTATTATGGTTCAAAACTTGCACCAATGGATAGCTTGTTGCACATGGGTGATTTAAGATGGGCATAGAACATGTGTTTGATGTGAGGTTTAGAAGTATTCATTATGGGGAATAGGTATATTAGAGATTACAAATATGTGTATAATATCTCATGTCTTTTCACAATAATGGGAATGTCCCCAAGGTGTGGGACTCATGTGTTCCTTAGGATGAACCTCCAGAGAAGGCTGACTTCCTTCTATTCTAAGTGCACCTAGTTTAGAACCAAAGTGCAAACCTAAAAAAGCAAAAATGAAATCTAAAACAAAAGTTAAACCTAATATTAACAAATGAAAAGGAAAAGATACCATAATAGGCTTATTAAAATGGAAAATGGTGATGCACCAAGAATAGAACAAACACCCTCCCACTTAATAGTATAATAAAACTAAGGAAGTAAATTCAAATAGTCTTCAAACTAAACATCAACCACATAAGTGTTTTACATAGAGGTATGGGTACACAATGAAACATTTAGAGGGATGAGAAATTGCCCACAAATAATGCCTACATAGACGTGTGTATACATAGTGCATGATATACAAATGATTTTTATTTCACATAGAGGTGTGAGGGTAGGATAACAATTAGAGGGATAAACATCCACAAACAAAGATCAATAAACATTAATACACATATAATTCAAAGTATAGAGAAAGGTAATTTTTTTCTCATTAATTCAAAGGCCTAATCTAATATTAGTAACTTGAATAGGTAGAGATTTGTTACACCAAGGAGAGGGATTCTTTCATAATGAAAATTAGGGTTTATATAGAGATGGACAAGATCTTGCATAATTAATTTAGCATTTGAGATGGTAGACATGAAATTAATTTGAAATTTGGAACTCAAAACTCAAGAGAACCATAATCCTATACAATAATTACTATGATATATGCTCATTTAATTTGGGTTGACAAAATGATCATGGAAGTATTTGGAAGGTCATTCTAAGATCTTTAGATAGTCTTCATGTGCATCAAGGTCATAAGTATACTTCTATGGTAAGATTATATGTGTGTGATCTTCCACTATCCTACAACCCTTAATTTTAATTCTTCTCTAATTTTACATCCCTTGACATCTAATAGGGCCCAATTACCACCTTTGCTTATTTCCACCACTTGTCAATCCACCTGGACTACTTGTTGATGCAAAGGTTGTACATGCTTTCTTTAGATTTTACCATGTCATATTTACATGCATAGTAGATTTATACATTCATATTTATTGGGGGTCATATACACATTAAATCCTATACACTTTGTACTTTGATTAGTTTACACTATCTATGAACATAAGGCTATACATAGAGAATCTACGTTGAAGAGAAGTGTGTGCCTTTCTTGATTCCTATAATCTTCATTATTCTTTACACATGGTTCACACCTACTTAACTTTGGTATTCTAATATATGGATTCACTCAAATAGACAAGTGCATTCTTACATCATGTTTTTCCTATGTGTGACTTAATACTTGAAACATCCTATGCAAATAGTGTGCATAGAGAGTTATACAAGAGATGAGCGATATAGCATAATGGCACATTGGTGTAGAGAAGTTATGAATCTATAGAGGCATGGAAGTAATCTTATATAATTTATAATGTAAATTCTTCATTTATACATGAGGAGTCTCTTGGGTAGGAGTGTGTTTTAAGAATGAAGATCTTAGGCATGCACTTATGGTTGGAAACTTCACGTTGCATACTCTACCCTACACAGTCTTAATTTTGGGAACTCTGCATGGTGGACCTACATGAAAATAGTTATATGTGATGAAAAGGCTCATACATTCATGTACATGGCATGTATTAAGAGTTTTTCATAGGCATAAATTATTACTTAGTTTATGTGTGGGTATGTATCATCTTTTAACTTTAGGCACTAGTGGAGAATCATCCACTTCCCACTTATTATTTCATGGAACTCAGCACTATGTAGGTGTCAAATCCTCCTATAGGGTTATATGAGATTTACATGGTCTAATATGACTTGAAGAGTCCAAAAACATTAGTATACTATTTTTCTTAATATTATTTACAATCATAAGACCTAGTAAGGGTTATCACAAAAATGGAATTTGATTAGAGGCCTTAGAAAACTCTCATTTAAAATTATGTGATAAAAGATCCCTTAGTGTAGGTTTAATAGATCCATTATTGGTCATGACCCTAATATAAATATATTTTTAAGTAGACTTGTTAGTTATTACTTTATCTGATCTTGAATATTATTGAGTAGGATAAGTTATAGATCTATCTAGTTTCACTTGCATACACTTTGATGAACCTTACATGAATCTAACCCATGCAAATTTTTATTTTTATTTACAGATAACTAGATTTACCTTGTCAACCATATTTAACACTCTTTGTATAGGTTTTCATACCTCATTGACCCTATTAACTTAGTTTAGTTCTATGTATAGGTTTTTATAGCTTCATTAACCCAGTTGACCTAATTAAGGCATCATTTTTTAGGTTTTCCAACTAAGGTGAGGCTCTCAACTCTATTCATATTTATGTGCATGGAATTTATAGCATTAGAATACTCAATAAATCTAATCAATATAGTTTATTTTCATGTTTTTAAACATTTAACTAAATCAATCTACTTGATTCTTTTATGTTTTGCATATTTTATTTAAATAACCACATCAATCTGATAGACAGTTTTGTTTGTTCTATCATTTACCAATTTTATTTATACTAAGTCAACTAGCTCAATTCTATCTAAATATTCTATCTTTTACCTATACATGTTAAAATTTACACCTTGATAACATAGGTCAAAATAGAAACTCGACATAGTTCTATAAAATTATACCTTTACTGTCAATTACGTTGATTGGATCAACTTAGTTTTATATCTAAATTTTGTCCAAAAAACTAAGTTGACTTGCTCAATTGTGCTCATTTTGGACTGTCTTTCCATAGACTGAGTTGATCAGCTTGACTTTGTTTTATTCTATTTTTATGGTTGAGTTAACTAGGTTGACCTTATTCTATTTATTTTCTTCCTAGTTCAATCAAAGGGAATTAACCTACATTGATATTAATTAAACTCTATTTTTTTGAAACTTTCATTTTCACTCTTATTTTTCACTTTATTTGGTTTTCCATAGAAATTATGTACCAATATTTTTCAAAATACTTATCTATTATCATGAAGGGCTACTTGATACTCTATTTATGTCCTTGTTTATCATTTATAGATATTGTGTCATGAGGGGCTTACCCCAATACTCATATCCATACTATAAAACTAAACATGGTCTTTAGTTTCTACCTACCTCATGGTATTTTAGAAATGTGTAGGATTTTCCTCTTTATTAAACCTTAGGAATCCAACCATTTATTTGTTTGTGTGATTCATCTATTAGTGGTTAGCACTAATAAGTTATTTCCAGCTTACCTTGAAATTGGGTTTAGTGGGATATGAGAATGATATTTCCTCCATAGTCAATGCTCTGAAATATTGGGATAACACTATCCAATAGACAAGCATCTTTGGAAGCCTACACTTCTAATCAAATCTTTTAATATGACTTCTTGATCTTCTTTTCAAACAATTAGTTAGATTTTAACTTTCATTATTATTACTTAATTTTTGTTATTCTATGTTGTATTACAAATTTATATTATCCAGTGTTGGTACAAGGTTTGTGATGTATGTTACAACTAGATAGACTAGCTCAACCTAGTTATCTATGTGTTTAGTTATTTTTTCTATAACTAAAACTAAACCATCCAAATTTAGACCATTTTTTATTTTTCCTAGATTACAAAACTAAGTTGATCACCTTGACCTAGTCTATTATAGACTATTCTATTTTCCTTCCTACATAACTAAGTTAGTCAACTCAAACTAGTCTATTACATATTGTTGTATTTTCCTTCCTATTGTTATGTTTTTCTTCCTACATAAATATATCGACCAACTCAACCCAATCTATTACAATTTTTTATATTTTCCTTCCTACATAATGATGTCAACAACTTGACCTAGACTATTACAAATTGTCCTATTTTTATTCTTATAGAACTAAGTCAACCAACTCAACCCAGTCTATTACAAGCATTATTTGTCTTCCTATAAAACTTGGTCGACCAACTCAACCCAATATACTATAGATTGTCCTATTTTTTATTAAGTGTTTAACTCAGTCATTTCATCATGTAACATTTTTTTGACAATGTTATATAGAAAAATCAAACTAACATGATGATTTTCACTAATCTTAATAAACTTTTCAAGACACACTTTGCAATGACCAACCTAAATCAAATCAATATCCATGTTACCACTAGAACTACCAACTATGGGACTCCTCCCTATCCCATGATGTTTAACCCTTTATTCCTAAAAATCTCATAAGAATAAAGTGACCTTGAATACATGGTTAAGATGACCCTCTTCATCAATTAAAATCCTCAACATATAGGCAAAGATCCTACAATCATCTATAACCTCATGATGGGACCTTATAACCCCATTCACCTTCACCTAGATTTTCCAAAAGATTTGGCTCAATTTATTTTATGACTTCTACCCCACATTTACCCTCTCTAATGTCTCCCTCTGATAATATTATGTCATCCTCCATGTCTTCTTTCACCTATATGCCAAGAATTTTCATAAACATGGTTGGTGTGAATTTTAGTGGGTCTACTCAAAACACCCACACTAATACCCAATTCTAGACAACTCTTAATACATCATTTTCTACTAGTGATTCTCATGCCACAAGTGCATATCATGTTAGTAGTGCATCTCAAACTCTTAATACCTCGCATAATAATAATGCATCTAATGCAACTTTTACTAGTCAAAATACCATTCAAACTAATCAATTATTGTTACAAACTCTGTATCAAATGGCTACCTTTCAATATAATAATGCCAACTAAGTGATGCAAATGTATAACCAATTTTTGAATCTCCAAAACCAACCTCAACTTACTCAATGGGGATTAAAAAATATGAATTCTCCCCACCTCCCCTTAGAGATGCACATGGTAACCTTATACCACAACCCCCACTTATTAACAAAACTATGAAACACTTAAAAAAAAAACCTCTTATTCCTCAAATTACAAACATTGACATAAGGGGTATACTCCCCACTATCACTTATAATGGATCCATGAATCCAACTTTACATTTGAAAACCTTTGGAAATCTATATAAAGATTGGGTCAAACATAATACCATTTATACCACCAAACTCTTATCTAAAACATTTTTATGTGATGATTTAGATTTTTGTAACCAACTTAAAACTCACTCCATAACTAGCTTAAAGTACTTAATTAATGTATTGGTTCAAGAATTACAAATTAGTGATCTTCCAAAAAATAACTTAGCCCAATTTATCAATTGTAAATAATTAGAATCTGAAATAGCACAAGTGTCAATTAAATAATGGAAAGCCTTATCTAACAAATCCAATCATAATATGTCAATGAGAACCTCTTCCACTTATTCACTAATTATCTTCACCCTAAATTAAACTATTATTTTATGACCCTTTCTCAAAAATCCTTGGAAGAGGCCCTCAATCAAGCTAAATGTCAATATTTCCTTATAAGTCAATTTGAGACTTCACACCATCTAATAAGAAATCAAATTATTGTAAAATATAACAATTGACATGAAATAAATGATGGTGTTATATATACTTATGAATCCATACACACTATCCAATCCATTGATCTAAGCAACTCTATGGAGCATAATTATCCAATGCCAAATAATAATAATTCTCATCCTAGTTCCACATTTTATAAAGGGAATAATATGGATGTACACAAACCTCTTTCATTAACAAAAATTCAAAATAATATTCCATAAAATCCCCCATGAAAAATTTATCCTAAACACCCTATCAACCATTGGTATGATTCCCATAAAAAAATTTAGCTTCATGCAAGTTGGGGCCATTCTCATGAAACTTGTCACCAATTATGAAAATTTGCTATGGATTATATTCTTATACCTAAATTTGATCATGAATAACTCATATGTAAGCATCAACAAGTTTATGAAATAGTAGCTAAGTATCACGAAACTAAAACTAAAAATGAAGCTTTAAATCAACCCAATGTTCACTTAGTAATTTACAAGGATCCCATTCCTAACCATCAAGATAACACTAATCAACCTCCTACTACCAATAATGTTGAAAGTACTATAGATACTAACATCAATGATGAGAATGTTGTCAACATGAATAACATAAGGAGATTATTTTCTTATATTTATCAATATATAGTCTCCAACCATAATAAATTTCCAAAGTTATTCACTATTCAAGACTCTTACCCACCCATCTCATAGAATTGGGGCATATGGAACCAAAAAACATGCAAGTATCAATTCCAATAATGCAAATCAATAATCCCTATCATACCATTGATATAATATCTAATCCCCATACAACTAATATACCTCAAGTAGATACCCCAAAAACTTCAATTGGTATTGCTTCCACTCAAGCACAAGAAATTACCAAAGATACAACCACATCACATAAGATAGAATGAGCACCTACTACTAGTCAACCCATATTAACCAAACCTAAAACAAAAATACCTTATCTAAATAAATATAAATACAATTCCAACCCACCTTTAAATGATTTATTTTAATGTTATTTACCTTTACCCAATAATACTCAAATAGGTTATGATGAATGGGATCCCATATTTGAAATTTCACATCTCCCATTTCAAATTCTTTTCTTATAACTTATGATAACTTCACCTCATCATCATAATAAACTAATATAATTATTATTCTAAATAAACATCCCTCATCCTCACCCCATGGGGCAAGAAGATACCCTATTAGGATTTGAAAATAGCATCCTTCAACAGTGTGAAGAAATGGCTATCCACATTGACGAAGTAGTGGTCACTTCTCTTTCACTCAAATTTATTATCTCTTCCATGATTCCTAATAAGATATTACTTAGTGTAGATGACCCAACATTATTCATTAGTGTACAAATAGGATATATCCAATTCAAATGTGATTTAATCAATGAAGGATCAAGCACTTATGTTATTTCTCTTGATTTTATTAAAATGTTTAGATATTTTGAATGCAATCTTAAATCCACATAAATTACATTCCAAGGATATGACTGAAGACAAATTCTTATGTTATGTTATTTTTGGATTCCTATCATGGTTCTCCTAGTCATGGTACATGTGAAACTCATGATATTTAACTTTCCACTCTCTTAAAATATCTTACTCGATCAACCTTGGACTCACTACATTAAATTAGTCACCTCATCAACATGACAATGTGTTAAACTTCCATATAACAATGCTATATACAAGATTTTAGGATATGTGAATCAATGAAATTTTGAACAATTCCAAGAAGAGGTGTTTTTAAAATACCCACCCTTGAACCCTTAACTAACATCCCATTTTGTGAATCTCAATGTTTTAATCATCCCATCAATTCTACTAAAGTGTATAATGGTCATCTTGAATTATTAGGAAACATACCACCTAGCCTTTTAGATTCATATAATGATGAAGTATATGAGATAAGTTTAAAAATTAAAAAAATTGATCTCTCTCCTAACATAATTGCTTAATTACCTCCTTCTTTATGACCTCTATCTCATCAAAAACCATGTGATGAAATTCTAGTTACCTTAACAAAAACTAATAATTCCATTCACCATGCCTATTTGACTAATAAAATATTTGATGTATGTACTTTTAACTTTTATACTCTTAATTATAATGATGAATATTATTTATATGGTCTCTTTTTATCTATTTTTGCTCAATCAAAAAATGTAGAGATACTTAGATATCATTATTTAAAAAATTATTTTAGTTATATTCCTATAATTTCTTCTCTTGCTAAAGTACTTGATATTAGTTATCCATATGATGTTCATAGGTATGAGATGGATGACTCACACAATACTCCTCTAATCACTATTAAACCTCTTCAGAGTATGATTATGGACTATGCCATGATGGGACCTTACCAATTTTAAATATTTTATGATCCTTATAGCTTACTTCCTCTAGATATGTCAGCTATACTACTTTGACCCATTATGAGTTCATCCCTTGATGCTATATAACCTAGTGTTCATCCTATTATGGGTTCTATTGGTGATGGCATATTACCTTTTCCTAAAATTGATCCTATACTATCATGATGGATAGATGATCCTTATTATGAGATCCATAGAGTGGTTATTCATTGGGCCAAGGATTATAGTGCACACCAGCAATAGTGAGCCTCTTCTTATACTACCATAGATAGTCAACATTTATAATTTTCTTCTAGACATACTTCTTGTTATCATGGCACATAAACATTCTTATACTTAATTTTAATAACTCTATCAATACATTAATAAACTTCATCTCACCATAAAATAAGAAAAAGACAAGTGTTATCAACTCCTAAGGTGCTTCCATAGTATATTCCCCAATATGAATAGGTCTATTATCTTTGGCATCAAATCTCTCTCCTAACATAACTGCTTGATTACCTCCTTCTTTATGACCTCTATCTCATCAAAAACCATGTGATGAAATTCTATTTACCTTAACAAAAACTAATAATTCCATTCACCATGCCTATTCGACTAATAAAATAATTGATGTATGTACTTTTAACTTTCATACTCTTAATTATGATGATGAATATTATTTATATGATCTCTTTTTATATATTTTTGCTCAATAAAAAAATGTAGAGATACTTAGATATCATTATTTTAAAAATTATTTTAGTTATATTCCTATAATTTCTTCTCTTGCTAAAGTACTTGATATTAGTTATCCATCTGATGTTCATAGGTATGAGATGGATGACTCACACAATACTCCTCTAATCACTATTGAGCCTCTTCAGAGTATGATTATGGACTATGCCATGATGGGACCTTACCAATTTTATAGATTTTATGATCCTTATAGCTTACTTCCTCTAGATATGTCAGCTATACTACTTTGACCCATTATGAGTTCATCCCTTGATGCAATCTAACCTAGTGTTCATCCTATTATGGGTTCTATTGGTGATGGCATATTACCTTTTCCTAAAATTGATCCTATACTATCATGATGGATAGATGAGCCTTATTATGATATCCATAGAGTGGTTATTCATTGGGCCTAGGATTATAGTGCACACCAGCAATAGTGAGCCTCTTCTTATACTACCATAGATAGTTAACATTTATCATTTTCTTCTAGACATACTTGTTGTTATCATGGCACATAAACATTCTTATACTTAATGGTAATAACTCTATCAATACATTAATAAACTTCATCTCACCTAAAATAAGCAAAAGATAAGTGTTACAAATTATTTGATAGATGTTGAGTGCTTTAGTAACATTTTCAATATTTTTCATGGCCTACTCCTTCATTGGCTCAGCCTCATGATCTAGGTCATTCATGGACAAAGGCTCCTACTTATTTATAGCCTATACATTTACATATATTTAAAGATGCAATTAAAATTTTGACACCTCTTCTTTACATTGAGTATCCCACATAGGAGGTAACTCATGAGCATCATTATGATTCTAATATACCTACCTTCTTCATAGAGATGATATGGTAGGAAGTCTTTTTAGAACTTTTTATGAAGATTGATGAGACTCTGATTAACATCAATTTTAGGTTACACAAGGATGTGTTGAATGTTATGGATGATATTTGCAATGAGATTTATCAATATTTTTGAACACATCATGGTGTTCTATCACATTATTTATTAGATTACTATATGATTTGGGTTTTATTCATGAGCATATATGGATATTATGTTTTTTCTTATTTTCATGTCTCATGGAGTATTTTCTTTTTCATATTTTAATTTCTATTTCACAAATTTTGATTTAAAACTAATATCTCATGCATTAATATTATTCTCATTGTTTCATTTATTTGCATGGTTTAATTTTTCTTAAAGTTTCTTGTTCTTACACTTGTTATGTAATTTAAAAATAAGATAGTTATTAAAGTGACATGGTTATTAAAAAAATCCACACCCCTTTGATTATCCTATTTTTACCATATGATCAGTTAACAAGCATACTTATCATTGTATCACTACATGCATAGATATATTTTGATCTCCATATATCCCCCTCTATTCCATTTTCATACTAAGCACACATATGGTTAAGACTTGAGATCACATGTTGGTTTTTAGGAAAGCCTAATTGTTTAGCAAAACATGTCAATATCTATAGGTAATTTGTCTGCTATAATCAAAACCTAACACTCATTTGTGTTTGTTACTTATATCACTCATAATTGGTTATTATAAATTCATGTGGAGGAGGAATAAAAAAATCCATAAAAATTTAAAAGCTAAATCATTTAAACAAAAGGCAATGATCAAAAGATAAAAATGAAAAAGTCAAAATGACACTAAAGAACATTATTCATATCTCAGTACATATTCTATTTTTAATTAAATCTCAAGCTCTATAGTTGGCCTCATAATAGAGTTGAGGTCCATTCAGGTATGATAGGTCAATGGATTTGGATAGGAGATTTCAAAATATATAGTGCTGCCTATTTTTCCATGAAATTACCCAATCTTCATAGTAGACTGACAACTCTATAAGGGTTCTTGAGGAACAGGAAACATGATGTGGTAAGGTAGGTCTATTTTTATTTTATTGTATATTTAACCTTCATGAGTTGATATTAGTACTACACTTATTTTCCCATAAAGCTTTGTGCTTATTTTGAATAAATACTTTTTGCATTTGGCATCCACTAGACTCTTAGTGTGTCCCTATTTACCTAGTATGTCTCGTGCCTAATAAGGTTTTCTTAAAAACTCATATGTAATGATTTTTATACTCCTTACTTCATTATGACAATCCCAATATTCCTCCTTGACAAATATGTTTTGTTCATTGATCATACCCCTATAGTTTTCTTTTTGTGAGTTACAATATAATACATTGGATAAGACCAAGCCTTCCTCACAAACATATCCTTATTTCCTAATAACATTCCCAATATTATCATCTACCTCATTGGTTTTTATTTTTTGAGTTGTAATGTAAGACTTTAGATAGGACCAGGCTTTCCTCACAATGCATTCCTAACACCCCCATACCTTGATTAGTCACAAAAATAAGTATCAATCTTGATATTTACATCCTGTTTTTATTTACATTTTATTTTACATGCTTACCAACTTGATTTAGTGTGTCATACATCTTCATTTTTAGATTATTTACATTCATCCCATCTTGATCTAGTATTTTCCATGTTTTCTTTGCTTTAATCTACCTTCAATTTTTATAGTTTTTCTCAATACTTGATTTACTATGTTTTTCATTACAATTTATTTCACATACTTCCCATCTTAATTTTTTTTTTATTTTTTTATTTATTAGTTTCAATCATAATACAAATTCATCAATTTAATTTAATGTGTTTTGTACCAATTTCATTTGTAGTACATACTTTTCAAATATTGATTTAAGTGTATTTCAAAAAATATTTCCTTTATTTATGTTTTACACATTTCCCATCATGATTTAGTGTGTACTATATTTTATTATTATTTTATTTAATATATATTTTTACACATTTTATATTGTATTTTATTCTATAATTATTTTTAAACATGCATTTATTTATAAATTGATATAAATCAATCTAACATACATCACTTTTTTCTTGTCACATATAATAGAAATTAAAGTATATGTGATAGAAAGAATATATATATACATCTATAACATACATGGTCAATATAAACCAGAAAATTTAGAGATATATATATCCATAGATCAATTTTTGATACATTAGAACATGATGCAAGTATAAAACTATAAATAGCTATATAGATATGGTCTATCCTTTCTATTTGGTGGACAAACCACACTACCCATAGATGCCAATGACTATCCCCTCTAAATAGTCAACTATAACGACTCTATCTAGGATTGTATACCCTCTATTTTCCCCTATATATTGGAAACATAAACCTATACCTATGCTAGTTTCCCCATTATAGGCATATGAGTAGCACACTCCTCAACTACCATCTGTCAGGCCCATCGCTCTCCCTCTCCCACTCCAAATGGTAAATGTGTGGTATCACCTCATGTCTATAGCTCTCATTTTACCTCAATAAACAACTAAAACTAACTATCATAATCTAGAGTATATGGTATAATAATATTAACCATAATATTAGTAACATGATATAAAGTGCATCATCAAAAATATCATGATGTGTAGTTCATACTATCTCACCCCATCTAAACTCCTCAGTAGTATCTACAAAATAAAAACAAAAAACCAAATGTATATTAGAGCTCACATATATGTAAAATATATATAATATCTAAAAAAAATCAATTATACATATAGTCATCTATTTATTACTCAAAATAATAACAAACACTTACCAACAATGGCATCTCCCATAATAGTCTCTATGACAACATGGCCTCTAAGTACCTCCACTAGATCATGTCTCCAAGGTGATACAAAACTAGGAGTAATAACTTGAGCATGTTTTGGTCCCCTCCTTATCTATCACTCTATCAACTAACTCTATGATGCATGTATTTTAGGATCTCCCTACTCAGCTACCTCTTCTTGTGCCTCCACTACCACCTATCAATGTCTCCATCATCAAGGTGCTCATAGTTTAAATTTTAAAACCTCTTATGGATCAATAATGGCCACATATAAATTCTCAACATTAGTTTTAACCATATCCACATCTATAACCATTACCTCCTTGATAGTAACTCTCACTACTCATAGTTGTTTTCATTGACCAGTCCAAGGTCTCGATCATCATGACTGAATCATAAGTATTCATGCACCCCCACTACCTTTCATATCCCTATCATGGCATGCCTAGTAATCAAGCACTAATATCAGATCCATTAAATGTGGTAATCTTAATTATCTAGGTAGGTGAGCAATAAGATGTGGCTACACCCACCATGTATAGTATCCAATAATACACACATGAGGTAATCCAAGAATAACTATAGGCCAAATCAGCCAATTACCCCTAATATTTGCATAGGGATGCTATATAATATCACTACAAACAATAGTCTGCAATACCAGGATATGTGTTATATCATGTATCACATGATATTACCACCATCATAACACGTGAGGTATAATATCATCAATAACATGGAGCAACCTAGCTAGATGATACATAGTAAATCTCTCATATATCCAATTACAAATCAAAATAGTGGGGCCCATAGTATTTTACCCATGAGACAAAATTCCACACATGTCATGGATTAATTATATCCAAATCACCAATACTAGGTCATATAAAGTACCCTACTCCAAAATTGATTGACACAAGGTAACCACATATAACAACTTATCATATAACTTTTGACAAAGAATACATGATTTCACAAGGCCAATAACTACCTTATAAACATTTATAATGGTAGATATATAAACATAAAACAATCACACACTTAATCCCTCAAAATATCTCTCAAAGATAGTCACCCATAAGGCTAAGGCTCATCTCTCAAGATGTATCTAAAGATTATCATAGATCACAAGAGTCTTAATAATAGGAAGTCAAAATAAAGAATGGAAATCCTCTAAATTAATACCAACCTCTATAGTATCCCCATCACCTCCCATCAAAAAGTGTTAGTTAGTTACTCCCATGATCTTAAGAACATTATGATCAAGTCAACACTAATATTAATCTTACACATCTACATAACACCACCAAAACCCAATCATACCAAGAATTCTTGATCATATACTATCAATCTCTCTAGTAAGTTAAGTAACCATGTTGTGTTTATCAAGCACTAGAGCCTTCATCACTTTTGTAAAATTCTAAACAATAAAATATATGTTAGTCCTTGATCTAATATAATCAATAAAATACATTATAAAATTAATTACAAATACTTTTAATTAAAAAATTAACTACTTCATCAACCTATTTTTTTAAAAAATCTACCACTTTATATTGTATGTAATGGGAAATGTAGTATATTTACAAATCAATCCTAGCTTGGAGAAGATAAATCTTACTTACACTTATGATTATGGATACATTATATTTTTAGAGTCATGACCAATATGGATTTTCTAGACCTGATCAAGCTATATCTTATCACAATAATATCACTAGGGAGGGTTTCAAATCCTCTAGTCAAGAAAAACTATGCAATAACCCTAACTAGGTTCTATGTTTTCATATTTACTAAACTAATAAAAAGTAAAACAAAAGTCTAATCTAGTTCTCACCAAAGCTTGTGGCACAAAGTGAGTGTTAGTAAACATAAAAATAGATATGTATAAGAGAATCCTAATTACACTATGTATAGGTAAAACCCTAATGCATGGAGAGAGAAATATATTCAAAAGTCATTACTTATTTTATTTTTATCTACTAAAAAGAGGAGATAAGTTAGAGATACTTACCTTGAATATGAACCCATAAAAACTCAATCTCTCCCTTGGCTAAAGGTGCTTTGCAAGAGGTTTTTATGGCTTTTAAAGATCACTAAAAAAGGCCAAATCATCCAAGACTTTTTCAGAAGACAAGATTTTTCTCCAAGTAAAAACCCTAAGCTAAGACTCCTCAAGTAGAATGGTGAAAGATAATATTGTCAATAACTGAAAATGAATAAATAACCTTTATTGTCTCTAATAATGGCTAAATGGATGTGTTTATATAGGCAGATCTAACCCTAATCCTTTCTAAAAGTTTAAGCCAACAAGGTTGACCTAGTATAGTTATTCATAAAAAAAATTAGGTCTTAAACTAGGTCATATAAGGGTTGACCTAGACCCTAATAAGCTTTATCAATTATAATACAAGGTCAATGGGGCTGAAAGTGTAATGTAAACCATCAAAAATGGTTTTAGGTTAAAGAAGGTATAAATGAAGATGGTAAAAGACTAGGAGAAGGTCCAAAATAGAAGGCAAAGCTAAGGGGAATGTTTTTATGAGAGGAGTGTGTAGATATCAAGTGGTAATAAGGGACAACAATCCTAAAAGGCACCAATGGTCTACCCACTCCTTTTTAATGCACACTTAAGGCATACACTCAAAGAGATTAAGACTCAATGGGTTCCTACAAGATAGAAATCATCAATAATTGATAAAGTTTGAAAATATTATGTGTATACATATACCCCACTCAAATCTCATCATGTGTCACTCAAGGGTAACAGGGAATGGTGCTTTGAGAAAGAACATAGAAACACACAATACTAAGGCTAAGAAAAAATTGTAGTATTTTAAAGCAAAAATAAATAAAATTAAAATGACTAAAAGGGAAATAACTGAAGATTAAATGTATGTGTACCTAGACTTACCTTTATCATTGTATGGTTATCAGTTGTGTTTATATTTTTTATTGTGGAGGGTGAAAAGACTATTTTTAACAAACCCAAGGATACAAAACTAAAGATCAAAAACAAACAAATATAGGAAAGCCAAGAAAATAGATGTTATGTGAATAGGATGTACTTGGAAATTTGATAATCTAGGGTGACAAGTGCTATATTAGACCAAATGACCAAGTCAAAATTTAGAGTAAATTAGGTAATCAAAAATATAAGGCTACTAAAGACCAAAAAACTTAAACAAGTAAACTTTAAGTGTGAAAGGAAAACTCACCAAGTTAAACCAAGGATACATGTCAAAAAATGGTAATCAAACATCAATGTAAAATTATTAACAATCCTTAAATAAAGATAAGCAATCAAAAATGGTAAAAAAACATTGATGAGTGAGTAGTAAAAATCCTTACTCAATTATCAATGGAAAAAATTCATAAAATGAAAAACAATACTGGTGAGTGGGAAATAACAATCCAACCTTAACAATGGAAAAAGTACATGAAAGTAGAAACGGACTCAAGTGTCTACAAAAAGGGGTATTATAGCAATAATAAATTTTAAAATAAATCAAGGCACATGTAAAAATGTATATTCATGGTATAAATAAGATAATCCATAGTTTTTCAAACATACTATTTTATTCTAAATATAGATAAAACTAAAACAAAGTAGTGATAGTGTGTTTCTTAGATGTGAAGAAGAGGGAATATAAAAGGGAGAATAGATTTGGAATTACACTTTCCTATCAAGGGGGAAAATGAAATGAGTGGAGGGGAGAATGAATTAAAAACTAAGTTATAGGAACTCTTTGTCAAAGTCAAGACACTCAAATTAGATTTATCAAAATAAGAGGACTTTAGACCTTAAGGAGTTTGAAGAACTTCTCCTACCCACACAAGTCTTAGGTCAATAAATTAAGTATGTAGATCATCTCGTGAAGGCTATATGCATGAAAATTAAAATGGACCAACCTTCCCACAATGTGTCACAAATTCCCCCATGTACTTGTTCAAGAAGAGGAAAAACCTATTCTTTCATAACATAATGGATCAAGGTACCTTCTACCTTATGATAATATAATATGTTATATTGAAAGACATATGTAAAATATTATTTTCAAATGCAAGTCTTTTCATAGGAATCAAGGTTTAGAGGAAAATTTTGGTGTTCTAAAAATTGAATAATATATTATACCATGGGCTTTGTCAAATAGTAATAGCCTCAATGTGGCATATGAGTGAATCATGTGGTTGAAGAGAAGAAGGGGATTTTTTTATTTAGATAAGAAAAGTGAGATCGATAATAACTTGGTGTGGATGAAAAAGAGATGCTAAAGAAGTGAGTGAATTGGCAATAGAATTTTGATCTTGAGGGATAGGCTTGATGGTAAAAGAAGAAAAATATTTGGTGAGGGTTGTTGTAATTTGATGATAATATATTATATTCTCATTTTTTCATTGATAATAATCATTAAATTGATGTAAAATGAGTTGGTAATCTCCTAAATCATGTAGATTTGTGATATCTAGATCAATGTATTCTCTCATGCCTAAGATTAAAGCTTCGTACTCTACCATGTTATTAGTAACATCGACTATGAGGTGAAATTACAGTGGGATAATTTTTCCAAGAGGGATCATAAGGATACAACCTTCCGTAGCTCCTTGAAGGCATTTAACACCATCAAAATGAAGGGTCCAAGTATATTCTTGTAAATCAACATTAATTTTAGGAAGTTCTTCGATAACTACTTTTGGTTTAGTAATGTTGGGGAAGATAAAGGACTCTTCTAGATTACTTAATTTAAGATCATCAATGAAGTTATGGAAATAATCTTTAAGAGATATTGATTGGTTGAGGCCTTCAATATAAATAGTATTATCATTAGGAAGACTATCTTTAAGGTGATCAGTAGATAACATAGGAGCTGTAATGAGTTGATCAACAATGATTTGCCCATCGATAGCTTTTTCGGTAATAATTCAGAGATCAAATTTAATGAGAAGGACCATCCACTTGCCAATTCTATATCTAGGAAGAAAGTATTTAGGAAAAAATTGATGAAGGTGATTGAAATGAACAATAACATAAGTGGTTTGATAAAGCATATAATGTCAAAACTTTTCAATAGCAAAATATATGGCAAGGCAATCACATTTGACTTTTGTATAAAGTTTATCATAATTGATGAGGCTTGGCTAATATATTATATAGCATATTCCCTTCTAGTATCATATTATTAGGAAATCATTACCCTAACTAATATGGGTGTGGAAGAGGTAGATAAGATTATCATTCGATTGTTTGAAGGTGGATGAAGAGTATGTGGGTGAAGTGATGATTATTTCATGTTATCAAATGTTTTTTGACAAGGATATATCCATTATAAGGAATTACCTTTATTAAGAAGATAATTGACATAAAATATATGATAAGCCATTTCAAGAATGAATCATCTAATTTCCCCAAGTTTACTAAGGTAAGTGTGAATGTTTGGAATGGATCAAGGGATGGGAATGTTGATGATAACATTTATCTTTTTAGGATATACATTAATTTCATGAAGAGAGATTAATAATCCTAATAGTTTATTAGATGTGACACTGAAGACACATTTTTAGGGATTTAGTCTAACTTTATATTTAATGAGGTGATTGAAGATGATAGCAAGATCAAAGAGATGAGTTTTATGGATTTTAGATTTGGCAATGATATCATCCACATAGGTCACAACAATCTTGTGAATGAGATCATGAAATATTTGAGTCATCACCCTTTAATAGGTAGCTCCATAATTTTTGAGGTCAAAGGGCATTTTAATGTAACAATAGGTGTTCCCCTCTATGGTGAAAGTTGTCTTATGTTGGTCTTCAGGGGTAATGTGAATTTGGTTATAACCCAAGAAACCATCCACAAGAGACAACATTTCATAACCAGTAGTATAATCTATGATGGCATATATTGAAGGTAGAGGGAAATTATCCTTGGGACAAACAAGATTAAGATTATATAAATAAATGAAAATGTGAATGACCATGGTGACCTTATTTCAAATAGGTACTATATTAGAGACCCAATTCAAAATATTCCATGGGTTTGATAAACTTAGCATCAAGAATCTTGATGATTTATTTATGGCATAAAGTGGAAACTTCTGGTGTAAATTTCCATTGCTTTTATCACATGGGTTTGGCATCGGGGTAAGTGATAATATTATGCACCATGATGTTAGGTTTAATATTAGGCATATCCTCATAGGACCAATCAAAAGTCTCACAATATTTATCAAAGAATAAGTTAAATTTATCATTTTTAATTGGTGTGACTTTAGAAGAGACTATAATTGGTCAAAGGAATGATGGGGTACCATATTCAATTTGAGTAGTTTCTTCTATAAGCATAATATCACCATATTAGAAATTATATGGTGCATTAGGTAATGAGGAAATGGGATTTGATTTAGGGTTGATGTTAGTGATGAAATTTTTGAAACAAGGGGCTTTGTTTTTTCAAATTCCCAAGTTTGTGATGTTATCAATGGAGTTGAGGTTAGAGAGCATGAAACAATTAAATAAAGGCTTCATTGCTAAGTAAAGTGGGAAGAGGAACAAAATACTCAACATCTATTTCAAGATCAAGAATCTAATTACCATGGTGATCATATTCATAATGTATCTAACAGACATTGGTGGATTTATCATATAATGTAATCTTGGGAGTAGGGGGAGTATGGGAGTATTACTGATCAAATGGGATTGGTTTGTCATTAATTTCATTGATGGGGGAAGAATTATATGTAATGATTAGATCTATAGGTGGTATAGAAGATGCAAGAATTTTCAAAGGTTTAGAAGGCAAAAAAAATTCTACCGCCTAAGGAGTATCAATAAGTAGAGAGTTAATGGGAGGTGCATGACCTTTATGAGATAATTAAAAATTATTTTAAATGGTATGGAAATCATAGTTAAAATCATGTATTTGGGCTAAATAATTTTGATAATTTTGAACATCCAAATCTTGGGATTGAGATTGGGCCATGATGTAGTTATCATCATAGGTTAGATAAATGGTACATGCTTCAGATTCAGAAGGAGTGTTAGAAGGGGAGATTCCTAGATCACTAAATTTTCATGGAGACATGGTTAAAGGATCTTGGAGTAATTTGGCCATTCCATAATCATTGTATGTGAAGGCATCCTCTAGGTAAGAAGCATCATGAGCATTACATGGAGGGGGGAAATTAATGATCTCATCAATGAAAGTAATAATGTGATCATGAGGTAATAAATAAGGAGGAATACACTTCAAGATGTAAGGAGGTAGTTTAGTACTTTTACAAGTATGTTAAAATTTATTACATTCATCATCATCTAAATCAGCAAGACTAACTTATAAGTCTATATTAATGTTAATGAATTCAAGGGAGAATTATTGATTGTTATAATGGTGTGAATATGATATTCAGATTTGTGATTGGGAATTTGAATACTCAAAGGGTTGGTATCAGCCTCATTTTTATACCTTTTGTTATTATGTAGGAACTTGATGTATTGGCTACCAGAAGAGGTGATACCCCTCATTCTATGAGTCTAAGGTTGGCCTAGGATTATGTTGTAAGATAGGGGAAAATCAAGGACCATGAGCTTAGTTCAAATAATCTTAGGCCCAATTGTAATGGGAAGCCAAATACAAAAAATTGTATTTTGATTAATTTTATCAAATCCATGACAAGTTAAGCAAGTTTGGCTGAGATGATACTTATTATATCCAAGTTGTTGGATGAGCCATAAATATGTCACATTAATATTATACCCTTATTAAACTAAAAAATTATGAATAAGGGTAGTATTAATGGTTATTTTAATGAATATTGGTGGATCATTAGCATTAAAAATTATCTCATCATTAATCATGTCTTCTTCAAGGAAATTAATGGAAGGTTTGGAAGAAACACAAATGGATTTAATGGTATGCACATTGGTAGGTTGAGGCTCAAGAGAGGGTGGATATTCATCCATAGAAGATGGATATTCAATTTATTGTAATTGTTGCATGATGAACTTGTGATGATATGGGGAAGTGTGAACTAATTCCATAAGGGTAATCTTGCAATGCATGGAGTTGAGTTCTTCTAAGAAGTTCCAATATGATTTAGAAGAAGAACCAGTGCAAGGTTTAGAAGGTAGATTTTGAAGGAATGAAAGTGGTTATGGGTTAAGAAGAAGGTGTTGGAATAATAATCACTAAGAGGGGATTGAATCAGTGTCTTAAAAACTTTATTTCAATTCCTCATTAGCATACATTAACCATCACATCAACATATACATCAAACAATGCACAAACAATCAACTATACAAGCATGAAACAAGATTACACAAGAAAACACATAATATATGTGGGAAAACATAAAGGGGAATAAAACCCACTAATCCTTAAAAATGTACTACATTATTTTAATTTATAATATCACAATTTAGTGAAGCACCAACTCCAACTAGTTAAGCACCAACTCAGCTAGGTTTTAGCAAGCACCAACTTGCAAGGAAGCACCAACCCCTTAGATGATTCAATAGCAACTCAGACACCTAAAACATTTTATCACCTTCATAACAATTTTTTTCTCAACCAACTAATGATTACCACCTCTTCATCTCTTCACACACTTATCCCTCTCAAACTACCTTCTAGGCCTCTTAGCTCAATTAGATCTCTTCAAGAAAAATTAGGTCATATGACCTTGATATTCATATGAAAACAAACTATAATATCTTCATTTCTGATCCAAAACACTCTTATAATGATATACAATACCTCCTTATACTCACAATGTGCTATATTATTCACATATATTCATCCATACACCAATACGCCTAAAACTACCTTGTATATATACCATTCCTTGTTGATATGCTACTTAGTCAGCAAATAATCATTATAATCTTATGTAGGCCATGTAACAGGTCTTATTAAATCTCATAAACATTATTAAAATTAATATTGAGTCCTTTTTTATTTATCATAACTCTATAAGACCTCATTTCACTTTTAGGTCTTATGGAGACCTAATCCCATTAGGTCTACTTAAGGACATGTCACTCTTTGCCTTCCTTGGAATACTTTAAAACTCAAAAAATGATAGTAACATATAATATAACCATAAAATATACATATAATAATATCATATATTATCCATAACACTTTCTAGATCCAACCACCACTTGAAGCACATCATTTGTACTATTCATAATTAGGCCTTCTCATACACAGAAAGTTTGTCTTGAACTACTAATGATTAAACAAAAAATAGATAAAAAACAATGTCAATAAATCACATATACATAAACTAAATGACCTCAAGGTCATAACCATATGATTTATACTTCACAACTTATGGAAAAAGGACTCAAACACTTCTGTATAAATAGCCCACTTAGAACTGTTAGAATGCTTTAAAACCCAGTCATGAATAACTTGATATTCAACACCTAAAATAAAAATTCCCATGACAATTGACACTTTAAAAATATAATTTTACATCTTTATACCATTCTCAAATAAAAATATCACAATTTCTAATGTAAAATATTTATTTTTCATACCAATCTATTGACCTCACTATGCATAGTCAAACCAGAACCAAATAAGCCATTTTGGATTCAACATTTCAAACTTTTATACTAACTTATAAGATTTATAAAATAATTATTATGACTTTAAATTCATAAAAAACATTACCATATTCATTAAACTTCATCATATAGGTAATAGAGCCTCAAAAACACTCATGTAACTCACTCACTTAGAACTACCATTTTTCTTCAAATATCAGTCATGGTGACTCAAACCTCCAACACCTATATAGATAAATTTAATGTATTTTTATGCATGTATATTATCTTATTATATAATTATACCATTCTCATATATAAATATGATATGGTCATATGGCAAATATTGGTCTTGTAGACCAATCTCATGACCTTATATCTCATTGTCTCATTTAAACTAGACATGTCAATTTATGAGTAACTTTTTCACCACACAGATGTCCTCAAAATTTTATTCTAGGAATTAATAGGACATATCAATCCAAAAAAACATCTCCGTGTACTTTTTTTCATCACTCTATCTTGATAACATATTCCTATTCATCTTCTCACTATTGCTTGGGTTTCTCATTATTTATACCATTAGCCTATTAGTGACTGACTAAATTTGATGACAAATTTAGCACAATTGAGCACTATTACCAATATAAAAAACACAAATTACATCAACTATGATCCTCAATATTCAAATTTCATCAATTTTCAAACTTTTTCTAAAACAAATTTTTATAGCTACAGTAACTTATTTAGAAACAAGCATGTATCTTTATTGTCTCCCAAAAATAACAGTCATTTTTGGAACAAAATTTGAATTATTTTGGTTCTAAAAACCAAAATAATATATTCCATTTTCAAATTTTGCCTTAGATATTCAAATTTCTCATTTTTAGAGCTTCTCATAAATCTACGGACTCTACAAGGTTAAATCTATGGACTCTGCAGGCTTGAATCTACGGACTCTGCAGGCTTGAATCTACGGACTCAGTAGGAAGAAAAATCTATATACTCTATAGGAAAAGGAAAATCTATGGACTCTGCAGGTGGTTTTCAGTCAAAAGAATTGATTTTTAACATTTGTTCATTTTTTGGGATTGGTTCAAAGTTTTGGTTCAATTAAAAATCTTCATCAGCAAGCATCTGAATACAAAAGGAGACCTAAATCATTGAACCATTAAACCAATTTGGTTCAAAGGTTCAACCAGTTCAAAGTTCAACAAGTTCAATGTCGTTGGCAAAAGTTAAGTGCTTCATAAAGGTTCAAAGTTTAGTCACTTCAATAGGTTCATCAGCTTCCAAACATTTGGTCAAATCAAAATGACTTGAACCATTAAACCATTGAACCAATTGGGTTCAAAGGTTCAACGGGTTCAAAGGTTCAACAGTCAGTTCAACCAAAGGAACAGTTCAATCGCTTAATTCAACCAAGTAGTTTAATGATTGATTTCACTCAAATGGTGCATTTCCTTTATTTCAGTGTCTTTTGGTTCAATCATTTGGTTTTTCAATCGGTTCAAGGCTTTCGTTGAACCATTGAACTAGATTTTTGGTTAAACGTCTTGGTTCAACGAAAAGGTTCAACAGCAGGTTTATCACTTTTTGGTTCAAAAGGCACTTGGCATGCTTCATTGAACCATTAAACTAGTTCAATAGATAGGTTCAATTAAATGGTTCAACTCTTGATTCAAAGGTAAGTACAAATATTTGGTTCAATGCTTGGTTTATAGGCCTGTTTTATTCATTGAACCATCGGCTTGAACCATTGGCTTGAACCATTTTTGATTCAAAGCCTTGGTTAAACCGATTAGTTTAATGTATTGGTTTAATGGTAAAAAGTGCATTCAATGGTTCGTTGGTTGTTTACTTCAAAGGCTTGGCACGCTTCATTGAACCTTTGAACCGGTTCAACAAATGGTTCATCGACTAAGTTCAAAGGGACGGTTCAATGCTAAAGAACTTTTTCAAAGGACAAGTGCCCTTGTGGAGGACACTTCATTGATCAAAGCACCCTTCAGCTTGTTCAAAGACTTGTTTAAATCCTAGGGGAATTTTCCCCAAACTTTTTGTCCATGAGAATTTTCCCCAGGGAAAATGTCTGTAGGAAACGTTTAAAGGGAATGGCCCGAGGAAAAACCCAGGGGAAATTTGTGAAGGGCCAATGAAGGACCCCGAAGGGCAGGTGCCCTTGCAGGTAACTCTTAACCATTAATTTGAGGATACTTCCTAAAGCTAAAGGATCATTTCTCAAGGCCCGAAAGGGCAAAGTCCAATCTAGAAAAGTGCCAAGTAGAAAGCCAAAAGAAGACCAAGCGGTGACACGCTTGAACACATCAAATTCAACACAGTCAACTAGCCATTAGAAACATAGTGATGGGCACATGAACATCAAATTGAAGACAACAAAATAACTGTTTATCCTTTAAACATATAGAACAAAATACATTCACAATTTTCAAGGCCAAGACCAGCAGAAAGTGGGGAAGGAACAACATAGCAAGCTGAATCCAGGACCTGATTTAATTAATTAGAAAGGGAGGAACAATGAAGTTAAGATCAGACCACCAGGTAGACATTAAAAGTTGTAAAACTTTCAATTACATGACTTATCTATCTACATTAAGGAGATCAAATGGGTAAAAGGCCCCAAAGTTCCAGCTTGTCTTCCTAACATTTCCCAATGCATCATGATGTATTACTATTCTCGAGTCCTTCTTGAAAGTGGCTATATAAGGGACTTCCTATCATTGTAAAATCATCTTCTTTTTGATAATCTAAATGAAACTCTACCAAAATTGAGAGGCATCATTGAGACTTTGTGCTCAGTATGTTTATCATATTTTGTTAATGAAAACAAGGGACTTTTTTAGACTTTGTGTTGTGATATCTTGTTTATTTCATTGATCTAATAAGTAGGATTAGTAAATTTGTCAAGTAGGTGTCATGAAGAATCAACTGTGGAGAGACTTTGTGCCCCCATAGCTACCTTCAGTGTGTTTGTTTTTTCATTGCTGTGTAAAGAACTTCAAAAATACTTTGAGCTTTCATTGTTCTTCGTATATCACTCTTGAGTATTCCATGTGCAAACTTTGTGTTATGTCTTGATTTGTTGGTTACCATACTTTAGTCATATTCTACTTTTATTTCCAGGAGTATTATTGTGGTTGGTTGAATAGTTCTTCTGAAAGAAGAGGAGTGTTGTCTATCACTCTCTTGAGTTCTTCCTTTGTTTTGTATACATCATCTCTGAAGAAAGAGAGATGGATGTCTGGTCCTACCCTTGAGTATTATTTTATTTTCATATATATACATAGCATATCCATAGGGAACCTCCCTTTAATGAGAGGAGAGAACAGTCTCCTTCTGATGTGATAAATTTACACATTAGGATGACTAATCTTCTTTCTTTGGCTAATAAGACCTATTTTGTTTGCCAGTATGTTGATAGACAAAATATTCAACCAACAATCTTCACATTTTTTCTCTCCTCTCTCTAACCACCACCACCTATAGGTACCTAGGAGAGTTAAATACAATATACAAACACTTAATTAATAATTTAAAACCATATTTATCACTTTTGAACAACATCTTCAACATCGGGTCCTTATTAAGGTTCTAAGAGGGTTTAAACTTGTTTCGATTCTTAACAAATATTCATAAAGCATAACCCATAAAATTGAAAACTAATGCCTAGAATTTTGATCTGGGGCCCTTCCCCATCTACCATGAATATCTTATGTTCCCATGTAGAGTTTTTATGAGCGAATTATCATAATAAAATCCTTCTCAAGTTGAGAACCCTTCATTTTGTGCACTCGAGAGACCTAAAAACAACTTTTTCATGCCTTGTCCTTCATGTTATGACCTTAAACTACATGAACACACTTGAAAAAACAAAACTCACCTCAAAATATTCTTATAAATTATCAACCACTCTAAAAATTGATCATGACCCCTCATTAGGCCATACTCTCTCTCTCTTTACTCTCTAGACCTTGACATTTAAACCACATTAGGCCTTAGAACTAACCTTCATGCCTCTTTCCATGTGATCTCCACTTAAATAATATATTAAATAAACATTTCTCATGATTATACACATCCATGTATCCTTTACATGAGTTGAAAATAAACCATTATACCTTATTAGGTCAGGTAAGACCTAGAAGTGGCCTAGTTTTAGACTTGATTTGTAGGTCCTAACCCTATAGGCTCACCCTGAGACTCTCATTATTCATCCAATAATTCACATACATGATCAAACAACCTCATTAAACCACTCATTCTTGTGTGCACTCATCTCATGAATCCATCATACTCATTCCTTCTCACTAGGCTTTTGAAGCACTTTATACTCAAGAACTAGTACTCAAATAGGATTTTCTTAATGAGATCAAACGAGATCACTCTTTTGATATCACTCTCACATCACTAAAACAATATCTTTATAATAAATATGCTCTCATGACCTTATTTAGACCTAGAGCCTTATAACCATGCTTCAATTCTCAACTTTACCATCAGACCTCTTTGTGACAACACTAACAACATCAAGCTGACTTGAACCATGACATTGACCTTGACATCAATCACTAGAAGATAAAATAGTTTTCCTTAAAATTCTCTCTTTTCACATGGATTCCTTGTCACATCAAGTACATAGGCTCATACCTCAAATACCACTCAACATGCATCTTCACCAGATGAACCTTGACATCAATGACAACACTTCTCCACAAACTCCCCCTTTGTTATTGATGGAAAACATTCTTCAAATTGATCACTCTTATCTCCCCAAATCTTGTCAATCACCCTTCTTGAAAATTTTCCCCCTTTGACATTAATGATAAAGGGTCATAAATACTACAAATTTTGGAACCACTCATTCTCCTTCTTTTGTAAATACTCCTAGAAATACCAAGCTATCCCTTTGACTTCACAGCCTAAGATCACCAAATGAATCAATAGAATTATCAAACCATCTACAACACAAGTCATGCTCAACTACCAACTGATACAAACATAGAATAACTCAAATATCTCCCCCTTAAACCAAGCATCCATCATGCTTTTTATAGTTGAAGAGTGTCTCCATGAACCTAATGGAGTCATCCTTTTTCATAGGGAATTAAAATAATATGAACTTAGGATATTCTTAGATCTCCATGCTCTCATAATATTGAATATCCTTCAAGATCCTTTTGGGCTTGATTTGTCTCTTTTCCTTGACCTCTTCATCATCCTTATGGTCAATAATCTAAGTTGATAATGAACATTCCTGACTTGATTTCACATCTGAAGTGTGCTCTATTGATGATGTAAATTATAATATATATATAGATAACATTCAAAAATAATTTGAATCTAACAAAGGTTAATCTTTCCATAATTTTTGAATGAATAAGGCAAACTAGTGATTGAAGTATTGTTAGATTTAGATAATTCTTTAATGTTATCTGGATATATATATATATATATATTATAATTTACATCATCAATAGAGCACACTTCAAATGTGAAATCAAGTCAAGAATGTTCATTATCAACTTAGATTTGAATCATTTCATCATCAATAGAGCACACTTCAGATGTAATTTTCTCCTATCACAAAGGTTAAATTATAATCATACCAGTCTAATCATGGGGTTTTAAAGGTTTGATAATGATCCTAAAGATATGAGGGGTTTTTTATAAGTTATAGGAAATAATCAATAAATCATCAAATGTAACATATTTCATTATGACAATCATAAATCTACTTTATCAAGTCATGAATCAATTGAGATAAGAATCTATAATCTATTCTATCTAATAGACAAAACTTATGAATTAGATAATCCCTTGAAGAATAAAAATCTGATTTAGTAAATATATTCCAAGTAATATCTTACTTTTGCTACAATATTTTTAAGTAACCTCAAAAATGATAAATCAAAAATATATGTAAATAGATTTAAGATAAGATAAAATATATTCAAACATGTAAAATAAACAAAATAGACACAACAAACAATAGCTGATGATCTAGCCAAAATAAAAGAGAACATAAAACAACTATGCTAAGAAAGGATAATAAACTACTTAGATAATTAAGTCTACACTACGAAGCAACCTTAAATAAGAAAAAAACTAAAGACTAAAAATATTGAATAAACTAATTTAAGACTAAACATAGACTCAAATTATTCTAACTATATATAAATCAACTAATTAATAAAGAAGTAACAAGTCTAATACTAAATAGAAATAAAACTATAATCTAAAATCTAAGCAGGTTTAGAATCCAATCTAAGATTGAGACTAACCACTAACAAGAACTCTAAAATAGAAATTAAAATCTATAACAAAAATATAAGAAACAACCAATCAAAATAAAAATTTATTTGAATTATCTAAACTAGGAAAGAATAAAGTAATTAATCTAAGAAACTAATTAAAGGAAATAGATACAAGGCAAAAAAAACTGAATAGATAAAGATAAATATAAACTAATGAACTAAAATCAAACTAAATTAATAAAAGATAAAACTATATTAAATAAAATTAATAAAAATATAATATAAACATGTGAGTCTCAAAGGAGAGTCCTCTTAGTAGGAATGATATATTTTATTGAGAAAACCAACATCTTTCTTTACAATAACTTGAGAGATAACTTTTATAACCAAAAAAAATCAATGAGATGTCTCCAAATATAAAAATGTTCATCATTATTCATGTTGAATACTTATATTTTATACATAGGACTGCAAATAGCAAACTTCAGATAATATATCATAAATGATAATAAAAATTGGATATACCTATGTTACCTAAATAATTACTCAACCATCAGATAAAGTACCATTGGTTCTATCTAAAAAAGTCATGCTATCTCAAAGAATTTGCATAGAAAAGAGAAAAATAAGTGATTGACTTCACAAAATGTATAAGTTTTCAGTACATATTGTTCTTATATCTTCAAATGAATCCTTGATCTCTTTTTGTGCCTTCAATTTTATTTGAAATAATTTGCAACTTTTAGTTAATTATTAGTTTAAGTTAACTAATTGACTTTAAAAATTCAATTAATTACAAATAGTTATTAGTTAAGGATAGGTTTAATTAAGACTTAAAAGTCTTAATAGATCAAGTATTTGATTATAGATTGAGTACTAATCTAAATGGGTGGGGACCCTCACCAATTAATAATAAATAGAATACATATATCAATCATAAAATAAATAAGTCAAATATTAATAAATTCTATTTATAGTAAAACATAATGTACGTTTAAAATTAACTTAGGCATATATATATATATATATATATATATATATATGAATGTTATCTAGATAGACTTTTTATTTTTCTATTTAACTTTGTTTGGCAGAATAGTTTTACTTTCAAACTTGATATTTTGGTTGGTAGTTTGATACATAACTTTTAGAGTTTTTGATAAATTTGGGAAGTATAGTAGACTGAATTTTTAATATATATATAACACATTCATTGTATTCCATTTCCATTACAATGAAATGCACTAATTTCATTCCAGAATATATATATATATATATATATATATATATATATATATATATATATATATATATATTGGAATGAAATTAGTGCAGTTCCTTGTAATGGAAATGGAATACAATGAATGTGTTAATGAATAAGGCAAACTAGTGATTGAAGTATTGTTAGATTCAGATAATTTTTGAATGTTATCTGGATATATATATATATATAACATTCAAAAATTATCTGAATCTAACAATACTTCAATCACTAGTTTGCCTTATTCATTAACACATTCATTGTATTCCATTTCCATTACAAGGAACTGCACTAATTTCATTACAGAATCACTCATATTATCATTAATTTCAAACTTGATCCAATTAAGAACTCAGACCTCAACTGGTGAATCTATAGCATTCTGGATATCTGACCTTTTATCTAAAGTGGAAGGATGATTCTCAATCATACATTTTCTACCTACTGAAATAAGTTTCTTTGGACTCAATTTCTTAGATACTATGATGGGTTCACTTATGAGATTTCAAACCTAACTTTTTACATTTCATAATAGGCTTTGTATAGGGATAAGAAGGCTCATTTGAAACTAAAGGAATGGAAAGATTCACATAATTCTTGGCATGAACTGTATCAATATCAAGCTGGGTGACTTTATTGGTAGGAAGAAGATCACAATAGGTTTAACTCTTTCATGAACAAGATTGGGAAGTTGAATTAGTAAATGTTATGGGATATGTTCCAAGTAGTGGGAAGAACTAATTTGTGAGGGAGTTCTAGCACTGAACCTACATGCATAAAATCTCCTATTTTCCCTATTAACTAGATTGAAAGGTAAATTATTTAGGACATTATGAAATTCAAAATCTATGGCATCAAAATGGAAAGATAGCCTAGTACCTCTATAGAACCTTGGACCAAATCTTCTGGCATGGAAACCACCCCTAGGGATATTCTTATTAAAGTTTTGTAAGCTTACATTATTATCAAAATTTTGTCCCAAACCTTTGTCATGATTTCTCCTAGTTAACTCAGGTTGATCCCATATAGACATTTTAACAATCTAAAATATAATCAAAATTGATGACTAAAAATCAACAAATGTCCATTTAAAATAAAACAAAACTGAATATCCAAAACACAATCATATATCAAAACTTTGAACTGAATTATCTTTACAAGCTAAAAATGTTCTAGCTTCATCCAATACCATCTGAGCTCTAAAATAAATTTATAATGTCATAATTTTATTTTATAAATATTTTGATAGCTTTATGAATTTTCTATCTTCAACAAAAATCTAAAATAAGAAGCATAGATTTTCATTTTTGAAACTCTTCAATAAAATATCTTATCTGAAGTTTAATTCACTATTTGAAAATAATTTTACATACATATTATGTAAAATTTCCAAAAGATTTTTCCACAAAGAGAGTTTCAATACCATAAATAGAATATTTTCACCTATTTTAGCTTTAAAGTGTTATTATTTTGATATCAATTCTCAAGATAAGTCTGAACACTTCAATACTAAGATGTAAAATGAAAAGTACTTTCATAGTTTTAGAATGTAATCCACTATAAACCAATATATCTTTCAAAATATTTGAAACTAAAACTGATGCCCAAAATTCATAAACTCAATAATCAAATATAGTTACCTTTATATACTTTAAAATCTTTCCTTATAACCTTTTTATATTATGACTGACCATAATATTCAAACTTCTCTTTATAAAAAACCATCCTACTAGTTTCAAAATAAATAAATAAATAAATTTGTTTCTATAGAAACCCACATCTATGAATTTTAATGGCAACTAAACTCAAGAAATAAATACCTTTGAAACATTTTTAAAATAAGTACAACAATCATAATAAATGACTTGAACATTAATATCTCGTGCATACACATTTTCTCTTTCCATTCAGGCTCTCATCATAATTCAACAAAAACCTTAAATGCACAATTATGGATTTGAAATAAAAACTGAAACACCATATACCTCCAAAGATAGTGAGCTTTCCAAATCTCAAAATTTAAGCATAAGCTGGGCAAATATTCTCATATTTAGAACTTGACAGTCACATTTATAACATGCATGCAAAAATATATAGATAGAAAACCCTTTGGAAACTAAAAGAAGCTATAGCCAAATATATATATTACATGTTTGATAAACTTTGAAACCACTTCCTTAAAACCACTCAATATCCTATGGAGTATACATGTAGGTTGTATCTTACATAACTGTAAAACAATAATGAAATGTTTTTACTGCACACATTTTTGAACAACACTAAACTGAAACGGCATACTAAAACACCATAACCATTTTTATGAATTCATAAATAATAAAATGACTAAAAATTATCATATATCTACTTGAAATAAGAAATCAACACATGTATTTGTGAACTGGCATAATATATCAAAACTAGAACTAGATTTCATCAAATATTCATGCATGAAAAAGATTGAAATATCATTTATTCTTCAAATATTCATGTAAACTAGAATTTATTTATTTTTTGCAACTGAAATAATTTTAGAATCATCATAAATATTTTCTAAACTCATTCAAAATATATAAATCATACCTGGTAATGCACCCTTTAAATTTTTTTGCTTGAAACCTCAAACTCTTCTTTTTGTACCACAAAAATCCAACTAACTAGAGTTTCACTTCCATAGCAAATCTTTCCAAAATGACCACATACCAAGAAAAACAACCTACTTGTATTCACCACCATCCATCATAACTAATTCAACCATATGCTTTCTTCTTATTAGTTTGCTTCAATCAATATGTACTTAGCAACTTTGCTAACTTAAATATCGACACAATCAAATTTAGTCATTACTAAATCATCATACTAAGCCACTACTGACCTCTGCCATTTGAGGCTAGCATGATCTACATTAACTCTTTATTGTTACTAAATTTTGATGCTTTGGAATTGTGCATGTATTAAATGCCTATGCCAACTCACCATGCCATAGTTATATGAATATTCCTTTCCAACCATCTAATGAATTTTTGAAATAACATCATAAAACTTAGGGAAATAAATATATTTTACAATGAAACCTTAAACCTTTATAAACAATCGAAACCCTAAGACTTAAATCCAATCATGATTCTAAGATCTTAGTAATGTTATACAAGACTTAAGGTAAATAAGCCTAAGGTAGGTTTTCAGAATCAAGTTATCACCTTGGATATTAGGCTTAGGATAATTATTAATTAAGATCTTATCAAAATAGGATATGAAATTAATCACTTAAAATATAAGACTTCCTTTATATTTTTACAATTGATTGAATCAAACAACAAATCAACTTCAATACCAATAATTTTGAATATCCATTGTATCACAAAAATTAAAATGAGCATCTAATTGGATCTGTGTCTTCATAAAATATTTTTAACAAGGAAATATATTGCTTCTTCAAGTATATTATTTTTAAACTATGATAATCATCTATGTACTCTCATTATCTATTTCAAACCAAGAATCACATTATTCAAGTATGCCAAATCATCACCATAGACTATTCAATTGATCAAATTGAAAGTATATTCCAGAAGCTACTATGATAACCCATGTTATCAAGATCAAATATATATATATATATATATATATATCAAATGTATTTACTTCAAACATTTGAAACCATTATAAACTAAAAAAGTTGAGTTGTAATCTGAATAATTATTCTAAGAAGCAAAATGATTGATCAAATATATATAAAGTGATATATAGATGCACATTTTATTCATTAACCCACTATGATTTTCAAAACCATTCAAATATAAACATGAATTCATTAACCTATCATCATCACTTAATAATTGAAAATATGCATTCAAATATACTACTAATTGACCAAGTCCCTGACATAGTTTTAAATTTCATGACTAATTCATTTTTATGGTAAAAAAGTATTAATTTTGAAAAATTAAAGGGGGTGTGAAAAATAGGCATAACACTAGTAACCTTGTTATTCAATTTTATGTAATGGAATTGAGTAGTAACAAATTTCATATTGATAAAGACATAATCTTGAGAGTGTGATCTAGATAAATCATTTCTCAAGTAGTTAAGTGCAAACCTCTAAAATAATGAATTTTAGCAAGGGATGGATTGTTCGACTAGCATGGCACAAATAAAGGTAATGATATAATAAAGAAGTTTGAGATAGATGCACAAACTAATAAAAACACCCTAAGTATAAAATCTAAAATGATGTAAATATTTTAACAACTAAATACAACTTAGCATATTATTCATTTATTACAAAAAAACTAAATTTGTAAAAGTAACTTCTGTAAATAATTAATACTTATAACAAATATTTATCCTCCTTGTACTCTTATTTCATAATATGACACTTCTCCATTTTTAACCATTGATATTTTCAAAAGTATAGTATAGTAAGACAAAATAACCACCAAAATAAAAATAGCAAACTAAAAAGAAAGCAAAAAAAAAGAAATGAACAATAGAAAAGTAGTTAATCATGAAACAACTTCAAATGATGGTCGTTAACAAAGTAACTTAGATAATTTACTTCAATATATTTAAAATAAAAATCATTATTTTCAAGTACAGTGGCTATTATATAAGGACCAAGCCATAATGAATCAAATTTGTGATGTTTACCAAGATTTACATGTGCTTTATCCTAATTTAATACTAAATATTTAATATTAAACTTGTTATTAGAAACCTTTTTATCAAAAAACTTCTTTAATTTTTGTTTAGCTCTTTCTAATTTATGAAATGTTGTTTTAGATTCATCAAGAGCTATTAAATCATGATATCTTTTTTCAGTTAAATTTGTATCTTTAGCTACATGCAATCTTAGTTGAAGAAATATGAAGTTTTATTGGTAAGTTGGCCTCAAATCCATATGCTAACATGAAAGGTGAATAACCAATTACTACCATAATAATATTCTTTTCATCCCATATAGCTTCAAAAAAATTCAGATGTGAATCTCTTTTATTATCACAAACTAATTTCTTCATAATTAAGATCAAATTTTTATTCATGGACTCAGCTTGTTCATTACTTTGAGGATAATACATAGATGAATGACTAGATATAATAAATTACTTTCCTAAAAAAATTAAAAATTAATTAGAAATAAATTGAGGTCCATTATCAAAAATAATTTCATAAGGGACTCTAAATCTAGAAAAAAATTGATTTTTTAAAAATGAGATTACTTCACTTGTTAACAAATCCTTAAGTGCTTTAGCCTCAGGCCACTTAGTGAAATAATTTGTAGCTATTAGAATATATCTATGACCTATATATGAAGGTGGGTGAATATCTAAAATAAATTCAATGCCCCATTTTATGAAAAAACATTCAAAAATAATAGGATTTAAAGGCATTATTGGCAATTTATCTCTTCCAACAAATAATTGACATCGCCCGCAAAAATGAACTAACTTATAAGCATATTGAAATAGAGTAAGACAATAATAACCTACTCTTAAAATATTATAAGTATTTATTCTATCATCATAATGTCCACCATAGTTTCCTTCATGACAGTATCTAAGAACCATTTGTGCTTGATCATGTGTAAGACATCTCAACAAAACTCCATCTCTATTTTGATAAAATAGAAAAATTTCTAACAAACAAACATTTAAAACCTTTAATATTAAATAATGTATATGATTTTTATTTAAATTATTAAGACAAGCATAATTTTGAAAATAATAAACTAAATTATACCAATCATCTTCAGCCAACAAACAATCTCATTCATTCATTTCAAGACCAAACTTAAAATTCTTTAAAAAATCAGAAATATTCATGGTTTGTAAATGTGGCTTTGCATTTAACTTATAGTCAACTGAAAAAACTAAAACATAAATATACGAAAAAACATTTTCAGCTAAGTATTTTTTTAATTCATTGCCCTTAATTGTTTTGAAAGTTTTGAATTCAAGATCAAACTCTTGAATGCATAAAATCCACTTAGCAAGCCTTCCTTGAATAGTTGGTTATTTTAAAATATAAGATACAACAAGCACATTATATCACACAAAAACTTTGTTTTCCATTAAAAAATAATGAAAATTAAAAAAAGAAACTAATGAAAAAATGAATTTCTCAATAAGGGGATACCTAGTTTTTGCATCTTTCAAAACTTGACCCATATAAATGATTGGTTTCTAGTCATTATTTTCAAATTCTTGAGTTATTATAGTTTTAATATCCTATGTAGTAGCATTAACATAAAGAATGAATGTTTTATTTGAATTAGTTTTAACAAGAACTAGAGCACTTGCAATGTCATCTTTAACACAATTAAAAGCTAAATCAACACCTTGTTTAGCATGGGATATACTAAGAGGGGGGGTGAATCAGTATATCATAAATCTTATAAACTTTCTCTTAATCAAATTCCACTTAAACATACATTCAAATTATGCAATAAAACTAAAAAAATAAACACCACACAAGATAGAGAGAGATCAAATTTAACATGGAAACCCAATGTGGGAAAAACCATGGAGAATAATCTCAACTATTTGAATGAGCACCAACTCAAACTACAATATTGGCAAGCAAAAACTTGTAGGAACACCAACCCCTTTGTTGAGCACCAACACAACAACTATTCATGAGCACCAACCCACAAGAGTACCAACCTCTTTATTGAGCACCAACATAGAAACTATTCATGAGCACCAACCCACAAGAGCACCAACCCCTTTACTGAGCACCAACACAACTATTCATGAGCACCAACCCACAGGAGCACTAACCCCTTTACTGAGCACCAACATAGCAACTATTCATGAGCACCAACCCATAAGAGCACCAACCCCTTTTGTGTATACCACACAACTATCTCTCAATGTTAATATCTCAACAAATGATAGTTCATTACAATATTCCTTTCCTCTCTCTCCTCTACTCTTATAAGCTAGATATAACAATTACAAATCATACTCTATCTCCCATATTACAAATGGCTTCTCAAGCCTTTATTTATAGCTTTCCAAATGACCTTTGGCCTTCACCCTTTGTGACCCTTCAATCCTCATGGAAAATGGTCCCAAACTTGTATGACCCTTCATATCCTTGCATTTAAAAAGTCATATGGTGACCCTTCATAAGAAAAAGTATCCTTTCCTCTTTTGTCTTTATCTTAGTGACTTTTCGTATTCCTCAAATTGTCCCTTCATGAGAAATTGTGCCCTTCCTCTTTTGTCTTCACTTGGTGACTCTTGGAATTCCTTGAGATGAATCTTCATGGGAAATTGCATCCCATTCTTCTTTTATCTTTACCCCATGACTCTTTGACTTCTCCATGTGCCATTCATTTGACTTTATGCAACCAAAAATATATTCATTAATATTAAATAAATATTAACACACGTTATCCAAGATATTACTATTAAAAACATCATTAAATGCAATGGGAACTTTATCACCAATAATGCTAGACTTTTGACATCAATGACAATATTTTCAACAATCTCCCCCTTTGTCATTGATGATAACCTCAATCCTGAAACCACCACATCCTAAAACTTGCACATACTGTCATCTAAAAAACATACAATAACTCCCCCTTATTATAACAACCTGTACCTATTCCTTATACCTATTTCTACACCTGTACCTATACCTATTATTCTCCCCCTTTGACATCAATGGCAAAGGGCCTACCTAGAGATAACACTTAGCTCCCCCTCAACTGATGTTGAACCTCAATGGTAGGAATTAAAAGAAGTTACTCCCAACTTCTCTCATAGATACTCAAATGTATCTTTTGGTAGTGCCTTTGTGAAAATATCTACAATATACTCTGCAGTACTGATATATTCCATTTTAACCTATTGATCTATAATATGCTCTCTCAAGAAGTGATATCTAATGGGAATATGTTTTGTTCTTGAATGCATCACTAGATTCTTCAAAATATTTATAGCACTTGTGTTATCATAAAAAATAGAAATAGGTTCATCATACTTTACCTTGATATCTTCCAAAGTTTGCTTCATCTAAGGCACTTGAGTACAACACAATATTGCTATAATATATTTTGCTTCGGCTATAAAAAGTGATACTGAATTCTTCTTCTTGCTTAGCCATGATACTAAGCTATCACCAAGGAAGAAAGCTCCTCCACTTGTACTCATTCTGTCATCCAAGTACCCTACCCAATCTGAATCTGTATAAGTAACTAAAGTGAAATTTCTACTTGTGGGATATCATAATCCATAATCCAATGTCCCCTTGATATATCTAAATATTCTCTTCACCAACTGAACATGACTATCTTTCGGAGATGACTAATATCTTGCAACCATACCTATTACATGCATGATGTCTGGGCTCAATGCTATCAAACATAAAAGACTACCAATCATAGATCTATACAAATATTGATCTATAATAGGCTAATCTTCATCCTTGCTCACCTTATTTCTTATACACATAGGTGTGCCAATTGGTGCACAATCCTCAAAATCAAATTTATTCAACATTTCCTTGGCATATTTAATTTGAGATATGAAAATTCCTTTATTTGATTGAAATATTTTCAATCCTAAGAAAAATGATAATTCTCCAAGCATAGACATATCAAATTCTTTTTGCATTCTATTAGAAAATTCTTTTGTCATCTTTCAATATTTCCTCTAAAAATGATATCATCAACATATACCACAATAATCAATTGATCCTCACCTTCTATTTTAATGTAGATATTATTATCAGCAAATCCTCTCTTGAAACCTTGATCTTGCAGGTACTTATCAAGTCTTGCATACCAACCTCTAGGAGCTTGTTTCAATCCATACAATACTTTATTTAATCTACATACATGGTTACTAATATTTGAGAGAATAAATCCCTCAAGCTACTCAATGTATACCTCTTCTTCAAGATTCCCATTTAGGAAGGTAGATTTGACATCCATCTGAAACACTTTAAAAATTTTAAACACTGCATATGTAAGAAACATTCTAATAGCCTCTAACCTTGATACTAGTGTAAAAGTTTGTTCAAAATATATTCCCTCAATTTAATCATATCCTTTACATACTAATCTTACTTATTTCTAGTCACTTCTCCATTTTCATTCAACTTATTTCTATAAACCCATTTTATGCCTATCACATTATGATCTTTTAGTCTAAGCACTAATTCCCAAGTATCATTCTTTTATATTTGATTTAATTCTTCATCAATATCCTTAACCCAATGTTTATTATGTCTAGCTTATGAAAAAGTTCTAGGCTGAATTTTGGATAACAAAGAGAAATTAACTTGCTCAGATTCACTTATTAATCATTCTTCTAGTGTGAATTCCTTCATTTATGTCCTTGATGACGTCACTTTCATTATGATTTATATGAATATTTAGATGGAGTTTTGGTTCCCTTTTTCTCCTTCTCTTGATCTTCATTTGATTCTTCAAAACCTTCCTCTTCAATGATTTTAGGAGTGTCTATTGGATCACTAATTCTTTGTGTTCCATCTTCTTCTATCCTAACACTTGCACTTTCAACAATTTTCTTGGTTATTTTTTTATAACATTTATAAGCTTTACTTTTGAAATAATAACCAAGAAGTATACCTTCATCTACTCTAGATTCAAATTTACCAAGTTTTTCATCAATTTTCTTTATGAAGCATCTGCTACTGAAAATTTTAAAATAATTAACTATTGCTAATTTGTCTTTCCATAGATCATAAGGAGTCTTGTCACTATTGACTCTCAATAATACTCTATTTTGAATATGCACTATTATAGTAACCACCTCTCTCCAATATTTATCTGCTATCTTAGATTCATTTAGCATTGTCCTTGCCATCTCTTGAACTATTCTATTTTTTTGTTCAACTAATCCATTTTGATGTGGAGTTATAGATGTTGAATAATGTCTCTTTATTCCATGATCTTCACAAAAATAATTAAATTGATCTAACATGAATTATCCTCCTTGATCTGATCTTAGACACTTAATCTTCAAACTAGTTTCATTCTCAATTAATGCTTTGAAAGCTTTGAAATGTCTAAGAGCTTCTAATTTTTTCTTTAAAAATATTACCCAAGTCATACGTGAAAAATCATCAATAAGCAACATGAAATATTTCTCACCTTGAGTACTTTGAGTCCTCATAGGTCCACATAGCTCATTGTGAACAAGCTCTAACATCTGAGTGGTCGAGTACTCTTTTGTTTTGAACCACCTTCTAGCCTGTTTCCCATGCTGACAAGGTTCACAAAGTGTGTCAGATGGCCTTGTAATCTTTGGAAGATTTATGACTACTTGATTTTTGCTAATGTTGACAAGATTTTCAAAATTTATGTGTCCCATTCTCCTATGCCATAGCCAACTTTCTTCAATCTGACTCAAACAACATCTTTGACTTTTGATGTCTAATAGCATATACAAGTTATTTCTTGTTCTTTGAGCATTTGCAATCAATACATCTGAATCTTTTTTTCTAATTTCACAACCTTCTACATAAAAATTTAGTGTGTTCCCCTAATCACATATTTGAATTACACTCAAATTATTATGCTTAAGACCTTCTACATATAAAACATTTTTAGTTTTAGTTCTACCATTGTCCAAACTTAGTGGACCTTTTGTAGTAATTTTGGAAGTGTTATTATCTCTAAATTTCATTGTGCCACCATTGATATTCTTCAAGGTTATGAAATTGATCTTGTCTCCTATCATGTGCTTCAAACATCCACTATCAATGAACCATGGATTTCCTTCATTTCTTGCATGCAATGTTGTCTACACCAACATAGATTTTTCAGGTTGTTTCTTTTGCCAAGAACCTATCTAAACTTTCTTGTTAATGAATGGAGCCTTGAAACTCTGGTCCTTTTTGACTGACTCAAAAACTTTTCTATAGTACCAAGCTATGTGTCTAAATTTGTTGCACTTATAACATATTATGGCCTCTTCATCAAAGCTTGATAGAGGAGCAAAAGAGTTGTAGATTCTGTTTGACTCTACATGACTTTCCTTCTCCTTATTTCTAAAATTGTTATCTCTTTTTTGAAATTCTAACTTTTTGTGACCATATCCATTATAGTAAAAATAGTAACCATAAAAATAGGACCTATTTGTGTATCTCTGACCTGATTGCCTTTTGTATCTTTGTTCCCTCCAGCCTTCTCTGTTTGAGATGTCCTATGTATTCTCCACTCCTTCCCTTTTTGTTTTCTCTTTTGTAAGAGCTTCAGCATAGCTCTTTTTATTTTCATATCTAATATCTATCTTATCTGATTTTTTGTTTTGGCTTTCTAATATTTTATTCAACATATTAGTGTTATTCTCAAATTTTGAATCATTGGCTACTCTATCATTGATTGCTTTATTTATTTTATCAAGATCTGCTTTTAAAGAAGCAATTTCAATAACATACCTTTCACATTATTTACTTACTATTTGTAACTGTGCCATTAGATCTTCTTCATTCTTCTTGGCTTCTTCAAAGTGTGCTTATAGATCTTTAATTATTTCCTTTGACTCCTTTTCATTTTTCTTGATCTAGCACTTTAATCTTTGATTCTTCTTCTTAATATATTTTAACACTTCTAAGGCACAAATGAGTTCTCTTTCCAGATTTACTTTGGCTTCATCCTATTCTTCTTCTTGATCATCTATACTTTTGCTTATAGAGGCATCTTCATGTATGGCCATGAATATAATCTCTTCTTCTTTTGATTTCAAACTTGAATTTGCAACCTCTAGTTGATTCTTAAGATCCTAAATAAATATATTATTTTATTTTGATTCTATATCCAACTTAGAATCCAAGATATACACCTTTTATTTAATATCCTCAATCACATATTTCAACTCTTTATTCTCCTTCTTTAGCTGCAAAACTTTTTCAAGAGGAACCTGCTCTGATACCAATTGTTAAGCATGGAATATACTGAGAGGGGGGGTGAATCAGTATATCATAAATCTTATAAACTTTTCCTTAATCAAATTCCACTTAAACATACATTCAAGATATGAAATAAAACTAAAATAATAAACACCACACAAGATAGAAAGAGACACCAAATTTAACATGGAATCCCAATGTGGGAAAAACCATGGAAAACAATCTCAAGTATATGAATGAGCACCAACTCAAACTATAATATTTTCAAGCACTAACTTGTAGGAGCACTAACCCCTTTGTTGAGCACCAACACAAAAACTATTTATGAGCACCAACCCATAGGAGCACCATCCCCTTTGTTGAGAACCAACACAACAACTATTCATGAGCACCAACCCATAAGAACACCAACCCCTTTGTTGAGCACCAACACAACAACTATTCATGAGCACCAACCCATAAGAACACCAACCTTTTTACTGAGCACCAACATAGCAACTATTCATGAGCACCAACCCATAAGAGCACCAACCCCTTTTATGTATACTATATCAGAGGATTTTCTAAGGTCCAAATAACGAGGATGCACGAGTCATGGTTGCACAAGACAAAGCAAGTGAATACCACAAAATTCTAAAATAAATGAAATCAAACAAGAGACAATTTGGAGAAAAGCCAATATTCCATTAACTTAAGATGGAAAAAGTGAATAATACATATAAGAGAGCATGTAAATAACTCCTCCACAAAAGGTGGTCAAAGCACCCCAAGAATAGACTGTAACTCCTCCATGAAAGGTGGTGACAAGGTGCTAAGAATAGAGAAGTGACTCCCATACCTAGAATAGTTGGTCAAAAGAGTTACTTATGACATTCTTATGACACATCTATGACACACATCTCCACATAAGCTAGCATATCCCAAGAATGTAGGAAAACTCCATGTATGCACAAATATATAATATTCCCTAATTAAATAATAGGGAAAAATAAAAACCTACACTAACACCCCCCCATAAGCACAGCTTAGGTGAAAAGTGTGGAAATATAAAATGGGTCCTGGCAACTAGGCCTAATGAGGTACCCATGTACAAATGCAATCCCCATAAGATAGAGAAAAGGAGAAAACCCATAGGAAAAAACTCCCCCCCAAAAGAGAGACATAAAAGAAATGAAGAGGCTAGAAGGCCCCCCTGAAGATGATGCAACTATAGATGTAGACCGCACCCCAAGGAGAGCTCATAAATGAATGAACTTTCTCTCGATGAAAGGTTTGGTGAAGATGTTTGTAACCTTCTCCAAAGGCTAGCAAAAGATTAAGTTAATGACATGACTATGAATAAGCTTCTGAATGAAATGCATGTGAATCTCTATGTGCATGGTCCACTGGTGCTAAACTAGATTTTTGTAAATCTAAATGGTACTCTAGTTATCACAATAAATGATGGTGGGCTACCTGATAGGAATGTCAAACTCAAAAAGAATCCCCTAAAGCCAAATAGCCTTAGTAGCTACTTTAATAGCTCCCCTGTACTCTGCCTTTGTGGATGATATAGAAATAGCATTTTACTTTTTGCTAGACCATTTGATAGGACCAAAACCTAGAGAGAAATTGTAACCAGAAGTGGACTTATGAGTCTGTGAATCACCAACCCAGTCTGAATATATATATATATCCAACCAAGTCAACCTCTATACCAAATCTGTAATGAATCTCATATCTATGTGAACCCTATATGTAATGCAAGATCCTCTTAGCTACTTTCTAATGCAGCTCATGAGGTTCTTACATAAATTTGGAGACAAGTCCCACTGCATATGATATGTCAGGCCTAGTGTGAGTCAAGTAGATAAGACTACCAACAAGTTGTCAATATCGAGTGGCATCAACCAATGGTGAAGAATAGTCAGCCTCAAGTTTGACTCCTAATAGAAACGGAGTCAGAGATGGCTTGCAATTAGCCATATGAAACTGAGCTAATAAGTCAAGAGCATACTTAGGATGTGCAAGAAAAATCCCTGAATCTGACTATGAGATCTTGATGCCAAGGAAGTAGTGTAACAAACCCAAGTCTATCATTTCAAATCTATCTTGGAAAGATGCCTTCACCACTACAATAGCCGATGAAGAACTCTCGGTGATCAAAAGGTCATCAACATAAAGAACTAAAATCAAGAGCGAGTCATCCTATCGTAAAAAGTAAACATTAGGATCAGAATGGTACCTAGTGAAACCCACTGTGAGAAGGAAGGAATCCATCTTGGTGTACCATGCCTGAGGGGCCTATTTGAGGCCATAGATAGATTTCCTAAGTCTTCATACTAAGGAAGAATCTTAAACAAATCTTGGTGGTTTCTCCATGTAGATCTCCTCCTCTAGGTCTCTCTAAAGAAAGGCACTCTTCACATCCATCTGGTGCACATCCCAACCATGTGTTGCGACAATAGCTAAGGTGAGTCAGATAGAAGTCATCTTTGCAATAGGGGCAAAGGTCTCTGAGTATTCAATGCCTGCCACTTGTGAGAAACCCTTGGCAACCAATCATGCCTTGTACTTATCAACTGACCCATCTGCTACAAACTTGGTCTGATATATCCACCTACATTGAACCATCTTCCTTCCCTTAGGAAGTGAAGTCAAGTCCCAAGTGTGATTTTTGATTAAGGAAGAATATTCTTCCTCCATAGCACTATCCCACTCAGGTACTCCTGATGCCTATCAAAAAGTCTGTGGATCTAAAATTGAAGCAAAGAAGGCATGTGGATCTCTCTGAAAATCCCCCCTAGTTCATATGTCATCTACAAGATCTCCTACCCAAGTGCAAGCACTTTCAAGTGTCTGTCTGGCCCAAAGTGGCCCAAAAGTGGGTGAGTCAGGTGTTATCTCCTCATCCTCTGACTAACTAGAGGTGGATGACTCTACATCACTATCCTCACTATCTAAACTCAAAGAAGTAGAAGATGTCTTTGGCTCAAGAACCTTCTGTGGCTGATCTGAATCTGATGAGGAATCATCATGAAGAAGTAGATTCGATGAGGGAGAAGAAGTGCCAAGTGTTGAGTCTCTAGGACTCTCCTAAAAATGGACACTTCTTTCAATGAACAACTCATGAGTGGTCAGATCTAAAAGGTGATACCCCTTAATACCATCTAGATATCCTACAAAGATGTAAGGCTTGGACTGATGTCCCATAGCTTTGCATTTCTTCTTTGGTATGCAGGCCATGGTTGGAGATCTGAAAACCCTATGGTGCTCAACATCAAGTTTCCTTTTATGCCAAGCTTCAAAGGTTGTTATCCCTTTCAAATCTTTGTGAGGAACCCTATTTTGAATGTAGCAAGCACAATTAATGGCTTTGGCCCAGTACCGTGGTGCTAAGGATTTGGAGTGGATCATATAGCTACCCATCTCTTTCAAGAACCTATTTTTGCATTCTATAGCCCCATTTTGTGAAAGATTGTAAGTGACTGTGCACTGTAAATCAATCACCTCTGTGGTGTAAAACTACTCAAATCTATTACTGACATACTCCCCTCCATTATCAGTTCAAAGAACATTGATGGATTTCTCACTCTATTTCTCAACAAGAGCCTTGAAGTCTAAAAAGTTTTCAAACACTTTAGACTTTTGTTTGAGAAAATATATCCAAGTGTACCTAGAGAAGTCATTAATGAAAGTGAGGATGTACTTGGCCCTTGTGAAAGATGGTTTGGGAAAGGGTCCCGATACATCATTGTGGACTAACTCCAAAGGTTGTGAAGCCCTCTAAGCTTTGCCTTTGTCAAATTTTGCTTTGAGATGCTTCCCAAGGGAGCACCCCTCACAAAGTCCTTTTGAGAATTGGACATGAGGCAAGTTAATGACCATGTCATTTTTGCAAAGTTGTTTAAGGTAGCGGTAGTTAAGGTGGCCAAACCACTCATGCCATAATTTGCTAACTCCATCTGAATGAGTCAGTAATGCTATTGGAGAAGAATTTGGTGCAAAATGTGAGAAGGTGTATAACTTTGCTTGGTGATCTGCCCTACCCACTACCACTGTAGTATCACTATGCAACTCCCTGATGCCACTAAATCTAGAAAAAACTCAACTCTCATGCCCTGACCAATGTGAGTGATTTGGTACACTAATAGAAGATTGGTTGAAAGAGAAGGAACACTTAGAACATTATTGAATGTTTCTCCTTCCATTTCAACTGACCCTATCCCTACAACAGAAACTGATGTTCATCATCCAAACTAATTGAAGTCATGCTACAAGGCTCTAAAGATGAAAACTCAACTAGTGAAGAGCCCATGTGGTGAGAAGCACCTAAATCAATTACCCATGATGATGTAGAAGCTGCAGTTACTACAAGGGCCTTGCCCTTTTCTTTCTCCTTACCCTTACCTTTTGCCTTAATAGAATTTTGGGTAGATGAATTCTGTTTGATGGACTCAGGAACACCTATGTTGTGCTTCTCTAGAAGATGAGTTAGGTGATCTATTTGTTTCTTCATGCATTTGTGTTTATCATGCCCTGTATTCTTACAATAGGTACACTTAACCTTCTCCTTCTTAGGTTTAGCATTGGAAGAGGAAGACTCAGTGTTGTTTTTGGCAGGATTGTTGTTTTCTTTCTTCTTCTCTTGGTCCTTATTCTTTTTCTTCTTATCCTTTGTTGAAGTATTATCCTTACCATTTCTAGCTATCAAAGCTTGGGGTTGAGTAGACTTCATTATGCCTATTTGAATTAGCTTAACTTGCTCCCTGGTCAAGTCGGTAATGAATGAATTTAAAGAAGGCATTTTTCACGTAGTGCCAAGGTCACTTTTTGTGGCATGGAAAGTGGAGACAAAGACTAAATAGCTTAGACCTAACTTTGTGAGAATAGAAAGAATGAGTTGATCATCTTTCTTCTCTATCCCACATTCTTTCAATTGCAATCTAAGGGCCTTAAACTTAGTGAAGAAGTCATGTAGGGTGTCAAAGTTGCTAGGACTTAGACTTATGAGTTCATTTTCGAGCTCATGACCTCTCATCTCATCAAGCTTCCCAAATAAGGTTTCTGGGGTGTCCCATATGTCTTTGGGAGTCTTGGTGGTTTCTAAATGGAAGAGAAGTTCTAGAGACACAGACAAGCTTAGTAATCTATAGGCTTCATCACTATGGTTGTACCACTTGACCTTTTCAGCATCAGTGTTGGGTTTTACTTTAGTACCCATGGTGATCCTATACAACCCTTTATTTTTAACAATGATTGACATTTTAACTTTCTATTTATGATATTTGAAGTGTGTTAAGAGTTTAAATTGAAAATAATCCATTTTAATCTAAATTTAGGTGAAGTTGTGTTGATTGCAAGTTGTGAAATTATGTAGAAAGGAGAATGAAAGCAAAGATTGCAAGTGTTGAAAAGCAATCACACCCCCCTAAAATGTTGAGCACCCCCCCCAAATATTCAAGTGCACTCTCAAAAGATGTTGAGCTTAGTTGAGAATGCGTCTTAGATCAATCAGTGCAAGACTTTAAGCAAACAGGACGTCGAACTCAGCTGAAAATGCATCTCGAGAGACCCAAAATTTAGGCACTTTATAAACTAGTGCACTTTTAACAAATAACAAGCCTAAACTATGGATAATTAAAATACAAACACTTTTTTTTAAAATGGCACCTAAATTTGAGCTACCATTTGTAAGATATTAAAGATTCAATTTCCTATAAACTAGTATTTTTGCAAAAAACTAGCACTAAAACATTAAAAAAATGTTTGTTTTGAGAGATAAAGTGGCCTTCCAACCACTCATTAGACTTGGCATAGAGTGAGGAATCTAAATGAGGTATTTTTTAGGTGGAATTGGCCTTCTACCAACCTGGGCCTCACCCTTCGTCTTCGACAATCGAATATACAAGCTTTTAAAAAACTCAAATATTGCTCAATCAAAGAACCCCCTAAAAAATATGATTCGGCACTTTATATTAGTGCGTTTACAACTGCCACTAGCAATAAATACTAAGTGTTCTTGATTTCAATGCATTACAAAACCCTCATGAAGAGCATATGCTAAAAATACAACTTTGGCATAATATCTAGAGAAATAAATAGCACCACTACGATCTACTCAAAAAATCATGTACTTTCAAAAAAAGAATTGTCTCAATACAAGGTCTTATGGGAATGTTATGATCCTCTGAAGTTCCCAAAATGAGAACTATGCAATGTCATGACTGAGAATCTGTTATTTTTGAAAACTAATAGCATCAAAATCAAAAAACTTCTGCACTAGTGCATAGAGCATGAAAAAATAGACAAAATAAAAAAAATTGTGGGAAAAGGATTCTGTATGAGCAAGAATGGAGCATTTGAAAACTGCCTTCAAAATTGCAACTACCAACGGAGAGGGGTCCTATTGTAGCTTTTTGAGCACATTTTTGCAAAGTATACAGAATGTATACAAAAATTGAAAGATATCCAGATGGTTTTTCTGGGCTACGAACAAAACCCAAAAGGTGTTTTTCTTGTTGATGTATAGAAGATGTAGATCTAGTGTAAAATAGGTGACTTTAGCTAGAAAAAAATGACCCCAACAACTAAAAAATGTGATGCAAAGGTAGAATCAGCTACCAAGAGATTGCAAAGGCATGTGACAACCTTCAATTCTAATTAAAACACAAAATATGCAAGCTAATTGATAGAAATAAGATTATTGGATCTTGCAAAATCCCACCTACATGTATATGGAGAGACCAAACAAGCCATGGAAGGAACAAGAGCATGGATAACTAGAAATATCTCCCAAAAAAATTCAAATTTAACAAAAAAAATGCCTTAACAAAGCTCTAGATTTCAATGAAAGCAATAGCAAAATAGACAACCAGTTACCGAGGTGGCTCTAATACCATATCAGAGGATTTGCCAAGGTTTGAATAATGAGGATGCACGAGTCGTGGTTGCATAGGATGAAGCAAGTGAATACCACAAAATGTTAAAGTAAATGAAATCAAATAAGAGACAAGTACATAGACAATTTGGAGAAAAGCCAATATTCCATTAACTTAAGATGGCCAAAGTGAAGAATACATATATGAGAGCACGTAAGTAACTCCTCCATAAAAGGTGGTCAAAGCACCCCAAGAATAGACTGTAACTCCTCCATGAAAGGTGGTGACAAGGTGATAAGAATAGAGAAGTAGCTCCCATACCCAAAATAGTTAGTCAAAAGATTTATTTATGACATTCTTATGACACCTATGACGCATCTATGCCACACATCTCCACATAAGCTAGCATATCCCAAGAATGTAAGAAAACTCCATGTATGCACAAATATATAATATTCCCTAATTAAATAATATGGAAAAATAAAAATCTACACTAACATACCACATAACTATTTCTCAATGTTTCTATCTCAACAAATGATAGTTCATTATAATATCTCTTTCCTCTCTCTCCTCTGCTCTTCTAAGCTAGATATAATAATTACAAATCATACTCTATCTCCCATATTACAAATGGCTTCTCAAGCCTTTATTTATAGCTTTCCAAATAACCTTTGGCCTTCACCCTTTGTGACCCTTCAATCCTTATAGAAAATGGTGCCAAACTTGCATTACCCGTCGTATCCTTACATTTGAAAAGTCATATGGTGACCCTTCATAAGCAAAAGCATCTTTTCCTCTTTTATCTTTATCTTGGTGACTTTTCATATTCCTCAAAGTGTCCCTTCATGATAAATTGTGCCCTTCCTCTTTTATCTTCACTTGGTGACTCTTGGAATTCCTTAAGATGACTCTTCATGGGAAAATGCATCCCATTCTTCTTTTGTCTTTACCTCATGACTCTTCGACTTCTCCATGGTCCCTTATTTTGACTTTATGTAACCAAAAATATATTCATTAATATTAGATAAATATTAACACACATTAGCCAAGATATTACTATTAAAAACATCATTAAATGTAATGGGGCCTTTATCACCAATAATGCTAGACCTTTGACATCAATGACAATATTTCCAACACATCTTCATCCCAATTATATATTTTATCTTTTTTAAGCAATAATTATAATATATTAGACTTGTTAGCAAAATCTAAAATGAATTTTCTAACAAAGTTTATCTTACTAAAGAAAGACCTCAACTAGATTAATCTTTGGAAGGAGATAGTTCTTTGTTTGCTTTAACACATTCGGGATCAATAGAAATTCCATATTTTGAGATAATGTGTCCTAATAACTTTCCCTTGGTAATGCCAAAAAATGATTTCTTTGAATTCAAAGAAATGCCATTTATAAAAAAATTATGAAGATGGTCTAAATGTTTTTTTTTTTCCTTTTTAGAATGAATGGTGAGATCATCTAAATAAACCTAATTAACAATACCAATCAAATAATCAAAATTAGCATTCATATCTTTTTGAAAAGTAGTTCCTACATTCATCAATCTAAAAGGCATTCTATTATAAGTGAAAGTACCTTTACAAGTGGTAAAAGTAGTCTTATGTCTATCTTCAAGATTTATAAAAATCTAATTATAACTATAAAATCTATCCAATAAAGACATTATTTGCTATCCTACAACTTGCTATAAAATTTGATTTATACTTGGTATATAAAAATTGTCCTTAACACTAGCTTTAGTTAGATCTCTAAAATCAACACATAGTCTAATATTACCATTTTTCTTCCTAACTGGCACTATATTAGCTACCCACTCTAAATATTTTAAATGAAAAATGACACTAACGTCAATCATCTTATTTATCTCTTTATTAACAATGTCTTCTAATAAAAAGTTAATTTTTCATATTTTTCACCTTACAAGTTTGATACCAGGCTTAATAGGTATGTCATATTTAATTATTTTAGTATCATAACCCTTAAGATCTTTATACAACCAGGGAAAAACATCAATGAACTCTTTAAATAACTTAAATAAATTTAACCTTCTTATTTACAGTAACTTGAATCCATAGATAAACATACTTTATATCCTCTTTAGTACCTAAATTGATAGGAATAGTCTCACCTATGATTCTCTAGGAAGGCTCCTTTTTTCTAGAGATTTTTGGTTGATTGTTAGACATGAACATTAATTCCAAACTCACCAAACTAGCAAGCAATTTGTTAGTACTTAATTGCAAATAATCTCTACAATTTAGTACATAATCATCATGATCAAAATAATTGTCTTTAACAAAATAATATATATGTTCATCATAACTGAAGATATGCCAACTATCATTAAAATTGAGAATTTTAGGATGAAAATTTCAAGATAAGAGAAGTCTGTAGTAGGTTCAGTCTCACTTAAATTTAGATTAGAGGCAAAAATAGCAAGCTTATCACCTCTAATATTATATTCTATAAGAATATGTGTGATGTTAAAGGCCTCAAACTTCTTAAATAATGACTAAAAATTTTGTGTATAATGGTGTAGATGAGTTTGATTAGTCTTATATATTTTATGAACTTGTCTAACAACTAATTTTGAATCTCCAAAAACTTTGAAATGCTTAATATTAAGTTTTAAGGCTTTTTCTAGTCCTAAATGTAATGCTTTAAATTTTATTGTATTATTAGTATTTTCAAAAGATAATTTGAAGGCATAACAAAAACATTGATCTATAAGATAAATTAGACAAATTCTAGCATCATTACCTTATTGAGAACAATCTTCATCAAAGTAAAGTGACCCTAAAATATTCTTTTCAAATAATTCATGTTGATTTTTTGGATCATCTAAATTTAGCAACTCATAAGTCTCAATTTTAATCTCAACATAAAAAATAGTTGAAAAAGTAGATGATTCAATAGGTGTACCAGACCAATCTTTTCTTTTTATGAAAGTAATTTCATTATTTATAGGAACCTGTGTGATATCTTTTTCAACAAAATATTTAATTTCTTTAGACCAATCTCTTCCAAATAACATTGCATAATTAATAGGAATATCTAACACTTATACATTAGTCATGCACCAAATTATTTCATCTTGTGCAATTTTTAAGACTATGTCTCAAAACTTACCACACCTCTTAGTTTGTCTAAAATCAAAACCAGTAAGTTTTCTATTATCCATTTCATAAGATATGCCTAACTGATATGCTATGTATTTAGGCATAATATTTTTTGAAGCACCTATATCTAAAATACAATAATGGATAATCTTATTAACAATTTTAACCATAACATAAAAAGAAGGAATGTAATTAGAAAGAGGATTGTAATTTTATGCAAAAATAGTTTATTGTTCATCACTATCTTCTTGTAAACCTACACATCTTTAAGATTCTTAATAGCTTCATTAATATTATCAAGTTACCCTGGAAGACTAGTTGCTTGCAATAAAGAGGATCCAGCTTTAATTATTGAAAAATCATCAATTATGTTATAAGTTTTAACATCAATTTGTTAAACTTTTTGGCTTATAATGTTGATATTGAATATTGTTATAAGCAATTGATAGAAGAATATTTTGAGCAGCATTATCAATTGAGTTATTATTCTAAACTATTTTTCTTTTATCATTAGAATAAGAATTATTATTTGTTATTTTATTATTTTGGGAAGAACCATAATCTTTATTTCTTGTATTCATAATATAATCATTCTCATTTTTTGATGGATCATCAAGAGTGTTTATATTGTCTACTAGATCTTCATATATAAGATCTTTCCCTTGAAGAAACTTTTTGAACTTATGAACAATAACACATGAATCTAGATTATGATCCAATTCATATACATTACAATAATAAGTAATGTCTAACTTTTTATCTTCATTATTATTTATATTTGAAGAAGAATGATTATCATTAAGTTGTCTTTTAATAGTGACCATCTCATTTCCTAAACTTTGAATAGCCATTAACATTTTAGAATTATCTAAATTTAAACCTATAGAAGACCTTTCTTTAAACCCAATGTGCTTAAAGTTTGATATAAAATGTTATAGTTTATTTTTATGTTGTAATATCTCTATCTTCTAGTCATTTTATATTTTAAAAGTAAAACATTACAAAGATAAAATCTAGATAATTTTTTAGAAAGTTTAAGATCATGTGGGATCTTTTGACATAGCTTAGTGAACCTAAAAATGAAATGACAAATGGTCTCACCTGGATCAAGAGAAAAATTTATAAGTTTATTGACTAGATCAAAATCTTCTTTAACTTTTCCAAATGATAACTCTAGCCAATCTTAAATATCCTTTTACTTATCAATAACCTTGGTAGGTAGACTAATAAATGTTTGGTAAGATTTTCCTTCAAGTGTCTAGGGAAAAAATCTTAAGTAAATTTTTTCACTTGTTATTCTAAGAGAGCACAAACTAATCTAAAAGATTTTAAATGATCTTCCCAAGATTCTCTGAGAGCATCAAAAAACTTTGGTATATTTAATTCTTTAAGAAAAGGCAACTTATTAGGATAGTTTTTAACATTAATTAGATTTTCAAAAATCCATAAAGTTATAACTATTTGTTGTTCTACTTGAACTTCTTCTTCATCTTAACCTTCAATGAGATAATCTTGTTCTCTATTATTTTATAATCCATGAATCAGATCATGTATTCTCTGTTCTACTTAAACTTCCAGTTTCTCTCCCATTGAAAGTTTCAATAGTTTTTACCTAAGCAGATTGATTATTTTGAACCTGATATACTTGATTTAATTATATTTTTATAATATTAGGTTTAGGAAACAAAATAAAATCATCAAAAAGAAAATAATTAGAAATAAAATGAGTTCTAATCTTAAGATTAGCAACTAAAACTTTGGCTCTATTTTCTTAAATTCTTCTATTTGAATTAAGAATGTCTCGTTGAGTCTCACATATGAGATTAGAATACTAATCAATCTCAAATTTTACAATCTCTTCTTCTTTGTTTATGACTTGAATGACCTAATGAATATTTTTAGGGTGATTATACCATGCATAATATGTTAGATTAAAAATAACATCAACTCAATCATATTTAATACCTATTCTAGGTTGGATAATAGGAGGTTGTTGTCCTCCAAGTAACATGAGCAAGAAAAAAACAAAGTTTAAAAAAAAATAAGATTTTTGAACAAATATCCTTAGTGGAGTCACCAAATTTATTGATGTAAAAATTATATCAACGATTCAATCCTTTCACCTATCACAAAAGTTACATTGAAATTGTATCATTCTAACCATGGGGTTTTAAAGGTTCAATAATGATCCTAAAGATGTGAGGGGTTTTTTATAAGTTTTGGAAAATAATCAATAAGTGATCAAATATAACATATTCCATTATAAAAATTATAAATCTACTCTATCAAATCATGAATCATTTTAGCTAATAATCTATAATCTATTATATCTGATCGAGAAAACCTATGCATTAGATAATCTCTTAAAGAATAGAAATCTAATTTAGTAAATATATTCCAAGTAATATCTTACTTCTACTACAATATTTCTAAGTAACCTCAAAAAATATAAATCAAATATATATATATATATATATATAGATTTAAGATAAGATAAAAAATATTCAAACACGTAAAACAAACAAAAGAGACACAACAAAAAATAGCTAACAATCTAACCAAAAGAAAAGAGAATATAAAACAACTATGCTAAAAAAGGATAATAAACTATTTAGACAATTAAGTCTAAACTAAGAAGAAACCTTATCAAAGAAAAAGACTAAAGACTAAAAATATCGAATAAACTAATCTAAGACTAAACCTAAACTCATATTAATATATCTATAAATCAACTAATTAATAAACAAGTAACACGTTTAAAACTAAATAGAAATAAAACTATAATCTAAAATCTAAACAGGTTTAGAATCTAATCTAATATTGAGACTAACCACTAACAAGAACTCTAACAAAAAAATTAAAATCTATAACAAAAAATATAAGAAATAAATAATCAAAATAAAAATTTATTTGAATTATCTAAACTAGGAAAGAACGAAGTAATTAATCTAAGAAACTAATTAAAGGAAATAGATACAAGGCAGAAAACTAAACATATAAAGATAAATATAAACTAAGAAATTATCATCAAAACAAATTAATAAAAGATAAAACTTTATTAAATATAATTAATAAAAATACAATAGAAACTTGCGAGTCTCAAAGGAGAGTCGTCTTAGTAGGAATGATAGATTTTATTGAAAAAACCAACATCTTTCTTTACAATAACCTGAGAGACAATTTTTACAATCAATATAGATCAATGAGATATCACCAAATAGTGAAGGGTTCATCATTATTCAGGTTGAATACTTTGATTCTGTGCATAGGAATATAAATACCAATCATTATAATATGTTAAACTTAGCAAACTCTAGATAGTCTATCATAAATGATAATAAAAATTGGAATACTTGGTTACCTAAGTAATTACTCAACCATCAAATAAAGTACCATTGGTTCTATCTAAAAAAGTCGTGTTATCTCAGAAAATTTACATATAAGATAAAAATATAAGTGATTGACTTCACAAAATATGTCTTCAGTACCTATTATTCTTCTATCTTCAAATGAATCCTTGATTTCCTTTTATGCCTTCAATTTAGTTTGAAAGAAGTTACAACTAAATTCTAGTTAGTTATTAGTTTAAGTTAATTAATTGACTTTAAAAATTCAATTAATTATAAATAGTTATTATTTAAGGATAAATTTAATTAAGACTTAAAATTCTTAATAGATCAAGTATTTGATTATAGACTGGGTACTAATCTAAATGGGTGGGGACCCTCACCAATTTAAAATAATTAGAACACTTATATCAATCATAAAATAGTTAAGTTAAAGATTAATAAATTATATTTATATTAAACCATAATGTATGTTTAAGATTAACTTAGGTATATATATATATCAAAAATTTAGTCTATTGTACTTTTCAAATTTATCAAAAATTCTAGAAGTTTTGTATCAAACTGCAAACCAAAATATCAAGTCTAAAAATAAAATTGTCTGCCAAGCAAATTTAAATAGAAAAATAAAAAGTTTATCCAGATGACATCTAAAAATCAATTGAATCTAAAAATACCTCAATCACTACCTTGTTCATTAACACATCATTGTATTCCATTTTGTTTTCAAGGAACTACCCTAATTTTATTTTAAAATCACTCTAATTGTCATCAATTTCCAACTTGATCTGCTCAAGAACTCGGACCTCAACTAGTGAATCTATAGCATTTTGGATATTTTACATTTTATCTAAAGTGGAAGGATGAATCTCAATCATACATTTTATACCTACTAAAATAGGTTTTTGTAGACTCAATTTCCTACATCTTGTGATGGGTTCACTTATGAGAAGATGTCAAACCTAACTTCTTACATTTCATAACAAGCTCTATATGGAGAGAATAAGGATCATTTAAAATTGAAGTAATGGAAATATTCACATAATTTTTGGCATAAAATGTCTCAATATCAAGATAGGTGACCTAATTAGTAGGAAGAGGATCAAGAACAGGTTTAACTCTTTCATGAACAGGATTAAGAGGTTGAATTGGTAAATGTTGTGGGTTATTTTCTAAATGGTGAGAAAAATTTCTTTGTGAGGGAGTTATAGCACTGAACCTATACCCATAAAATACCCCATTTCCCCTATTAACTATATTGAAAGGTAAATATTTAAGACATCACAAAATTTGGGATTTGTGGTATCAAAATAGAAGGACATCCTAATATCTCTAGAACCTGAGACCAAATCTTTTGGCATGAAAACCACCCCTATAGATATTCCTATTAAAAAAAAATTGGCTTACATTATTATCAAAAAAATTCTCCCAACCTCTATCATCATTTCTCCTAGCTAACCTAGGCTAATCCCATTCAGACATTTTAACAATCTAAAATATAATCAAAATTGATGACTAAAAATAAAAAAATGTCCATTCAAAATAAAATAGAATTGAATATCTAAAACATAACCATATATCAAAACTCTAAACTAAATTGTCTTTATAAATTGAAAACATTATAGTTTCATCCAATACCATTTAAGCTCTCAAATAAAATTATAATGTCATAATTTTATTTTAGAAATATTCTGATATCTTTCATGAATTTTCTATCTTCGATAAACATCCAAAACAAGAAGCACATATTTTTATTTCTAAAACTCTTCAAAAAAGTATCTTATTTAAAGTTTAATTCACTATTTGAAAATAATTTTACATACATACTATGTAAAATTTCCAAAAGAGCTTTCCACAAAGAGAATTTCAACACCATAAACAAAATATTTTCACCTATTTTACCTTCAAAGTGTTATTATTTTGATATCAATTCTCAAGATAAGTCTGAACACTTCAATACTGAGATGTAAAACCAAAAGTAGTTTCATAGTTTCAGAATGTAATCCACTATAAACCTATCTATCCTTAAAAATATTTAAAACTAAAACTTATGCCCAAAAATTATAAACTCAACAATCAAATATAGTTACGTTTATATACTTGAAACTCTTTCATTTAACCTTTCTATATTATGGCCAACCATAATATTCAAAATTTTCTTTATAATAAACCATCCTAATACTTTCAAGATAAACAAATAAGTGTATTTCTATAGAAACCCACATCTATGAATTTCAATGGAAACTAAACTTAGGAAATAAAGACCTTTGGAACCTTTCTAAAATAATTATGGCAATCATAATAAATGACTTAAACCTTAATATCTCAGGTGTACACATTTTTCCTTTGCATCAAGGCTCTCATCATAATTCAATAAAAATTGTAAATGCACAAATATGGTTTTGAAATAAAAATTGAAACACCATATACCTACAAACACAATGAGCCTACCAAATCTCAAAATCTAGGCACAAGCTAGGCAAATATTCTCATATTTAAAACTTGACAGTCACATTTATAACATGCATGTAAAAATATACAAATAGAAAACCCTTTGGAAACTAAAAGAAGCTATAGCCAAATATATATTGCATTTTCAATCAACTTTGAAACCACTTCCTCAAAACCACTCAAAGTCCTATGGAGTATACATGTAGGTTGTATCTTACAAAACCCCTAAATAATAATGATATCTTTCAACTACACACATTTCTGAATAATATTGAACTAAAATAGCATACTAAAATGCCATAACCATTTTTATAACTTCATATACAATCAAATGATTGAAAATTCTCATATATCTGCTCAAAACTAGAAATCAACACATGTATTTGTGAATCAGGATAATAGATCACAACTAGAACTAGCTTTCATCAAATATTCATGCATGAGAAATATTAAAATATCATTTATTCTTCAAATATTCATGCAAACTAGAATTTATTTCTTTCATGCAACTACAATCTTCTTAGAATCATTATAAATATTTTCCAAACTCAATCAAATTGTATAAATCATACCTAGTAATGCACCCTTAAAATTTTTCTACTTGAAACCTCAAAATCTTTTTTCTACACCATGAAAATCCAACTAACCAAAGATTGGCTTCAACAACAAAGCTTTCCAAAATGACCAAAGATTGAGAAAAACAACCTACTTGTATTCACCACCCTCCACTGTAACTGACTCAGCGAGATGCTTACTTCCTATTAGTTTGCTTCAATCAAGATGTACTTAGCAACTTTGCTAACTTAACTATTGACAAAATCAAATTTAGTCATTACTAACTTTTCATACTAAACCATTACTAATCTCCACCATTTTAAGCTGACAAGATTTGCATTTACTCTTTATTTCCACCAAATCCTAACTAAATCTTGATGCTTCAAGATTGTGTTTGTATTAAATTCATGTGCCAACTCACTATGCCATAGTTACATGAATATGCCTTAACAACCATCCAATGTCTTTTTGAAATAACATCATAAAACTTAGGGAAATAAAAATATTTTACAACAAACCCTTATACCTTTATAAACAATCAAATCCCTAAAACTTAAATCCAATTATGATTTGAAGAGCTTAGCAATGTTATACAAGACTTAAGGTAAATAACCCTAAGGTAGGTGTTTCAAAAGCAAGTTATCACCTTAGATTTTAGGCTTAGGATAATTTTTTATTAAGATCTTAGAAAAATAAGATATGAAATTAATCACTTAGAACCTAAGACTTATTTTATATTTTTATAATTGATTGAATCAAACAACAAATAAACTTCAATATCAATAATTCTAAATATCCATTGTATCACAAAAATTAAAATGAGCATCTAATTAGATCTATCCTCATAAAATATTTTAAGCAAAGAAATGTGTTTCTTTTTCAAGTATATTATTTTCTATGATAATCATTTATTTACTCTCATTATATATTTTAAACTAAGAATCACATTATTCAAATATGCCAAATAATCACCATAGACTATTCAATCAATAAAATTGGAAGTATATTTCAGAATCTACTATGACAATCCATGTTATTAAGACAATATATATATATATATATATATACTACCAATATTTTATACCATTCTAAACTAAAAATGTTAAGTTGTAATCTAAATAATTATTCTAAGAAGCAAAATGATTGATTAAATAAATATATAATGATATATAGATGCACATTTTATTCATTAAACCACTATGATTTTGAAACCACTCAAATATAAACATGAATTCATTAACCTATCATCATCACTCCATAATTGAAAATATACATTCAAATATACTACTAATTGACTGAGTCCCTGACATAGTTTTAAATTTCATGACTGGGTCATCTCTATGGCAGAAAAGTATTATTTTTGAAAATTTGAGGGGGCTGTGAAAAATAGGCATAACATTCTCTACCATAACAAATAATCCACTTGAAATTTAAGAATGATCATGACTCACATATACTGTCTTTAGTTTCCACACATTTATTTGCCTTCTCTCTTGTACTCTAAGGGCTTCAAACCTCTTGTTATGACTTGATGTCCTTTTACCTCTATTAGGATATAATCTTGCAATGTGTCCCACATTATGACAACTATAACAAATTACCTCATTCATACCTCTTGATGGATTATTCCTTTCGTAATCCTATGCATATTTATTTTTAGAGGGTCTTTAACATTTTCTTGCTCTATGATCAAACTAATTACATTTAAAATAGTAACCATTGAATGAATTAGAATACCTCATAGCATTATGATATCTTATTCATATTTGCATTTTAACCTTCTTATCTTCATTATCCTTCTCCTTGACTTGAGTTGCCTCTTTTTGGTCTTCTTTGAAACCAAGACCTATCTTATCACTTGTAAACTTTTGACTACTCAAGATGTTATCTAGAGCATCAATACTCTTTTCAAACTTCATAAAGTTATTCAAAGTTATATATGCTTGATACAACTCAACTTCAAGGATTCCATTTTAGTTTCATCCCTGGTGCATTCTTCCTCTTTAGATTTTAAACTAGTAGTGACTATATCCATGTGTGCTTCAATCTAATTGATGATCTCATCATACTCCTTAGATGTATTACTAAGTCTCTCCTCAAACAAACCAATTTGCTCTTTATAGTCCCTAAATAATGAATTTAATTTATTATTATTCCTTCTTTAGAACTTTAACTCCTCTATATCACTCACCAATTCTTCCTCAATATTCACTTTAGTCTCTTCTTCATCTGATTCTTTGTCATCCATAAGGCCTTTACCTTTTGAGAAACCCTCATTATCTATTACTATATCCATGCATAAGGTTTCATTATTGTCATGTTCATGTTCATTACTATCTTCATCACTATCATATGTACTTGTGTCACTTACATCAAATGAGTTATTATCTTCTTTGATATATAAATTTCCCTTGTTATTAAATGACCCTTTCCTACCTTCATACTTATTAAAATATTTCTTGATTTTATTAGGCGTATATACCTTCTTATCATCACCATGATGTTCATCATGTTATTAATCATGCTCAATCTTATCGTTGTTAGGACACTAAGTGACCAATCTTACCATAGTTAAAACATTTGAAAGGCAACTTACCCTTGTACTTACCAAATCCAAACCTCAATTTCCTAGAAAACATGGATATTAGTTCATCGTCATCAACATCTGAACATACCTCATCCTTGACCTTTTTGGATTTTAATTTCTTCTCATCTTTGAATTTTTTTTCTTTTTTGGGAGGTCTTCCTTCATTTTTTTTCATCTCATAGGCAATCAAGATGCCATGAAGCCCATCTATTTGATTCTTGTCCAAATCTTGTATATCATTAATTATAGACAGCTTAGAATAAAACTTAAGAGTTAATGATCTCAATAAATTTTGAACAACTATATACTCTTTCACTTCTTCTCTTAATCCTTTAATGACATTGACCACTTCATCAACCCTCAATAGTTAGGATGCAATGGTTTCATCTTCAAACTTTCAAACTATCTCTAGTGGGTCTACAACTTGGCCATCTTCATCTTGATGTTTCCTTCATAGATAGTATTAAATTTGTCTCATATATCTTTTTATATCATATAGTTCATTACCTTCACAAACTCTACCTCTAATAGGCCACATAGAATGGCATTCATTGCCTTAGAATTGCTCTCACTTTCTTTCTTGCCTATTGCATCAGTTGGTAGTGTAGGAGGTAGAGTGTATCCATCCACAACTAATTTCCATATGTCATAGCCCATTTATAATATATATTTATTTATTATAATGCTCCAAAAATCATAATTAGTCCCATTAAATAATAGATCTTTACTGGTATATAAACTACCTTGTGATTGTTGACTAGCCATTTTTGCTTATAGGATCTCCTTTAGACTATTAAGCCTACTTCAAAGGACCTAATCTGATACCAAATGTTAAAATCATAATAATTAATATATGGGGTGAATCATTTTCTTAAAAACTTTCATTCAATTCCTCCTTATCATACATGAACCATCACATCAACATATATATCAAGCAATGCATAAGCAATCAACTATACAAGCATGAAACAAGATTACACAAGACAATACATCATATATGTGGGAAAACCTCAAGAGAAATAAAATACATTGATCCTTTAAAATTTAATACATTCTTATAAGTCAAAATATCATAATTTAGTGAAGCACCAACTCCACATGAAGCACCAACCCCAACTAGTTAAGCATTAACTCAGCTAGGCTTTAGCAAGTACCAACTTGAAAGGAGGAACCAAACCCTAGATGAATCAACACAAAATTAGCCACTTAAAACCTTTTATCAGCTTATAAACACATTTTTTCTTAGTAAACTTATGATTACCACCTCTTCATCTCTTCACACACTTATCCCTCTCAAATTATCTTCTAGTCCTCTTAGCTCATTTATATCTCTTCAAGATATATTATGTCATACGACCTTGATATTCATATGAAAAAAAACTATAATATCTTCATGGATAATCCTCTACACTCATTTTATGGTATAAAATAGCTCCTACTCATAATGTGATATCTTATTCACATATATTCATCCATACACCAATAGGTCTAAAATTGCCTTGTATATATAGCATTCCTTGTTCATATGCTACTTAGATGGAAAATAATCCTTATCCTCTTAGGTTGGACATGGAATAGGTCTTATTAAAACTCAAAAAAATTATTCAAATTAATATTTAATCCATTTTTTTCCATCATAACTCTGTTAGACCTTATTTCACTTTTAGGTCTCATGGAGACCTAATCCCTTTAGGTCTACTTTAGGACACATTACACTTTTTCTTCCTTGGAATAATTTAGAACTCCACACATGGTAGTAAAATATAATATAATAATCAAATATACATCTACTAATCTCCATAACACTTTTTATATCCAACCACCATTTGAAGCACACCATTCATATTGTTCACAATTAGGCCTTCTCATACACAGAAAGTTTGTCTTAAACTACTGAAGATTAAACACAAATTAGATAAACAACCATGGAAAAAAATCACATGTAAAAAAAATAAATTACGTCAGGTTAATCATTATATAATTTATACTTTTCAACTTAGGTAAAAATGACTCAAACACTTCTCTGCAAATAGCCCACTCGAAACTACCAGAACACTCCAAAACCCAATCATGAACAACATGATCTTCAACACCTAAAAATACACTTCTCATGACCACTAATACTTTTAAAATATCATTTTATATATACATACCATTATAAAATAAAAATATCATAAGGTATAATGTTAAATATTAGTTTTACATATCAATCTACTGACCTCATTATACATAGTCAAACCAAAACCAAACAAGCCATTTTGGCTTCAACATTTCAACCTTTTATACTAACTTAAAAGATTTTAAAAATAATTAAAATTAAATTAAATTCACAAAAAACATTAACATATGAATTATACTTCATCACATAGGACATAGAGCCTCAAAAACACTCATAAAACTCACTCACTTAGAACTACTAGTTTTCCTCAAAGACCAGTCATGGTGACTCAACCCTTCTAAACCTATATAGACAACTTAAATGATTTTTTTTTCATGTATATGATCCTATGAGATAATTATACTACTATAAAATAGAATTATAATATGGTTATATGGTAAATATTGGTATTACAGACTAATCTTATGACCTTATATCTCATTGTCTCATCTGAACCAAAAAGGTCAACTTGTGAGCAATTTTTTCACTAGACACATGTCCTTCAAAGATTATTACAAGAATTAAAAAGACATATAAACTCCAAAAAACATCTAAATTTACTTTTTTTCATCACAATAACACATTCCTATTCATCTTCTCACTGTTGTCTGGGTTTCTCACTATTTGTACCATTAGACCTGTTAGTGACTGGCTAATTTTGATGACTAGTTTAGCACACTTAAGCACTATAACCAATCCATAAACCAAAAAATACATCAACTATGAGTCTCAATCTTTAACCTTCATCCATTTTCAAACTTTTTCTATAACAATTTTTTACAGCTACAACTTCTGCAAAAATAAGCTTGTATCTTCACATTTTCTCTCTCCTCTCTCTAACCACCACCACCTTAAGGTACCTGGGAGAGTTAAATAAAATATACAAACACTTACCTAATCATTTAAAACCATCATAAGAACTTTCAAACAACATCTTCAATAGTAGGTCATTATTAGGGTTCTAGGAGGGTTTAAACCTATTTCTATTCTTGATAATTATTCATAAAGCATAGCCTCTCAAATCAAAAAATAATACCTATAATTTTAATCTATGACACTTAACATATAACATAAATATCTTAGGTTCCCATGCATATATTTTCTGAGCTAATGAGAATAATAATATCCTTCTTGAGTTGAGAACCCTTCATTCTATGCATTTGAGAGACCTAAAAACATATTTTCATGTCATGTCCTTCGTGATATAACCTTAAATTACATGAACACACTTAAAAAAATAAAACTAATCTTTGAAAATTCTTATAAAGGCTCAACCACTCTAAAAACTAATCATGACCCCTAATTAGGCCACTTTCTCTCTCTTTGCTCTCTAGACCTTGACCTATAAACCGCATTAGACCTTATAACTAACTATCATGCCACTTTCCATGTGCTCTTCATTTCATTAGTATATTCAATTAAATTTTCTCATGCTTATGCACAACCATACATCCTTCACATGCCTTGAAAAAATACCATTATACCTCATTAAGTCAAGCAAGGTCTAGAGGTGGTCTAGTTTTAGACTTGATCTATAGGTCCTACCCCTAGAGGCTCACCCTAAGAATCTTATTAGTGATAAAATGATTCACAAACATGATCAATAAATCTCATACAAACACTCATTCCTATTTACACTCATCTCACCAATCCATCATACTCATTCCTTCTCACAAGGTCTCTTCATGCTATGAATAGTGCCATGACTAGGTTTCTTAAGCACTTTATACTCAAGAACTAGTACTCAAATAGGTTTATCTTAATGATATAAAACAAGAGAACTCTTTATAAATAAATTTTACATCACTACAAAAATATCTTTTTGATCAACATGTTCTTGTGACCTCATGTAAACCTAGAGTCTCATAACCATGCTTCAACGATCAACTTGACCATCAAACCTCTTTGTGACAACACAAACAACATCAAGCTAAACTAAACCATGACATTTAAATTTAAATCAACTAATATAATATACAATATTTTTCCTTTAAATTATCTCTTGTCATATGGCTTCCTTGTCACATCAAATACACAAGATCATACCTCAAAGACCATGTTAAAAACAAGATGACTGAGCGGGGGGTGAATTAGTCTTTAAAAAAAATTCATTCAATTATACTTAAATATAAATGAATCATTCTAACAATCATGTACATCTTAGAAAACATAATCATAAAATCATAATAGCATGAAATACATGAACACAATATATACATGGGAAACCCTCTAGGGGTGGAAAAACCCACTAATGAAGAAAATGGACTATAGTCCTATAAGATAAACATAAATATTTAGTGAATCACTAACTTCACATGGATTACCAACCCAAATTATCAAAACACCAACTTCTCTAGGCTTTATAAATCACCCACTTTCAAGGAGGCACCAACCCCCTAGATGACTTAACACCAACTCAGCTACCTAATTATTTGATCACCTTTAAAAACCCTTATTGCTTCTATAATATATGATAATATACTCCTTTAACTCTTTTCTCAATTCTATCCCTCTTAAAATATACTTTAACCTTTTTCTCTCATCTATCCCTCTTCATGGATTTATTAGGTCTTTTGACCTTGATCCTCATATGCAAAACCTCTATTAGATATTCATAACACTTCTTTGATGGTCTACCTGACCTCCTTCTACTCAAAAATGATGTATATCATTCTATTATCCTCTTCTTATATCTCACACTTAACATCCTTGAATCATACCAAATAGGCCTAAACTACATTCATTTTATATAATTCACTTGATCATATCCTTCTTAGTCAGTTATACATCAATTAGACCTTACTCTTATTTTAGGCTTATGGAGACCTAATAGGCCTTCTTAACAACATGTTACCCTTTGATCTCTTTTAAGCATATCCAAACACCTAAAATGGTAGGAACACATCATATGATATTATAATATACCTTATATAACTTCACTTTAGGTCTACAACACCTTTTAGGTCCAATCACCACTTGAACCCTTTCTCAAATCACTACATATAGATAAAATTTGTCTTGAAAAAACTGAAGCATATACTCAATTTTTCCAAACAAACATGGAAAAAAATTAAATACTCATAAACCTCATGACCTTATGGTTATCACCAACTTCATATAATGTTTCAAATTAGGATAAACATGCTCAAACACTTTTCTACAATATGTTCACTTAGAACTACCATCTGATTCCAAAACATAGTCAAGAAAACATGAACATATAACACATGATTAAATATACTTAAGGGATTTAATTACATGAATATGATATTATAATGTACTTATATAAACCTCAACCAATCAGATCATGAGCTCTAATGAAAACTATTAGTCTTACAGACCAATTTATTAACCTTCTCTCTCATAGACTTTACTCAATTAGATAAGCCATTTTGGCTTAAATGTTTCAACCTCTTACACAGCCTTCCAAGATTTTTAAAAGCATATATAGATCATTAAAGACCCAAAAAAAATAATCATGAATTTTAATACATCACTCTTGCATGAAAACTCATTAGGAAACATCTTCACTTCTATCTAATTTCCTTATTATTTACACCACTAAGTCTGTTAGCGACTGGCCAACTTGAATCACCAAATTTTCACACCTAAGATATTAAACCTATCCAAAAGTTTTTATGAAAAAAATTACAATTATCATAATTTTATCTTTAACCACTTATAAAATTTAACTTGGTCAACTCTATCTTCTAAATCAAATCTCTAAAAGACAAACCCTTTCATGTAGGGTCTACTCACTCACCTAAGAAATTGATCACACCTAGAGATGCCTTGGAGATTTGGACTCAACCTCCAATCACTTAACTATCCATATCAAACAATTTTTTTCTATTTATAAAAATATCTTCAACATCATGTCACTATTATCATTTTATGAGGGTTTAGACCATATTTTAGTCTTAATGATCATTAATAAAACTTAGCTCCTCTATTCAGAAACTAATGCTTGGAACTTTTATTTAGAATCTTTACTCTATTAGAGAGTTTTCAATGATTTCTCCAATGTGTCCAAGAATTTTAATGAGGTTTCATGTGTGTTATAATGATAATGACAAAGTGTGCTTCAATGTGCTTTAGTATTCTTGCACGGTTCTTCAGTGTCTGACTTAGTGAGCCAATTGATTAATGTTATTAATGGTGTGGTCATGTTATAGAGATCCTATGGGGTATTATGAGTGCTTGGAGTGCCTATAAAATTGAAATGAATTCAACAGATCTATCATATGAATGACTAGGATCTCTTAGTAATCTTGGAAAATCAAGCTAAGTGAGTAGATTTATGACATCAACATTCACATATGTGGTAGTATCAGAAGGATTTGGTTACATGGGTCTATTCAGTTTTGTCCCTAGTTTCTATGGTCCAAGTTTCAGGTTATGAGGTGGTGTATAGGAAAATATATAAAAGTGCAAATTTGGTCTCCCAAGTAGGTTATATAGTTTCCATACTTATCCAAATTTTCAATATCAAGTGACCATTATACATGGCTACCAAGTCAAAAAATCTCACTCAATCAGATCAATCATTCTGATCAAGGATCTAACAGTGAGTGTTCAATCATGTAGATGAAGATATAATGGTGAGCACAAGGTAAATAATTTAAAGGATCCTTATAATGATCATGATGGTGGCATGTGTCACAAACTATGTGATTTAATAGCAGATCGATGAAGTAAATCAAGTGAACAAGTCAATATACATAGAAGGCATGCTAGGCTTCCAAGTGTCACAATCTCAAAAGCACAAATCATAGATAAATGGATAGTAATTGAAATCAAAGACTAGGTGACTCCAAAGGATATTGATGGAGTGTATTTGATAAAATTTATAGGGGGCATGAGATGAAGACATGTGTCTAAAGTTTTTTCCATTACATAGTGACCGTTGGAATTTAAATATTCAAATTTTCAAAAGAAAACCAATCTATATTATTTGAGCTATATCTTTTGATGTATGAAAAATTTAATAGTGGTATAAAAATAAAAAATTTAAATTACTCAAAGGGATATCTATAAAAATTTATTATAAGGTTTGAATATCTATACAATTGTAATTTCTAAGCTTCAAAGTTGACTATGTGTTTGACCATCTTATGCAAGTGACCCAAAAAAGATGTTTATGTTTGTCTTGATGGTGTTTCAATGTTTCAATGTGAATTAAATATTGGAGAATGTTGTAGACTCCATGAGTATCATCTATGTGAATTTTGGATTTTTTTATCAATCCATATTTAGTATGAACAAATGCCTAAAAGATGACTATTTATTCATTCATGATGTTCTTGTGTATAAGACTAATGTTTGAGTAGATTTTGCATATGTAAAGGAGTGTAGTGATGGATGTAATCACTTGAAGGTGTCTTATGTGTCATGTTTAATATTCATATGCATTTTAAAGTGGTCTTATGTTCCTACTTTTCTCAATGAAGTGCTAAAGAGGTGAATAGGTCTCCATGAGACCTATAAGGGCTACTAAGGCTTATTTGAAAGGTGTAGCTACTTAAGGGTGACCCATGGATGATATCAATAACCTATAAGGGTGGTATTTATCTATGTATTATCATGATATAAACCTTAAGTATTAATTCAAGTCTTATATCCAACCAAGAATATGATATTTATGAAGGGTCTATAAAGAGTGAAATCAAAGGTGATGGTTTCAAGGGTTGTGAGGCAATTAAAGAGAAGAGTGAACGTGCCTAATGGATGGATTGAAGAGTATATAAGGTTAAGGATTATTTTTATGACCTATAAGACATAATTATAATGTCATAATAATAATCATTCAAGTTTGAAGATTGAGTATGAGGGAAGAAGTCTAGAGTGATCCAAAAGGGTGTTTTGGATGAATTGCTTGTGTGTACAACCTTGAGAGAGTATGAGGGGTTGAAAGAGAGGTGTTATACATTATTTCTCCATCAGATTAAAATTCAAACAAAGTTATATAGCTATTTATTTTCATAGGTGTTGTGTGGGTACTCAAGATCTAGAACAAGTTGTTGTTTGTTAATGTTTAGGTGTGGGTGCTCCTTGTGAAGTGGGTGCTTCACTAAAAGATCTTATGTTTGTGATAATTTTATAGTACAATTATTCTATGTGTTTTTATGATTTTGAGTGGGTTTTATTCCCCATGAGGTTTCCCACATAATTCATGTGTTGTGTGTTTGATCTCACATCATCTTTCTTGTTCATTATTATGAATGACGTATATTCTTTATGAATGCTTGTGATGATTTATTAAGGATTTTGAAAGGATTGGAATTGAAGTTTGAATTATCTTTCATCACTAATTAACCCCCCCTCAGTGATTTTACCTCTAAAAATTAGTATCAAATCCATACCTTCTTTGCAAGCTTAACCACTTGAAGGTGATCCAAAATATAATATGGCAAGTCAACATATATAAAGTTTCTCTACAGATCAAGCACCATTGTTCAATGGTTCTAACTATGTTTTTTGGAGTACAAAGATGAGGACATACATCATGTATCTAGGGTCTGATATTTGGAAATCTATCATGGATGGTTATACTACACCAATTGCTCCTCCAACTAGTGTGACTAACAAGAAATTGAGTGAAAACAATTTGAAAGAAATTAATGCTATCATTTATGGTCTATCAAAGGATGAATTCACCAAGGTGATCCATTGTAATTTTTCCAAATATATTTGGGTCAAATTACAAACTATCTATGAAGGGGACTCAAAGGTAAATTTGTCTAAGTTATAGATCTATTGAAGATAATTTAAGGGTCTCAAAATAAAGGAAGAAGATATTATGGCATCTAATCTTCTAAGGGTATATGATGTAGTAAAAATGATCAGATGTCTTGAAGAGGAGATTATATAAGCTACTATTTTACAAAAGGTATTAAGGTCTCTCACTCTAAAATTTGATTCAAAAGTATCTGATGTAGAGGAAAATCATAATCTCACTCAAATGAAGATGGATGAATTGCATGGCATCCTTACTACCTATGATATGAGAGTCAATGAGTATATACCTCCTAAGAAGGAAGAAACCTTCAAAGTGATCAAGGAAACAAAAGGTAAGAAGAGCAAGTTAAGTCTTGAAGAATTTGATCTTAATGAAGATCAACTTGAAGCCATGATTTCAAAGAAATTGAATGTGAGATTAGGTAAGTATGAAGGAAATATTCCTTTTAAATGTTTTTCATGTGGTAAAGCTGGTCATTTTGATGCCAAATTCCCAAATAGAGGCAATTTTGAACATAAATAATCTCATGAGGATGAACATAATAAATTTGAGGGTCCTAGTAAGTACAAAAAGTTCTTCAATAAGAGAAATAGTAAGAAGGATTCATACAAAGGTATCAAGAGCCTTTACCATGAAGAAGATAGTAACTCATCTATTGAAGAAGATGAAAACCCATCAGATAGTGATTATTCATATCATGAAAAGGATAAGGAGACATTGTTCATGGTCCTTGAAGATAATTAAGGTGAATGCTCTTTAGGCATAGGTCTTTTTGATGGAGATAGCTTAGAAGAAGATGATGAAAAATTCACTCTTGAAGACAAATATCTGAATACTATAGAAGAAATGAAGCTATTACAAAGCAAGAATAGAAAAAAAGCTTCCTTGATCAAATCCTATGAGGAGAAAATTAACCTTTTTGAAGGAAGGTTGAGTAATGAAGCCAAGGATCATGATGAGATCACTCAATAGCTTGAAACTTAGGTTTTTTCTCTTGATGAAGAGGTAATGAGTAAGGATGAAGAATGTATCATGTATCAATCAAATATGGATTCTTTATAGATGAAACTAAATCAAGATATGATCAAGCTTAAAACATATCAAAATTTAGAAGCAAGTAGCTCTAAAAGAGATGATCTCATGACAAACAAAGAAGTAGTTGATGATTCAGATAATAAAAAATAAGGTAGATAATGAGGCTAAATTAATGAATGCTCTTGAATATCTGAAGATTGAAAAGAAAAGGAACAAGAAGATGATGTCACAAATCAAGTACTATGAGGAGCAATTCAGTGTGTTTAAGGAAAGAATAAATGATGATACTAGGGAACATGAAGATATAGTCAAAGATCTCAATACTTAGTTGGAAACTATGTCTACAAGCCTAAAAACTAAAGAAAATGAATTCTTCAGGTATATGATTGAAATTGATTCCCTGAAGGTTGAGTTGGAGAAGACATCTAGCAAGGTAAGATATTTTGTGAAGTTTGAAAGGAGTGCTAATGATCTTGAAAACATTTTGAGTAGTCAAATATCTGTAAGTAATAGATCTAGTCTAGGTTTTAATGAAGAACAAAAGGTTATAACTCAAGACAAAGAGAAGGCTAGCATAAAGAAGAATAATTAGACCTTAAAGGTCAATCATCAATCAATGAATGATGGTACTAGAAAATTGAAATCTAATCCTATCAAACAACCAAATACTATGAGGTATGCAAATTTTAATGGTCAGTGTTACTCTTGTAATCAATTTGGTCATAGGTCAAGAGAGTGTAAAAGACCCTCAAGGAAAGGATTTATGTGGAACTATGATATGAATCATCAGTCAAGTGGTGTAAGTGAAGTTGAATGCTAAAAATTCTATGACATAGGGTAAATTACAAGATTTTGTCCTAATAAGCTAAGAAATAATGAGTTTTCTTAAGAAGTATGGTTTGCTACAAGCTCCAAGAGAGAGGTCATATAGAAAGGTTTTGTAAGAATGGACAGTATTTTAATTCAAAGAAAATAAATCCTAAAATGAATAAAATAAGCTATAATGAATGGAGACCCAAGGAAGTGAATGGTTTATTTGTCATGATAGAATAGGAAATAAGTCCAAGAATCAAAGAGCAAGCCTTACCTACCCAAATAGACAATAAGATCATGTAGGAATTTGAGTTAAAAATAAAAAGTGAAATTAAGGACTCATTCAAAATCAATATGAAGATGAGGCAAGACTACAAGTCAAATAAGAGCATGGAGATGTGGGAGTCTCCTATGTTTTGGGACTTTTAGTCTCTCTATATCAAGGGGGTGGCTCTCACTAAGCTTCAAGGAGACACTTGTCAGCAAGAGGAAGCATGATGGATATTAGTTGTGTTTTAGTTGATGTTGTAAGAAAAGAAATGTGTGTTAAGGGATTTTGGTCTTAAAAATTTGTAGGCAAAGTATGGAGGTTTCTAGGTGTCAAAATAGAATTTCTTAAGAAGACCTATTAAAGATGTCATGAACTAGGTGGATCATGGAGTTAAGGGGGAACACATGTGAGATGTTCCATTCATGGTGGAAATATCAAGAAGTTTGTTATAGATGTGAACTCAAACATGTTGATATGATGACTTAATCAAACCAAGTCAGGTGCTTTAATAATGTATTGAATCCTCATGCATAAATAAAGGAGGAACTTTGTCAATGGTTAGGTCCTAAGATCAAAGGATTGTGTAGTTGAATCTAAGAGAGAAGGTCTTAAGGCTAGTATGATGGTTCATCATAGTGTTGTGTTTGGATCATGTTTGATAATCTCAAGATAAGAAGAGGTATTTACAGTATTAGGGGGAGTTTGTTCAATCTCTTTGAGGTGGTCCTTTCGTATTGTTAATCCTTAAAGTTTTTTTAGGTACTTAGGATTAGTTGGTGCCCACTTTTTCATTGTGTCAAAGGGGGAGAAAGTCCTTGAAGAGATAGAAAGAGTGTGTGTATAAGATTTGTGATTGTTGTTGACATAAATGAAAAAGGGGAGATTTTTGGAGAGTTATCAATGATTTTTCCAAGGTGGCCAAGAATGTTGATGAGGTGTCATGTGTGTTATAATGATAATGACAAAGTGTGTCTCACTTTTATTGCATGGTTATTTAGTGTTTGACTTAGTGAGGTAGTTGATGGATGTTATTGATGGTTGGGTCATGTTGTAGAGATCTTATGGGGTGTTATGAGTGCTTGGAGTGCCTACAAAAGTGAAAGGAATTCATCAAATCTATCATATTAATGATTAGGATCTCTTATTCATCTTTGAAAATTAGGTTGAGTGATCAGATTGTTTATATTAGCATTCACATGTGTGGTAGTATCATAAGGAGATGGTCACATGGGTTTATTCAGTTTTGTCCCTAGTTTTTATGGTCTAAGTTTTAGGTCATGAGGTGGTGTATAGAGAAACATATCAAGGTGAAATTTTGGACTCTTAAGAAAATTGCATAGTTTCCATACTTGGCCAAACTTACAATATCAAGTGACCATTATATAGGGTTACCAAGTGTCAAAATCTCACTCAATCGGATCAATCATTCAGATCAAGGATCTAACGATGAGCATTCAATCATAAATATGAATATATAATGGTAATAACGAGGTCAATAATTTAAAGGATCCTAATAATTAATGAAATGGTGACATATGTCAAAAACATGGTGATTTAGCATGAGATCGATAGAGTGAATCAAGTCAACAAGTCAATATACATAAAAGGCGTATGAGGTTGTCAAGTGTCACAATCTCAAAAGTATTTATTAAAGATAAATGACTTTTAATTGAAATTAAAGACTAAATGACTCTAAAGGATATAAATGGATTTTATTGGATCAAATTACCAAGGGCCATGAGATGAAGACATGTTTTTGAAGTTTGTTGCATTATACAGTGACCATTGGAATTTGAATATTCAAATTAACAAAGGAAAACTAGTCTATATTATTTGAGCTATATCTTTTGATGTATGATGAATTTAATAGTGGTATAAAAATAAAAGTTGTAAATGAATCCAAGATATATATATATATATATATATATATATATATATATATTTATTAGAAGGTTTGAGTATCTATAAAATTGTATTTTTTGAGCTTCAAAGTTGATTGTGTTTAACCATCTTATGTAAGTGACCTTAGAAGGATGTTTGTGTTTGTCTTGATGGTGTTTGAATTTTTAAAGGTGAATTAACTATTGGAGAATGTTGTAGAATCCATGAGGATCATCTATGTGTATTTTTTAGGTTTTTACCAATCGATATTCAGTATGAAAAAATTCCTATAAGATGATTGTTTGTTCATTCATGGTATTCTTTTATATAAGACTAATGTTTGAGTAGATTATGCATATGAAAAGGAGTGTAGTGATGGAAGTAATCACTTTAAGGTGTATTAGTGTTAATTTTAAATAAACATATGCATTTAAAAGTGATCTTGTGTTCCTAATTTTCTTGGTGAAGTGCTAAAGAGGTGAATAGGTCTCCATGAGACCTATAAGGGCTACTAAGGCCTATTTGAAAGGTGTAGTTACTTAAGTATGACCCATGGATGCTATGGCCAACCTATGAGGGTGGTATTAATATATGTCTTAGTATTATATAATCCCTAAAGGTTAATTTAAGTCTTATGGATAACCAGGAAGATGATATTCATGAAGGGTCTATAAAGAGTGAAATCAAAGGTAATGGTTTCAAGAGTTGTGAGGCAAATGAAGAGAAGAGTGAATGTGCCTAGTGGATATATTGAATATTATATTAGGTTGAGGATTGTGTGTATGACCTATAGGACATAATTCTAATTTTATAATAGTGATCATGTAGGTTTGAAGATTGAGGATGAGTGAAAAAGTCTAGAGCGATCCGAAAGGGTGTTTTGGATGCATTTCTTGTGTGTGAAAGCTTAAGAGAGTATGAAGGGTTGAAAGAGAGGTGTTATACATTTTTTATCCATTATATTGAAATTAAATTAGATTTATGGAACTATTTATTTTCATATGTTTTGTGTGGGTGCCCAACATCTATAAAATTTTCTATTTGTTCATGCTTAGGGGTGGGTGATCCTTGTGAAGTGGGTGCTTCACTAAAATGTCTCATGTTTGTGATCATATTATAGGAAAAGTAGTCCATGTTTTTGTAGGCTTAAGAGTCATTTTTATTCCCCATGAGGGTTTCCCACATAATTCATGTTTTATGTGTTTGATCTTTCATCATCTTTCTTATTCACTGTTATGAATGACTTATATGCTTTATGAATGTTTGTGATGATTTATTAAGGGTTTTAAAAGGATTGGAATTAAAGTTTGTATTATATTTCAACATTGATTCACTCCCCCCCTTAGTTATTATACCTTTAAAATACTCATCTACTATGAATATCTTAGGATCTCATGTAGATGTTGTACGTGCCAACGAGCACTAATAAAACCTTCTTAGGTAGAAAACTCTTCATTTTATACATTCAAGAAACCTTGAAATACTGTTCAAGACTTTTCTTGAAAACCATGACCTAAAACTTCATGAACATACTTAAAACAAAATTGACTCACTTCTGTCAATGTCCACTTGCTCATCCATGTCATGAAAACTAATCTTGTTACCTCATTTGGCCACCATCTCTCTTCTTTCTTTCTAAGCCTTGATTTTCAAGTATTATTAGGCTTTGAATTTAACTTTATATCCACCCTATATACTTCACCTTGAAACTCTCTTGTATTCCAATGCCTCTTGTGTATTCTTAGGCAACATCATACACTCACTCTTCTTTGGAGCTTCAATAGAACTTATTTAGAGCTACTTAAAGATCTTTGGAGCTTGACTGGGATATTCATATCATATTTAGATATGTAAACATAGATCTTCATAGCTAACCTTTTAATCATTTTCAAGGTCCTCAACACCTCATATAAAAACTCAAACAACCTTTTTGATGGTCAAATACTTTCAAGTATTCTTTGGAACATTATCTTTGGATCATTCTCATCTTCATAGCTCATTTGGAGCATCTTCAAAACTATTTACATAGATCTTTAGAGCTTACTCATTTTATCATTTCCACCTATAAATACCATCTCATAAGGTCTAGACAAAGCATTACAAGATGTTTGATACGTGAGAAACTAATTTGTACACACTCATGTTGCTTCTCAATAATTTCACTCAATATAACATCAGAACATTATTTAAACAATACTCTCACATCATTGTTCTTCATATAGCAACAACACTCATTATGCTAGCAATATAACTCATTCATATGCATACCTCAAGGCTTACTTGACCAAGCATCTTCACAAGAACCTTTGACATCAATCATATTATATTGACATCAATGAAAGAACCATGCATATTCATAAGAACCTTTGACATCAATAGAAACATTAACTACCTAATCTCAACACTAAATGGCAATGCTCAATAGACTCTTCCTTAAGAAATGAAAATGTTCAACAATCTCCCCCTTTATCATTGATGGCACACTCAAAAAAATGTGTTAATCACTCTTGATGGCAATCATCTATAGGATCTAGTTCTTACCTTTTATTTTTCCCTTTATGATCTTACCCCTTTTCTAATATTTTTCTATCTTTCTTCTTTTTTTGCATTTTTTGATCTTTCTCCCCCTTTGACATTAATGACAAATATCTTTCACAACTATTCATCTCTTTTAGAATGAACTCAGATTACAAGATCACTTCAACATAGATCAAGCTCAATTAATAATCTGAATAGCTCCCCCTCAAACTAATCATCCACCATGATTTTTTTAGGAGTAGACATCAAAGATCATATACAACTACTAAAATCAGACTTTCTCCTGGTGATTTGATACTATCTCTCAAAGACACTAGATGGCACACAATCTTTAAAAACTATGGAAACCACTTTTGACAACCATTCTCAAAAACCTCTCTCAATCAGGGTGCTCTCCTTAGCTAATTCATCAAAATCTCAAAAAATAGTGTTTATGAGGTATCTCATACACAATCTCTTCTTAACTCCATGCATATCCAAAGCAATCACTTTCTTGACAAAGAACTTAGAGCTACCAAGCTCCCCCTTAGACAAAGCATATCTTTTTTGTAAGAATTAGGAGCTCAAGATCACATACCTTTCTTGGCATGACTAAATAACATAAAATTCCTGACTACACATAAGGATATCCCATATTAGATACTAAATTTATAAATAGGGACTCCCCCTTTATCTTCATAGATTAGGCTCAACTACTCATATAAATAGATATCAAAATCGTACCTCTTATATACTAATTATCTACATAGTTTGACATCAGACCTAAGATCAGTCTTAGATCCCTCATCATGATTCCTTATAAACTTCAAAACATATAGCTATCAACACTTGGAATGAATAATATGTATCTTCGTCTCCTTAATTACAAGATATACAACTTCGAATCTTCTCAAAAGAAACCTTTTTTTTATACACTCTCATGCTTCTACTAATAAAAGAATGTCTTCATGAATCTTAATGGAGCCACCCCTTTTTCATATGGCACTAAAATAATATGAACTCATGATATTCCTAGATCTCCATATTTTCATAAGACTAAATATTCTTCAACATTCTTTTGGACTTAATTGGCACTAAAGGTTTGATCTTATCACCAACCTTATCATCCTTATTCTTTTCTTTGACTACCTTATCATCACATGTAGTTAAAAAGTGTTCTTAACATTCCTTACTTGATTTCTCACATTAAGTATTCTCTAGCTTAGAAAGTAGACCACTTGAGTTTTTAGAATAATCATGACTTATCTTTATTGCCTTTATTTTCTATACATTTATTTGCCTTCTTTCTTGTATTCTAAGAGCTTCAAATTTCCTATTTTGACTTGATGACTTTCTAACTTTATTAGGATAAAATATTATAATGTGTCTTACATTATGATAGGTTTAACATATCACCTTATATATACCATTTTACTGATGATGATTATGATCTCCCTTTGATCAATTGCTTCTTCTTCTTCTATAGTTACATGAGTACTCATTCTTGGAGGATCTTCTACATTCTCTTACTCTATGACCAAATTGACTACATATAAAATAGTAACCATTAAAATAAATAGCATACCTTGTAGAATTTGGCTATCTAATAGGTATTTTCATGTTAACCTTCTTGTCTTCAACAGTCTTCTTTTCAACTTGAGGTGCCTTCTTTTGGTCTTCTTTGAATCTAAGACCTATCTTATCATTTATAGACTTCTGATTGCGTAAAATATCATCTAGAGCCTTAGTGCTCTTTTAAAATTTCACAAAGCTCTTCACCTTACTAGATACTTGATCCAACTCACATTTTAGAGATTATAATTCAATTTCATATATATTCCAATCTTCCTCTTTAGCCTTTAGGCTTTCTAACAAAATCTCTATTTTGATTTCAACTTGTTGGATGATCTCTTCATACTTCTTGGAAGTGTTTCTTAGTCTTCAATCAAATAATCTAATTTGCTTCTCATAATCCTAAACTAATGAATTAAATTTATTATTATTCTTCTTTATAATCTTTAACTCTTCTAGGGCACTTACTAGTTCTACCTCAAGATCCACTTTAGCTTCCCCTTCTTCAATATCATAGTATACCTTTTCATTTGATTATACATTAATCATGAGGCATTTTCCATTTGAATAACCCTCATTGTCTTATTATATTCCTATGAACAAAGTTTCATTGTTATCATGTTCAGATTCATTAATGCCATCATCACTATCAGATGTGTTTGAATCACTTACATCACATGCGTTGTCTTCTTTAGCATAGAATCCGATCTTATTTTTGAATGGATCTTTCTTTCTTTCATTCTTCTTTAACACTCTCTTGTTATTATCAGACTTATATGCCTTTATATTATCTCCATCATATTCTTTATTATGCTCAGATTTATCCTTGTTAGGACACTTTGTTGCAAAGTGACCAATCTTTCCATAGCTAAAACATTTAAATTGTAATGTATCCATGTAATTACTTGATCTAGACCTCAACTTCCTCGAAAACATAGCTATGAGTTCATCATCATCAATATCTAAACATACCTCATCTTTGACATTCTTGTCCTTTGACTTCTTTTCAATCTTGAAAAAAGCTTCCTTCTTGGGAGGTCTTCCTTCATTTGATCTCATCTCATATGTAGTCAAGATGCTATGAAGCCCATCCATCTCTAGCTTATCCAAATCTTACATCTCTTCTATTGTAGATACTTTATATTCAAACTTAGAAGTTAGTGATCTCAATATCTTATGAATAATAGTATATTCTTTCACTTCTTCTCCCAATCCACTAATAATATTGATAGATTCATCAACCCTTAATAGGTAGGATGCAATGTTTTCATCTTCACTAATCTTCAGGTTTTCAAACTATCTTTTGTGAAAATGTAACTTGGCTAACTTCACCTTGGTGTCTCCTTAATAGATGGTCTCTAATTTATCCTATATATCTTTGTCTAAAACACACTACATTACTTTTACAAGCTTTGCCTTTGATAGGCCACATAGAATGGCATTTATTGCCTTGGAGTTATTTTCACTAGCCTTCTTAATTGATGAATTTGTTGAATTTGAATTGAAATATGACCATCCATAACTAAATCTCAAATATCATGTCTCTGTGACATTTGATATATCTTCATTCTAACATTCTAGAAGGCATAGTTAGATCCATTGAACAACATAACCTTACTGGTAGAAAAATGACCTTGAGCTTGTTGACTAGTCATTCTTGATTCTTAAGAACTTCTTTAGGATTTCAAGCTTGCTCCAAAGGACCTTCTTTGATACCAATTATTGGAAATAAGATGACTAAGAGGGGGGTGAATCAATCTTAAAAAAAATTCACTCAAATCTACTTAACCATACATGAATAATTCTAACAATCATGTACATCTTAGTAAACATAAGCCTCAAATCATAAGAGCATGAAACACATGAGCAAAACATATACATGGGAACCCCTCTAGGGGAAAAACCCCACTAATGAATTAAATAGACTATAGTCCTATAATACAAACATCAATTGGTAGTGAAGAACCAACTTCACATGGATCACCAAGCCCAATTACTGTAGTACCAACTTAGCTCAGCTTTAACAAACACTCACTTGTAAGGAGGTACCAACCCCCTAGATGACTTAGCACTAACTCAACCACCTGATTGTTTGATCACCTTTAGAAACCCTTATTTCTTATATAATAGATGATTATCTACTTCTTTATTTATTTTCTCATTTTGTCCCTCTCAAACTAGCCTTTAGTCTTCTTCACTCAACTAACCCTCTTCATGGCTTGATTAATTCTTCTAACCTTGATCCTCATATGTATAACCTCTGTTAGATATTCATAACACTTCTCTGATGGTTCTTATGACTAACTTATACTCAATAATGTTCTATATCATTTGATTATCCTCTTCTACTCTCTCACACTCAGTATCCTCTAAGCATACCAAATATACCTAAACTACCTTATTTTTATACAAGTCACTTGATCATATCCTTCTTAGTCAGTTATACATCAATTAGCCTTTACTCCTATTTTAGGCTTATGGAGACCTAATAGGCCTTCTTAATAACAATTACTCTTTGATCTCTTTGAAGCATATCCAAATACTTCACATAGTAGAAACACATCATGCACCATTCTAATAGAACTTATATAACTTTGATTTAGGTCTACAACACCTTTTAGGTCCAATCACCACTTGAACCCTTTCTCAAATCACTACATATATAAAACCTATGCATATACAAAAAAAATTATCTTGAACAACTAAGGTATATACTTAATTTTTCCAAACAACCATTATAATAAATTACATATTCAAAAAAAAATCATGACCTTAGGGTTAGCAAAAACTTCATCTGATGATTCAACTTAGGGTAAACATGCTCAAACAGTTCTCTACAAGATGTTCACTCAAAATTGCCAACTAACTCCAAAACATAGTCAAGGAAACATGAACATCTAACACATGATTGAATATCCTCAAGGGATTTAAATGCATGAAAAATATCTTATAACATACTTAGAGAAACATAAACCAATTAGATCATGATCTCTAATGAAAACTATTGGTCTTATAGACCAATCGACTAACCTTTTCTCTCATAGATTTTACTCAACCAGATAAGCCTTTTGGCTTTAATGCTTCAACCTATTACATAAACTTATAAGCTTATTAAAATCATTTATAGATCATTAAAAACCCAAAAAACATCATCATGTATTTCAATGCATCACTCTTACATGAAGACTCATCAAGAAACATCTTTTTCACTTCTATTTGATTTTCTTACTATCTACACCACTAGGTCTATTAATGACTGGCCAACTTGGATCACCAAATTTACACACCTAAGATATATAACATATTTATAATTATTTATAAACAAAAACTATAAGTATCATACATTTATCTTCATCCACTTAGCATCTTTGACTCAGTAAAATCTATCTTCTATAGTAAATCTTTGAAAGACAAACACTTTCCTATAGGGTATTCTCACTCACCTGAGAAAAAAATCACACTTAGAGATGATTTGGAGATTTTTATTCAACCTCTAATCACTTAAATTTCCATATCAAACCATTCTGAGCTCTTTATAACAATATCTTTATTATTGAGTCACTGTTAGGGTTTTATGAGGGTTTAGACTATCTTCTCGTCTTAGTGATCATTCATAAAACTTAGATCCTCTTTTCAAAAACCAATTCTTATAATCTTGGTATATAACCCTTCCTCATCTACCATGAATATCTTAGGATGTTTTTTAGATTTTGCATGTGTTAATGATCACTGAGAAAGCCTTCTTGGGTACATAACTCTTCATTTTGTACACTCGAGAAACATTGAAATAATTTTCAAGCCTTTTCTTGTAACCATAACTTGAAACTTCATTCACATACTTAAAACAACTTGAATCACCTATATCAATCTTCATCTACTCACCCATGTCATGAAAACTGATCTTGTTACCGCATCTAGCCACCATCTCTCTTCTTGCTTTTTAAGCCTTGACTTGTAAGTCATTAGACCTTAAATTTGACATTTTATCCACTCTGTAGACTTCACTTTGAAACTCTCATATGTTATAATTCCTCTTGTGTATTCTAAATAAACCTCATACACTCCCTCTTCCTTGGAGCTTCAATAAAACTTCTTTAGAGCTATTTATAAATTTGCAGAGCTTGACTGAGATCTTTGTAACATCTTTGGAGCTATAAACACAAATCTTTGGAGTTGACCTTTTAGTAATTTTAAATGTCCTTAACACCTCATGTAAAAACTTAAACAACCTTTTTAATGCTCAAATACTATCAAGTATTATTTGGAGCACTTTATTTGAAGCATTCTCATCTTCACAGCTTATTCAGAGCACACAACTTCTTCTTTAGAGCTTACTCATTTCATCGTTGCCACCTAAAAATACCATATCACAAATTTGAAACAAAGCATTACAAGATTCTTGATACTTGACAAACTGATATGTACATACTCATGTTACTTCTCAATGATTTCACTTATTTTGACATCAAAACATTCTTAAAATAGTACTCTCACATTACTAATCTTCATATAGCAACAACACTCATTATGCTAGCAATATAAATCATTCATATGCATACCTCAAGGCTTAATTGACAAAGCCTCTTCAAAAAACATTTGACATTAATGATATTAGATTGATATCAATGAAATAGCCCTACATCTTCATAAGAACCTTTGACATAATGACAACATTAACTACCAAATCTCAACACTCAATGACAATGCTCAACAAAATCTTCCTTAATCAATGACAATGTTCAATAAACCACTCACTATGCATCTTCACCAGATGCACCTTGACATCAATGACATCAATCTTGACATCAATGACAACACTTCTCAACAAAATAAGATGGTTCCTCATTAGCTTTTGAAGCTAAATGAGTAGTTATAGTATCTTTTAGAAGTTATTCTTCTAAAGAGGGTTTCTTGGGTTTAGTGAAAGGATCTTTGTGATCAAGTTTTCAATGATAGATAACCTTAGTTTTATTAGCATATTGATAATTTTTTGTAATATTGGTCATAGTTGGCATTAATGTCACAAACATCCTTTATAGTTTGTTAAGTGGTAGATATAGGGAAATATTTTTGTTTATTATAAGAAAAAGCTTTAGTATCTTGTCATTTTTGAGAAGAGGTATTGTATTCTTGATGATGGAGTTAGATCATGGGTTCATGATTTAAGGAATCACAAATCATATATGAGATATCAAATTTTGTAAGCCCTCTACAAGTTTCATGGGAATGACCAATGTTATCATGGAACCAACAAAATTGATTAGGGTCATACCAATTAGGAGGATTATTTGGATAAGTAAATGGTTTAGACAATGTTAAGAACTATTTCATTTACTACATAGTTAGTGGTATGTGAGAAGATGGGGGATTGTTGGCTTTGGAAATTATTGGTTTGGTTTGAGGAGTATTATTAGTGATGGTATTTCTAGAATTTTGAAAATGCTCCTTAATTAATTTAGTATTAGGTTTGAATTGCTTCATTATAAAGTCTTGACATTTAGCTTGGTTAATATCTTCATTAAGCATTTGAGGGGCAAAAAATTGAACCTTATATTCAAGTTAAGGGGTTAAAGAAATTATGAAGAGTTTAAATAGATTATCGTCAGTCATGTTATGGTCAACCTTATGAACCAAATATTTTTATCATTTGATAAAATCAAGAGTTGATTTAGTGGGAGATTACTTAACATTGATGAAATGGCTAAGTAAATTTTTGGGAAGGTCATTATATTGAAATTATTTAACTAGAAGATTGACTAAATCCTCTAATTTCTAGATGGAATGTTGGGTAAGCTGGTTGTACCATTCCAATACATCACCAATTAAGGTTTCAACTAAAATTTTAGTGGTGGAAAAGGTATTAGTTTGGATCCACTCTTTACAAATATTTCCAAATGCTTTAAGAAAGGATGTAGGGTCTTTAGTCCCATCATATTTGATAGTTGGTTAGATGTTACCAATATCAGTGGAAATGATGAAAGGCACTAAAGGCTCATTTTAGATTTTTCAAGCATCTTGTTATTCATGATAGGTTAAGGAATAATATTTCCTAAGGCATCTCTAAGATTTCAAGGAATAAAACTTTGATAAGTTTGAGTAATTAGAACTAGAGGTTGATTATCCATATTGATTAAATGATATTGTAAATGCATCATTTGGTAGGTGTTGGACATTTGCATTATATTCATTTATTACATGACACGTGTAATAATTTGAGTGATATTAATTGGTAGGTTTATTTTTGTATGAGGACTCCCCAAATTGGTATTAAGGGGAGGGTTATTAGGAGGTGGATTACTAATGGGATTATTAGATAGACTTGTGTCAATCACTCCCATATTACATTGAAATGTTTACAAATGATAATTGTCTTGATAGGTATAAAAATGATCAGATCTAGCTACTTCATCTTGAGGCATTATTTGAACCATGTGACAATCTATAGATGAAGGATAGGAATAAGTGTTCCAAGAGTGAAAGTTCTCTTGGGAGGTAAAGAAAAGGAGAAAAGAATACCCTATATAGTGTCTAAATGGATTCAAGTTGTCTAAAAATATTTTTGATAGGGGATTTCATGGTGATTTGAGTAAATGAAAATAATTTTAATCAAGAAGAATGAGAGATCTGGGATAGAGATCTAAGTTATCCAAATAGAGAAATAAGTCAGCCAAATAAAGCACCAAATTGACTAGATAGAAGAACAAGGTTAACAATCAGATACAAGTTCAATTAGGTCAATAGAGTAATATTGGACAAAGGCTAAGAATATTATAGAGTTGACTAGGTCAATTATGTACTCTTGGATAGAGGGCATAACATGTAGATAAGAGACACAGTGGTTGATTATGTACTATTAGGAGGAAGAAAGATAGAGTCTATAAGAGATTATATTGACCAAAATTATAGTATTTTCAAAGAAGATAAAAAAAATTCAATATAAGTGTAGAAAGAATGAAATCAGACACACAAATAATTGGATCAATATGAATGATCCAATTGGGGTACACAACACAAAACCTTGCACCAATGTTAGCTAATATAAGTCTTTTCAATATAGCACGTAATGATTAAAGATCAAGCAATCAATTAAAAAGTAAAATATAAATAAGTGGTCATCCTAAGTGTTATTATATTATTATAGAGTATTGATTTAAGTGTGATAGAAAAGTTAGCTAAAATAGGGAATTGGAAAGCAATCTATAGATGGTTTTAGGATGTTTGGGTTGAAAGGGATATATGTTGGAAATGGTATTAGCTTGGTATTGGGGCCTATCCCCTCACTTCACAGTCTTTTAGTGATATGGGTGTTAGTTGCTTTACCAATATATACATTAACCATGTATTTATAGTTGGCTAGAAAACCAAGTCGGCTTCCCCCTTGGTTATGAAATCTAAGAAGGTAGGCCTTGGGAAGACAAGTGTTTAAATGTGTTTTAAATATTATGTGATTTTGTAGTGTGTCAAAAAGAGTAAAATAGTATAAATAAATAGTAATTTTAAAAACCACCTATTTAGACTATATGAGTTACTTTAAGCATGCAAACAACTAAAAATGAAATATGAATTAATTACTAATAAGTAGTTGTTAATTTCTTGATGAAAAATAGTATAAAGTCAATTCAAGCAACAATACATGCATATAATATAAGACATAGTGGATGTTGGAAGTAAAATGACTAAGAGGGGGGGTGAATTAGTCTTTAAAAATAAACTTACTTATCAAATTCACTTAAGTAAACATGAACTAATCAAATAATCATATAGATCTAGAAAACATAAACACCAATCCACAAGAGCATGAAACACAAGAACAAATCACATATGTGGGAAACCCTCAAGGGGAAGAAAATCCACTGATATATGTAAAAATACTATAGTCCTATAATACAAACACCAATTTTAGTGAAGCACCAACTTCACATGGAGCACCAACCCCACTAGTTAAGAACCAACTCAACTAGGCTTTAGCAAGCACCCAATTATAAGGAGGAACCAAACCCCTAGATTACTTAGCACCAAATTATCCAATGGAAACAATTTATCACCTTTAAAACATTTTTTCTCATACAATATATTATGATCTCCTTCTTTGGCTCTTCTCTCTCTTCTATTCCTCTTAAACTACTTTATATGTTTCTTCACCCAACTAGTCCTCTTCTTGACTTGATTAGGTCATATGACCTTGATTTGCATGCATATAACCTCTATAAAACCTTCATAATAGATCATATAAACTCCTATAATGGTATTAAATACCTTAATATGCTCTTCAATATGTTATTCTATTCACTTTCTCTCCACTCACACAAATAGGACTAAAATTGCATAGTATTTATAAAAGTCTTTTGTTCATATCCTTTTTAGTAAAATAAAAATCATTAGCCTATTATTTTGGCCATGAAATATATATTAGGACATATCATATATATGAATCAAATATTGTTTGAGTCCATTTATGTTGAGGCTACCTCAATTAGGCCTTATCTCACCTTTAGGTCTCATGGAGACCCAATCCTATTAGGTCTATTTAAGACACATTACACTTTGCCTTCCTTAGAGAACTTTAAAACACTTATATACACCCTTTAAAGTCTAAAATATTCTTTATAACAATTTTTATCTTTCACCACTACTTGAAGCACACCATTAGTACTGTTCACAATTAGGGTTGTGCATACCCAAAAAAGTTTGTCTTGAACAATTGAAGTATAAACACAATTTTTCTAAAAAAATGGAAAAAAATAACATATACAAAATATAATGACCTTACATTCATCACCATATGATTTATACTTTAAAACTCATGGAAAAAATACTCAAACCCTTCTTTGCAAGTAGCCCACTTAGAACTACCAACTAGCCTCAAAACACAATCATGGAAACTTGAAATTTTGACACCTAAAATAACACACTAAATAAATTATAATGCATTAATATGATCCTAAAAAATCCTTATAACATCCTCAAATAAAAATATCATAAGATATAATGTCAATTATTGGTCTTGTAGACCAATTTGTTGACCTTTTCTCTCACTCAGTTAGATAAGCTATTTTGGCTTCAATGTTTCAACCTCTTATATTGACTTCTAAGATTTTTAAAAGAATTTATAAAACATAAAATTATAAAAAAACAACATAATGTGAATTATATATATTAACTCATGGCATAGAGTCTCAAACTCATCTCTATACCTTGCTTACCCAAAATTGCTAATTTGTCTTAAAAACCAATCATGGTGATTTTGATCTTCAACATCTGTATGACCACTTTTAGAGACTCCTAAATCATGGGGATGATATTATTATATCATTAAATAATTATAAAAGATAATTATACCATGGTAAAATGACAATATTGGTCTTTTAGACCAATCTTAGAGCCTTTATATCTCATTGTCTCATCTAAACCAGATAGATTAACTTTTGAGCAATATTTTCATCATATCCACTAACCTTAAAAACTTATATCTAACATGAAAATTTATTAAAATTATTTAAAATTTTATCCATTCAATTTTATTTATCCTTAATCTATGATAACACATCCCTAATCAATTTTTCACTTCTACCTAGGTTTCTCATTGTTTGTACTAATAGGCCTATTAGTGACTAGTCAACTTGTATAATTGGTTTTGCACCCCTGAGGGATATAAAATACTTATAAACCACCATGGACATAAAATAAAAGTCTCAAAATTTTTAACCCATCCATTTATCAAATTTGAATTGCTCAACTCTGACTATTATAATAAATCTCTGAGAAATAAGGCATTTCTTATAGGTTCCACTCACTCACCTAACAAACTAATCAAATTTGGAGATGCTTGTGAGAGTTTAATACAACCTAAAATCATTTAATTGTACATACCAATCCAGTATGATCACTTTAAAATAACTTATTTCATATTAGGTCACTATTAGGATTTTTTTAGAGTTTAAACCAACTTCTAGTCTTAACAATCATTTATAAAGCTTAGCCCCTCATTCTTGAAACCAATGCTTGGGAATTTGAAATAGGAAACTTCCCCATATACCATGGATATCTTAGGTTCCCATTTATATATTACACATTCCAATGAACACTTGAAAGTCCTTCTTAGGTTCATAGCTCTTCACTTTGTGCCCTTGAGAAACCTCAAAACCATTTTTCATGCTTTTTTGTAAACTTTGACCTCAAACTTAGTCAAAAAATATAGTAAAACATATCAAACCACTAAAAATTCTCAAATTTACATTATTATCTTGAAATATTAATCTCATACCTCATTTGGCCACCATCTCTCTCATTGCTTGTTTATACCTTAACATGCAAACCACATTAGGCCTTGAAACTGACCTTAAAAACTCTTTACATGCACTCTCCACATCACTTACATGATTAAAAAATATCTAACATTCTCAATAAATGTAAAACATCCTTCATATGCCTTGATAACAAATCATGATGTCTCATTAAGCTAAGCGGGGTCTAGAGGTGGTCTAATTGCATACTAGATTTGTAGGTCCTACCCTTGTAGGTTCACTCTGAGACTCTTATGAGCGATCCAATGTCTCATATTAATTCTTAAAACAACCTCATATATCCTCTTATGCCTCTTTTCATCCATCTCAATAGGCCATCAATCTCATACCTTCTCACAAGGTCTCTTCATGTAATGACCAATGTCATGACTAGGCTTCTTAAGCACTTGAAGCTTGATAAATAACCTTGAAATACTCCTTAATGATTCTACACCTTTCTCACATTCCTCTCATTTCCCTTATACAATATCATACTTTTGCACATACCTTTTCATGATCATCATGCATATGATCATGATATAACTATGTTTATTTATGGCTAGGATTCTCAACACATCTTGTACTCAAGGACTAGTACTCATAATATGCTTACCTTCACCTAAATATTAGCATCAACCTTATAAAAATAATTAATTTGCCTTAAAATTCTCTCTTAATAGAGAGACAATAGGTTTCCTTCAAATTCTATCTTGTTACATGGTTCATATCTCACATACCACTCACCATGCATCTTCACCTTGACATCAATGACATAACCCTTGACATCAATGAAAACACTTCTCAACAAACTCCCCATTTGTCATTGATGGAAAAACATTATTCAATTTTATCACTCTCATCTCTCCCAATATGGTCAATCTCCTTTATTGAACTTTCTCCCCCTTTGACATTAATGACAAAGGGTCTTCCACAAGCTACTATATAGATCCACACCTTATTGTAATAGGAGCTCAAAACATATAATAATAAACATTAAAAAAAATGTGCTTCATAAATACCTCCTTCAAATAAACATAGAACTTAATACCACTCACCTTGTTCTTGTCATGACTGATATGATACAAGTCTTTGATCACACATCAAGCCACCATATTCTTATCATCAACCACACTTGGAGCTTATGGAAAACCTAAATATATCCCCCTCAAACTAAACATATATCATGTTTATTTTGATTAATTAGTGTCTCCATGAATCCTAATGGAGTTACCTATTTCCATAGAGCACTAAAACAACATAAGTTTAAGATATTTGTAGATATCCATCCTCTCACAAGACTAAATATTCTTTAGTGTCTTTTTAGGCTTGATTGGAACTATAAGCTTAACCTCTTCATTAACCATTTGAACATCAATATGAGATGAAAATAGACATTCCTAACTTTATTTCACATTTTAAGCATGTTCTATCATAGTAAATAGTCCATTTGAGCTTGTAGACTGATCATGACTCGTCTTTACTATCTTTGGTTTCCATACATTTATTTGCCTTCTTTCTTGTACTCTAAGGGCTTCAAACCTCCTATTTTGACTTTATGACCTTATAACACTATTAGGAAGAATATTTGAATGTGTCTTACATTATGATAACTATATAATACCACCTTATACATTCTATTTGATTGATGTGAATGGTGACTTCTTCTGTAGTCCCATGAGTACTCATTCTTAGAGGGCCTTCTACACTCTCTTGCTCTATGACCAAAATGAATACATATAAAATAGTAACCATTCAATTAAATATCATACCTCATAATATTGGGCTATTTGATAGGTCTTTTAAATTTTGACCTTCTTGTCTTCAATAGCCTTCTCCTTGACTTGAGCTCCTACCTTTTGGTCTTCTTTGAAACCAAGACCTGTCTTATCACTTTTAGACTTTTGACTACTCAAGATGTTATCTAAATCCTTAGTGATATTTTAAAACTTCACAAAGGTCTTCACTTTTATAGATGCTTGATCCAACTCAGCTTTCAAGGATTCCACTTTAGTTTTATACCTTATGTATTCTTCCTCTTTAGTTTTTAAGTTTGTATTGACTATCTCCATTTGTGCTTCAATTTGATTGATGATCTCATCATACTCCTTAGAAGTGTTACTCAGTATCTCCTCAAACAAGCTAATCTACTCCTCAGAGTCCTTAACTAATTATCTTAGTTTGTTATGATTTCTTCTTTGTAAATTCAAATCATATAGGGGACTTACCAATTCTACCTCAAATTTCACTCTAGCTTCTTAACCATTTGATTCTACACCAACCATAAGGCCTTTTCCATTTGAGCAATCATCATTGTCTAATTCTATGGCCATGAACAAGGTTGCATTATTATCATTTTTAGGTTCATTACTACCATCATCACAATCATATGTGATTGTATCACTTACATTAGATGATTTATCTTCTTTGGTATAGAAACTTTTCTTATTTTTTAATGACCCTTTCTTAACTTCATTCTTCCTAAAAACTCTCTTATTCTTGTCAGGCTTATATACCTTCCTATCATCTCCATGATGTTCATAATGTTATTTATTATGCTCAGTCTTATCTTTTTTAAGAAAATTAGATGCAAAGTAACCAATCTTACCATAGTTGAAACATTTGAAAGGTAACTTGCCTTTGTACTTACCAGATCCAAACCTTAACTTCCTAGTAATCATAGCTATGAGTTCATCATCATTAACATGTTAACATACATCATCCTTGACCTTATTTTATTTTGAATTCCTCTCAAAGTTGAAATTATATTTCTTATTGGGAGGTCTTTCTTCATTTATCCTTATCCCATAGGCATTCAATATGCTATGAAGCCCATCCATCTCTAGCTTGTCTAAATCTTATATCTCTTCTACTATAGATACCTTAGAATAAAACTTAGGAGTTAGTGATCTCAATACCTTTTGAATAAATATAGACTATTTCACTTCTTCTCCCAATCCTTTAATGACATTGATAACTTCATCAACCTTCAATAGGTAAGATACAATTATTTCATCTTCAAACTTTCAAAAATATCTTCAGTGGGTCTATAGCTTGGCCATATTCACCTTAGTGTCTCCTTCATAGATGCTCTTAAATTTTTCCTATGTCTCTTTCGTTGATACACAATGCATCACCTTTACAAGCTCTACCTCTGATACGCCACAAAAAATGGCATTCATTGTCATGGAGTTGTTTTCACTAGCCTTCTTACCTATTACATCAGTTGGTGGAATAGGAAAACTATAACCATCCATAACTGATTTCCAAATATCAATACCTTGAGACATAAAATATATATTCATCTTGAAGTTCCAAAATACATCATGAGATCCATTTAATAATGGAACCTTACTGGTAAAGAAACCACCTTGAGATTATTGACTAGCCATCCTTGTCTTTAGAATCTCCTTTAGGCTATTAGACCTATTTTAGAGGACCAAGCTTTGATGCCAAATTTTGGAATCAAAATTACTGAGAGGGGAGGTGAATTAGTATATAAAAAAAACTTACTTATCAACTTCACTTAAGCAATCATGAACTAATCAAACAATCATATAGATCTAGCAAGCATAAACACCAATCAACAAGAGCATGAAACACAAGAACACATCACATATGTGTAAAAACCTCAATATGAATAAAACCTAATGATACATAAAAACTTTCTAAATTACTATAATATAAACACCAATTTTAGTGAAGCTCCAACTTCACATGGAGAACCAACCCCAACTAGCTAAGCACCAACTCATCTAGGCTTTAGCAAGTACCCACTTGCAAAGAGGAACCAACCCCCTAGATGACTCAGCACCAACTCAACCACCTAAAACCCTTAATCACCTTCAAAACATTTTTTATCATAAAATATATGATTATCTCCTTATTTATCTCTTCTCTCTCTTTTATCCCTCTCAAATTTCCTGTTATGCTTCTTCACCTAACTAGTCCTCTTCTTGACTTGATTAGGTCATATGACATTTATTTTCATGTAAAAAACCTATATCAAACCCTCATAATATATAATACACACTCATATTATGGTATACAATACTTTATTTTTCTTTTTAATATGTTATTCTATTCGCTTGCTCTCCACTCACATAAATAGGCCTAAAATTGCCTAGTATTTATACAAGTCTCTTGTGCATATCCTTTTCATGCATTCAAACATCCTTACCTTATTAGGTTAGACATTAAATATATCTTATAACATATCATATTCATGTATAAAACTTTATTTAAGTCCATTTATTTTTGACCTACCTTAATTAGGCCTTATCTCACCTTTAAGTCTCGTGGAGACCTAATCCTATTAGGTCTATTTAGGACATGTTACACTTTTCCTTCTTTAGAGAACTTTAAAACAATTAAAATAATATTAAAATATAATATTCCACATAAATAGATCCCTTATAATTTCATATAGGCTTAATAACTCTTTGTATCTTCAACCACTACTTGAAACACACCATTAGCACTGTTCACAATTAGGCCTGTGCATACCTAGAAAGTTTATGTTGAAAAATTGAAGTATAAACATAATTTTTCCAAATAAACATAAAAAAATAACATATATATAATTATATTACCTTAATCTATCAACATATGATTTATACTCACAACTTAGGGCAAAATTACTGAAACCCTTCTCTACAAGTAGCCTACTTAGAATTGCCAACTAGCCTCAGAACATAGTCATATAAACATGAACCTTTGACACATAAAAGAAAATAATAAATAAATTTAAATACATTAATATTATCCTAAAACATCATAAAACAAAAATATAATAATCTCTAATGTTAATTATTCGTCTTGAGACCAATTTGTTGACCTTCTCTCTCTCTCAAAACTCAATCAGTCAGACAAGCCATTTTGGCTTCAATGTTTCAAATTATTATACTTATAAGATTATTAAAAACATATATATAAAATAAAATTCCAAAAAAACAAAATCATGTTCATTATATACATTAAATAATGGCATAAAGTATCAAACTCATCTCTGCAACTTGCTTACCTAAAACTACAAGTTTGCCTTGAAGACTAGTCAAGGTGATTTTGACCTCCAACATCTATATGAAAAATTTTAGAGAATATATAATAATTTTGATGATATTATGATATTATTATACCATTATAAAATATAATTATACCATGTTAAAATGATAATATTGGTCTTTTAGACTAATCTTAGAGCCTTTGTATCTCACTGTCTCATCTGAACTAGAGAGGTCAACTTATGAGCAACATTTTCATCATATCCACTAACCTCCAAAACTTATATGAAACATTAACATGTATTAAAAAAATTTAAAAATATCTCCATTAACTTGGATTCATCCATAATCCATGATAACACATCCTTAATCAACTTCTCACTTCTACTTGAGTTTCTCATTGTTTGCACCATTAGGCCTGTTAGCGACTGGTCAACTTGTATGACTAGTTTATCACCCTTAAGGGATGGATAATATTAAAAAACCATCATGTACATAAAATAAAATTTAAAAAAAAAATCCTCCATCCATTTAGCAACTTTGACTTGATCAATCTGACTATAATATAAAATATCCAAGAAACAAGGCATTTCCTATAGGTTCCACTCGCTCACTTGACAAACCATTCACTTTTTAAGATGCCTATGAGAGTTGAAGATAACCTAAAATAAATTAAAAATCCATACCAAACCATTCTGATCACTTTAGATTAACTTCTTTCATATCAAGTCAATATTAGGGTTCTTTGAGGGTTTAAACCAACTTCTAATCTTAATGATCATTCATAAAGATTATCCCCTCATTTTAGAAACCAATGAATGAAAATTTGAGATATGACCCTTCCACATACACCATTAATATCTTAGGTTCCCATGTAGATGTCACACATGCCAATCAATACTTGAAATTCCTTCTCAGGTTAAGAACCCTTTATTTTGTGCACTCGAGAAACCTCAAAACCACTTTTCAAGCTTTTTATTACAAATTTTGACCTTATAATTTATAAAAAAAACCTAGGAAAAACCATCACACCACTTATAATTCTCACATGTTCATTCTTATCTTAAAATTTAAATTGCATACCTCATTTGGCCACCATCTCTCTTTTTGTTTATTTAGACCTTGACCTACAAACCACATTGGACCTTGAAACTAACCTTCAAGATTAATTCCATATGCTCTCCACCTCACTTACATGATTACAAAATATATAATATGCTAAAACAATGTCAAACATCCTTAATATTCCTTAACAATAGATTATGATGTCTCATTAGGCCAAGTAGGGTCAAGAGGTGGTCTAGTTGCATATTAGGTCTGTAAGTCCTACCCTTGTAGGCTCAATATAAGATTCTCATGAGTGATCCAATGCCTCATATGCATGATTAAAATAACTTAATACATCCTTTTATGCCTCTATGAATCTATCTCACTAGGCCACCAATCTCATACCTTCTCACAATATATCTTCATGTAATGACCAATGTCATGACTAGGCTTATTAAGCACTTAAAGCTTGATAATTGAGCTTTAAATAATCCTTAATACTTTTACACCTTTATCACATGAATTTCATGTTCCTTAGACAATATCATGCTTATTCACATACCTATTCATGCTCATCATGCACATGATCATCATATGACTATGCTTGTTTATGACTAGGCTTCTCAACACACCTTATACTCAAGGACTAGTACTCAAAATATGATTACCTTCACCTAAATCTTGACATTGACCTTAGAAAAATTATTAGGTTGCCTTAAAATTATCTCTCAATAAAGATACATTAGGTTTCCTTCAAATTCTCTCTTGTCACATGGTTCATATCTCATAGACCACTCACCATGCATCATCACCTTGACATCAATGACATCAACCTTGACTATCAAATGGCATCAACCTTGACATCAATAAAAATTCTCAACAAAATCCCCATTTTTCATTGATATAAAAACATTCTTTAATATGATCACTCTCATCTCTCCTAATATGGTAAATCTCCCTTAGTGAACTTTCTCCCCCTTTGACATTAATGACAAGGGGTGTTCCACAAGCTACCATCTAGAGCCACACCTTCTTGAAATAGGAGATCAACACACAAAGTATGAAACATTATAGAAACATGCCTCATACATACTTATTTCAAATAAACTCAAAACTAAAGACCACTCACTTTGTTCTCACCATGACTGATATTTTACAATTCTTTGATCACACACTAGGCCACCATATTCTTGTCATCAACCCCACTTGGATATTATGGACAACCTAAATAGTTCTCGCTCAAAAAAATCATGATATGATTGAATAGTGTCTCCATGAATCCTAATAGAGTCACCTCTTTCCATAGATCACTAAAACAATATAAGTTTAGGAGATTTCTAGATCTCCATGCTCTCACAAGACTAAATATCCTTTTCGGCTTGATTAGCACTATAGGCTTGACCTCTTCATCAACCATTTAAACATTAATATGAGCTAATAATAGACATTCCTAACTTGAATTTACATATGTATCATGTTATATAATATCAAATATTCCATTTGAGCTTGTAGACTGATTCTGACTCATCTTTACTATCTTTGGTTTCCATACATTCATTTTCCTTCTTTCTTATACTTTAGGGGATTTAAACCTCCTATTTTGACTTGATGACCTATCTCTATTTAGACATAATGTTAAAATGTGTCTTATATTATGAAAACTATAGTAAACCACTTATATGTACCATTTAATTGATATGAACTGTGACTTCTTCCATAGTCTTATGAGTACTCATTCTTGGAGGGTCTTTTACACTCTCTTGCTCTATGACCAAACTGATTGCATATAGAAAAGTAACTATTGAATGAATTAGCATACCTCATAGCATTAGGTTATTTGATAGGTCTTTCCATGTTGACCTTCTTGTCTTCAATATCCTTCTCCTTGACTTGAGCTACTACCTTTTGGTCTTCTATTAAACTAAGACATGTCTTATTACTTGTAGACTTTTGACTACTCAAGATGTCATCTAGAGCCTTAGTGTTATTCTCAAACTTCATTAAGGTCTTCACATTTCTAGATGATTGATCCAACTCAGATTTCAAGGATTCCACTTCAATTTTATACCTGATGCATTCTTCTTCTTTAGTCTTTATGTTTATATTGACTATCTCCATCTATGCTTCAATCTAATTGATGATCTCATCATACTCCTTTAAAGTGTTAATCATTCTCTCCTCAAATAATTTAATTTTATTCTCATAATATTTAACTAATGATCTTATTTTTTATATTATTTCCTCTATATAACTTCAACTCCTATAGGTCACTCATTAATTTTGCCTCAAAGTTCACTTCATCTGATTCTACATCAATCATAAGGCCTTTCTCATTTTATAAACCCTCATTGCCTGATTCTATGTACATGAACAAGGTTTCATTATTTTCATGTCCAGGTTCATTTTTACCATCATCACTATCAGATGTGCTTATGTCACTTACCTCAAATTAGTTATCTTCTTTGGTATAGAAACTTTTCTTATTTTTGAATGACCCTTTCCTACCTTCATTATTCCTAAAATCTCTCTTATTCTTATCAAGATTATAGACCTTATTATCATCTCCATGGTATTCATCATGTTCTTCATTATGCTCAGTCTTATCCTTTTTAGGACACTTGGATGCAAAGTGACCAATCTTACCATAGTTGAAACATTTTAAATGCAACTTTCTTTTGTATTTACCACATCCAAACCTCAACTTCCTAGAAAACATAGTTATGATTTCATCATCATCAAAGTTTGAACATACCTCATCCTTGACCTTATTATATTTTGACTTCTTCTCGACTTTAAAATTTTCTTCCTTCTTGGGAGGTCTTTCATCATTTGTTTTCATCTCATAAGCAGTCAAGATGCCATGAATCCCATCCATCTCTAATTTATCTAAATCTTGCATCTCTTCTACTATAGATACCTTAGAATCAAACTTAAGAGTTAGTGATATCAATACCTTTATAACAACTATAGACTCTTTCACTTCTCCCAACCATCTAATAACATTAACAACTTCATCAATCTTCAATAAGTAAGATGCAATTATCTCATCTTCAAACTATCTTTGCTAGGTTTATAACTTACCCATCTTCACCTTGGTGTTTCCTTCATATATGGTCTTCAATTTTTCCCATATCTCTTTGGTTGATACATAGTACATCACCTTCACAATCTCTATCTTTGATAGGCCACAAATAATGGCATTCATTATCTTGGAGTTATTTTCACTAACCTTCTTACCTATTACATCAATTGGTGGAATAGGAAGAGAACTATAGCCATCCAAAACTAACTACCAAATATCATGACCATGAGACAAAATATATCTTTATCATAATATTATAAAATGCATAAATAGATCTATTTAATAATAAAGCCTTATTGGTAGAGAAACCACCTTGAGCTTGTTGACTAGCCATCCTTGCTTCTAAAATATTTTTTAGGCTATTAGACCTAATTCAAAAGACCAAGATATGATACCAAATTTTGGAAGTAAAATGACTGAGAGGGGGGTGAATTATATTTTTATAAAAACTTACTTCTCAACTCACTTAAGCAATCATGAACTAATCAAACAATCATATATATCTAGTAAGCATAAACACCAATCCATAAGAGCATGAAACATAAGAACACATCACATATGTGGGATAACCTCAAGGGGAAGAAAAAAATTGATACTTGAAAATGGACTACAATCTTATAATATAAACACAAATTTTAGTGAATCACTAATTTCACATGGAGCACCAACCCCAACTAGCTAAGCACCAACTCAACTAGGTTTTAGTAAGCACCCACTTGTAAGGAGGTACCAACCCCCTAAATGACTTAGAACCAAATCATATACCTAAAACCCTTGATAAATTTTAAAATAATTTATTTCTCATACAACATATTATTATCTCCTTCTTTATCTCTTCTCTCTCTTATATCCCTCTCAAATTGTCTTTTATGTTTCTTCACCCAACTAGTCCTCTTCTTGACTTGATTAGGTCATATGACCTTGATTTTCACAAATATAACATATATAAAACATTCATAATATATCCTATACACTCCTTTGATAGTCTATAAGATTTTTTTTTGCTCTATAATATGTTATTCTATTTGCTTGCTCTCCACTCACACAAATAGCCCTAAAATTTCCTAGTATTTATACAAATCTCTTGTTCATATCCTTCTTAGTCAACCAAAAATCTTTACCCTTTTAGGTATGCCATGAAATGGATCTTATTAAATCTCATATACATATATTTAATTTTATTTGAGTCCCTCTAGGTCTAACCTACCTTAATTAGGCCTTATTTCACCTTTAGGTCTTATGGAGACCTAATCCTATTAGGTCTATTTAGGACACGTTACACTTTGCCTTCCTTGGAGCACTTTAAAACACTTCACACAGTAGTAACATATCATATACCACTTACATATACTCTTTATAATCTCATATAGGATTCATAACATTTTTTAGATTCAACTACTACTTGAAGCATATCATTAGCATTATTCACAATTAGGCTTGTACATACCTAAAAAGTCTATCTTGAACAATTGAAGTATAAACACAATTTTTATAAAAAACCATAAAAAAATTATATATATAGAAGCTAAATTACCTTATTTTCATCACCATATTATTTATACTTCACAACTTAGGTCAAAAGTACTCAAACCCTTTCCTGTAATTAGCCCACTTAGAACTGCCAACTAGCCTCAAACCACAGTCATGAAAACTTGAAATTTTAGCACCTAAAATAACATGATAAATAAATTAAAATGAATTAATATGTTCCTAAATCATCCTTATAACATATTAAAATAAAATATCATAAGTTATAATGTTAATTATTGGTCTTATAGATCAATTTGTTGACCTTCTCTCTCTCAAACCTCACTCAGTCAGACAAGTCATTTTAGCTTTAATGTTTCAACATCTTACACTAACTTCTAATATTATGAAAATAATATATTTTACATAAAAATACTAAAAAATATTTCATGTGAATTAAATACATTAACTCATGGCATAGAGTCTAAAACTCATCTCTGCAACTTACCCAGAACTGATAGTTTGCCTTGAAGACCAGTCATGATGATTTTGACCTTTAACATTTATATGACCACTTTTAGAGACTCCCAAATCATTTGTATGATCTTATGATATAATTATACCATGTTTAAATGATAATATTGATCTTTTATACCAATCTCAGAGCCTTTGTATCTCACTGTCTCATATGAACTAAATAGATAAATTTATGAGTAACATTTTCATCATATCCATAACCTCTAAAAATTATATCCAAAATTAACATGTCTTATAAGTATTTAAAATTTTCTCCATAAACTTTTATTCATCCATCATCCATGATAACACATCTCTAATTGAATTTTCACTTTTGCCTTAGTTTCTCATTATTTGCACCATTAAGATTGTTAGCAACTGGTCAACTTATATGACTAGTTTAGCTCCCATGAGGGGTAAACCCTACTCAAAAAACCACCATGGACATAAAATATGGGTCTAAAACTTTTTATTCCATCCTATTATGATTATATTTCATTCTCTTACAATTTTCTAAAAATTCATACTCATATATGCCATAATGATGAAGTAGTCATAAAATCTAAAACTCTAGTCGAGGACCTAAGTCAATTAGTAATTTTATGAACATACATGTTTTAAATTGAATGATATGATAATGATTTGTTTATGAATTAATATTTATATTACAATGGTTTTTAAAATCGTTTATGGTTGAATGAATAAAATTAGCATATATATATATATATATATATATATATATATATATATATATATATATATATATATATATATATATATATATATATATATATATATATATATATACCAAATGTTTATTTTTAGTTATGAGATTTAGATGAACAAAGTTGATCAGAATACATTCATTTGAAGTGGTTACTATAGTTTTTTAGTTATAAAAATATAATTATTCTTAATGTTCTATCATAATTTAACTCTTTATATGATTTGTCATGATAGTTTTTAGTTATCTTCATTTGAAATTTGACTACAAGCTTTATATGGATTTATCATAATAATTTTTAGATTATTCTCATTCAAAATTTAATTACAAATAAGGAATGTTAGAATTATATAATTTTTCCATAAATAAATTTGGTTCATATTTAAAACCTAAGCTATTATGATTCTAAGTATTATTAAATAATCCTAAAGTGGTTCTAAGTTTTAATTCTAAATGTTATGGTATCCTAAGTTTTCAATGTGAGATGGTGGATATAATGAAAAATTTGAAATGGTCATGAGGATTTGCTTTATTTTGAACATGATTTGAATTAAATATATATTGATAAACGCAAAGTTCATTTCATTAAATTTTAGAATAGATTAAATGGAAAGTTGGTGGTTTAATTGGACACTCAGTTTAATGAAAAGCATGTTGGATGTTTTGAGATCCAGATGAAATCAAAAGAGGTGGTTTAGAATTAAATACATTGGTAAATTCCTTAAACTATGAAAATTGATAAGTTTTTTAGAGAGAAATTTCGTCATGACTAAATTTGAAAGCATTTCTAAATAAGTTAGTAGTAGTCTAATGACATACCTTGATTTGAGAGACCAATCCGATGCGAGCATGTTAGTAGAGATAGTTGAGGCATTGGTTATGGATACAAATAGGTTAGTTTTTCATTTTTATAGTCATTTCACAAAGTTTAAAATGGAAGTGATACTTTATCAATATAATTTGGAATTTGTAGACATAGCTAACAGGTATGTCATGATTGGAAGAATGAATAGTTTTTAAAGGTAATAGTTGTAGTTCATCTTTGTGACTGGTTTGCATGGAAATAAATTATGATTTCAAGTTTGCATGATATGGTTTTGATAAATTTTTGTAATATTAGCTATTTATTTTAAATTCTTTACATGCATGAGTTTAGAATAAAGGTTGGAAAGCTTTTTGGGTTATCATTATTATATTTTATAACATAGATAATTGACAGTTTTTCATTATTATTTATAAAACCATTCATCCATATTTTTGAAGATAGATTGGGTGAATAATAAATATTATCATTTATGAAGTATTAGATATACAAACTATGTTTGAGATGATTATGAGGGTTATCTTGTGAATATGTAGAATTTTAGTTTTGGGTTTTCAGTTTGTGATTTTTTTACATTAGTAATTTTGGTTATCTCATTTTTTGATTATGAGTTGTGGTTTCATAGATGCATGGTTTTATGATAAGAATAAGTTAGAAACGGTTGAAAATATGATGTTTTAAGAGTGGTTTTCTCATCAAATAATGGATATAGTATTTTGCTAAGAATTTTTGACATACAAAATGTGTAATATATATGATTCTCCAAAATAAATTTTTCTAGGTTATATTTCAAAGTCATAAATATTTAAAGAACATTAAGAAATAATTGACAATTTTGAAAAAGTTATAATAATTTATTTTTCTGAGTTTCGATATGATGTTTTGAAAAGGGTATGACCCTATCAAAAAACTTATAATAGTTTACAAAACTCTTATTGAAATTGTTCTTTTAGTCATTATGGATTGGTTGTCATTTGAAAAATATGTACAATTTGTAGTTTGTGTGTGTGTGTGTGTGTGTGTGTGTGTGTGTGTGTGTGTGTGTGTGTGTGTGTGTGTGTGTTGTATATGTGGAGAATGCACTTGTACAATGAGAACCAAATGTTATAGAGTATAAAAATATATTTTGGAAATAAAATTATGAAAATATAATTTTATTATTATGCTTTAAAGTTGGAATATTATGATGATATATGACACAATCAGATTAAAAATCATATAAATAGTTCAATTTCAGATAGTTGAATCTTTTATGTGATCATTTTGTTGATAGTTAAAATTTTATAAGTGACTAGAATTTTACAATATTGAAGTATAGTTATTATTTTTGGATCTATAAATGATATATTCATTCTTTTGAGTTCATTTAAATGATAATCAGATTTTGACTATATTTTGAACTATATATAGGATGTTAGGTTGGGATCAACCAGTTGCAAACAAGGATAATGATAATAGAAGTTGGGAAAAGAATCAAATTTTTGGTAGTATGAATCAAGAGGCACCTAATAGGTAGTTTCGTACAAGAGGTTTTAGAGCTAGATAGTTTGGCCCTAGATATGTCAGTAGAGGATCCCAAATATCTATATATTTTGATACCACTAACCCTGAATTTTGGAATGTGTTGAATAGTCTACCATTTAATCCTATAAATCATAGGGGTAATAGAAGTTTTCATGGTCATATATTCAGAACCAGATCCCATTCTCATAGTATCTCTTCTCATCATTTGCAATCTAATCCTAATCAGCTACTTATTTGATCACCCAATCAAGAAAGAGTTAGTGATATTAATAAACCAACAAAGTTGGCCAATGAGATAGTCCATATAAATAATTTTATGAATCTTGCTCTACCACCTTGTTCTAGTGAGCCTAAACCACCCTAAAAGATGCCTATTTCAAGATGTAGAAAGCTTAGTTTGAAAAATCCTCTTATTATCATACATCTAACCACTTCTAAAAAATATACAAATAGTCAAGATGAATCAGATACTTCAATAGAGATCAGAGTTGTGAAGCAACTTAAATTAAAAATAGATGATGTTACAAATTATTCTGGCACAAAGTTGGTTCAATTTTCTATAGTTCAAATAAAGCATAATGAATGTTTTAATGAAAAAGATGAATTTGTGATTGAAGTTTTATATGATTTTGATGGTTCTTGATTATCAGAAAGATACATTTCATTTTAAAAGTTAAACTTTAATTTGAGAAGGCTTAAGTACATTTTAGATTTTGATACTTTAGTTATAATATTTTTTGAAAGTGTAGCAGACTTTTAATTTGATATATATATATATATATATATATATATATATATATATATATATGCCTAGTTATTTTGGATTATATACACAATGGGATTAATATAGATGAAAATTTCATTTTATTTTGAATTATCCTATTATTTATTAAAATATGTTATTCCTATTATTATTAATTGATTAATGGGCCCTCACCCATTAATCAATTAATAATAATAGGAATAACATGTTTTAATATATAATAGGATAATTCAAAATAAAATTAAATTTTTATCTATATTAATCCCATTCTGTATATAATCCAAAATACCTAGGCATATATATTTATTAAAACATGTTATTCCTATTATTATTAATTGATTAATGGGCCCTCACCCATTAATCAATTAATAATAATAGGAATAACATGTTTTAATAAATAATAGGATAATTCAAAATAAAATGAAATTTTTATCTATATTAATCTCATTATGTATATTTTGGATTATATACATAATGGGATTAATATAGATAAAAATTTCATTTTATTTTGAATTATCTTATTATTTATTAGAACATGTTATTCCTATTATTATTAATTGATTAATGGGCCCTCACCCATTAAGAAATACCCAATATATTTTTAAATAATTGATCTTATAAGAGTTTTTAAGTCTTAAATAAATATTAACTTATAACTATCAATATTAATTGACTTGTAAAAGTTAATTATTTAAGTTAACAAGTAACTAACTAAGGTTAGTTAAAACTTATTATTAACTAATTTTGAAAAATAAAAGGAGATCAAGGAATCGTTTGAAGAAGAATAACACAGGTATTGAAGAATATTACAATCTAAAGTCAATCATTTATCTCTCTCTCTTATATAATTTCTTTGAGATATCATAACTTTTATAGATAGACCAATGGTACTTCTTCTGATGGTTGAGTATATTGTTTAGGCTATGCAAGTATATCCAATTTTATATTATCATTTATAATAGATTATTTCAATATTGTCAAGTTTAACATCTTTTGATGATTGCTTCTTCCAGTCCTATGTGCAAAATTTGAGTATTCAATCTAAATAATGATTAAAAAAATTGTTGTTTGTGACATATTATTGATCTAATTAATTTTAAAAGTTATCTTTTAAAGATATTTTGTAAAGGTGTTTGTTTCTCAAATAAAATGATCTATTTTGGTAATACGACTCTTTTTGTTGAGACTCGCATGTTTTGTTTATATTTTATTTTATTTTCACTTTAACTTCTAATTTAGTTTAAATATGATTTTAGTTTAGTTTCTATTTGTTTTAATTTCTATTTTTGTTTTAGTTTAGTTTTTCATTAACATTAATTTACTCTCTTAAGTAGTTTCTATTTTATCTTATTTCCTTAATTTATGTTAGTTTAATATTAGTGTTAGGTTTAATTAATTTTAGATTAGTTTTTTAATATTGTAGTTTAGTTTAGATTAGATTATTTTAATTATTTTTTGTCTATTTACTTATTTGATTGATGTTATTATTATTTTTTATCCTTTAATTGTTAGGTTATGTTAATTATTTTATTGAAGATATACTTATAAATTGATTTATTTTTCTTATCTTCACTTTACCTTTCTACTTCTTTGTTTATTGTCTTGATGTTACTCATAAGTTATATCAGCAAAGAAAGATATTGTTTTGAGAATATATTTTATTATTGAATCAAATTTCTTTCCTTCAAGAGATTGTGTTGTCCATAGGCCCTCTCTATCAGATAAGATATATTACATATTCATATCTAAACTAATTCATTATTTAATAAATAGATTTTTGAATTATAATAGAATATATTATTCCCAATAGCTTATTTGTTATTTTTTTAGAATATTTAAAAACCTTTCACATCTTTAGGATCATATTCAACCTTTTAGAACCATATCATTAGATTGGTATGATTATAAATAAACCTTCGTAATAGGTGAAAGGGTTGATTAGTCGATGAAACATTTTTCATCATTAATAAATTTGGTGACTCTATTGAAAAATTTTCAAAAATATTTTTTGTTTAAAGCTATATTTTATTCTTACTCATGGTACTTAGAGGACAACCTCCTATTATCTAACCTAGAATAGATATTATTGACGATCAAATTGATGTTGATTTTAATTTAACTATTTATACATGGTATAATCATCTTCATAATGTTTAGCATACCATACAAAATTTGAGATAAATTGGTACTCTAATATTACTTTTGAAACTCAAAAAAATGTTTTAGATATAAATAGACAAATTTTAGAAGATAGAAAAAGATTTTTAGCTACTAATCCTAGACCTAGAATTCATTTTATTTTTTATTATTTTCTATTTGATGATTTCATTATGCCCTTTAAACTTATAGATATAAATTTTTAATTGAATTAATTTAATCAAGTACAAAAAAATCAACCAATTCAGGTAGAAGAGACTATTGAAATTTTCAATAGGAGATCAAATAGATTAGAGGATATAGGATATGATTTGAGGTCTACAAGACAATAAATATTATGATGATCTCATTGGAGATGAAGTTGATTCTAAATTTGAAGTAGAATAGCAAATAGCTTTAAATCCATAGATTTATGAAAATCCACTTAACATTAAAAATCATCTAGGTAAGTTACCTTCCCTTAAAGGATTAAATATACAATAAAAATTTGAAGCTTCTAAGGAATCTTGGAAAGATCATTTAGATGCATTTAAGTTAGTTTATGCTAATTTTGATATAACAAGTGAAAATATTTTCTTAAAAAAAAATTCTCAAACACTTGAAGGAAAAACTTTTCAAGATTTTATTAGTTTACCTACTAAATCTATTAACACTTGAAAAAATATTGAATATTAGTTAGAATTATCTTTTGAAAAAGCTAAAGAAGATCTAGACCTAGTCAATGATATTGTATATTTTTCTCTAGATCCAGGTGAAACTATATATCATTTCATTAATAAATTTACTAAGTTGCATCAAAATATTCTTTGTGATCTTAGACCTAAGAGATTATCTATAATTTTTTAGTGCTTTACCTTTGAAATATAAAATGGCCTTAGAGGATAGAGATATTATGGAATATAATGAAACTATAATATTTTTCATTGAGTATGAAAATAAATATAAAAGTATTGGGTTCAAGGATAGGCCTTTTATAGATCTAAATTCAAATAATGTAAAAAATTTAAAAACTACTCAAAGTCTAGCAAATGAACTAGTCACTATTAAAAGATAATTAAATGATAAACCTTCTTCATCCAATAAAAGTATTATTTTAAATGAAAGTAAAAATAAAGAAGTTGCGCATTACTATAATGTGTGTGAATTTGATCATGATCTAGATTCATGTGTTGTTATTTATAAATTTAAAAAATATATATTCAAGAAAAAGATAGTATATCTATTGATCTAGCAGATAACATAAATATGTGTGCTCTTGATGATCCATCAGAAAATAAAAGTGCTTATCTTGTTAATACTAGAAATAAAGATTATAATTATTATCAAAATAGTAATGTAGAAAATAATTATTCTTATTCTAAAAATAATTCTTCAATTAATTCTTCTCAAAACATTATTTTATCCACTAGTTATAGTAATATTCATTATCAACTTTATAATCCTAAGAATTATACTCAAATTTGAAAATTTGATACTAAAGATTATAATATAATTGATTATTTATCTATAATTAAAGCTATATTTTCATTATTTCAAGTAGCTAGTCTTCCAAGATAACTTGATAAAATTAATAAAGATGTTAAGAATCCTAAAAATGATGTAAGCTTATAAGAATAAGATAGTAATGAACAAACATCTATTTTTACTCAAAATTATGATCCTCTTGCAGATTATATAACTCATTTTTATGTTTCAATCAAAATTGCTAAAAAGGTAATCTCTAATTATATCTTAGATACAGGAGCTTCAAAGAATTTAATGTCCAAATTTATTGTAGATCAATTAGGTATTTCTTATGAAATTAAGAATATAAATCTTACTATATTTGATTCAAGACAAACTAAAAATTATATGTTTTGGGATGTAATCATTAAAATTTCTCAAAATGAAAGAATTTGATGTATGATAAATATTCAAATCTTAGACATTTTTAGTAATTATGCTATGTTATTAAGAAAAGATTGGTTAAAAGCAACAAGTGATTTTTTTGAAAAAGATATCACGTGGGTTCTCATAAGTAATGAGATTGCTTTCATAAAAAGAGAGGATTGATCTAGTACACCTATAGAATCATCTACTCTTTCCACTATTGCCTATGTTGAAATATATATTCAAAATTATGAGATAATGAATTTGGATGAGCCAAATAATCAACATGAATAATTCTTTGAGAAAAAATTTTTATGGTTACTATATTTTGATGGAACTTGCTCTCAACTAGGTTATGGTGTTGTAATTTGTTTAATCTCTCTTGTCAATAATATATTATATTATGTTTATAAATTATCATTTAAAAACACTAATAATACAGTAAAATTTGAAGTATTATGTTTAGGTTTGAAAAAAACTATTGAACTTATATCAAATATTTAGAAGTCTTTGTAGATTCTAATTAGTTATTAGACAAGTTTGAAAATTTTATAAAATTAACCAAACTCATTTACATCATTATACTCAAAAGTTTTGGTCTTTTATTGAACATTTTGAAACTTTTAATATCACTTACATACTTAGAGAATATAACAATATAACTGATAAGTTTATTGCTTTTACATTTAATCCAACTCTAAGTGAGAGTGAACCAATCACAGACTTCTCTTTTTTTGAAATTTTTTGACTTAAAATTATATATTTGAATGATAGTTGGCTTATTTTTAATTGTCATGAACACATAAATTCATTTATTAAAGGTAACTATTTTAATCATGATAATTTTGTATTAAATTATAGAGACTATCTATAATTAATTACTAATAAATTACCTACTGATTTAGTAAGTTTAGAGTCTATTATTACACCTAATGATCAGTCCAAAAAATTTAGAATAGAATAACCCTTTAGTAGAATAATAGGTGAAACTATTCCTATCAACTTAGGTACAGAAGAGGATCCTAAATATGTGTATTTAGGAATTTAAGTTACTATAAGTGAAAAGGTGAAATTCGTTAAATTATTTAAAGAGTTAAGTGATGTGTTTACTTATCATACAAAGATCTTAAAGGTTATAATATTGAAATTATTGAACATGATATGCCTATAAAACCTAGTATTAAACTTTTAAGATAGAAAATATGAAGAATTAGCCCTTTGTTATAAGACATCATTAACAAAGAGCTAGATAAAATGATTGATGTTGGTATCATTTTTTCTATAAAATATTTTAAATGGGTAGCTAATTTATTTTCAGTTAGAAATAAAAATAGTGATATTGGATTATGTGTTGATTTTAGAGACTTGAACAAGGCTAGTGTTAAAGATAATTTTCTCCTACCAAGTATAGATCAGATTTTGCAATAAATTACAAGATCAAAAATGATGTCATTATTAGATGAATTTTCTAGTTATAATCATATTTTTGTAAATCTTAAAGATAGACATAAAACAACTTTGACTACTCATAGAAGGACTTTTACTTATAATAGAATACCATTTAGATTAATAAATGTAGGAACTACTTTTCAAAGAGCTATGCATGTTACATTTGATGACTTAATCAACATTGTTATTTAGGTATATCTTGATGATTTCACCATTCATTTTAAAATACATAAAAAGTATTTAGATCATCTTTGTAAAGTTTTCACAAAATGTAATTAATATGATATTTCTTTAAATCCAAATAAATCAATTTTTTATGTTATTAAAGGTAAATTATTAGGACATGTCATTGCTAAATATGGAATTTCTATAGATCCTAAATGTATTAAAGTCATTAAGGAATTACCTCCTCCTAAAGATCAATCTAGTTTATGATTTTTTTTGGTAAAATCAATTTTGTTAAGAAATTCATATCAAATTTTGTTGATAAATCTAATTCTTTGCAATAATTACTTAAGAAAGATAAATCTTATACTTGGGATGAAGCTGTTGATTTAGAATTTAATAATATTAAGGATGTCATTACAAGTGTTCCAGTGCTTACTAAATCAGATTTAAAAAAAGCATTCATTCTTTATGTTAATACTACCAAAAAAGCAATTGGAGTTGTTATCATGCAAAAATTTAAAAATAATGACAAAAAACCAATTGATTATATGAGTAAAGTTTTAAAAGATACTAAAACTAGGTACCCTCTTATTGAGAAATTTATGTTCTCATTAGTGTCCTCTTTAACCAAATTTCATTTTTTATTGATGGAAAACAAAGTTATAGTGTGATCTAATGTACCTAATTTATATTATCTTTTGAAACAATCAACCATTCAAGGAAGGCTTGCAAAATAGATATACAAATTCAAGAGTTTAATCTCAAATTCAAAAAATTAAAGACAATTAAAGGTAATGACTTGGCAAAACATTTAAATTTTCTTATTTAAGTATTAATATTTTGGTCTTATCAGTTGATAATAATTTGAATGCAAAGCCTCATTTAAAGACCATAAAAATATCTAACTTTTTTAAAATTTTCAAATTTGGTATTGAAACGAATGAATGGGATTATATAATTTTTTAAGATAATTGGTATCATGACTTAGTATTTTATTTTCAAAATAAAACCTATCTTGATAATTTTAATAATAAATAAAGACATTCTTTATGCTTAAGAGCTTTAAATTTTTGTTTATTAAAAAATTTCTTGTTTTATCAAAATAGAGATGGTGTTTTATTAAGGTGCCTTACACATGACCAAACCCAAAAAAGTTCTTAGAGTCTATCATGAAATAAATTGTGGTGGACATTATGCTACAAAAACCATTGTTTATAAGATTTTATGAGCAGGTTATTATTGTCCTACACTATTTCAAGATACTTATAAGTTAGTTTATTTGTGTATACCTTACCAATTATTTATTGATAGAGATACATTCCTTGTAATGCCTTTAAATATTTTTATACCTAAAAAACCATTCACAAAATAGGGTATTGATTTTATTTTAGATATACACCATCTTTCATTATCTAGTCATAGATATATCTTAACATCAACAAACTATTTCACTAAATAACCTAAGGTCAAATCTCTTAAAAGTTTTGTAACAAGTGAAGTAATTTTATTTCTAAAAAATTAGATTTTATCTAGATTTAGAGTTTTTTATGAAATCATATATGATAATAGTCCTCAGATTATTCAAAATGAATTTTTAAAATTTTTAGGAAAATATTCTATTATATCTAGTCATTCATCTAAATATTACTCTCAAGGTAATGGTCAAGCTAAATCAACAAATAAAAATCTAATTTCAATCATGAAAAGTTAGTTTGTAAAAATAAATAAAATTGAGATCTTAAAATTTTTGAAGCCTTATAGACTGATAGAACTATTGTTAAGGTGGCAACTAGTTATTCACCCTTCATATTAGCATATGTACTTGAAGCCACTTTACTAATAGAACTTTAGATTTCTTCAAAAAAAACTAATTTACAATATGTTTCTGAAGATACTAATTTTATTGAGAAAAGATTATATGATTTAATAGCTCTTGATGAATCAAAATCAACAACATTACAAAAGTTGGAAAGAGCTAAACAAAAACTGAAAAAAAATTGATAAAAAAGTAAGTTGGTGATTTAGTTTTGTACTAGGACAAAGCTCATGAAGATCTTAATAAACATCATAAATATGATTCATTATGGCTTAATCCTTATCGTATTGTAATTCTACATAAAAATAATGATTTTCATTTGAAATATCTTGATGGAAATGGGTTATGTTATTCAGTTAATGGTCATCATTTAAAATTATTTCATAATTAACTTATTTTTAGATTTTTTAATTTCTTGTAGATTTATTACTTCTTTTTTTATTTTGTTGTTTCTTTTCTTTTTTATCTTGCTCCATTGTTTCTTATTTTTTTCATTTATTTCCTTCTTTTTGTCATTTGCCTTTTACATTTAAAAGATCAACAAGTGTCTCAAGTGGATGAAGTCTTCATGTTATGGAAGAAGAGTGCAAGGATGTTGCAATTCAACTATAAGAATCAGTTATTTTGAGATATTATCATTTATAAATTTAGTTTTTTTAATACATGAATAATATATATGCTAATTTATAACTAGTTTTTGAAGTAATATTGCACTTTTAGAATTTATATTTAAAGTATTTGCATTTGCTTGTGCATGCAACTTGAACTCCCCTATTATATCATTCTTTTTTTTCATGCTACATTAGCTAAACATTCCATCCCTTATTGAAATCATTATAAAGGCATTCATTCATAGATGCTTGAGAAATGATTTTCCTGGATCACACTCTCAAAATTATTTTTCTCACAATAGACAATTTAATTGCTACTTAATTTTATATTCAAAATTGATTAACAAGGTCAATAGTGTTATGCCTATTTTTTATACCCCTATAATTTTTTGAAAATTCATACTCTTATCTATCATAGTGATGACCTAATCATAAAATCTAAAATTATAGTCAAGGACGTAAGTCAATTAGTAATTTTATGAATATACATGTTTCAATTTACTGATCTGATAATGATTTGTTTATGATTTCATATTTATATTACAATGATTTTGAAAAGAATTTATATTTGAATGAATAAAATTAGCATATATATCATTACCAAATGTTTGTTTTTAGTTATGAGATACAAAAAGACAAAGTTGATCAAAATGCATTCATTTGAAGTGGTTACTATAGTGTTTCAATTTGAAAAACATAATGCTTTCCAATATTCTATTAAAATTGAATGCATTATATGATTTGTCATGATAGTTTTTAGTTATCTTTATTTGAAATTTGACTGCAAGTTTTATATGGATTTATCATAATAATTTTCAGATTATTCTCATTCATAATTCAATTGCAAGTAAAGAATGTTGGCATTATATAATTAGTGCCATGAATAAGTTTGGTTTAAATTTAAAACCTAAGATATTGTGATTCTAAGTATTAGTAAATAAACCTAAAGGGGTTCTAATTTTTAATTCTAAATGTTATCATATCTTATATTTTCAATGTGAGATGGTGGATATAATGAAAATTTTGAAATGGTTATGGGGATTTGATTTATTTTGAAGGTAATTTGAATTAAAGTTATATTAATAAACTCAAATTTTTTTTAATTAAATGTTTGAATGGAGTAAATGGCAAGTTGGTGATTTTATTGGACACTTAATTTAATGGAAAGCATGTTGGATGTGTAGATATCTTGAGGAAATAAAAATAGGTGGTCTAGAATTAAATGCATTGGTACATGCCTTAAACTATGCAAATTGGTAAGTGTTTTAGTGAGAAATTTGGTCATGACTAAATTTAGAAGCATTTAAAAATAAGTTAGTGGTAGGTTAATGGCATACCTCAATTTGAGAGACCAATTAGATATGAGAACATTAGTAGATGTAGTTAAGGTATGGGTTATGGATAAAAATAGGTTGGTTTTTCATTTTGATAGTCATTTTTCAAAGCTCATAGTAAAAGTGATACTCTATCAAGATAATTTAGAAGTTATAGACATAGCTAATAGGGATTCCATGGTTGGAAGAATGAATAATTTTTAAAGGGAATAGCTATAGTTCATCTCTACAACCAGTTTGCATGGAAAGAAACTATGATTCCAAGCTTGCATGATATAGTTTAGATAAATTCTTACAAAATTAAATTTTTATTGTAAAGTCTTTACATTAATGAGTTTAGAATAAGGAAGGTTGGAAATATTTTTGGGTTATCATTATTATATTCTACAACATGGTTAAGTGAAAGTTTTTTGTTATTATTTATAGAATTGTTCATCCTTGTTTTTGAAGATAGATTGGGTGAGTAACAAATATTATCATTTATGAAGTATCATATATATGAACTATGTTTGAGATGATTATGAGGGTTATTTTTTGAATATGCAAAAATTTTGTTTTGGGTTTTCAATTTGTAATTTTGTGACATTAGTAATTTTGGTTATCTCAGTATTTTATTACGAGTTGTGGTTTCATAGATGCATGGTTTTATCATAAGAATGAGTTTCAAATGGTTGAAAATATGATGTTTTGAGAGTTTTTTTCTAATTAAATTTTAGATATAGTATTCTACAAAGTATTTTTGACATATAGAATGTAATGGCATGCAATGTATATGATTCCCCAAAATACATTTTTTTGAGTTTTATTTCAAAGTCATGAATATTTAAAGCACAATAAGAAATAATTGATAGTTTCAAAAAAAGTTGTGATAAGTTATTTTTTTGAGTTTCAATATGATTTTTTGAAAAGGGTATGACCCTATCAAAAAAATTATAATAATTTATAGAACTTCTGTTGAAATTGTTCTTTCAATCATTATGGATTGGTTGTCAGTTTGAGAAATATGTATAGTTTGTAGTTTATGGATAATATATATATTGTATATATGGAAATTTCACTTGTGAAATGAGAACCAAATGTTATAGAGTATATCAAAATATTTTGGAAATAAAATTATGAGAATATAATTTTATTATTATGGTTTCAAGTTGGAATAGTATGATGATATATGACACAGTCAGATTGAAAAACATATAAATAGTTTAGTTTTAGACAGTTGAATATTTTATGTGATCATTTTTTTGATAGTTAAAATTTTATAAGTGATTATAAGTTTCTAATATTGAACTACAATTATTATTTTTGATTCTATAAATGATATATTCATTCTTTTGAGTTCATTCAAATGATAATCAAATTTTTAATATATATTTTGAACTATATCTAAGATGTTAGGTTGGGATCAACCAAAATCAAATAGGGATAATGATAATATAAGTTGGGAAAAGAATCAAAATTTTGGTAGTATGAATCAATAGGAACCTAAGAGAGAGTTTCCTAGATGAGGTTTTAAGACTAGATAGTTTGGTCCTAGATATGCCAATAGAAGAACCTAAATGTCTATCTATTTTGATGCCACTGACCCTAAATTTTGCAATGTGTTGAATAGTCTACCATTTAATCCTATAAATCATAAGGGAAATAGAGGTTTTTATGGTCATAGATTTAGAACTAGATCCCATTCTCATAGTAGCTCTTCTCATCAATTGCAAGTTAATCCTAATCAATAGCATATTCAATCACCTAGTAAAGAAAGAGTCAATGATGTTAATGAACCAACACAACTAACTAATGAGATAGTTCATGCAAAAAAAATTGTGAATATTAATTTACCATCTTGTTTTAGTGAACTTATACCACTTCAAAATATACCTATTTTAAGATGTAAAAAGTTTAGTTTGGAAAAGCCTTTTGTTGTCATATTTCCAACCACTTTCAAGAAACATGCAAATAGTCAAGATGAATCAGATACTCCAATAGAGATCAGAGTTGTGAAGTAAGTTAAAGTAGAAATAGATGATGTTGCAAGTGATTCTTACATGAAGTTGGTCCAATTTTCTCCATTTCAAATGGAATATAATGAATGTTTTAATGAAAAAAGTGAATTTGTGATTGAAATCCTATCTGATTTTGATGATTATTGATTATCATAAAGATACATTTCATTTTAGAAGTTGAACTTTAAGTTTAAAAGACTTAAGTACATATTAAATTTTGATACTTTAGTTATAATATTTTTTGAAAGTGCAACAAACTTTTAATTTGATCTATATTAATTATGTTATGCATATAATCCAAAATACTTAATCATATATATATATATATATATATATGATTAAGTATTTTGGATTATATGCATAACATAATTAATATAGATAAGAATTTTATTTTACTTTGAATTAACTTATTATTTATTAAAATATGTTATTCCTATTGTTATTAATTGATTAAAGGGTCCCCACCCATTAGGTAATACCTAGTCTATTTTCAAATAATTGATCTCTTAAGACTTTTTAAGTATTAAATAAACTTTAATTTATAACTGTCAATATTAATTAATTTATAAAAGTTAATTATTTAAGTTAACAAGTAACTAAATAAGGTTAGTTACAACTTATTTTCAATCAATTTTGAAGTATAAAAGGAGATCAAGGATTCATTTGAAGAGGAAGAACATAAGTATTGAAGACTAATACATTCTAAAGTCAATTATTTATCTCTCTTTTCTATAAAATTTCTCTAAGATAGCATGACTTTTATAGATAAATCAATGATACTTTATCCAACAGTTAAGTATATTGCTTAGGAAATGTAGGTATATCTAGTTTTATATTATTATTTATAACACATTATCTAAAAATTATCAAGTTTAGCATCTTTTGATGATTGCTTCTTGTATTCCTATGTGTAGAATCTGAGTATTCAACCTGAATAATGATGAAAACTTCATTATTTGTGACATATTATTGATCTAATTAATTATAAAAATTATCTTTTAAAGATATTTTGTAAAGAAGATGTTTATTTTTCAAATAAAGTGATATATTTTATTATGATGACTCTCTTTGTTGAGACTCACATGTTTTGTTTATATTGTATTTTATTTTCACTTTGACATCTAATTTAATTTAAATCTAATTTTCATTTAGTTTCTATTTATTTTAATTTCTATTTTAGTTTAGTTTTTCATTAACATTAATTTACTTTATTAAGTATTTTTTGTTTTATCTTGTGTCCTTTCCTTAATTTGTGTTCTTTTAGTGTTAGTGTTAGGTTTAATTAATTTTATATTATTTTTGTTTATGTTCTAATTTAGAGTAGATTAGATTGTTTTAAGTTTCATTTATTAGTTTTTGTATATTTACTTGTTTGTTTGATGTTGTTTTTTGTTTTTTGTCGTTTAATTATTAGGTTATATTAATTATTTTATTGAAGATATGCTTATAAATTTATTTATTTTTCTTATCTTCACTTTACATTTCTACTTCTTTATTTATTGTCTTGATGTTATTCATAAGTTATAATAGCAAAGAAAGATATTATTTTGAGAATATATTTTAAAACTACATTAAATTTATTTTCTTTAAGAGATTGTTTTGTTCATAGAATCTCTCTATTGAATAGGATAGATTACATGTTCATATCTGAAATGATTCATTTTTTGATAAATAGATTTAAGAATTATAATGAAATATGTTATTTCTAATAGCCTATTTGTTATTTCCTAGAACATTTAAAAAACCCTCACATATTTAGGATCGTATTCAAACCTTTAAAACCATACCATTAGACTGGTATGATTCTAACTTAAACTTTGCAATAGGTGAAAGGTTTGATTAGTTGATGGAATAATTTTCATCATCAAAATATCTATTTAGAAACTTTGACTTGCTCAACTCTAATTGCTACAACAAATCTTTGAGAAATAAAGTCTTTTTTGTAGGTTATACTCACTCACCTGACAAACCAATCACATTTGGAGTTCTCTGAGAGAGTTCAATACAACCTAGAATCACTTAAATGGCCATAAAAAACCATTCTAAGCACTTTATAATAACTCTTTTCATATTGGGTCACTATTAGGGTTCTTTAAGGGTTTAAACTAAATTCTAATCTTAACAATCATTCATAAATCTTAGCCCTCATTCTAAATACCAATGTCTAGAACTTTGAGCTAGGATCCTTCCCAATCTATCATGAATATCTTAGGTTCCCATGCATATAATACGCATGCCAATGAACACTTGAAAGTCCTTCTCAGATTAAGAACCCTTCATTTTATGCACTCAAGAAACTTTAAAACCACTTTTCATGCCCTTTATTGTAAAGTTTGACCTCAAACTTGGTCAACACACCTATTAAAACCTATCACACTACTAAAAATTTTCACATGTTCATTTTTGTCTTGAAATATGAATCTCATACCTCATTTGGCCACCATTTCTATATTTACTTATTTAGACCTTGACCTGCAAACCAAATTAAGCCTTAAAATTGACCTTCAAAAATTCTTTCTATGCACTCTCCACCTCACTTACATGCTTACACAATCTCTCACATTAAAAAACAATGTCAAACATCTTTCATATTCCTTGACAATAGATCATGATGTCTCATTAGGCCAAGCAGGGTTTATAGGTAGTCTAATTACATACTAGGTCTATAGGTTCTAACTATGTAGGATCATTTTAAGACTCTCATGAGTGATTAAATTCCTCATATTCATGATTAAAATAAATTCATATAAACTATTATGCTTTTGTGAAACCATCTCACTAGGCCACCAAGCTCATACCTTCTCATAAGGTTTCTTCATGCAATGACCAGTGTCATGACTAGGCTTCTTAAGCACTTAAAGCTTGATAACTAACCTTGACACACTTAATTATGATTCTATACCTTTATCACATACCTTTCATTTTCCTTAGACAATATCATACTTTTGAACATACCTATTCATGTTCATCATGCACATGCTCATGATATGACTATGCTTGTTTATGAATAGGCTTCTCAAGACACCTTATACTCAAAGACTAGTACTAAAAACATGCTTACCTTGACCTAAATATTGACATAAACCTTAGAATAATCATTATATTTCCTTTAAAAAAATCTTGTCACATGGTTCATATCTCACAGACCACTCACCATGTATCTTCACCTTAATATCAACCTTGACATTAAATATAACACTTCTCAATAGTTGAATGGGTCGCTACTATTCTATAGAAGCAAAGTCTGTAATAATATAATTGAACATGTTAACTATGTCTCTCCAATAGAAGATAGGCTAAATAACTAGTTTGACCAGGTCTACCTAGTTGGTTATAGGGTTACAGTTTTAAAGACTTCTAACTTGTAAAAAATAGAATTAAAGAAAATACTGAGATGATAGAGAAAGGAAAGAGAGGAACCTTTGTGCATTTGAAGATGGTTAGGATTTCAAAATTTATGTTGAAGTGCCTTCAATATTGATTTTAAATTCTATAAACCAAGTTAACTGGTTTAACCCAATTCTATAAAACCATGTGTGTTAAAGAATAATAAGATGACAAAGTCAAACTATTTGACCTAGTTTATTGACCTATATACTGGTAGAGAGAATAAGATGATAAAATCAACCTGTTCAACCTTGTATGTTTATTTAAAATTGAAATATATTATTGTGTCATCCTATTTGATCCAATAATTTGTATGTTATTAAAACCTACAAAAATATAATAGTGTCATTTTGATGTGACTGTATGTTATACCTATGCATAGAAAGTTAGAAATATACTGACTAGTTCTATACAAAACTACAAATATAAAAAATAAAATGAGATAATAAAAATGATAGCGTGAAATAAAAATTTTAAGGGTTAGATTCACATTGGGTTTACCAGAATATATGCAATGGAAAATGTAGCAGATCTACAAATCAATCCTATTTTAGATAAGATAATTCCTACTTACACTTTTGATTGTAGATACATTAGATAATCATGTTCATGACCAAGATGGATCAAATAGACCTATCCAAAGGATTTATTACCATAATATTATCCCTAGGGAGGGTTCTAAAGCCTCTAATCAATCAAAGTTATGCAATAACCCTAACTAGGTCCTATATTTTTATATTCACTAAACTAATAACAAGTAAAGAAAAAGTTTAATCTAGTGCTCACCAAAGCTTATGGCACAAAATGAGGGTTAGTAAACATAAAAATAAACATACATAATAGAATCCTAATTAATTTATGTATAGGTAAAACACTAATGCATGGAGAGAGAAATATATTCAAAAGCCATTACTTATGCTAATTCTATCTACTAATGAGAGGAGCAAAGTTAGAGATACTTACCTTGAAGATGAACCCATCAATAATTAATGTCTCCCTTGACCAAATTTGCTTTGCAAGAGGTTTTTATGATTTGTAAGGATCACTAATAAAGGCTAAAACATCTAAGACTTTTTCACAAGACAAGATTCTTCTCCAAGTAGAAACCTTAAGCTAAGATTCCTCAAGTAGAATGGTAGAAAAGCAAATGTAAATAAGTAAAAATGAGTAATTAACTCTTGTTCTTTCTCTAGGAATGGAAAAATTGATCTAACCCTAATCCTTTCTAAAAATTTAGACCAACAAGGTCAACCCAATTAGCCTAGTATCATTATTGACAAAAATAAATTAGGTCATGGAATAGGTCATCCAGAGGCCAACCTATACCCTAATAAGTTTTATCAATTAGAATACAAGGTTTATGGGGATGATAATATAATATAAACCATCAAAAAGGGTTTTAAGTTAGGGAAGGGATAAATGAATGTGTTAAATGACTAGAAAAAGGTGAAAAATAGGAGGCAAAGCTTAGGGGAATGGTTTTAAGAGATGGGTGTGTGTATATCAAGTGTTCATAAAGGATATCAATCCTAAAAAGCACCAATGATTTGCCCACCCCTTTTCTAGTAAGCATGCACTCAAAGATATTAAGACTCAATGAGTTCATACAAGATAGAAAGCATCAGTAATTGATAAAGTTTGAAAATATTATGTGTAAACATATATTATGTTGGCCACATAGTTCATTTTGTTGGTCAAAAATAAAAAATTATACTAAGTTAGGTAATAAATAAACCATGTAAGCCATTATTTCAACATTAAAACTAAATCAGACACTTTAAACACAATTGGTAATATCACATAATTAAGTTGGCCCACTACTACACAGTTGGATACATCATTCCACTATGTCATCTACTTCCTACAAAGTTACCCAATATTTATAACTATGTCATCAACTTTTCTACACTATTGTATCAACTAATATGTATACAATCAACCACTTAAATATTACTAATTATATCATCCCTCTAGTACATAGTCAACCACTTTCTTAAATTATTGTATTGACCAATATGTACACAGTCTTCCACTTAAATATTACTAATTATATCATCCCTCCCATATGTAGTCATCTAGTTAGGAATAAACTACATCAACCACCTACTATGCAGTTAGCCACCCTTTTGCACCCTCACATTTTAAACTTAGTCAACCTGGCCAACTTGGTTCATTTTTTGTGATAACTTTTTACCTATTTATCATTAATTCCTTAAGCATTAATGACTCATTTTACTACTACCCATTGATTATCCTATTGTCTACACTATCCTAAAAATTCTTGGGGTAAATTACATTATATATATTTTTCCCACCACCTAATTTTTCAAATTTACCATATTTTGCAATAAAAATTAATAAAAAATTCAAATTTAAGACATCACTTACCTTAATTATGCTAGAAACTACTACTATGCATCCATGAGCTTTCACTCCTTGTCTTTAGGACATAGTATCTCTCTTCACTCTTTTGTATCTCTCATATTTCTATTTTTCTCATAATAGCAAAATTACAAATAAATAGTTTAAAATCTTATTTATATTTTTTTTACAAATTATTTAACTATCAATTATTTTTTGACAAATTTCAATTTTTACTCATAAATATGCTTTTACTAACTCATTTTTTGAAATGAAAGATATCTTGGAATCCCGATATCATAGATAATTTTTCTACATATAACACATATTTTTTTAAAAAAATGAATTTTCTCTTATTTTACAGGTCCACCTAATGTCCCCTACATTGGATGCCTCTTTATTTATCTCACGTGACTTCTCTTCTATAGTAACAACATAAGTAAAGGTATGTATTTTTAAATTCTTACATTTTGATTGCCTTTATGTTTTTATTAAAATTTATTAACTCAGTATTGTGGATTATTATGCTTTTTCCTGAGGCACCATCCAATGTTAAAACTACATGACATGTGATGAGCTTCAAGTAGGGCATATATACACATAATATTTTAAAAACTTTATCAATTATTGATGTTTTCTTTCTTACAGGAACCCATCAAATCTTAATATCTCTAAGTACACACTTAAATAGTGCACTGGGAATGGGGTTGGAAAACCTTTGGTGCTTCATAGGATTTTTAGCCCCTATACCACCACCTAAAACCAATACAAGCTACTCTTATCCATTTCCCTAAGCATTGAAACCCTGCTTATACACTTCCCTAAGCATCTCACCACCAAAAATAGCCCCTACCTAAGCAAAATCCATTTTTTACCACTTTTCCTACTACATCAACTTGGTCAACCCCATTCTAGGTTTATCACATGTTACGAAACTCTATCATCCCAAGCTAAGATAGTTTGAGAGCTAATGACTCTATTTCCCACCTAACAAGGTTGACTGGTCTGATTGCATCAACTAAATTCCTAAGAGATTTTAGGGTCAATCCATGGATATATATACCCGCTTCATTTAATCTATAAATAGAGGATCATTAAATTGTGCATCATTAATGTTCACAAATCTACTTATAAAATTCTTAGGTTTTTTCCTTGGATAAGTAGCACTTATCTTGTGGAGATCTTGGATACATAGGACAAGTCTTATATCCTACAGTTGATTTGTCTTTGTGGACCTTACAAACCCATAAAAACCTCTTGTAAAGCACCATTTACAAAGGAAAAAATTGAGGCATGATGGGTTCACTTAAATAAGGTAAGTATATTCCTAACCCTTCATATTTTGATAAGTAGACATTGTAAAACTAATGGATTAAAATGTATCCATCCTTGCTTAGATCATTTTTATGTTATATTAGATATATTTGTCTTTGCATTTTTATTATCTTCCCCATTTTTGCCACAAACTTTGGCGTGCACTAGATTAGCTTGCATATGATTTTACTAGATTAGATTGAATATTTATTTATTATATTAGCTTGATTAATATTATTTACAATCATATGACCTAGTTAAGGCTATCAAAAAATGACATTTGACTAGATGCTTTGGGAACCTCTCCTTTGACATTATGTGATAAGAGATCTTTTAGTGTAAGTTTAGTAGATCCATTATTTTTCATGACCCTGATATAAACATATTTCTAGGCATACTTGTTAGTTGATTACCTTCTCTGAGCTTGAATATTATTGAGTTGGATAAGTTATAGATATGTCTAGATTCACTTGCATACACCTTCCCTCTATTGACTATGTAGAAAACATTATACTTAGTCTCATGGATTTGATTAAATGAACATACATCACTCTTTCAAAATCTTAGCTCTACCCCTCTCTAAGCTAAACTCAACTCTCTCGCATATTTTCTCTCCTAGAGTTGGAAGTCTCTCTTTCCTAGTTTCTTTTCTTTCCAACTGACTCCCACTTTTCTTCCAAGCCTGATCTAAATATTGATTTATTAACACAAACCTCTTATCAATCTCTTCAAACTCCCTCTATAATGGAAAATGTCCCACACATCATTTTTTTAAATTCCACACAATTGATCTACTTATTCTTTTACTACAATAAAACCACCAATTATTGTAGACTAAATTTTACATAATTACTTGTCAATGTAGACTAGAAATTTTGAAACCACCCTACATTTAGTGTAAAATTTATCACCATCCCAAGTGGTTATTTAACCTTTGGGAGATGAATAAAACCATATCTTTATCCTTTTTTATAACATGTTTAACTCCTTATGATTTTTTATATATTTTTGTTAATTTTCTTCCACACACACAATACCGTTGTTATGGTCAATAAATTGCACATGCACAAGTATGAACAACAACCTAATTCCATATTTTTGGTTTATTCAATATTAGTCATGAATTTGTATGCCCCCACATTAAATACCATAAGTGTTGTATATCATTGGAAATATCTCAATGATAAACTTCCAATGGTATCTTATGAATTGATAAATTTAAGTATAATTTTTTTGAGTTTTTTGGAAGTTAATTGGGACCAAGTAAAATAGTCTTACATGCAACACATTCATACCTTATTTTGAAACCCTAATTTCATGAAATTTCTAATTTTTTATATATCATTATAAATATATTGATGAGGCACATCCATTCATATGTTGATAATTTATAAATTTTGAATCTAAATTTAGTGAATTTTTTATGCAATTACTATAGTATTGTAGATCTTCTATAATATTATTTGCAATAATAAACACTTTGCATTGGTAATCTCACTCGACATGTTAATCATTTTATATATATATATATATATATATATATATATATATATATACACCTCAACAATAACAATGTAATAGTGTGTGAAATTCTTGAATTATAATGATATTTTTTTTGAAATTGTTGTGATGTGATTTTGGGCATAACCCATGACTTGGTTGTTTTTCCAAAAATTGATCCACTGACCCTTGCTACCATTCACACCCTCAAGGATCATTATGTAGTGTTATAAAAACATACCCAAGATGTTAAAATCACCAAAGGATGATAAAATGGAAAGAAATATTTTTTAATTATGTGTTAATGTCTTTAGGCTTAAAGGGGGTTAAGGTATGGGTCATTTTGAAAAAAAAAATATTCACATCAATTTTTACGTTTAAAAATATGTATTATACTCAAGGGTAATTAATAAGAATGAGGTAACCTTTAATCAACATCTTTTTTAGTAAAAAATACCTATTCTCTTAAACCAAAATGGAAATTTGATTACTGCAACTTTTAAAATAAAGTATTTTTTACCTAAAAAATCTTATCAAATTATATTAATAAAACTATGTGGTATAGAAGCAAATCATGAAAAAAATGAGTATAAGTAGTCACGCTCCAAAGTCACATTAGACAAAGCCAATAAATATCACATCACAAGCTTAATATAATTCAAAGCACTTTTCAACTAAAAATGGTGAAATAACAAAGAGCCAAAGTCATATAAAAGCCATTTCAAACCACAAAGAAAATTAAGTAGTGGGAGTGACAACAAATGATGGGAAAGGTGGTGGAGGATAATTTAGTTTATCACCCCAACCTCCCTAGCCACTATCATTTGTAGGGTTTAAAAGATCAGGTATAGAATCCCAACCATCTATTTGTTTTTCTTTATCTTTTTCCTTAGTATTATTGGGCATGGTAGGTGAAATAGAAAGTAATAAGTAATTAAATTTCCCTTTCTAAGTGTAGACATTATTTTTGAATTATATAGCATCTCGGTCTTTTAAAATTAGCAAATACATATCATGGATGTACCTTTATCTTCTAGACCTTTCCCACTACCAAAAGGCTCACATACACTATCTCTTTGTGCCTAATTACTTATATCTTAGTTTGATCTTCTATCTTGCATAGAATATTATAAACATGTTTATCTTTCATCCCTCCAAGTTCTATACATGTGCCTATTTTCTAACTTCCCAAACACTTATGTCCCATTTAGATGCCTACGTCGATGCAAATGTCTTATTCCAATGCAATTGTCCAATGCCTTATAGTCATTCAATTTTAAAATAAAAAATACTCCTATGGTTAGCCTAAGTGCTTTAATGTGAGATATTCTCCAAAGGGATTGGTATAAATAAATTTGAAAGATGGAATAAAATTGCATTAGAAAAGCACTGTAAGAGGTGTTTATTTATAAAACAATAAGTGAGATTAGATCTCCTAATATGTAGGGGATTATAACTCAAAATATAACTAATTACATATAGCAAATATCAAACTTAGCTAACCTATGCTACATGTTAATCAAAGATGTAAATTATCTTGAGACATTTATTACAAATATGCTAGGATAAATTAATCATTCTAACATTCCCCCCCTTAGTTGATCATATATTGAAGAGAAGAGAGAATTTCTAAATGCCTCAAACTTATCACTTGCAGGTGACTTTGTGAAGATATTGGCACACTAATCCTGAGTGGGTTAATACTAGAGTTATAATTTTTGATGTTGAACATGCTCACATATGAAATGAATCTGAACCTATATGTGCTTAGTTCTTTCATAAAACACTAGATTTTGAATAAGATGTATAACACCCTAATTGTCATAATTCAAAATTGTAGATTAAGTTTGTGGAACTCCAAGTCCTAAAATAATGTGACATATTCACATTTCTTCATAAATATCTCCTATTGTAGCATGATATTTTTCCTTTATGGAAGATCTAGAAACACAATTATGCTTCTTACTTCCCATAAAATTAGATGAGATCTTAGAAATTAAAAAAATCTAGAAGTGGGTTTCCTATCATCAATAAAAGTTGCATGATCTACATTGATGTATCCTGTCACGAATAACTTATCATTATTATTATACTCTAGTCCATACAAAATTGTTCCTCTAATTTATCTCAATACCTGCTTTGATAATTTCTAATGTGTTACTTTTAGTTCCTGCATGAACCAATAAATGTAGATGATAGCATAGCTAATATCTAGCCTAGAATATGTCAAGTAAATGAGACTCCTAATCACCTACCAATAGAGAGTTGCATTTATTTCTATTGATAGATCTATATGAGACAACTGAAGTCTTGTCTCCATAAGTGTTTCAATAGGATTTCAATCCATCATCTTGAAATTTTTGAGCAATTTCTTGGTAAACTTCATCTGTGAAACAAAAATGCGATGTTCCTTATGCTATACCTCTAAACCAAGATAATAGTGTATCAGCACAAGATCTATCATGTCAAATGATCACTTGATATCATTCTTAGTTGCATCAATCATCTTCATTATACTACCATTAATGACTATATTTTTGGCATTAACAATCACTATAACAACCTCTCCCCATGTTATTTAAGGTAGAGTTTAGGATCATATGGAATCCTATCAAATCCATGTTATATGAGATGCTCATCAATCTTGATGTACTAGGTTCGGGGAGCTTGTTTTATCCCATAGAGAGACTTGATAAGCCTACACATGTTTTGTTCCTAATCAGGTATCGAAAATCCTTCAAGTTGACTCATGTAGACTTCCTCTTTCAATTATCCATTGAGATAGGCACTTTTTATGTCCATTTGATGGAATTTCCATCCAAACTATGTAACCATAGCAAAAACCATCCTGATAGCCTTTATCTTAGTCATGGGAGTAAAAGTTTCCTCATAGCCAATGCCTTCTTTCTGAGCATACCTTTTTTCAACAAGCCTTGCCTTGTACATATCAATAATGTCATTTTCTTTGTACTTGGTCTTAAAGACCCATTTACATCCTATATGTTTCTTCCCTGGTGGAAGATCAACAAACTACCAAGTGTTATTCTTTATCAGTGACTGATATTATATATCCATGGAATCTTTATAAGGCTTTGACTATAGTGATTCTATTACTATTGATGATTAAAATTTTCTTGATTAATATTCATAAGGGCCATATTAACCTCTTCTTGAGCCATGATTTGATTTCTTGGTAGTGAAGTGGATGCATAGAATACTCCATTCAAGTTAGCATCTTGTATAGTACTTATACACCACTTGGGCATGCACTTAGCTATAGGTGGTGGTGTTGAAGGTCCTATTTGATTATCTTCCTTTTCACTTTCACCATCACTATCTAAAAATATTATAGGATTGTTGCCTATATCATTTGCTTGTGTAGAAATTGGATTGATTCCACTATGGTCATCAAACACTACATCTCTATTGATTAGTATCATCTTTATTTTTGGATCAAGTAGCATGTATGCCTTTGATTGTGCATTGTATCCCACAAAAATACATTCTTTTGTTTTCTTATCAAACTTCTTCCTTTTCTTCTTAGGAACATGCATATATGCCTTGCAACTAAAATCTTAAAGGTGAGTAACCTTTTATTTATTTATTTCCCAAGCTTCATGTGGTTTGATTCTATTAAGAGATTTGGTGGGTGACTTATTCAACAAGTAGATTGTAGTGTGACAAGTTTTTGCTACCAACTCCAAATTACCAAGTGATTGCTACTCAATTTTTTTAAAGGGATATCTTCTTTATTTTATTACTAATAAACTAGTACATATATTATAATATTGCTTGAATTTGGGAGGACTACAAACCATATCTTGTTTACTCAATTATACCAAATAATCATAACTTAACTAACCATATCTTTTATGCCATAAATTACCTAGTTCTATATCTTTGACCACAAGTGTTTAATCATAATTTTAAATAAAATAAATCTGAAACATTTTACCAATGTTGAAAGTCTTGGTAATAACTTTTAAATACCTATACTTGTCTTTGATGTGGCAAAACTATTGACCATTTTGGTGATCAAATTCAACCATGACATTTTGGTCAAGTAACTGATTAATAGATAAAAAAAAAATTTAAGTCCTAAAACATAGAAAACATTTTAAATGTTGAAATTTTTATTTCTAAGTTAAAGTTTGATGTCACCATTTCCTTGTACTATATATGGGGTATCATATCTAAGTGATAAACTACCCTTTGATTCTAGTTTGGTCAATGTACAAAACTATTATTTTCTCCTTGTCATGTGTCTAGTTTCTAATAAATCAACATACCAAATTACACTTGGATGATTGGAAGACTCATGTGTTTTAATACCTAAACCATTTTCCTCATTTGAAGAATCATTGTCTTTAACAATATTTCCATGTTGTTTAAGATTGGAATTTTTTATTTCCACCTATTTTTTCATTGTGGGTGCTTATTTTCTACTTTTGGTGAATTGTTGGAAGAGGGCTTCTTACTTGATGATCCATTTTTAAATGTGTTTTACTAAAAATGTTTTAAGTCATGTCCCTATCTTACACAAATTTGACATGCTTTAAAATAAAGTGAATTATTTGCTTGTTGATTTTTTTTATTATTCTACTTTGAAGATTTTTAGAGGTACAATCACTAAGAGGGGGGTGAATTAGTGAGCCTAAATATTTCAATTTCAATTTCAGTCCTTTAAACTATTAACCAATCATCATATATCAACTTGATCAAGAAGCATTAACAAGAGAGCTCATACATTCAATGAATACACAAGATAAAACACATAACACATTGTTCTTGTGGGAAACCTTCATGGGGAATAAAACCCAATCTCAAGCCTATAACATAAATGGACTAGTATCCTATAATAAATTATAAAAAAGAGACTAATCAACTCATTTATACCATCAAACCTTGATCATATCCTCTTGACCAAAGGTATTTAGTGAAACACCTATTTCACAAGATACAACTACCCCTAAGGAAAACCAAGTCCTTCAGACCCTCATTTGAACACCTCCACCTTAGAATTGATTTCTTAAATACCTAATGATGGATATTTTTTTATATAACCCTTACACAAACTCTCTCTCTACCTCAAATAGAACTCTCACATAGGCCTGTCACAAACTCTTTCCTTCTTTACTCAAATTGTCCTCATATGCACATTCAAACCTCTTTGCATATCCTTAAATTTCAAGAGCACTACCCTAACATTAATTAAATGACATAAAATTCATGAACATAATCAAAAAATTATTCTACTCATTAACCTAACCAACATGCACACTACCTATCCTTTGCTTCATAACTCTCACATGCACAACTTGCACTCTCTCAGAAATCTTCCACACACAAGTCTAAAAACCAACACATCTAGTTTTAATATATATATATATATATATATATATAACATGAATTATCAACTCCACAAATCCTTATTATCCATAATACATTTCTTCACCCTTAAGGCATCTCACATGGGTCACACTTAAGCCCAATCTACTTTTAAAAAGGCCTAAGACACTTTTAGGTCCTATGGAGATCCATTCACTTTTTAATACTACTTCAAGCATAATAAAACACAATAACACTTTAAAAATTCATGTACCCATTAAAAATAATCTATATATCCTCCTTAAGTGTCCAAATCCATCACTATACCCTTTTGCTTAAGCACAAAATGCTTAAATAATATTTTGTGTACAATTATGAGTGAACATACAGTCACCTTCTAAGCCTTTGTTCATATAGCATAAAATTTATCAAACCTTCATAATGTACATAGAGCATACTTATGGATTATAAAACACTCCTTAATATATAATTTACCATAAATCATTTAAACAGTATATGCACAAGCTCAATTATCCTTCTCAGATCACTTGTAGAACATGCACAAACACACAATCAACTTTTGAGATCAATATCTTTGTATGTATATAAAATTAGACCTTTAAATTCATATTTATATATTTTCCTTGGAATAATTTATAACTTCACTTTTTACACCATTATAAAATTCTATAGATATATATATCGAAAGATATAGCACAAAAACTAGACATTAGCATTTTCCTTTAATAAATTCAAATGGTCACAGTTAAACCATAAACACCATGCTCGCATATAATGTCCTCATTACTTAGATTAAATACAAAAAATAATATTTTTTTATATTTAACACATATTCACCAATGCTCAAATGTAAAACCTGAGTCTCTTTGACCTTATCTCATGCACCCTTGTAATGTTGACTCAATACGCATCATCAATCTTTGCAAATCAGCCAGTCTTTATTATTCAACACACACTATTCAATCAATCTATATAAATACCCAATTTTCATTATATATTTATAATTTAACTTTACTTATTTGTTAAATAATGAACACTTTTCCTCATCTCGTTACTTCTTGACATCTTGGAACACACATGCTCCATTGATCTTTTGTAAAATGCTCAATCTTTATCTTTGCTAAATAGCTATCATATTGACCCATTTGAATCTACACACATTGTTATATTTATAATTATGAACTATTATGAATCATTTGATCTTCAATAGGTCTATAAATTCAACATCATGCAAATTGACTAAGTATGGGGACCAACTACAATATGCTTGGAAAGCCTACTTTGGACCTCAATAACTTCTTTTATGCTTAGATGTATGATCTCAAATTTGAACCATATGATATTCTCACATAAAATAATTCATTTACATAATAAACTACTCCTATAATATTTTCATGTGTGAAATATATCACCATTAAAGTTCCTTCTCAAAAACTTTTTGTCATAGAGCCAACTATGCTTAGAACTTGTTTGGGAGACCAACTTTGAACATGCATATCTTTAGATGCACTTCAGTGCATGATCTAAAATTTATCACAAATAAACTAAGGTCAATACTAAAAAACCCCATATTATTACCTTCTCATAAAATTTCCACATGTTCAATATATTCCACCATTAAATTGCATACTCGGTTCTTTTTTGCCTCATGCAAATTTGGCTAATGGGAAAATACTGTCAAAATGCCTGGGATCCCAAATTTGCACATGCATATCTTTGAATATGATTAGTTTCATGACCTAGGATTTATCACATATAAATTAGGTAAGTAATTATCACAACCATATTACAAACTCCACCTAACTCATCCACACATGGCAATAGTGATGTCATGAAACTACCTACTCAAATTTTTTGCCACTGGACCCAAACTATCTAGATGATAACCATGGACTACCAAATGAATTATACTTATGCACATAAGCACTAAAATAATAAAAAACATATTTGGGACTTATTTCACATGCTCAATAGTCCATACTCATCCCTAAACATATCTAACCATGCCAAAATTAAAGATCAATCAAGCCAACTTTAAGCACACTAGGACAAGCACATTGAACACTTTGTCATTGTCACTTAAGCTATCAAAGGACTTCATCCACTCAATAAGACACCTCCATGACATCATTAATAATACTCCAAAAATATCCCCCTTTGTCATTGATGTCAAAAAACATCATATATATCAATATACAACTCACCTTCTCTCTCTTCAAACACTCCCATAATAGGAACTTTCTCACCCTTTAACACAATGATAAAGTGGGCACCAACTGATCTAGAGGACCTAAAAACACCATCAATAATAAATTAATATCTTATAAATATGAGACAAATTCCCCCTTATATTTATCCTCCCTCTGATTTCCTTGGCATCTTCCTTTTGCTTCATGCCAACATTCTCTTCAAACAAGCACTACAACCAATGAAGAAACAACACACAAAAGAACTAAAATCTAATGTAGCTCACCAAGAAACATTTGAGAGGGACTCCCCTAAATATTTTTGATAAATTTAACCACTTGATCATCTTTATATCTCCATACACCATGAAGATCCATAATTTAGGCTTACTAGCCTTCTCTCTCAAGACACTTTCATGACCACCAACTCTACATCTGCACTATAGCTTCTTTACAAACCTCTAGATCAAGCTCAAGTGCTTGTTACTCCTCATCAACCAAAGACATCCTATTAATTAATAGATAAATAAATTACACCCAAGCTTTGTCTTAAATACTCAAATATAACTTTTGACAATGGTTTGGTCATAATATCTACAAGCTACTCTTTTGTAGGCACATACTCCAACTTAACACTTTGATTATTCACTTGTTCTCTCAATAAATGATATCTAATAGGAATTTTATTATTCTTTGAGTGAATAATAGGATTTTTTGAAATACTAATTGTACTAGTTTTATCACAATAGATATAACAAGGTCCATGTCTTACCTTATAATCGTCTAAAGTTTGTTTTATCCACATAACTTACGTATAATAGGAAGCAACTACTATATATTCAGCTTCTATAATTGATAGAGATACTGAGGCTTGCTTCTTTCTTAGCCAAGTTACCAATCATTCTCCCATGAATAAGACCCCACCACTAGTACTTCTCCTATCATCCATGCAACCAACCTAATCTACATCAGTATAAGATTTCAAAGAGAATTCTTTACTCTTAGGATATCATAAACCATACTCTATGGTGCCTTTGAGATATCTCAAGATATTTTTGACTACTTTTAAGTGAGATTCTCTAGGTTCAACTTGAAACATTCTTATGAGACCCACTACTTGCATGATACTAGGCATGTAAATAGTAGAGTATAAAAGATTTCCAATCATGGATATATACAAAGTTTAATCAACTTTTGCTGAGTTATCTAGTTTACTTAACTTGTACCCTATGATCATTAGAGTGCCCATTGGCTTAAAATCCATCATGTCAAACTTCCTTAACATATCCTTAATGTATTTATCTTGTGAAATGAATATCCCTGAATCAAGTTGATTAATCTTTAATCCTGAGAATAAAGATAGTTTTCCCAACATTGACATTTCAAACTCAATCTTCATAGTATCTAAAAAATATCTACTCATTTTATCATTATCATATGTAAAAACTATGTCATCAACATATACAGCAACAATTAATGGATGATTGCCTTCTATCTTAATGTAAAAATTACTATCAACTACCCCTTTTTTAAAACCTTCACTCAAAAGATACTTATCCAACCTATCATACCATGCTCTAGGAACCTGTTTAAGACCATACATAGCCTTCTTTAGTTTACACATAAAATCTTGATTACTTGACATGAAGTATCCTTTAGGTAACTCAATTTAGACTTTTTCTTCTAAGTTTTCATTCAAGAATGCATATTTCACATCCATTTGATATACCTTAAAACCCTTGAAGCTTGCATATGCCAAGAAGAGTCAAATTACTTTCATTATTTCCATAGGATTAAAATTTTCATCAAAATCTATTCCTTTAACCTAAACATATCCTTTACACACCAATCTAGCCTTGTGACTTCTCCTGCTACGCCCCTAACCTATCACATGTATGAGGATAGTATTAGCCGACTTGTGGCTTACTTATCTCTATTTGAAATTATATTGTGGCTGACTTGTGGCTGACTTGTGGCTTTTTTTAGATTATTAGGTCGGCCTATGGAGTAACCATGGCCTAGTTATACTATATATAGGAGGTAGTGGGTAATCATTTATCATCATATTGTGAATTCTGCTCTTATTGAAGCTTGTGGAGGTTGCCCCCTCGAAGTGGCTTATCTATTATCATATATTCAGATATATTTTAGTAATATTTGGATACAATTCTGCTGTTATACTTAATTCTTGAAGTAATTTCATTACAAGTGGTATCAGAGCTACGATTTGGGCAATCTTGTGGGTGAAACACTAATTTTGAGATATATAAAAAAAGGTTGTGAATTTCTCAAAAAAAAATTTAATGAAGATAAAAAATCATCACATTGAGCTTCCATTAAAATTTAATATTATTTGGATATGTTTTTAAAAAATTATCTCTATTTTATGATTTTTCATAAAATTGCTCTATTATGCGAAATTCAAAGAATTTTTCTGAGTTGTTTACATTTTTGGAAAGCTTAAAAAAATTTGGCTATGTTTTGTTCTTTGTATATTTTGAATTGAGGCTGACATAATTCTGAAATCGCTTGTTCAAAGTTGGGTCAAAAGTGTCAATAAGGGTCGACATCGTAAAACCCTTTTATGGCAGGTCCACAAACTCGGGGCCGAGGAAAGGGGGCTGAAACTCTAGGAAAAACTCCTAAAAATGATGAGATGGAGTTAGAAGGGGGGTGTAATAGACCCTTTGTACCAATATTTTCTGGCATAGATCACAAAGTGAGCCAGCTTGACTATAGTGTGCAAGGCATTCAGAGTGAGGTGCAAGACATACAATCTAATATGCAATCCATACAAGATAGTTTGGGATATATCATGATAGATTTGAATATTAATCAATCAAATCATCAAGCTAACTCTATTTCACAAACCCACTAGGGTGGTTCTCATAACCAGTCTACTTCAAATCCAACTCCATGGCCACAGAAGAACCTATTACCAAAAGTGGATATGCACAAATTCGATGGAAAAGATCCACTCAATTGGCTCAACTAAATGGAGAGTTTTTTTGACCTACATCAGATTCCAAGTGGATAGAAGGTCACCATGGCATCCTTGTATCTTGAACCTAATCAATTCATTTGGTATCGATGGTTGTGTGATCAAAAGAAAAAGATGGGTCTCAATGTCACTTGGAAAATTTTTCAAGAGCAGCTACAATTACACTATGGCAATAGTGTGACAGATAATTACTTCAGCCAACTGGAAAAATTGTGACAAACTAGCTCCATCAAGGATTATATTCATCATTTTCAGAACCTATCCTTACGTGTGGAGACAATTTCTGATGTAAACTTGAATGACCTATTTTTGGGTGGACTCAAGGACCACATTCAACATGAGGTACACATGTTTAATCCACTTAATATTTTTGACTCTATTATCCTAGCATGTAGAGCTGAGGAAAAATTCCTAGCCAATAAGAAATAGCCATGCACTCACTTCAAAGATCGTAGCATATCATCATCAGCATTTCCTCCACCTACTAGATTAACCCCTCAGCAAATTGAAGAAAAGCGTGTAAAAGGATTATGTTTTGGTTGTGATAGCAAGTGGATTAAAGGACATAGATGTGCTGAGAAGAAGTTATTCTACATTGAGGGACCAAATGAAGATGAAGAAGCAGATGATGCCTCTAATGATGATGAGGAAGATATAGAGGAGGTACCTGAAGATTCCCACCCTACAATCTCTTGTCATGCACTTGCAGGTATTAGCACTCCATAAACTCTTAAGGTGGTGGGTTTCCTCAAGAAACAGAAGGTGACAGTGTTGATTGATTCAAGGAGCACACATAACTTTATAAACCATAAGTTGGCCACTTGATTGAACTGTTTCATTTACCCAGCACCAAAATTTCAGGTAATGATTGCAGATGGTGGCATAATTAATTGTTCAGGCAAATACCATAGTATTAAGCTTACTATGGGTGGGTACAATCTTGACTCTCCTATGTTTTCTATTCCCATGGGTAACATAGACATTATTTTGGGATTCCAATGGCTTACAACCTTAGGTACCATTGAGATGAACTTCCAAGAATTATTCATGCACTTTCATTCTAAAGGTAAGAAAATTGAATTACATGGATTCAATGCAAAATCTCCACAGTTGGTTAGTTCACATTAGATGACCAAGATGCTAAAAAACGGGGCAGATGGAATTATTGCACGATTATGCTCTATAGAAGTTCAACCCCCAAAGGTATCTACACATCCTGATCTACAAATAATTCTTGAAGACCACTCATCTATTTTTGGGGCCATGCCAAAAGGACTACCACCAAAAAGAGAACATGATCATGCCATTCAACTAATTCCAGGTAGTCAACCACCAAATATTAGACCATATAGATATCCATATGCACAAAAGAGTGAAATTGAAAAGATGTTCCATGAGATGCTGGAGGCAGGGATCATCAAGCATAGCCAAAGTGCATATTCATCACCAGTGGTCATGGTGCAGAAGAAGGATGACACATGGAGGATGTGCCCTGATTATAGGGAACTCAACAAGTACACCATCAAAGATAAGTTTCCTATTCCAGTAATTGATAAGTTGCATGGTGCTAATTATTTCACAAAATTAGATCTTCGCTCGGGGTACCATCAAATTAGAATCAAGGATGAAGATGTTCATAAAACTGCTTTTAGAACACATGAGGGCCATTATGAGTTTTTGGTAATGCCCTTTGGTCTTACAAATGCACCCTCTACTTTTCAGAGCTTGATGAACGCTATTTTTAGGCCTTTTTTAAGGAAGTTTGTGCTAGTTTCTTTGATGACATATTGATTTATAGTCAGACATGGGAAGCACATCTGCAACATGTGAAACAGGTATTGATAGTTTTGGAGAAGCACCAACTTTATGCGAAGCCATCTAAATGTGCTTTTGGAGTACAGGAGGTAGAGTACCTTGGTCACATTTTTTCCCATGAAGGGGTTAAAGTTGATCCTCAGAAGATCAAAGTGATAATGGAATGGCCCATGCCAAAAACTCTCAAAAACCTTCGAGGTTTTCTTGGACTAACAGGTTACTATAGAAGATTTGTGAAAGGTTATGGCAGCATAGCAGCTCCACTCACTACATTGCTAAAGAAGGATGCTTTCCATTGGAATGATGATGCCACCAAAGCATTTGAGAAACTAAAATTAGCTATGTGCACCACTCCAATTTTGGCTACTCCAAACTTCTCACAAACATTCATTATTGAATGTGATGCTTCTGGGTCTAGATTGGGGGCAGTACTAATGCAGGAAGGAAGACCCATTGCATTTGAAAGTCATCAATTCAAAGGTAAGAATCTACAAAAACTTGTCTATGAGAAAGAAATGATGGCTATTCTTCATGCAGTTAAACAATGGAGGCCTTATTTGATGGGTAGACACTTTAAGGTGAAAATGGATCATGATAGTCTCAAATACTTTTTAAAACAAAGATTATCATCTGAGGAACAACAAAAATGGGTAACCAAAATGTTGGGTTATGATTTTGAAATCATCTACAAGAAGGGTAAAGATAATGTAGTAGCAAATGCACTATCTAGATGGGATGCATCCACAAAAGCATTACTTGGTGCCATGTCCATATTGTAAGCAGATTGGGTGGATGAAGCTAGGTTAGAATGGGAGCAAGACAAGGATACACAGGTTTTGATTCAGAATCTCCAATAAGGTACTTTATCCTCTAACAAATTTGAATGGAAAGGTAATGTCCTATGGTATAAGGGTAGGTTATACTTGTGCAAAACTTTAGAGCTTAAGCATAAGCTTCTTGCAGAGTTGCATGCATCTCCACTTGGGGGACACTCAGGGTTCTTAAAAACTTATCATAGAATAAAGAAAGAATTATTTTGGGAAGGAATCAAGGGAGATGTACAAAAGTTTGTGGAAGAATGCATGATATGCCAACAGAATAAAGGTGAAACAGTTAAGACCCCAGGTTTGTTACAACCATTAGCAATTCCTAGTCAAAGGTAGGAGGAGGTTTCCATAGATTTCATCACTAGGTTTCCTTGTTCTGAAGGTAATAATGTTATTTTGGTCATTGTGGATAGGCTTACAAAATATTCCCATTTTTGTGCTCTCTCGCACCCATTTTCAGCAAGTACCGTTGCGGCTATTTTTATGGAAGCAGTTCTCAAATTACATGGAACCCCAAAAATAATTGTAAGTGATCATGATCCTATTTTCACTAGTAATTTTTGGACTGAACTATTTTCTTGTTTGGGTACTTAGCTAGCTCATAGCTCATCTTACCACCCCCAATCTGATGGACAAATTGAAGTGGTTAACAAATGTTTAGAGGGGTATCTCCGTTGTTTTGCATCAGATAAACAAGAACATTGGGTTAAATGGCTACCACTTGCAGAATGGTGGTATAACACATCTTTCCATACCTCTTCTAAAATGTCTCCATTTCTAGCACTATATGGTTACCATCCACCTTCCATCACTTCTTCATTAAAGGTGCACACCAAGGTTCGAGATGTGGAAGAGCACATTCAACATCAACAAGAGGTTTTGGCTAGTTTGAGAGAGAATTTAGCCTTGGCACAAAATAGGATGAAGCAACAAGCAGATCAACACTGGAGTGAGCAAAATTTTGAGGTGGGCAACTGGGTATTTGTTCGTTTGCAACCTTACAAGCAGATGTCCTTGAAGCAACAAAAAAAGGACAACAAATTTGCTCCAAAATATTATGGCCCTTATCAGGTTCTACAAAAAATTGGAAGTGTGGCTTACAAGCTCGAGTTACCTCATTCATCTCACATACACCCAGTATTTCATGTTTCTTGTTTGAAGAAGGTCATTGGATAGAAAGTTTCTGCCCAAACAGAGCTCCCAGAACTAGATGAAGAAGGACGAGTCATTTTGGAACTAGAGAAGATCCTCCAAACACGTACTAAGAGGTTGAGAACCAGAGAGATTAAGAAATATTTGATGAAGTGGAAAAACCAAAGCAGTGAAGATGCAACTTGGGAAGGTGAAGAATTTTTGCAACAACATCCACAGTTGTTCAACGTTGAGGACAACGTTGGTTTAAAGGGGAAGGGCATGCTACGCCCCTAACCTATCACATGTATGAGGATAGTATTAGCCAACTTGTGGCTTACTTATCTCTCTTTGACATTATATTGTGGCCGACTTGTGGCCGACTTGTGGCTTTCTTTAGATTAGTAGGTTAGCCTATGGAGTAACCATGGCCTAGTTATACTATATATAGGAGGTAGTGGGTAATCATTTATCATCATATTGTGAATTTTGCTCTTATTAAAGCTTGTGGAGGTTGCCCCCTCGAAGTGGCTTATCTATTATCATATATCCAGATATATTTTAGTAATATTTGGATACAATTCTGCTGTTATACTTAATTCTTGAAGTAATTTCATTACATCTCCTTTCTCATTCATCTTATTTTTGAAAACCCACTTGGTACCTATCACATTTTTATCTTTTGGTCTAGGAACTAAGTCCCATGTTTCATTCCTTTCTATTTGATCAATTTCTTCATTCAATACATCATTCTAAATTTCATCTTTTATAGCTTCCATGAATTTTTTGGGTTTAATCATGGATAATAGAGGTGAGTCTTTTGATTCTGATTGATCAACATTTTCCTTCTATTCTACAACCTTACACCAACATTTCCAATAATTTGAGAGATTGGATGATCTTTCTAAATTATTTTAGATGGAGCTTTAAAATCTTGTCTTTCTTCCTACTCTTCATCTTCATCATCTGTTTGAATAGATAACTCATCTTTGTTTGTAAAAATATATTAAATTGAGTCAATTATCTATAATTTTGGCTTCTTTACTCTACTAGTCTCATCTACCCTTACATTTGAAATTTTAATAATCTTTTTAACTCTCTTGTTGAAGCACTTATAAGTAGTACTAATAGAGGAGTAACCTAAGAAGATGCTCTCATCAGACCTTGAATCAAATTTTCCAAGATTCTCTTCATCTCTTTTGATGAAGAACCTACTCCCAAACACTCTAAAATGTTTGACATTAGCTACTCTATTCTTCCATAACTAATAAGGAGTCTTATCACCATTTGCTCTGATTTGACACCTATTTAGGATGTAAACTAAAGTGTTGGTTTCCTCTTCCCAATAACCATCTGATAGTTTGGAATCTTGAAGCATGGTTCTACTCATCTCTTGAATAGTCATATTCTTCTTTTTAACAACACCATTCTATTATGGTGTTCTAACAATAGAATATTATCTCCTTATCCCTCTTTTTTCATAAAAAACATCAAATTCATGAGAAAAAAACTTGCCTCCTCATTCTAATCTTATAAACTTGATCTTTGACCCTTTATCATTTTCTACAAGTGCTTTGAATTCTGTAAATTTTGTAAAAGCTTTTGATTTTTCTTTACGAAAAGAGATCCAAGTCATCCTAGTAAAATTATAAATGAGAAGCATGAAGTAGCTATTACCTCAAATACTTTAGGTCCTCATCGGTCCACATAGATTAGTGTGGATCAACTCTAATGGATTTGTAGTGGAGAACTCCTTGGATTTGTATCTTCTTTTGGTTTACTTCCCATGAAGACATGCCTTGTAGAGAGTGAGGAATCTTTGAAATTTTGGGCATATGCCTTACCAATCATTTTGAACTAATCTTTACCATGTTATAAAAATTTATATGTCCAATCCTTCTATGTCAAAGCCATATTTCTTCCAATTGACTCATGAATAACTCCTCTTTCTAAGATTCATGAAATACATACATGTTGTTATCTATTTTATAAACATTTGCAACTAATTTTCCAACATCTCTTACTTCACAAACATCATCATGAAAAGTTATAATATTTCCTTACTTACACATTTATCGTACACTTGAAATATTATGTTTCAATCCTTCTACCTATAATACATTCTCAGTCCTAGAATGACCATTATCTAAACTCACAGTACCTTTGCCAACTATGTTATCAAATTCATTGTCACCAAATCTCACTGACCTAAGGTTGGTCTCCTTGAGGGAGATAAAATTGTTCTTGTCTCTTGTCATATGATTTGAGCATCCATTATCTATGAACCATCTCTTATTCCCATCTTCCTTAGTGTGTAAGGCTATTTGAACAAACAATGACTCTTCCTTTGGAAGACTACTTAAATTCTACTTATTTTCTTCTTCAATCTTAGACTTAGTCTTCTTGAACCATTTGATGGTGTCAATGACTTATATATCCTTTTTCCAAAAATACCTATTATAGTTTTTGGATATATGACCTTGTTGGTTATAATTGTAGTATATAATATTCCTTTTTATCTCTGAAGAGAAAGCATAATCCCTATATCTATGACCAAATTGATTACAAGAGAAGTAGTACCCATAGAAAACATCATTCAAATTTGACCTACCTTTCTCTTGATCATTATCTATCCTTGAATTTTCATTCTTGATCCTTTTGGTGGAGCTAAAATACCTTTTGTCCTTGGATAAGAGCATATCTAAGTAAGTCATGTCTTTATTTTCAAATTATTCCTCCTTTTGTTTGAGACCACCAACCATCATGTTCTATAGATTCTTGATTTTTGCTTATAGATCTTTCACTTGCATCTTCACAACATTCATGCTTGAATTAACATTTGATAAAGCATGAACTAGTTTTTCCTGAAGATAGGAAATAGTATCTTTGTCAACCATTGTACGTTTGATGACCTTATAATGGTTAAACTTATAAGAAAGACCTACTCTGATACCAATTATTAGAGGTATAATCACTGAGAGGGTAGGTGAATCAGTGAGCCTAGATATTTCAATTTCAAATGCAGTCCTTTAAACTATTAACCAATTATAATATATCAACTTGATCAAGAATCATTAATAAGAGAGCTCATACATTCAATGCATACACAAGATCAAACACATAACACATAGTTCCTATGGGAAACCCTCATGGGTAATAAAAACCACTCTCAAGATTATAATAAAAATGGAATATTATCCTATAAGAAATTAAAAATAAGAGAATGATCCACTCCTTTAGACCAATAAACCTTGAACATATCCTCCTAACCAAAGGTATTTAGTGAAACCCATGTATCATAAGGAGCAACTGCCCCTAAGGAAGACCAAGTCCTTTGGACCCTCATTTGAACACCTCCACATTATAAATGATGTCTTAAACACTTGATAATGGATCTTTGTTTATCTAACCCCTGCATAAACTCTCTCTCTCTCTCTCTATTTCAAATAGACCTCTCACATAGGCATATCATAAACTCTTTCCTTCTTTACTCAAATTATCTTTATATGCACACTCAGACCTATTCATATATCCTCAAATTTTAAGAGCATTATCTTAGTATTAGGAACATGACCTAAAAGTCATACACAGTCAAAAAACTATTCTTCTCATTAACTCAACCAATAGGCACACTACCTATCCCTCACTTCACAACTCTCACATGCACACCTTGCACTCTGTCACAAATCTTCCACACACAAGTCTAGAAACCAATACATTTGGTTTCAATATATATATATATATATATATATATATATATATATATATAAATTATTAATTATCAAGTATAAAATAATCCTTGATATCCAAAATAAATTCCTTCACCCTTAAGGCATCTCACATGGGTCACACTTAAGCACAATCTACTTTCAAATAGGCTTAAGACACTTTTAGGTCCTATGGAGATCCATTCACTTTTTGATACTTCTCTAAGCATACTAAAACATATGAACACTTTATAAATTCATGCACACATTCAACATGATCTATAGGTCCTCCTTAAGTGTCCAAATCGATCATAGTACCCTTTTTCTTAAGTATAAAATGCTTAAATAATATTATTTGCATACACTCATTATGAGAACATATAGTCACCTTATAAGCCTTTGTTTATATATAATATGATTGATCAAACCTTTATAATTCACATAGAGTATCATTATGGATTCTACAACACTCCTTAATATCTATTTCACCATTAATCATCGAAACAACATCTACACAATCTCAATTATCCTTCTTGGATCACTTATAGAACATGCATAAACACATAGTAAACTTTGGAGTTCAATATATTTATTTATATATAAAATTATACATTAAAATTAATATTTTAAAATATGAATTGGAATACTCTACAACTTATATTTTTACACCATGAACAAATTCTGCATAGATCAAAATATATAGCACAAAAACTAGACACTTGTCTCTTCCTTTGTAAAATTCAAATATTCAAATTCATATAGGCACATTTAAACCTAGAACACCATGCTCATATATCATGTCCTATATACTCATATTTAATACACATTTTTTATCTTTTTTAATATTTAATAGATAGGCACTAATGCACAAATATTAAACCTTGGTCACTTTGACCTCATCTAGTGCACCCTTGCAATGTTGACTCAATATGCACCATCAATCTCTATGGATCAACCAGGTATTTATTACTCAATGTGCACCATCCAATAAATCTATAAAAATACCCACTTAATATTGGATCCTTATCCTTTACCTATGATTAGTTTTTAAATAATGAACACTTGTCCTCATCTAATTGCTTCCTAACATCTTAGAATACACACACTCTTTTGATATTCTATAAGATGTTTAATCTTTATCTTTAATAAACGTCTATCACATTGACCCATTTGACTCTATGAAAACCATTATATATCCACTAGGTCCATATCTTTAACATCATGCAAGTTGACTATGGGGACCAACTATAATATGTCTTGAAAGCCTACTTTGGACCTCAATAACTTATTTTACGCTTAGATGCATGATCTCAAATTTGAACCATATGATTTCTTCACATAGGAGAATCCATCCATCTAATATATCTCTATTGGAAAATTTTCACATGTTAGATATATCACCATTAAATTTCCTTCTCAAAAACTTTCTGTCACAGAGCCAACTATGTTTAGAACTTGTTTGGGAGACTAACTTTGAACATGCATATATTTTGATGTGCTTCAGCGCATGATCTAAAATTTAGTGAAAATAAACTAGGCTCAAAAATAAACAACCCCATATGATAAAATTCTCATAAAATTTCCACACATGTAAGATATTCCACCATAAAACTACTTACTCAACTCTTTCTTGCCTCATGCAAATTTGGCTAAGTATGGGAAAATACTGTCAAAATGCCTGGGAGCCCAACTTTACACATGCATATCTCTGATTTAACTTTGGCTCATGAACTATGATTTATTTAATATAAACTAGGTAAAAAATTTATCACAACCATATGACCAACTCCACTTAACACATCCATATATGGTAATAATGATGTCATCAAACTGCTTACTCAAATTTTCCACCACTAGACCCAAACTATTTAGATGATAACTATGGACTACCAAATGAATTATACTTATGTACATAAGAAATAAAAGCATATAAAACATATTAGTGACATATTTCACATTATCAATACTCCATACTCATCCCTAAACATCTCAAACCATGCCAAAACTGAAGATCAACCAAGCCAACTTCAAGTACACTAGGATAAGCACATTGCACACTTTGTCATTATCACTTAAGCTATCAAAGCACTTCATCAAATAAATAGGACACCTCCATTACATTACCATGACATCATTTAAAATAATCTAATAGATATTTCTTTGGACCCTTGATGGGTTTCTTCCTCTTTTGACTTAATGTGAGTACATGTTCATCATCTGCTTCTTCTCAATTATGCAAATCTTACTTTTATTGTAAGAAATTTACCAACACCTCAAATGTTGGTTTTTATCCTATGACATTAAAATTTGTCATAAATATTCTATATGCATGGGGTATTTCTATAATTACTATAGGGACCAAATAATCATCTATCACCAATTCACCTAAAGATTGAAGAAAAGCTTGCAAAGTTGTAACCCTTCTAGGGAATGCTTCTATTTTTTCATTTGATTTGAGCTTGAGAGTGTGTAATTAGATTTGAATATGTAATATTTGTTTTTTATTATTATCTTCATATATTTTTTAAGTTTATCCCAAGCATTTTTTTTAGTTGTAGCACTTTGGAAATGATGTTGTACCTCATCTAAAACTTGAAACATGATTATTAACTTAGCCTTTTTATTAGCTTTGTCATATTTTTGTTATTGATAAACATATATTACATGTTAGACCTATGTTCCTTATATCAATAACCAAATATCTTCCAACTATAAATGTGTTTATACTTTTGTTTTCCATGCTACTTAATTATCATGACAAAGCAATTGTGTGTTAGGGAGAACAAATCTAGGTCCTGAACCAGACATTAGGAATAACAAGTTGCATATGACAAATTATGAATGTATTTTTAAGTTTATAATTGAAATGTTTAGAAAATTCAAAAATTCATACATAAAGAGAGCAAGTCTCACACCAACACACAAAATAACATCAAATTCCATCAAAAATGCATCCAAAAAATGCAATGGAAAAATGAGGAAACTAAACGTCAGTCTCACCTGAAAATGCATCCAAGGAGTTTATAATTTTCCCATTTCAAGATGATATGAGGATTAGGTGAGAAAATATTCCCCCTTTTGTATCTTTTTAATTGAAAAAAAATTACTTATTAGATTTTACAATTACAAAAGAAAAAACGCCAAAGAATTGATTATCATCCTCCTTCAGGGATGTTTTACAAGATGGAGATGTTTCATAGGTCTCCTTTAGTAAATGGATCTCTATCCTCATTCAATTACAAGTTTATTGTGTTTTTAAATTTTTTTTAAAAAAAATTATCTCCATGCATATTAACCCAATTTCACAAATTATGCCACCTTATAAAATAGAGATTTATATTGGTTTTGAAAATCAATAATAATTTAGAATTTGATATTAATTAACAAATGAAATTTTTGAATTAAAATAATGAATCAGCGTATTATATGATGCCATAGAAGAGTATCGGTGTGTTTTGGAAGGTTGATTTGCAGACCTAGATAATTTGAAAATGAAAGAGATAATCTTGCTTAGATATGGGTAATATTAGTCTATAGGTATCTTATTTGTGAGTTATTGGTTGTCAATTGGCATGGAATAGCTTAGTTATGTCTAGTTTGCAAGTCTTTTAGCACCATTTAGGTCGATGCAATTTTTCAAGGCTAGGTCATGATTGATATTTATGCCCTACTTATATTGGTTAACATTTTTATTAGCTATTTGAATATCCTAAGATGGTGATTAGGTGTCATTTGATATTTTGGATCCTCCTTGAAACCATTCAATACAATTCAAATTATAATATGAATAGATCTAAATAAAAAGACAAATATTTAGATCATTAGCATCCTGCTATGGGATAGGCATTGCCAAAGAGTCTAAAAAATGATTACAAAGGGGTTTTGTCAACCTCCTATGGGTTGGGTGATGCCTTTTAGACAAGTTATAGGTTGTCTTTACTAGTTAATCTAATCTAAGAAGGTCTTAAATCTCTTTATTGGATTGTTGGATGTTAATTAGCACTTAGAGAAGGTTGTAAATGTCTAATATTGCCTTTTGGTGGTCAATTAAATCCTAAAAACAAACTATTATTCCATAAATTCCATATATTGATCCATATAATCATACCAAATTAGATCTAAAATTATACCATCAAACCTTCTCATAAAAAAATGTCAAAGTATGACTATATTGTGCCCATATTTTTGAAAAATTTAGAAATAAAAAAGTTGCCTATATTAACAACTATTCTCCTTCCACACAAGTGGCCAAAATTTTGGTAACATTTTAGCTTGGGATGGCAAAAATTGGAGTAGTGTGTTACATCCATATATCACACAAACTTAGTTATCGATCTCCATAAAATATCTAATGCTCTGAAGACCTTAGGATAACTTGCTCTGATACCAAATGAAAGGTGGAATGAAATTGCATTAGCAAAATCACTACAAGAGGTGCTTATTTATACAAAAATAAGTGAGATTATATCTCCTAATCTATATGGGATTATGACTCACAATATAACTAATTACACATAAGAAATACCAAACTTAGTTAACCTATGTTGCATGTCAATCAAAGGTGTAAATTAATTTAAGACATTTTATTACAAATATACTAGGATAAATTAATTATTATAATAAAAATATCAACCCTCATTCATTTCTCACCTATAAAATACCTACAAAGACCAAGGAAACTTACCAAGAGCATTTTATCAAGCACTCAAGTGAGCAAAGCTTCCTTGTTTTTTCCTATTGCTATATCAACCATAAGGATAACACATCTATAGGTCTGAATTATTGAAGGATCATTCTATGAAACATATTTTCCAAGTTAAAAACTAGGTCATTGTATTTTCTTATCACACATTTCATGATTCACACACAATCTAACACATAGAGGATAACTACATAAGTCTAAGGCCCTCTTCATATTATTGTCTATGTAGGTAGTGCTTATTAACATAGGTGTATTTGAGGTAATTTTATACCATATACCCACTAACCCAATATAACAAAGGAATGATCTACAAATTAATCCTAAGTTGAAGAAGATAAATCACACTAGCCCTTCCACTTGTTGGTATATTTATACAATCAAGGTCATAACCAATATGGCTACTAAACCTAACTAAGGTGTCTCATACCACACAACATCACTAGATATGGTTCTAAATCCTTTGATCAATCAATACCATACAATAACCCTAACTAGATCCTATGGTTTCTAACAAAGTAAAAGACAAAGTAAAGTAAATCAAATCTAGTGCTCACCAAAGCTTGTGTCATAAATGGGGATAATAAACATAAAGTAACTATGCAAAGAATAACTCTAATAAAGTTAGTATAAAGGTAAACTCAATGCATGGAGATATAAATACATTCACAATCCATTACTTATGCTACTTCTATGTACTAAAATATAGAAATAAAAGTTAGGAATGCCTACCTTGAAGATAAACCCATCAAGGCTTAATCTCTACCTTGGTCAATGGTGATTTACAAGAGTTTTTTTTGGTTTGTAAGGATCACAAATATAGGATAACTCTAGGCTATATGACTTATCATACTCATCCAAAAAATTTATACAAGATAAGATTCTTTTCTCCAAGTGTAAATCGTAAGGAATAAATCCTTAAGTAGAATGGTGGAAGGGCAGATTATAAAGAAGTGTAGATGAATGATTATCTCTATCTCTCTTTAATGAAAATGGCCAACAAATATGTGTTTATATAGCTAAATATAATCCTAAACCCTTCCAAATTTTTAGTCAACATGGTCAACTCATTAGACCCAATTATTTAATAAATAAAGTATTTAGGTCCCACACTAAGTTGGCTAGGCTTATTTAGTCTTGTAACATGCTTATTTATAAGAATAAGGTTAGTCCATGTGACTATGTTTGATAAATGACAAAAATATATTTTGGCTTAGGTAGGGTTTGTTTGATTCCATGAATTACTTAAAGGAGCATGTAATAAAGGTGTCAAATCTTAGGGAAACATATAGGAGAGGTTTGTGTTCACTTTAAGTCATGATATAGGAAACAACAATCTTGTAAATCACCAATGGTATACCCACCCCTTTCCCAATACATCCTTTAAGGCATGCACTCAGAGAGATTGAGACTCGATGGGTTCTTTCAAGAGAGAAAGCATCACTAATTGATAAAGTTTAAAAATATTGAGTGTATGCATATTACCTACTCGAATCTCATCATGTGTCATGCAGTTTTAACATGGGATAGTGCTTTGATAAAAGAACACAATAACACAAAACATTGAGCTAAGTAAATTTCAATATTTTACATCATAAAATAACTGAAAGGAAATAACAAAAATAGATAATTACTATATATGTACCATGGCTTATTTTTATCATTGAATGGTTGTCTACTATATGTATAGTTTTGATCATGGAGAACATTGAGACTACTTTGGACAAACCCTAAGGATATAAAACTTAAAGAGAAAAAATAAACAAATGTAGGAAAGCCAAGATAACTATAATGTGTAGGCATTATGTACTTGGAAATTTGGTAAGCTAGGGTGATAAATGTTAAGTTAGGACCAAATGACCAAGTGAAAATTTAGAGTAAATCAAGTAACCAAAAATCCAAGGCTACTAAATGATCAAAAAACTCAAATAATTATACCTTAAGTAAGAAATGATAACAAACCAAATCAAAATAAGGATACAAGAAAAATGTAAATTTAACATCAATGTAAAAATAGTAACAATCTTTACTTAAAAAATATGGGCAAGAAATGGTAAATTAACATTGATGAGTGAGCAGTAATAATCTTTAATCATTAATATAAAAAGTACATGAAAGGGAAAGAAACATTAATGAGGGAGGAGTAACAATCCAAACTCACTCAATAATTAAAAAAGTATGGAAATAAAAAACAACATTGATGAATGAGAAGGAACAATCCAAACACACTCAATAATGGAAAAAGGTATGAAAAATAGAAATAGATGCAATTGTCTAAAAACATGAATGATAATGAAAAAAATTCAAAAAAAACTAAGGCAATTCTATAAATGCAAATTAATGGTATAAATAAAATAATCCATAGTTACTCAAGTGTACGATTTTATTCTAAAGACAAATAAAACCAAAACAAAGTAGTGCTAGTATGTTTTAAGACATGAAGAAGAGGGAATATAGAAGTGGGAAAATAGATTTGGAATCAAACTTCCCTATCAAGGTGGAAATTAAATGGGTGGTGAGGGAAAATGGAGGAGAAATCAAGGTAGACAAATTCTTATAGAAGTCAAGACACTTAGAATTAAATTTGTCAAAACAAGAGGACTTTCAACATTAAGGACTCTGAAGAAATTATCCTAACCACATAAATATTTAGGTTATTAAATGAAGTATGAATATTATCCCATGAATTATATTTTCATGAAAAATAAAATGTACCTACCTTCCCACAATGTGTTCCCCATTCCTCAAGACCCCTTACAGAGTCATTGATCTATTATGAAGATTGGGTACTTACGTGAGAAAGTAGGTAGCAGTATAAATTATTTTGAATTATTTGATCCTAATTTACTAGCCTATTGTACCCCAATTTACCTTTACTCTATTATGATTCCAACTGTAGAGTTTGATCTTTAACTAGAGATAGGATATGTGCTATGAATCATATCTTTTGGTGTGATGTTGACTTCTAGATTTATATATTTCCTTTTAGTCATTGCCTTTTGTTTTAAATTATTTGGATTTTAAATTTTGATGGCTATTTCTATTCTTCCTCTATATGAATTCAGAGAACTAAACATGGGTGCTAAAAATGACTATCATTTGAAAACTTTGGACTTAGTAGCTAATAAATAAGACTTAGAGAGCATGGTGACTAAGAGTATTATTTATTCACATAAAATAAATGTGTTATCTTTACTTCAACCTTATTTGATCCAAAGTGGAATGAAATTAATGTAAATCAATGGAAAATGAACATTAAACAATTTTAATTACTTCAAATTTCTAAAAATGTGAAAAATTAAAAGCTATGCAATGACAAGTATGATTCCTTACCATAAGAATGTATATCAGTGTAAGGAAACATGCTAGAATAATTTGTTGTGCAAGTTTTATCTATGAAAGAAATAAAAATTGAAGCTAATAATATAGAATCAAAACATGTAACCATGTCTTAATATTCTAAAAAGAACACTTGGTTTATTAAAAATGTTTAAAATAATATGTAGATTTTATAAGGAGAGACTAGTCCTATCCATGGTCTTACAATGCAACTCATAATTTAGAAACCCATGTAGGTGAAAAATGGAAAAAATGATATTTTTTAGGAGAGCCTAGTCCTATCCATGGTCTTACACTACAATTCACAAAATAAAAACCCAAGTGGATGTAAAATGGTATGAAAATTGGTATTTATAAAGAGAGCCTGGTCCTATCCATGGTATTACACTATAACTCATAAAAGAAAAACCCAAAAAAATATAAAATAATTTATAAAATAAAAAACTTGTGAATAAAAGAGAAAATTTATGAAAATTGTATATATCAAAGAAAAATATATTCATGAGTAAAATTGGGTCCTATCCATGATATTATAATGCAACTCATGAATTACAGAAACTAAAAGACCAAAGTAAGTGACTAAGGTTTGTGTATACGATAGACTACTATAGAGGGTGAGATCATTGGATAAATTCTAGAAGAAGTATTAGTAATATAGTATATATAATTATTAAAATAATGGAAATATTTAATCAAGATATTTCTTCAAAAATTGTGCATTAGTGGGTTCTTTAAAAACATGGCCTTCATTAGTTTGTATAAGGTAAGTGCTAGAACCAAGAATTTCTTTTACTAAATAGGGTCCCCACCATTTTTGGGTATCTTTTCCTTCTTTATAATGTGTGTATTCTAATTTGATGACTATATCACTAGCATTAAATGTGTATATTTTGACCTTTTAATTATTATTTTTGGTGATGCAAGTCTTGTATTGATGGTTATGTTAAAAAGTGACTAAATGGTGTTCATCAATAAGGTCTAAGGCATGAAGGTGAGCTTCATGTAATAATTCATCAAGAATGATACCATGAAGATCTATATGTAAATATGCAAGTTTGAATTCTAATGGTAAGCTAGATTTAGAACCATATACTAGTGAGAATGGTGTTGTCCCAGTGGAAGTATGTATGCTAGTATGGTAGGCCCAAAGTACAAGGTATAAGTGAAGATGCCAATTAGTATAGGTTTTTTGGATTGTATTTTGTAATATTTTTTTGAGAATATTTCAGTGGCTTCAGCTTGGCCATTGCATTATGGATGGTAAGGTGTAGAAAATTTGTGAAAATTTTTAAATTTAGCACATAACTATTTTTATTCCTCCTCCATATGGATTCAGAGAACCAAACATGGGTGTTAAAAATGTTGGTATCTAATAAATAGGACTTAGAGAGCATGTGGTCTAAGATTCTTGTTTATTCATGTAAAATAAAGGTGTTATATTGACTTTGACCTTGTTTAATCCAAAGTGGAATGAAAGGAATGGAAATCAATGGAAAATGAACATCAAACAATTTAAATTACTTCAAATTACAAAAAATGTGACAATGTGAAAGGGATAAAATGATAGGTAAGTATGATTCCTTATCATAATAATGTATTTAAGTATAGGGAAACATTTTAACATAGTTTTGTGTGTAAGTTTTATCTACAAAAGAAACAAAAACTGAGGTTGAGAATATATAATCACAACTTGTAACTATGTATTAACATTTTAAAAAGAACACTTAGTTTAGTAAAAATATTTAAAATAATATGTATATTTTATGAGGAGAACTTGGTCCTATCCATGGTCTTACACTTCAACTTATAAAACAAAACCCCAATTGGGTACAAAATGGGGGAAATGATATTTGTGAGGAGAGCCTAGTCCTATCCATGGTCTTACACTACAATTCACAAAATAAAAACCCAAGTGGGTGTAAAATGGTGTGAAAATTGTATTTAAGAGGAGATCTTAGTCATATCCATGGTATTACACTACAAATCACAAAATAAAAACCCATGTGGGTGTAAAATGCTTTAGAAAATAATAAACTTGTGATTAAAAGAGAAAATATATGAAAAATGTATGTATGTAATAAAAATGTATTTATGAGGAAAATTGGGTCCCATCCATGATATTATAATGCAAATCATGAATTAAATAAATCAAATGATCAAAGGGACTAAGGCTTGTGTATAGGGTAGATTATTGTAGAGGGTGATATCATTGGAGAAATCCTACAAGAAGTGTTAGTAATATAGCATATAGAAGTATGAAAATAAGGTATATATTTAAGTAAGATATTTTTTCAAAAACTATGCATTAGTGGGTTGTTTTAAAACATGGCCTTCATTAGTTTGTAGATGGTAAGTGCTAGGACCAAGAATGTATTTTATTAAATAGGGTCCCCACTATTTTTGGGTATATTTTCCTTATTTATCATGTATGTAGTCTAAATTGAGGAATAAATCACCAACCTTTAAATGTGCACACTTTGACCTTTTTTATTACTTTGTTTGGTGATGCAAGCCTTGTATTAACGGCTATGTTGAAAATTGTCTAAATGGTGTTCATCAAGAAGGTCTAAGTCATGAATGTGAGCTTCATGTAATACTTCATTAGGAATGATACCATAAAGAGATATATGTAAAGATACAAGTTCAAATTCTAATGGTAAGTTGGATTCAGAACCATATACTAGTGATAATGGTGTTGCCCCAATGGAATTACATATGTTAGTACTGTAGGCCTAGAGTGTGGGGTATAATTAAAGATGTCAATCATTGCATGTTTCTTGGATGGTCTTTTTTAAGATTTTTTTGAGAATTTTGTCAGTGGCTTCAGCTTGGCCAATGCATTATGGATGGTAAGGTGTATAGAATTTATAGAAAATTTTAAATTTAGCACATAATTATTTTTATTCCTCCTCCAAATGGATTCAGAGAACCAAACATGGGTGTTAAAATGACTATCATTAGAAAACTTTGAACTTGGTAGCTAATAAATAGGACTTAGAGAGCATGGTGTATAAGAGTTTTGTTTATTCATGTAAAATAAAAGTGTTATCTTGAATTTGACCTTGTTTGATCTAAAGTGGAATGAAAGAAATGGAAATCAATAGAAAGTAAACATGAAACAATTTGTATTACTTCAAATTGAAAAAAATATGACAATGTAAAAGGGATACAATGTTAGGTAAGTATGAATCCTTATCATAATAATGTATGTATGTGTAGGGAAACAAGCTAACATAGTTTGTTGTGTAAGTTTTATCTATGAAATAAATAAAAATTGAGGCTGAGAATATGGAATAACAACTTGTAACCATGTCTTAACATTATAAAAATAACACTTGGTTTAGTAAAAATGTTTTAAATAATATGTATATTTATGAGGAGAGGTTGGTCTTATCCATGGTCTTACACTACAACTCATAAAATAGAAACCCAAGTGGGTACAAAATGGGAAAAATGGTATTTATGAGGAGATTCTAGTCCTATCCATGGTCTTACACTGTAACTCACAAAATAAAAACCCAAATGGGTGTAAAATGGTGTGAAAATGGTATTTATGAGGAGACCCTAGTCCTATCCATGATATTACACTAGAACTCACAAAATAAAAACCCAAGTGGGTGTAAAATTCTTTAAAAAATAACAAACTTGTGATTAAAAGAGAAAACATATGAAAAATGTATGTATCAAATAGAAAGATATTCATGAAGAAAATTAGGTCCTATTCATGGTATTATAATGCAACTCACAAATTAAAGATTCCAAAGGACGAAAGGAAGGGACTAAGGTTTGTGTACAGGGTAGATTGTTGCAGAGGATGAGATCATTGGATAAATCCTACAATAAGTTTTAGTAATATAGTATATGTAAGTATGAAAATAAGGGAAATATTTAAGAAAAATATTTATTCAAAAATTATGCATTAGTGGGTTCTTTGAAAATTGGCCTTCATTATTTTGTAGATGGTAAGTGTTAGGACCAAAAATATCTTTTACTAAATAGGGCCCCCACCATTTTTGGATATTTTTTAATTGTTTATCATGTGTGTATTATAATTTGAGGACTAGATCACCAACATTAAATGTGTAGACTTTAACCTTTTTATTATGTTGTTTGGCAATGCGAGCCTTGTATTAATGGTTATGTTGAAAGTGGCTAAACAATGTTCATTAAGAAGGTATAAAAAAGGAAGGCAAGCTTCATGTAATACTTCATCAGGAATGATACCATGAAGAGATATATGTAAAGATGCAAGTTTGAATTTTAATGGTAAGGTGGATTTGGAACCATATACTAGTTAAAATGGTTGTTTCCAAATAGAATTATGTATGATAGTATAGTAGGCCCAAAGTGTGGGTTATAAGTGAAGATGACAATCAGTGCATGTTTCTTAGATGGTCTTTTGTAAGATTTTTTTGAGAATTTTTTCAATGGATTTAGCTTGGCCATGGCATTGTGAATGGTAAGGTATAGAAAATTTATGGGAAATTTTAAATTTAACACATAATTGTTTCATATCCTTAGTTTTTAAATTTCCCTAATTATCAGAGATGAAAGTATGAGGAACTCCAAAGCAATAAATGATTTAGTTAAAGATAAATTTATAAATAGTGGTTCCCCTAAAATTGATAAGAGGCATGGCTTATACCCATTTAGTAAAATATTTAGTATTAGTAATGATAAAAACATGGCCATCTTGTGACTGAGGTAATTTACCAATGAGATCTAATTCCCACATGGAGAATGGCCAAGGAGACTCCATTATTTAGATCTTATCCAGTGGTAAATGGATTAAATCATCATGAAGTTGGCAAGGATTACACCTTTTGTCAAAATTGAGAGCATCATTTTCTAAAGCAAGCCAAAATTAATCCATATGTAAGCATTTAAGTGTTGTAACATGTCCACTATAGTGACCACCGTAAATTCCCCCATGTACTTATTCAAGGAGAGTAGGAACCTCTTCTTGCATCACAAAATAGACTAGGGTACCTTATACATTTTGGTAATAAATGAAATTATATCAAAATACATATTTAAAGGCTTGTTTATATATTTATCTTTTTGTGAGAATCTGTGTCTAAAGAATAGGTTTGATGTTCAATGAATTAGATTATGTTTGTGTACCATGGGCTTTGGCAAATAGTGATAGCCTCAATGTGATAAATGAGTGAATAATTTATTTGGAGAGAATTGACTTTCTTATTTGAATAATAAATTGGGAACCATTAAGTACTTGATGAGGATGAAATAAAGATGTTGAATAATCAATAGAATCAACTATGGAATTTTGATCTTTTGGAATTGGCTCAATGGTAAAAGAAGTAAATTATTTGGCAATCGTGGTATCCATTTCATGATATGCATTTAAATTTTTTATTTTACACTTATAATCACCATTGACTTGGTGGTATATAAGTTTTGAGTCACCCAAAGTATGCAGATATGGGATATCTAAATTGAGGGTTACTTTCATGCCTAAGATTAGAGATTCATATTCAATGATGTTATTAGTGACATAAAATGCTAATCTAAATTCTAAATGGATGATCTTACCATGTGGGTTCATTAGAATACAACCTAACACAACTCTTTGGAGGAATTTGACACCATCAAAGTGGAGGGTCTAGGTGTATTCGTACAAATCAATGGTAATTTTAGGGATCTCTTCAATAACTACTTTAGATTTAATAGTAATTGGAATGATATTGGTATCTTCTTGATTATTTTCCTCTAAATTATCATTGGACTTATGTAATTAATCTTTAATGGAGATAGCCTAGTTAATACTTTCTATATAAATAAGGTTATCATTGGGGAGATTATATTGAAGGTGATTCGTAACTAGTGTAGGTGTCATTGTAAGTTGGTCAATGATGACTAGCCCTTTGACAATTTTTTATGTGATAATTCAAAGGTTAAATTCCATCAAGAGGACCATCCATTTTCCAATTCTATCTCTAGGTAAAAATTATTTGGAGAATAAATGATGAAGTGGATCGGAGTGGATAATGACATAAGTAGTTTGATAAAGCATATAGTGATAAAGCTTTTTAGTTATGAAGTAGATAGCAAGGCAAACACATTCTACTTTAGTATAATGTTTTTCATAGTCAATTAGGCCTTGAATATTATATTAAATAGTGTACTTTCTACCAATATCATCTTGTTTAGCAAGAATCACCCCAACTAATATGGGAGTAGAGGAGGTATATAAGATTAAAGGAAAGTCATTTGAAGGTGGTCAAAGAGCGGGAGGATGGAGAAAATATTCTTTCATGTTATCAAAATATTTTTGGTATGAATCTATCCATTTTAGATAATTACCTTTTTTGATAAGGGAATTAATAGACTAGATATAGTAAGTCATTTATGGTATGAATCATTGAATTTCTAAAAGATTTATGAGGTAAGTGTGAATGTCAGGAATAGAGTGAGGAATGGGCATGTTGACTATAGCATTGATTTTGGCCAATTTGACATTAATGCCTCAAAGAGGGACTAAGAACACTAAAATTTTACCAGATGTGACTCTAATACACATTTATATGGGTTAAGACTAACTTTGTATTTTATTATTCAATCAAAAATGATAAGTAGATCAGTGAGGTGTGTTATGTGACTCTTAGATTTAGAAATGAGTTCATTGACATAGGTTTCCACTATCATGTGTAAAAGATAATGGAAAATGTGATTCATTACATGTTTATAGGTGGCTATGACATGTTTAAGGCCAAAAGGCACTTTGATGTAGTAATAGGTGCCCCATTCCATATTAAATATTGTTTTGTGTTGGTATTTGGGGGCTATGTGAATTTTATTATAGTGTAAAAATTCATCCATAAGTGACAAGATTTCATAACCATTAGTGGAATCTATAATGGTATCTATTGAAGGTAATGGGAAATTATCTTTTGGACACGTGAGGTTAAGATTATGAAAATCAATGCATATACAAATGACCATGGTGAATTTTTTATGAATAGGAATAATGTTTGATACCCATTCCGAATAGTCAATAGGTTTTATAAACTTGGCATCTAATAGTTTAATAATTTCTTTATGATAAAGTTGGAATTTTTCATTATTTTTGTCTAATGGGTTTTGTATCTGATCGATACCTAACCTATCTTCATATGAACACATAAAGGTTTTTTGATACTTATCAAATAATAAACTAAAGTTATCATGCTTTGTTGGCATGAGTTCTTTAGAGAGAGTGATGGGTCTATGACATGATGGTGTACCATATTTGATTCTTGTTGTATATTCAATGAGCATATCATTTTTTTCTTATAAATTATATGGAACATTACGAAGAGAATAAATAGGATTTATTTTAGGATCCATGCTAGCAATGAAATTATTAAAATGAGTAAATTTTTGTTTGAAGTGTTCAAGTTTATGATGTTATTTTGGAAGTTAAGGTTCTCTAGCATAGAGTAACTCAATTATGGCTTCATCACTAAGGATCATGGGTAAGGGTCCATAGTATTTCATGTCTTCTTTGAGATCAATTTTATTACCATGGAAATTATATTCAGAATGTATTTTTCATGCATATGTGGCTTTAGCATCAAGGGTAATTTTAGGTGTAGGTGGGATTATAGGTTGAGGTTGAGTGGATTCGATCAGATTGGTAATAAGTGTGTTAGGTTATGTTTCATTTGGATTTTTAGTTGAATTTAGGTGTATAGACTCAGTGGTATCTATAATATCTAGTAAATAATGAAGTTGTTAGATTGGTTGGTGGTGTAAAAGGTATAGATGGTTTTGAAATTTCTAAATTTTATAGAGTTGAGACTTCTTTAACTACCCAAGGGGTATCGATAAGTGGAGGATTAATGGGAGATATATGACCTTTAGTTTATAATTCACAATCAATTTATATAATAATAACATGGATATCATAGTTGAAGTCATGTATTATGGCTAATGTTTGTTGATAGTGTTGTACATCCAAGTCTTGTGATTAAGCTTGAACCATGATATAGTAGTCATCATAGGTGTGGTAAATAGTGCATGCATTTGTCTCTAAGGGAGAATAAGAAGTGGATGCACTTATATCACTAAATTTTCAAGGTGACATTATTAAAGGATCTTGAAATAATATTGCCACTCCATATTCATTACATCTGAAGTCATCTTCAGTGTAAGAAGCTTCATGTGCATTACATGGAGGAGGAATTTTAGTGATCTCATCAACTAGAGGGATGGTATGATCATGTGAAAGCAAATAAAGAGAAAGAAACTAAGAAATATAAGGAGATAACTTAGTGGTATTTCAAGTGTTTTTTAAGTCATTTGGTTCACCATCATCGGAATCAATAAGAGTGACCTATAAATTTGGATTCATGTTATTACTTATAATTTTAATGAAAAGAGGTGGATCATCAACCCAAAAAATAATTTCATCATTAATCATATCATCTTCAAATAATTATATGGAAGGTTTGGAAGTACTAAAAATAGTTTTAATAGTATGTACTTATTTTGATTAAGGGTCTTGAAGAGGTTGTTCCACTTTAAGGGAAGGTGGTTCTTCAATGTATTGTAATTTTTGCATTAAGAATTTATAGTGATATGGATAAGTATGAACTAACTCCATGAGGGGTATTTTTCAAGGAATTGTGTTTAGATCTTCTAAGAAATTCCAATGAGATTTATAAAGTGAAGAACCGACATGAGGCTTGAAAGGTAAAATGTGTTTCGTAGGAACAGAAGTAGTTTTATGTTCTAGTTGTAGGAGTGTTTCCTCATTTGGTTTACAAGGTATGATGGTAGTAGTGGTGTCTTTGATAATTTTTTCATCAAGTGATGGTGTTTTGTCTTAGTGATAGGATATTTGTGGGTGGGTTTACATCGATAATCAGCTTTAGCTACATTTACATATTGATAATTGGTATAATATTGGTCATAGTCAGCATCAATAACACATATATCTTCATTTAAATGTTATAAATTAGAATTAGAAGAAGTTCTTGGATGTTTAGAGAATGAAGGCATAGTAATGTGTTTCTTTTGAGAGGCATTTAGCATCATAATTGAATGTATCTATTACATAAAATGATAACAAATTTGGTAAACCCATGACATGTTTCATGGAAAAGACCCACATCGACATGAAATCAACAAAATTTGTTAAGATAATACCATGTAGGTGGATTATTAGTATAAGTGAAAGGTTTAAAAGGAGCTAATAATTGCTTCATTTGTTGAACAGTTAAGGGTGAATAGGAAGCTTGGGGATTATCCACTTTGGATACTACTAGTTTTATTTGAGAAGGATTATCAGTGATTGTATTTTTGGAGTTTTAGAAAGATCCCTTGATGGTTTTAATGTTGGGCTCAAACTATTTCATAAGAAATTTTTATCTTTTATCTTGATCAATTGCATTATTTAGAGTTTGTGGAGAAAAGTTTAAACATTATATTGAAGGGAAGGTGTTAAGATGGTTATGAATGGTTTAAATAATTTATAATCAGTCATGTTATGATTGGACTTATGAGCCAAATATTTCCATCATTTAATTAAATCATGAACTAATTTAGAAGGAAATTATTTAGCATTGATGAAATGGCTAAGATAATTTTTAAGAAGATCAGTGTTGAAATTCCTTAACTAGAGGATTGACTAAATCCTCAAGTTGCCATATATATTTTTGGGAGATTTGATTATACCATTTTAATACATCTCTTATGAATGTTTTGATTAACGTTTTAGTAGTGGAAAAGGTATTATTTTGAATCCACTCTTTATAAATATTACCAAATGTTTTAAGGAAAGATGTGGGGTCTTTAGTCCCATCATATTTAATAATTAGAAAGGTATTTTCAATATCAATATAAATAGTGAAGGGGTCTAAAGGTTTATTTTGAATATTTTGTATCATCTTGTTATGCATAATGGGTTGGGGAATGATATTTCCCATGGCATCTCTATGAGGTAGAGGGATAAAATTTTGGTTATTTTGAGGTAGGAGATTGGGAGGTTGATAAGCCATGTTTAATAAATAATGTTTCATTTGCATCATTTGAGAAGTATTATATATTTGTATAATGTTCATTTTTTTCACTATTTTTTCAATAATTTGAGTGGTGTCAATTGGTGGATTGGGGTTGTTAGTGTTTAAAGGTGGATTGGTAGGATTGGTAGGAGGAACATTCCTTGAATTGGTATTAGGGGATGGGTTGTTGGTGTTTATAAGAATTTACATAGAGTTATTAGTTAAGATTGTGTAAATTACCCCTATAATGTAATTAGGTGATTTAGATAGAGAATTTTCTTGAGAAGTTTGAAATGGATATGATCCATCAATGTTATTAGTTGGGGTAATTTGGACATATTGCAGTCCAAAGATGAAGGGTGAGATAAGGTGCACCAAGAGTGAGTATCCTCTTGGGTAACAAGGGTAGGAAGGAAATAACACTACATATACAATATAAATTGATTAAAGTTATCCAAAAATATTATGATTGCAAATTTTATGATGCTTGAAATAAGAATCTAAGACCAAAAATCAAAGGTGAAAATTAGGAGCAAATTTGGATATATATAAAATAGGATTGGCCAAGAGATACAGAGTCAATCAGGTTGAATAAGTTTGTAAGGAAGACCAAAATAATTTTTTAATAAATGACACAATCAAGTTAGTTTACTATGTTCTATGGGGAAGCACTAGAGACTAGCCTATGAGAGACTAAATCGAATAGAACAACTATGTTTTATGTAAGAGAAAAATTATGTGAGACACAGTCAAGTGGGTCAACTGTGTTTTGAAGGTAAAGATAAGTTTTTATAGCTATGACTCATGAAGATATATTATTTTTTTAGAATACTTGAAATAAACATATACGTAACTAGGTTGAACTAGTCAATTTAGTTGCAACACATAGCACAAACCTTGTATCAATGTTGGCTAATACAATTATCAAAGAGTAAGCAACATTAAGAGAAATGCTAATCTATGTGGTTATCCTTGAATGTTATAAATTATAACTTTAAAAATAAATGTGATAGGGAGTTGGATCTAAAAAAGAACTAGAAAGGTAAGCTAAGGATGGTTTTAGGTAGTTAAGGATGAAAGCTATCTGTATTGGTGATATTACTAGATTGGTATTGGGTTTTGACCCTTCACTTCACAATCCCATAGTGATAAGGGTGTGGGGTGAGTTTCCAATATATACCATCAAAAATGTATTTATACTTGACCAAAAAACTAAGTTGGCTTCTCTATTAGTGATGAAATCTAAGTAGGTAGACCTTGGGTAGAATTTGTTTAATGTTTTTTCATATTATGTGGTTTGGAAGTGTGTGAATTAAAAAAAAATGTAACTAAATAATAAATTAAAACTTCCTATTTAGTATGTGTGCTACTCTAATCATGCAAGCAAAAAAATGAAAGATGAGTTAATTACTATCAATATGAGATATTTCCTTTGCTTGAAGAGTACAGGGTTGGTTTAGATGACCAAGTATGCAAATAGTATATAATAAAATTGACTGGGTTGATTCTATCTATTGAAACAAGGGCTAGAGAAATAGAGTCAAATGAGTTAATTGAGTCTCTTAGGTAATAAGAAACTATAGAACTCAATTGATCCAGTTGAATAAGTTTATTATAGGGTTACAATTTTATAGACTAAAAGTTATGAAAAATAGTACTAGAATGAAGGAAAATACAATGACTAAGATCATGAGAGTGAACCTAATGATTTTAACAATGTTGAATTTATTGTTTTTATATTATGTTGCCCAAATGAAGATTTTTAACCTGATAATAGAGTGGACTAGATCATCTAAGTCTAAAAACTTGTATGTGAGGAAGTGAATTGAGTTAAGTAGATTGATCCATTTACCTATGGTTAAATATGACTTACACAAAGAAAAATTGAGTTGATCGAATTGGCTATGTGTTAAACCTACGAACAAAAAGTTAGCCTAATTCAATAGATTTGAATTAATGTTGTAAAAATAAAATAAATAATAAATTAAGGCATGAAAGAAAACCTAAAATATTTAGTTCATGTCAAATTCACTATAATTTATGATAAGTGAAAGTGAAGCTAATCTACAAATCAATCCTATCTCAGAGAAGATAAATACACTAGCCCTTTCATTGGTTGGTATTTTTAGACAATCAGGGTCATGAACAATATAGATCCTCTAGACCTAACTAAGAGGTCTTTTATCATATAATTGTTGTCAATATGATTGTCATTGATGTCAAAAGGGAGATTACTGGGATTATGGATGTCATTGATATTTAGGGCTGAGTATGGTGATTTGAGGATGTGCAAGGAATCCTATCAGAGGTCAAAGATGATTGGAGTGCTTATGTGCATGAATTGAATTCATTTATTTTTTCATATTGATCATCTAGAAATTTTGTTTTTATAAAGTAAAATATGAATAGGCAATTTTTTGATGTCAACATTGCCACGTGTGGATGTGTCTAGGGGAGCTAGTCATATGGTTATGATCACATTAGTCCCTAGTTATTATGCACCAGATTTAAAGTCATGCAATGAAGTGTGGTTGAAGATATGAGGATGAAAATTTGGCTAGTCAAAAAAAAATCACTAAGTTTATATACTTAGCCAAATTTTCAAAAGAGTTCAAGCAGGGCCAAGTAATCATATTGATGAGGTTAGCGTTTGCACACATGGAGGTGTAAGGACAAAATGATCAAATGGGTTTGTTCATATGTGTACCTAGTTTCTATGCACTAAATATTAGGTCACATAATGTAGCATGAGAAAATATATTCATGAGAAAATTTGGGATCCCAAGTATTTTGATAGTGTTTTCCCATAGTCAAATTTTCAAATAGCAAGAAAAAGTTGAGTAGGTATTTTTATGATGTAATATCTTACACATATGAAGTTTTCTTAATAAGATTAATATATGGATAGAATCCACTAAGTTATAGGATATTATGTTTTAAATTATAGGTCATGTGATGAATCAAATCAAAATTTATATAAGAATAAAGTTTGCCTTTCAGGCAGTTCTAAGCATAGTTAGCTCTATGGTAGAAGAATCTAAGTGAGCATATTAATGGAGTTATATCTTAAATGCATGAAGGATTTAGTAATAAATGAGCATATGGGTTTTTTCATTATCATTCCTAGTTTATATGGTCCAAATTTTAAAATAAGTGGATGAGCAAAGCAAAATTTATGAAGGTGCAAAGTTAGCTTTCCAAGCATATTGAGAGGGTCCCCATACTTGTCAAATTTGCACAAGGTAAATTTTAAGCTTGCTAGAAGATATAATAGTTATAATTTAATCATACATTAAATATCCAATGATGCATAGTGAATTCAATATGTCAAAGGCACATGTGAGTGAATGCAAAAGTGACAAGTGTCACAATCATAGAGCATTAAATAGTAAATCTACAGTGTAGTTCAAATTTAATTAGTCAATGAACAATTTGAAGATGTCAAGTGTCTTAATAGTGGGAACTAATAGGATTGTATAGAATTCATGTGCTAATTTCAAGTGTCATATTCATGAGATCTTGTTAGAGATAAATTTTGAGCTTATCAAAAGATCAAATGGTGGGTAGTTGATCTTGTAGTGAAGATCTAATAGAGTGAGTGGACTCAATGGGATAAAGTGGTTGATGTTTAACCATAGACAGAGATAATGTTTCTGCAACTATGAATATCTAATGTAACATGGGAACTCAGATCAAAAATATTAATGGATGTGTTTTAAAGTTAAAAGGTTAAAGTATATAAGCGTACAAAGCTCAAATGGAGTGTGTAAGCTTATTAGAGATTGATCTAATGGACCCGTTTCAAAGTTGATAAATTTAAATGAATACCATTAGATCATGGTTCCAAACTTAAGATCAATAGTTTATATTTAAAGGTCTATTCATCCCAATGGTCAATTGATGGAACATGCAAGAACTTATATTTAAGACATAAATTATGACACAAATAATGAATTTGACAATTGTAATTGATCAAATTTATGTAAATATGCATGTACATCAAAACTAGATCCTAGTATATGTTATAAATAGTAACGAAACCAAGAATCATGATGGTGGAGCATGAGTTCAAGATGTAATAAACTTGTAGTTAAAGATAGAAACTAAAGTCCAACAGAATTAAGCATGATGTGCTAGCAAACTAGTGTGAACATAGAGAAATATGAAACCCTAGATCAAATGCTTATATATATGACATCTAGGATATAGGCAAAAGTTATTGGATCTATTTCTATTATCATTAAGTATAATTATTTTTAGAGAGAGGTAGAGAGTAAGAGATAGATGAAGTGTGTCAAATAGAGATATATAGAGACAAAAGCAGAGGGGTAGAGTTGAAGAGAAGAGAGATGAAGTATTGGGCATGAGCAGTTATAGACTAGACTTATAATAGAGAACAAATAATTGGATTCATTTATGAATCTATGTTATAATGTAGAGTTGTGTCTCCATATAGATCTAATTAGTGGGTGTTATTAGATAATCTAAGTTGGTGCTCAGTCAGGGAGTGGGTGCTTCCTTAGAGTAGGTGCTCTTAAATCAAGGCATTGATGTATCCTTAGGTTTGGTGCCCTTAAATATAATAACTAGTGAGATTTTAAATCTGAAGTTAGATTAGAATAATAGATTCTAGTAGCTATTCTCATCATGATTTTTCCCATATTGGGTTTTCCACATATACATATGGTGTTATATGTTTTTTGTGTGTGATCTCTACATATATGTTTTAATCTATATATCCTTTCTAGTTTATTTGTAAAAGGGATTTAAAAATGATTAATTTAGTCAACTACTGATTCACCCCCTCCTCTCAATAGATAGTTGTGTTTCAACAATAGTTATCAAAGCCCTAGTTCCTTAAAAGAAGATTAATTAGCTCAAGTAGATTTTGGATGGTGAAGATAAATGGATAGTCAAGAAGGATCTTCCTCAAACAAGGCACCTCTATTTGATGGATCAAAATATGCATTTTGGAGCATAAGAATGGAAGTATATTTATCTTCATTAGGGTTTAATGTATGGATGTCTATTGTAAATGGATATACAGCTCCTGCTATAACTCCTATAAATTAAGCTTCCAAGAAACCATATTAGAGAAATTTTAAGGATAATAATGTTATTTTATATTGATTGTCTCATTTAGAGTTTTTCAAGGTGATACATTGTCAAATACACAAGATATCTAGAAAAAATTGAAAATCATCTATGAAGGTAATGATAAGGTAAAGCAGGCCAAGTTATTAACATTCAAAGGCAAGTTTGAAAACCTTAAAATGAATGAATAAGATAAAATTGTAGACTAACTCCTCAAAGTAGATGAAATAGTCAATGCAATCAGAGGCCTTAGAGAAGAGATGAAAGATCTAGTGATTGTCAAAAAGGTCCTAAGATCTCTACCATTAAGGTATGACTCAAAAATATCTAAAATAGAGTAAGCAAAAGATCTGGATAAACTCATTTTTGATGAGTTGCATGGAACATTCATAGTCTATGAGATGAAAATGAAAGAAATAGATGCCTTCAAGAGAGAAGTTGCACTCAAAGCATCCAACCTAATGAAGGTAGAAGCACCTACATCTAGATATAAGGAGACTAATGAAGAAGAAGCCAACTTTGTTAGAAGATTGAAAAGAGGATCTAGAAAGTATGAAGGTAAGTTACCCTTATAATGCTTTAACTATGGTAAAGTAGGACATTTTATTGCTAAATTCCCTTATAACAAGAAGGATAACTCTAAGCAAGAAGAGAATAGCAAAAAGGTGAAACTTCACTATTCTAAGAAGAATAAATTATCCAAAAACAAGAAATGCCAATACATAAAAGAAGATAATGATTCAATGGATGTCAGTGATAGTTTTCATGATGATCATGATTGTGATTTTGTGGCTAAGGAAAAAGAAGTCCTATTCATGACAATAGGATCAGATTTTATGGATCAAGAACAATTTGAAGACTCAGATGAAGAACAAAAATGAGAAGTGGATTTAGAATGCGAACTCATTTGTGCTCTAGAAGAAATAGACAAGTTGAGAAAAGAGAACTCAAAATAGAAGAAGCTTGGACAAAAATAGATTGAGAAAATGTCCAAAAGTATTGAAAATTTGATCAAATGGTGTTTAACCTAAAGACACAAGTTGAAGAGGCTAAAATAATATAAAATGTAGTCAAACTTGAATTATAATTTAAATCTGATGAGTACATGAAGTTAGAAGCAGAGATAGTGGCTTTGAGAAAAGAGACTGAGAAATCTAAAGGGTAACTAGACAAAAGTCTAAAGTTTATAGAAGGACCAGACATTCTTGATGAATTGATCAACTCTAAAAATCCTTCGAAAGAGAGATCAAGTATTGGTTATGAAAAAGAAAAAAATTCCATAACTAGTACATCTACTAACCTATATGATAACTTCAAAATAAAAGGAGAATCAAGAGCAAAGAAAGGGAAAGCTTACAAAGATACAAAGATAGACTCAAACACAACTAATGTGAAGAAATTTGGAGGAGAAAACAATCCTATAAAAAAGTAGAAGACAAACGTAGCTAATGTAGATGGATACACAAAAGTGAGAAACTTGAAGAAGCCAGAGTTTAGAAGAGCTCCTCTTAATGCACAAAAAAATGCTATAACCAGGTATTCTTCATCTTTTTATGGTTATTGTTATACCTATAATCAATTTAATCATAGGGATATTGACTATAGAGTTTTACCTAAAAGGAGAACAAATTTTGTAAGTAGAAATTCATTTGCTCCCTTTTTAGATACCAATGTAATATAATATAATTGCAATAATTTTGGTCATATAACTAAATAATGTGGAACAAAATTTATAAGACTAAAAACACAGTAAAAATTAAGGCATGCCTCCCAATGTGAAAAAAAATTCACAATTCTCTAAAAAGGAGAAAAAGAAGCCAAATAAGAAGCACAAGGCTATGTGGAAAGTGAAAGATCAATCTATGATTGCTCAAACTGCACTCCATGCCAAGGAGCAAAATTTTTGCATAATAGACAATGGTTTCTCAAAACATATGATTGGTGATAGATTAATTTTAGAAAATTAATAAATTGTAAGGAATGATATGTCATCTTGGGAGATAACATTGCGTTAAAGATCAGAGGTAAAGGAAACTTGAACATAGATGGAAAATTGCCTACACAAGATGTCCTTTATGTTGAAGGATTGAAGCATATTCACTAAGTGTCAGCCACATGTGTGACAATGGATATAAAGTCACATTTAATTCATAAGGATGTAAGTTAAATATATCTAAAAGATTATTTATAGAAGGGAAAAGTACTAAAATTAATATCTATAATCTTGTTGAAGTGAATGGTAATATCTGCCTGATAGGAATGATTGATGAGAGTTGGTTATGGCATTGAAGAATGGGTCATGTCAAATTTGATAACCTAGTCAAAGTAATCTCAAATAAGTGTGTTAGACACATTCCTAAGATAACCAAACCTACAAACACTAGTTACAAGGAGTGTCAACAAGGCAAACAGACAAGGGTCAGATTTCAAACAAAAGAGTATGTAACTAAAAAGTCTTTAAAATTAGTTTATATTGATCTTTGTCATGCCACTAAGAAAATAGGATATAAAGGAGAGAGATACTTCATGTTATTTGTAGATGATTACTCAATAATGACATGGGTAACCTTTTTAAAGGACGAGTCACAGGCATTTGAGAGATTCAAGACTGTTAGGGCCATGGTAGAGAATGAGATTGGATGAAAAATTAAAAGCTTAAGATCTGATAAAGGTGTAAAATTCACCTCAAATGAGTTCATAGAGTATTATGGTAAGCATGAAATCAAAATACATTACTCTACGGCAAGGACTCCACAACAAAATGGAGTTATTAAAAGAAAGAATAGGACAATTAAAGAGATGACCAAAACAATGCTAAAATAGGCCAAGTTACCTGATGGATACTAGAAAGAAGTAGTCCAAATAGAAGTATATATCTTAGATAGAGTTAAACTAAGGGTAAATAGTGAAAAAACTCCCTATGAACTATGGTAAGGAAAACTAGCCTCTGTTAAGTACTTCAAAGTGTTTGGAAGCGAATGCTACATCAAGAGAAAGGAGGACAAATTGGGAAGCTTTGAGTCAAGATGTTATGAAGGAATATTTCTTGGTAATTCCACCCAAATAAAATCCTACATATGTTATAATAAGATTCTACACAAGATTGTAGAGAGCATCAATGTCAAAGTTAAATAAGGCTTGAAACATGTTAAACCTGATAAGGAAAACTATATTGAAGAATTAGATTTTAAAAAAGAAGTAGCTAATGAAGAGGTTGATGAAATGAATGAAAATGCACCTACAATATTTATTCAAAAGGATAATCCTATAGATCATATCATTGGCAATAAGAATTAATGAGTTTGGATAAGCAAAAGAGTTGCACAAAACAAAGAGAAAGTAAGTTCTACTCTGATGTCTAAAATTGAGCCTAAGAGCTATGTTGAAGCCAGCTAGGATGAGATCAGCTAAAAGCCATGGAAGAATAACTGAGCCAAATTGAAAATAGTAAAACTTGGAAATTAGTTCCAAGACCTTCAAACAAGAATTTGATAGGTACAAATCGGGTCTTTAAAAATAAGCTCAATGAAGATGGAGTTGTTATAAGAAATAAAGAAATATTGGTGTGCAAAGGATATGCACAAGTTTAGGGCATAGATTTTTAGGAAACATTCACTCCAATTGTTATATTGGAAGCCATAATAATGTTTCTAGCATTATCTATTTATAATAAGTTCAAAGTATATCAAATGGATGTTAAGTCTACTTTCTCAAATGGGAACCTAGAAGAGGAAGTTTACATAGAACAACCTGAAGCTTTTCAGTTGTCAAATGAAGAAGATTATGTGTACAGACTAAAGAAAGCTCTATATGGTCTAAAATAGGCACCTAGAGCATGGTATTCACTATTAGACCAGTACCTACAACAACAATATTCAACAAAGGGTGTGCAAATAGAAATCTATATATCAAATCAAAAGGTGAACATATGTTGATTGTTGTTTTTTATGTAGATGACATCATCTTTGGTGGTAGCAACAAAAAAATGTGCAAAGAATTTGCTACATAAATGCAAATTGAGTTTGAGATGTCTATGCTTGGAAAACTTCTTTCTTCCTTGGTCTACAAATAACACAAACTGATGAAGGGATATTTATATCTCAAACCAAGTATGATAAGGAAATGATAAAGAATTTTGTAATGGAAGACAATAAACCAATTAGTACTCCCATGATAACTAGATGTAAGTTGAGTAAATAGGATGAGTCCCTTGATGTAAATCAAACTATGTACAGATCAATGATAGGTATCTTGTTATACCTAACTTCATCAAGACCTGATATCATACAAGCAATATGCATGGTTATAAGATTTCAAGCTACTCTTAAAGATTCACATGTTAATGCAATGAAAATAATCCTTAGATATATCAAGATGACTATGGCCTATGGTATCCTAAAAGTTAAAAAATAACTTTGATAGCATATACAGATTTTGATTGGGTAGGAAGTGTGGATGATAGAAGAAACACTAGTGATGGTGCATTTTTCCTTAGAAACAAACTTGTTTCATGGTTGAGCAAAAATCAAGAGTCAGTTACTCTTTCTACAGTAGAAGCAGAGTATGTAGCAGTAATGGCATGGTGTATTCAAGTCTTGTAGATTAATCAAACACTAAAAGACATCAAGGTAGAGTAAAAATCACCTATCTCCATTCTTTTTTATAATGCAAGTGTTATTAACATACCAAATAGTCTAATGATGCACTCTAAAACCAAGCACATATCAATCAATTATTACTTCTTAAGACAAAAGGCTATAGATCAAGAGGTCAAAATGGAATATGTTCCAACTCATGATGAAATTATAGACATATTCACCAAACATCTTCCCAAGGAACAATTTGAGTATCTAAGATAGAATTTGGGAGTGGTAGATCCTACATCACATCACTAGATCCTAGTGATAGGCCATGAGTCCAGGGGGAGAATCATAGAAGGTTTATTAATCCCTAGAAGAAAAGACAAAAGGCAACTCAAGTATGCATATTTTTAAAATTTTATAATGTGTTGATGGTTTTAGATTCTTGGACAAACTCCTTTATATAATTAAGGGGAGAAAATTTAGATAAATAGTGAGAAAGAGTCCCTTTGCCATTGATGTCAAAGGGGGGGAAAAAGTGCAAATGCTCTCTACAAAATTTTGGAGAAAAAAATGCAAATGTTAAATAAGATCAGAATATGTGTTCAATTTTGAGCTTGGGCAAATGTGGCATTACCTAAGGGGGAGCAAGTGTGGTATGAACAACTTTAGTTCATACTCATCAAAATCCAATGCAATTAATGCTAAAGAAGGTCCAAAATATTATAAGATAAGAGCGTTTAGTTTGCCATCAATGATAAAGGGGGAGATTATTGGCAATATGATTATCATTGATGTCAAAAGGTAGATTATTGGAATTATGGATGTCATTAATGTTTAGGACTAAGTATGGTGATTTAAGGATGTGCAAGGAATCCTATCAGAGGTTAAGAATGATTGGAGTGCTTGTGTACATGATTGGAATTCATTTAGCTCTTCATATTGATCATCTAAACATTTTGGGTCTATAGAGGAAAATATGAATAGGTAGTTTGTTGATGTCATCATTGCCACATGTGGATGAGTCTAGGGGAGATAATCATATGGTTGTGATCACATTAGTCTCAAGTTATTATGCACTAGCTTTGAATTCATGTGATGAAGCACAATTGAGGATATGAGGATGCAAAGTTGGATACTCAGATAAAATTCACTAAGTTTCTATACTTATCCAAATTTGTAAAAGGGTTCTAGCAAAGCCAAGTAAGCATATTGGTGATGTCATAATTTACACACATGGAAGTGTTAAGATAAAATGATCAAATGGTTTTGTTCATCTTTTTTCCTAGTTTCTATGCATTGAATCTTAGGTCACGTGATATAGCATGACAAAATATATGCATGATCAAAGTTGGGCTAATAGGCATTTTGACAGTGTTTTCCCACAATCAAATTTATAGATAGTATGAAAAAGTTGAGTAGGCATTTTTATGATGTCATATCTTACACATATGAATGTTTCTATAGTAGATGAATATATGGATAAAATCCCCTAAGTGAGGGAATCTTATGCACTAAATTACAGGTCATGTGATAAAGTGCATCAAAAGTTATGCAAGAACAAAGTTGGCCTTCCAGGGAATTCTAAGCATAGTTAGCTTTGTGGTAAAAGAATCTAAGTGAGTAGATTAATGGCATTATATCTCACATGTATGAAGGATTAAAGAATAAATTAGCATATGGCTTTTTTCATTATCATGCCTAGTTTATATGGTATAAATTTCAAAATAGGTGGATGAGCGAAGCAAAATATATGAAGGTACAAAGTTAGCCTTCTAGGCATATTGAGATGGTCCCCATATTCAAATCTGCACAAGGTAAAGTTTGATCTTGTTAGAAGATCTAATGGTTATAACTTAATCATATGTTAAATATCCAACAAAATGTATCAAATTCAATATGTCAAAGGTACCTACGAGTGAACATGTTATTGACAAGTGTCATAATCACAAAGCATTAAACATTAAATCTATGATGCAATTCAAAGTCAATTAATCAATGATTAATATGATGATGCCAAATGTCTCAATAGAGAGATATAATAGTAATGTGTAAAAGGCACGTTCTATTTCCAAGTCTCACATATATGGGATCTTATCAAAGATAAAGTTTAAGCTTGTTAGAAGATCGAACAGTGGGTGGTTGATCATGCAGTGAAGATTCAACAGAGTGACTAGACTCAATGAGATAAAGTGGTCAATGTTTAACCATATATAGATATAATATTCATGCAACTATGAATATCTAACAGCACATGGGAGATCAGATCAAAAATATCATTAGATGCATTTTAAATTTAAAAGTTTAAAGTCTGGAAGTATATAAAGATCAAATAGAGTACATAATCCCATCAGAGATTGATCCAATGAATGCATTTCAAAGTTGGGAAGCTTAAATGAAGACCATCAGATCATGGTTCCAAACTTAAGATCAATGGTTGATATTTAAAGGTTTATTCATCCCAATGGTCAAGTGGTGGAACATGTAGGAACTTACAACTAAGCCATAAATTATGTCATAATCAATGAATTTGATTATTATAATCAATCAAATTTATGTAAATATGCATGTGCATCAAAACCAAAGCCCAATTAATGCTATAAATAGTAATGAGATAAAGAATCATGATGGTGGAGCATGAGTTCAAGATGTGAGAAACTTGCAATTAAAGATAGGAACTAAAGTCCAATAGAATTGAGCATGATATGTTAACAAACTAGTGTGAACATAAAGAAGATACAAAACCCTAGATCAAATGCTTATATATATGACATCTAGGATATAGGCAAAAGTTACTAGAGAAATTTATATTTTCATTAAGTAGAATCAAATTGAGAGAGAGGTAGAGAGTAAGAGATAGATGAATTATGTCAAATAGAGATATATAGAGACACATAAGTAGAGAGGTAGAGATGAAGAGAAGAGAGATGAAGTGCAGAGCATGAGAAGTTATAGACCAAACCTATAATAGAGAACAAATAATTGGATTAATTTATGAATCTATGTTATAATCTAGAGTTGTAACTCCATATAGATCTGATTGGTGGGTGCCAATAGATAAGCTGAATTGGTGCTTAGTTGAGTGGGTGTTTCCTTAGAGTAGGTGCTCTTAAATCAGGGGATTGGTGTCTCCTTAGGATCAATTCCCTTAAATTTTGTAACCAATGAGTTTTTGACTATGAGGTTGGATTATAATAGTAAATTATAGTAGCTATTCTCATAGTGGTTTTTCCCATATTAGGTTTTCCATGTATACATATGGCGTTATGTGTTTTTGTGTGTGTGATCTCTATATATATGTTTTAATCTACATATCCTTTCTAGTTTATTTTTAAAATGGATTTAAAAAGTATTGATTTATTAAATCTACCTAGATAGTTGTGTTCCCATAATAATATCATAAGAGAGGGTTACAAAGCCTCTAGTCAAGAAATACAACACAATAACCCTAGCTAGGTCATATGGTTTCTGACAAAGTAAATTAAATCTAATATACTGCTCACCAAAGCTTGTGCCACAAATAGGGATAATAAGCATAAAACTAAGCATGCAAATAAAAACTCTAATCAAGTTAATATATAGGTAATCCTAATTCATAGAGAGAGAAATATATTCATAAGTCATTACTTATGCTAGTTATATCTACTAAAATAGAGAAATAAGAGTTAGGAATACTTACCCTAAAGATGAACTAATCGAGGTTCAATCTTTCCCTTGGCCAATGGTGTTTTGAAAGAGGTTTTTTTGGTTTGTAAGGATCAAAAATATAGGCTAGATCTAGGCTAAATGACTTCTCCTATGTATCCAAAAAATTTACACAAGACAAGATTTTCTCTCCAAGTTTAAACCCTAAGCAATGAATCATCAAGTAAAATGGTGTAATAGAATATTGTAAATAAGCATAAATAAATGATTATCTCTATCTCTCTCTAATGAAAATTGTGAAAAGGATGTGTTTATATAATTATATTTAATCCTAAACCCTTCTAATGTTTTAGTCGACATAGTCAGCCTAGTCGACCCAATTATTTAATAAATAAATTATTTGGGTCCCAGATTAAGTTGATTGGGCAAACTTAGTCTCATAATGTGCTTATTTATAATAATAGGGTTGGCCCATGTGACTATGTTTGATAAATGACAAAAAGATATTTTGTCTTAGGTAGGAGTTGTTTAAGACAATGAATTACTTAGATGAGAATGTAAGGGAGGTTTCAAAGCTTAGTTAAATGTATAGGATAGGTTTGTGTTGATTTTAAGTGGTGGTATAGGAAACAACAATTTTGAGAAGAACCAATCATTTTCCCACCCCTTTCCTAGTGCACCCTTTAAGGTACACACTCAGAGAGATTGAGACTCTATGGATTCCTACAAGAGATAAAACATAAATAATTAATAAAGCTTAAAATTATTGTGTGTATACAGATGCGTATTTGAGGCATATTAACACCATGTGCCCACTAACCCATTTTTCTCATAGCCAATATGAATATGAAAAACTAGGGTTTTACTATTTGACAAAGAGCAACAATCCATTACCTAGATCTAAATGCACTAGAGTGAACATGACATAGAACCTACAAGCATCTAGGTGATCATATCCATTTTCATCAAGTATTTTTTATTAGATATATGCATCTAATTTAGATAGTAACATTGATGTAACCATCTCAGGTCAATGTAAGTGTCTAGGCTACATAGGTATAATTTCCAGAATCAGGCAATTGTTCTAGAATCTATATCTAGTCCACTTTCTAATTATTCTAGATCTAGATTTGTATTAGAATCAGAACTAAGTATCTTATTTTCATTGTTATTATATATCTATCATAGTTATACTTTCTATCTTTAGCATGTCAACATAATAAATTTAGTATATGTTATATTTGAGTTTTACAAATAAGTAACATGCTTTAAAGATAATCTACCATCCTTCTACCCTAGACTATTTCTACCTCTTTAACCCTAGATTCCCCATAATCTATATTTTAGGGTTAAACATTTTGTGAACCCCATTCATATCAATGCATTTTTTTCTAAATACTAGGGTTTTCAATCAGCTATGGTTTCATAGTGCTATACATTTTCATTTCTTACTAATATTATTTTGCATGCAACCTAGGCATGGCCCTCAATTGTGATGTGTACCTATTAAACACATTAATATTCCCCTCCTACCACCTAAAATGTATAAAACCAATGATAAATATAATCCTATGGATCACGATGATACTATGTTGAGAATAAAAAACCTATTGATGAGGTTATCATAGAAGAAGATTTTGATAATGAAAATAATGAGTGTAATGTAATCGATGAACATGAGAAAATAGATCATGATCAAGTGTAATAAATTACATTTTTTTGTGAGTGAATTAATCAAAACCCTAAATTTCTTGATGAAATCCTAAGAACCATATTAGAACTAAAGAATCAAAAATCATAGATAAATAATTAGGTCCATCTATTGATCATGTTATTCAAGCTATGGGTCATCCCCATATATCAACAACCCCCCCTTGAGCACATTATCTATTTATACTTATAATGGGGGTGCATGATATGTATTTCAACCTTTGTTCCCTAAAAATACTATTTCCACATCTTATATGGGAAACCAAAATGCTTCAACTCAAATGTCAGTTTCAATATTTATATCTACAAAACCTATGGGTGTAGCTCCTTTGGTGACTATCACATATCTAACCTAAAATACCAAGAGGAGAAATATCTTGTAAAAACTATAAAAATTTTGAAAACTAAGGTTATAAATATTGAACAAAATGTTATGAAATCTCCTTATGCTATTAATTTACAAGAGGTGTCACATAACCTCTTGTACCAAAGATATCTTTGCACCCCTTGCCAACTAGTTTTGTTACATCTAAGTTCACATTTATGATGGAAAGGGTGATCATGAACTACATATTTGATATTTTTATGTGGCATGCCTTGATTATGCCTCTAATTATAAACTTTTGACTAAATTATTTCCAAGGAGCTTAAAAGTCTATGTTTTATGGTGGTTCTATGATTTACCAACTCAATCAATAAATGCCTTCAAAACCATTGTAGATAAGTTTGTGGAACACTTTTTTATAGGTACAATCATTGAGAGGGGAGGTGAATCAATGATGCCAGATAATCCAATTCAATTCCCAACTCTTAAACATTCAACACATATAATCATGATGCATACAAATTAACTATTACAATGAACAAGGAAGATATAGTAAGATTCAACACATAACACATGATATATGTGGGAAACCATCTTAGGTGATAAAACCCACTAAACCCTTCAATATGGACTATAGTCCTATAAATATAAGATTTGACATTTAGACTAGCACCAACTAAACAAGGAACACCCATCCCTTAATTTAGTGAGACACCCATCCCACAAGGAGGAACCAACCCCCTAGGCAACCAAGCACCAACCCAGCTATCTTGATTTTATATCCACCTCTAATTTTATGTATTATACACCTAATTATGGAATTATCTTACTTTCTCTCTTCCCCTTTTACACTCTCAAAAACTTGCACACATAAGCAATGCATCCAAAACACCCTTTTGGATCACTCTTTACTTCTTAACACATACACAATTAAAAAAACCTAAAAAAACTCTATCACAACATCAAAAACATGACCTATAGGTCAGTAAAATAATCCTCAACCTACTCTTCTCTTCAATCCATCCACTAAGCAGACTCACTCAATCAGCCTTTAGGGCTTACTCACTCAATCTGCCTCTTCTAGGCTCAATAGGTCCAATGACCTATGCATTCACCTTCATCACCTTGATTATACAAGAATTAATGATCCTCTTCACTCTATTTTGGTCCTAAATTAACTATACCTTCTCTTTCAAAGGTTCTCTCCTTCACTTGGCTCCATGCACACATAACACTACTCCAAATAGACCAATTATGCCTAGTATTTATACCATACACTCATCTAACCCATCTTGGTCCACAAAGATGCTTAACATACTTTTTATAAATTTAAAATAGGTATTAATAACTGTTACATATAATAACCCCACACTCCTTAGGTTGGCCATTACCTCATTAACCCCAAACCACCATTAGGCCTTGTTGAGACCTAAAACAATTAGGCCTTCATACTCACACATTACATGTGAGACTACTTAGACCTCCTTCATCATTTACCAATGCTTAAAAAATATAAAATATACCTCCAATATTCATTTAATTACTTACACATAGGTCTATGTCACTTTTAACTTAGCCTCATACCTTGAAATAAGTCATTCTAGACTACTCGCCAATAGGCCTAGAAAAATAGAAAAAATGTCATATAGAATTGAAACATAGAAACACTTTTATTAAAAAATATACTCAAAAAATGCATGAATAAATAATATATTACCTATGAAATATATCCATGGCCATTGGACACCTTCACTCAAGCTCTAAGCACTCAAAATAAGTCTCTCATGATGACCACTCAGACTAGTTACATATAGTCAAACCATTTTGACTCTCCATATCTGATCAAGGGAATATCATGAAAACCAATGCCTTATTATAAACCTTTGAGACTTATACAAAATCTCCATACTCATTTTCTTCTTTAAATTTCCTCAAAATTCTTCTAACTCACTCCTGCAACATGGTCACTCAAACTACCAATGCAATCAACAAACATAGTCAACTTGTAAGCAATTGTTCACATTGAATATGGATTGGTCAAACATCAAAAATCCACATAGATGGTCCTCATGAAATATATAACACTCTATAATAGATATTTCATTTGAAAAATTGGAATATTATCAACAAAAACTAAAATATCTAGTTACTTATAGAACATGGTCAAACACACAATTAACTTTAGAGATTAATATATTTGATTATATATACGTTCAAACCTTATAACTCACTTATATGGATGAAACTTGAAGTTATCTTTAATTTTTATTTTTACATCACCTTTAAATTTGTCCTAGATCAAAATATATTATAAAAATACTGAGCACTAATTTTTCCTTTGTTAATTTCAAATGCCAATGGTCACTATATAATGCAAATATTAAAGACACGTGTCTTCATCTTGTACTCCATAAAATCTAGATCAAACATTCTCCATTAATATCCTTGGGATTATCCTAGTATTTAACTCTTTAATTCTCACTATTGATCATTGATCTGCATTTTTATGATTATGACACTTGGTAGCCCCGTGTGTCTTCTAAGCATTGATTCTTTGACGCAAACTGCACCCTCAATCTCCATCTGTATGAACACCTGTGTGTTGTTGATTTTCTATCAAGTCATCATAATTTTGAGACATGTCACTAATACATGCAATCATAGGAACCTTTGACATATTTAATTTATGCACATTGTTGGATCACAATTTGGATGATGAATGCTCACCATTAGATTTGTCTTAACTATTTGAACCTAGACTTCAATGTAGTTAAACTTGACGGTCTCTAGTCTTGAATAGTCTGCTAGAGCAACTTTAAAGGTTTATAACTTGAGATAGAAAACACTTCGATATTCTAAATATTTAGGGTACCTTCTTGGCACTATAAACAACATCTCCATGAAAACCTTTGACCACTATTAACTTGTTAAGTACCTACAATAATGCACAAACTTTATGGATAACTCATATGTGCATGATGTGTACTGATGGTTTGGCTTCTCTTAAGCTAGAATATGCATATTTATCTTTCTAAATGATCAAATAACACACCAAAACTTAACCAAGACATCTATGGATGCCTCATAACTTCTTATTTATCCTTATAGACCTACACATATGCCATATCTCTTCAAGCTATCAAACACAACTTATTTGTCATTCATGCACTAGTCCCACATTCTCTCTTTAACATCAATGACAACCTAAGATATTAATGACCACTATGATGAATTAATTTCACTTTCACAAGCATTCTAAGCACTCAAAACACCCCATAGGGTCTTAATAACATGGCTATCGCATCAATAACATCCACCATCTACCTATCCAAGTCAAATACTGAAGAACTATGCAAGAACATTGAAGCACACTTTATCATTATCATTCTAGCACACATGACACCTCATCAACATCCTTGGTCATCCTAGAGACATCATTGACAAACCTCCAATAATATCCCCCTTTGTCATTGATGTCAAACATGAATACAAAGCTTATACTCAGGCTTTGTCTCTCTCTTTAAGCACTTTATCCACCTTTGACATAATGATAAAGTGGGCTCAACTCATGATCCTAAAGACCTAAAAAGACTTCAAACACCAATAATAGGAAAGTGACACCTCTAAGAGATGATACAAACTCCCCCTAATATTATGTATACCTCTTCTTACCTTGAGATTTTCAAACATGCTCGATGACTACACTTTTATTTGATCATACATAGCTTCTAATCTTAGGCACCTTTTTGAGCATCTTTAGGCCATTTGCAATAATGATGAATCATCATAATTATCATCATACCTTATCTCAAAAATTATACTACATAATCCTCTAATCCTAAGACATAACCATTTATAAATCTTTCCCTTTGTTTATACATGAGGATTCAATAAATTTTCAAATCACCTGGCATGGTTTGATTGAGTCATCATATCAACATATTTGTGTTCACATCTGGAGCAGACTTCTTCATACTAGCCTTGCTTAGAGGCCTTATAACCATACCTAGACCTTGTAGATCCCATAACTTTCTATGTATGAACTCTCATGGCTTGAAATTTCATATCTAGAGCATTATCATATTCCCCCTCATGCTAAAAATCAACACTCAGATCTTCCTCCAAAACATACTTCCTTCACAAACCTACTAGCTAATTAGCCCTCCATTTACACAAATCCTCCTCCATGGAACCAACCATGCACTTTTAAAAGATTGTGAAAGACTTTTTGAGAACCTGTTTGTCCATTTCTACTAATTAATAATCCTCATATCTCAAATCATTAGGCAAACCATTTTTCCAACATAAGCAAAAATACTAGGTTTATAAGAGAAACTTTGACAACACACAACCTTCTAGTCAATACCCATACCTAAAACTTTTCTCACACATAAAGGTCATAAATACACACTTTTGGACCAAATTTTGATCTCATGATATTTTTGGAACCTATACTTATTATGCCAAGGTTTTTGACCTGCATGCCTTTAAGCACAAATTGGGAAACTTAAGAGCAAACAAAATACTTCAATTGCACATAAAAGATGTTTAAAAATTAAATCACTTAGAACACACTTAAATGAGTTCAACACACCTTTCTATCCCAATAAGACATATTATTAACTTGTAGTTCTTTAAATGACACCTAGAAATATCCATACCCAACTTGCAAACCTTGCATATACAGCAGTCAACATGCTAAAACACTAAAAATTGATCATGAAAACATTCTGACATCACCAAGCCACATCATCCACTTTTAAAAATCAAACTCAATTGATATCAACTCTCTTTTTTCTTTCAAGACATAAAATTCATCAAAATTTTAAGATTGACACTCATTAGGCAGTGAGCACTAACAAAAATGGTCAAACTCAATAAATTACCATAACTGATTCTTTTGACCAAACAAATACATGAAACCTCATGGATTACACTTATGAAAATCTTGTTCTAACTTCATAACAACCTTTCCTTCATTATTCAACATTTGACCAACTAATCCATCCATCAAAAATTGACAAGATCTCACCTTTAAGACCAAAGTCCCTGAATACTCCTGGAACACACAATTCACCACAACATCTAAAGAAGGCTCATGAAATTTTTGATCCTCCTTAACCAAGCACATTTTCTCGTGACCTTTTTTATCCTAAAATATCATCCAAAACTTAAATAGCATCCACTATGCTTGCTTTTTCTTATAAGTGTCTCTTTGAAGCCTAGAGAGAGACACCCCTTTGACATAGTGAGACTAAAGGTTCCAAAACTTAGGAGACTTCCATATCTCCATACTCTCATTTGAAATTTAGTCCTACCTCATCACCAAATTGACATTGAAGGGATCCATGACTTCATTATTTGCTTCAGAATTATCAACAAATGTATCCAACATAAACTCTTGACTTTCTTTCATGTCTATCATGGCAAACAAACCATATTTGGTCTCAGTTTGATCTCTCCTAAAAATATTAGGTTTACACAATAATTTTTGACCTCTTGATTTCACACTAGGAGCTCCATACACCTTATTTTGCTTTGAAAACTCATTCAACCTATTCTTGTAATACCTAGTAATGTGACCATCTCTATGACATCTAAAATAAATAAGATCATTCATACCTTTTGCTTGATGATGATTATGATCTTTTTTTGTTTTATTTATTCTCCTCTTATATTTTCTATCAATGTTTCCAAACTAATTACATGCATAACAATGAATCTAGTATGAATATCTCATTGCATTGATCCGTCTAGCTTGGCTTCTTTCTTGCACTCTAGGACCTTGATTGAACTTATCTTGACTTGATGGTCTTAGCAATGTGACCAACTCTTTGACAAATGTAGCAAATAATATCTTTCATACCTTTTGTTTGAATATGGCAGTGATTTCCCTTTGATTGATTATTTCTTCTTGCATAGTATTTGACCTGATTTACCTTGTTGTCTTTCATGCTACCATCCTCTTTCCCTTGTTTTGATCTCTTTTATTCTTATTCAATCTTGCCTATCTTGGTTATGACCTTTTCATGCTCATGCTTTAGGGAAACAAGATTAGCCTTCAATTGAACACATTTATCTTATTTAGCTCTCAATATTAAACTTGTAGCCTATAATTTAATTATGAGATCTTTGATGGTCTTCTTATCTTCCTTAGCTTCTTTAGCCATGTCATCCTTCAATATACATGTTTTATTTTTCATATACTTAATCAGTTCTTGATTATTCTTTTCCTCTCTTATGGACTTGCCTGATAAAATACCTTCAAGAGACTTGACTTGTGCTTTAAGACCTTTGATCATATTCCTAATTTAATAATTCCTCTTCTTTTTCTCCTTTAGTTCACTAAGTGTACCCATGAGCTCAACTTCTAGATCAAATTCTTATTCCTCACTATCATATAACACTTCTTGTTCATCCATGATGTTCTTTTCTTTTGAACAACTTTCCTTTTTACCCATATTGTACCTTGGATCACCTTCAAGTGGTTATAATAACACAGAAGGTCCTACTCTAATATCAATTGTTAGAGGCACAATCACTGATAAGTGGGGTGAATCAGTGATGCCAAATAATCCAATTCTTAAAAATTCAACACATATAATCATGATGCATACAAATTAACCATTGCAATGAACCAAAAAGATATAGAAATATTAAGCAAATAACACATGATATATGTGAGAAATGCTCTTACGGGATAAAACCCACTAAACCTTACAAGATATACTATAATCCTATAAAGACAAGATTTAAGATTTAGACTAGCACCAATTGATCAAGGAATACCCATCACTTAATTTAGTGAGACACCCATCCCATAAGGAGGAACCAACCACCTAGACAACCAAGCATCAACTTAGCTACATTGATCTAATCTCCTCCTTTGATTTGATGTCTTCTACACTTGATAATGGACTTATCTTACTTGATCTCTTTCCCCTTTACACTCTCATACACTTGTACACACAATCAATGCATCCAAAACACCCTTTTGGATCACTCTTCACTTATTAACACATACACAATTAAAAAAACCTACAACAACTCTATCATAACATAAAAAACATGACATGTATGTCATGCACACAATCCTCAACTTACTATACTCTTCAATCCATCCACTAAGCACACTCATTCAATCAGCCTCTAGGGTTTACTCACTCAATCTACCTCTTCTAAGCTGATTAGGTCTAATGACCTATGTGTTCACCTTTATCACCTTGATTATAAAATCATGATTGATCAAATTCATTATCTATTTCTCCTCAATTACCTATACCTTCTCTTTCAAAGGTTCTCTCCTTCACTTGGCTCCATGCACACACAACACTACTCTAAATAGGCCAATTATGCATAGTATTTATACCATACATTCATCTAGCCCATCTTGGTCAGCCAAGATGCTTACCATACTTTTTATACCTTTTAAATATGTATTTATACATGTTACATGTAATAACCCCACACTCCTTAGTTCTACCATTACCTCATTAACCCCAAACAATAATTAGGTCTTGGTGAGATCTAAAACCATTAGGCCTTCATACTCACACATTACATGTGAGACTACTTAGACCACCTTCATCCTTTAACAATTATTTTAACACATCAAACCTATCTCCAATATTCTCTTTATTACTTACACATATGTATATGTCACCTGTAACTCAGCCTCATACCTTGAATCAAGCCATTATAGACTACTCACCAATAGGCCTAGAAACACATAAAAATATGTCATATATAACTAAAGCATACAAACACTTTTCTCAAAGAATATACTTGAAAATATTCATTAATAGATCATACATGACCTATTAAACATTTTCATGTCCATTGGACACCTTCACTCAGGCTCTAAGCACTCAAAATAACTCTCTCATGATGACCACTTAGATTGGTTACATATAGTCAAAATACAATCAAACCATTTTGACTCTCCATATTCGATCAGGGGAATATCATGATAACCAATGCCTTACTATAATACTTTGATACATTTAAAACATATCCATACTCATTTTATTATTCAATTTTTCTCATAACTCTTCCAACTCACTCTTGCAACATGGTCACTCAAACTGCCAGCGTATTCAACAAACACAGTCAACTTTTAAGCAATTATTCACACTAAATATGGATTGTTCAAACCTCTAAAATCCAAATATATGGTCCTAATTGAGTATATAACACTATATAATATATATTTCATCTTGAAACATCAAAATATCATCAAGAACAACTCAAATATCCTTCTTTGGTTACTTACAGAACATAGTCAAACACACAATCAAATTTAGATCTTTATATATTTGATTGTACAAACATTCAAACCTTCTAACTCAATTATTTAGATGTGCCTTAAATTTATATTCATTTTTTATTTTTACATCACCTTTAAATTTGTCCTAAATTAAAAGATATTATCAAAATACTGATCACTAGTTTTTCCTTTTTTAATTTCAAATGCCAACGGTCACTATATAATGCAAATATTGTAGACACATGTCTTCATCTCATGCTCCCTAAAATCTAGATCAAATGCATTCCATCTATATCCTTGGGAGTATCTTAGTATTTAACTCCTTGATGCTCACCATTTATCATGGATCTATGCTTCCATAATTAAGACACTTGGTAGCCCCGTGTGCCTTTTAAGCATTGACTATTTTACTCAAACCACACCATCAATCTCCATCTATACAAACACCTGTGTGTCATTGATCTTTTGTCAATTCATCATGATTATGACACATGTCACTATCACATGAAATATTAAGAACCTTTGACATGTTGACTTCATGCATGCCATTAGATCACAATTTAGATGATGAATGCTCATTGTTAGATCTGTCTTGACTATTTGACACTAGACTTCAATGTAGTTAAACTTGAAGGTCTCTAGTCCATCATAGTTTGTTAAAGAAACTATGAATGTTTATAACTTGATCTATAAAACACTTCAAGAATCCAAATATTTAGGGTACCTTCTTGTCACTATAAACAACATCTCCATGAAAACCTTTGACTAATATTGACTTTCTAAGTACCTATAATAAATGCACAAACTTACTAGATCACTCATATTTGCATGATGTGAAATGATGATCTAGCTTCTCTTAATCTATAATATGCATGTTTCTCTTTATAAATGATCAAATGATACACTAGAACTTACCAAGACACATATGTATGCCTCACAACTTCTTATTTATCCTTACAGACTTGCACAAGTGCCATATCTCTTCAATCTATCAAACACAACTTCTTTGTCATTCATGCACTAGTACCATATGCTCACTTTGACATCAATGACAACTTAAAATATCAATGACTACTCTAATGAATTATTTTCACTTCCATAAGTACTCAAAACACCCCATAGGGTCTTTATAACATGACCATACCATCAATAATATCCACCATTTACCTATCCAAGCCAAACACTAAAGAACTATGCAAGAACACTAAATCACACTTTGTCATTGTCACTATAGCACACATGACACCTCATCAACATCCTTGTCCATCTTGGATACATCATTGAAAAACCTCCAACACACTTCTCTATTAACACTACTGATAAGGTTTCCTATTTCGAAATTTCCAATATCAAAAAAAGAACCAATGAACCTATTAATGAGTATGTCTTGAAATATAAGACATTGTTGACTAAAATGACCAATCATATGGTAGATAAATAACTTCAAGATATTTTCAAGAAAAATTTTCTTTCTCCTTTACATTATTCTATTGTATTCAAAAATTTCAAATCTTTTGATGACTTATGCCATATTGTTCATGATCATGAAATGAAACTTATCTTATTAAACAAACTTAAACATGTAGCAAATACACAAATTACATATACATCCAATACTGAGTTTTATATCAAACCAAGTTATAAGTTCAATCACCTTAAGATGAAAAAATAAATGACCATAATAGTTAATGTGGTGTCATAACCACCTAATTAGCTTGTCTTTTCCAATACACCAAAGAGATAATTTGCATACTTTCTTGAGTCTCCCACTTCATTACTCCCATGGATTATAAAGTGTCATCTTATATCTCTCCCTCATCCTATAGATGTTGATATGAGTATACCTCTACCCAAAGGGTATGATGTGAATTTTTATTGTGACTATCATCAAGGTCCTGATCATTCTATGATTATATGTTTCACCTTGAAGCATAAGATCGAGAAACCAATTGATGACAAAAGATTATATTTGATGATCTTACAAAGAAATCAAGCCCACAACCTAGTGACCACCAGAAAAAAATATTTAACAGTCCTTTACAAGTTCATTCAAATAAATATCCAAAAGTTCAAATTACATATAATGTGCATCCTCTTCCATCTCATTATGATCACCTATTAGATGGGATTCTTGGTACCTATACGTGGCATACACATCCTATAGTTTAGAGACCCTCCATTAATTTTGATGATACTGAGATTAGGGATTATGACTTAGATCTTCATTCCTTATTCATTCAAGCATACCTTGATCACCAACTTGTACACATTATTATTATTGATAATAGTGTAAGATAAAACATTTGTACCATGACAAACTTATGCATTTGGGTTATACAAATCATGATTTACATCATTTTACCATATCAATTAGATCATTTCATGGGACATTACAATAGGTTCTTGGTTCCACACATTTAGTTACTATATTCTTATTTATACCTTACATAAGTGTCTTTGATATGTCATTAGGATGACATTGGATACATACACTTCAAGTAGTACCTTCTACAATGCATGGGTGTGTTAAATATATTCATGTCAATTGAGTAATTATAATTTTTGGAATTTCATATGAGCATCCTCTTGAGTAAGAGAAATTTATACCTAGGAAACTAATTATCAAACCTCATAAGGTTAATATTCTAAAAAAGGGTAAGCAAGAGGTAATAAACTTTACTAGATGGCATGTACTTGAGATACCATTACATAAGAGATATGCAGTGGGTTATAGGGATCCTCATCTACTACACAACATATTCATATATTCAGAGCACCTACACATTTTCTTGTTAATTTGGTTCCAAATAAATCATAGATCACTCAACGATGGGTTCTATGAACCCCTAATCCTATTATTTTTGCTTCATAACCACAAATTATTATTTTACATATGTAGAGAATTACAAATACTATAGTGATAGATATTATACTTATACATGTTCCTCAATAGTGTAACTTATTTATTACACTAGGTTCATAGTGTGAATATATCTATGATCATCCTTTGGATGTGATCATAGGATAGTATTTTCCTTTTACATATACCAAAAATAGCCAAAAAACCTAAAAACTTCAAAAATCCAAAAATATGTTCAACATTTACATATCCTATTAGCTCTTTTGCTTATATGTTGTTGGTTCCATATTGGTAGATGGCATATTAGTATTTTCTATATACACATGTTTCACACATCTTTTGACTGTGATTCAAGCATATATAGATACATGATAAATGCACTTTTGGATGTTGTGATTTTTATCTACTCACATCACCAAGATTTTTAGGGTGTCCATGTTATTCCCTTAACCTATAGTTTATCTATAGATATGAGTGGTTGACTTGTGGCTTACACATCTTCATATTAGCTTATTGCATTTCTTGATATTCTTAGTATGGTCAGCTTATGGAATAACCATGGATAAGTAGATTATATATAGGAGGTAGTGGTTAGTATTTTATCATCGTATTGTGAATTCTTTTTTTATTTCATTATTGTAGAGGTTACTCCCTTGAAGTGGCTCAATCATAATATTCAAGTATTCTACTCTTTCAGTAATTGTTGTTATGAATCTGCTTATTTTTCTCTTAATTCTAGCATATATAATTCTACTATTATGAATCATCTAAATAATTTCCTTACAAGTGGTATCAAATCATTGATTTAGGAAAGTTTTAGTAGTGCATTTCTTTTATATCTAGCGACCTAAACACTAAAAGGCTAAAAAAGCATAACTTGTGATCTAGGAGGAATTGATTTTTTTCATCACTATAGTTTTTTTGTAAGTTTTTTTACAAAAAAAAAAGTCTAGAAATTTCATTTATCTTGTGAAAATTAATAGTCATTGTATTCATCTCTATGAGATGATCATAATGGTGTATTCCACCAGTACACTTTTTTGGGTCAAAATTTTTCACCCTTGTGCAAATTGCAATAGTTGGATTCATCTCAGTGAGATTATCATAATGGTGTATTCCATTGATACATTTTTTTAGGGTTGAAACCCTCTTAGGGTTTTTGCATGGCTAGTCCAAATACTTTCAGGTGTGGGAAAGGGCAATAAACCCCAAAAACTCCTCACAAAGATGAAATGATATCTAAAAATTTTGACCATCTATTTCATAGGTAGTTCAGCAACTTAAGTTAGAGTTCCAAAGCATGGTGAAAAAAGATGATTTTGATATGGTTCAAAGGAACATTATAGGTTTGAGAGGTGACTTAGATAGCATGAAAGATCAATTATAACAAAAATTTGGGTAATTGGCCAACTTGTTAGCTTAACCATTATAAAATAATCCTCTACCACTTCAGTTTAGTTCTCCTACTCCAAAAAATACCAATACCAATACCAATTTTGTCCCTAAATTGGTGTTGCCAAAAGTCAACCTATGTAATTTTGATGTTAATGACCCACTCACTTGGCTCACTCAAATTGAAATTTAATTTTATGTACATAAAACTCCATGTTCACAAAAATTGGTTATGGCCTCTCTCTATCTAGAACTTGAACCATTCATTTGGCATCCTTGGTTGTGTGCTTAAAATAAAAATAAGGGTGCCCTAGTTTCATGGTCAATATTTTTTGAGGATTTGCATCTCCACTATCATAAAAATGTCTCTAAAAATTACTTTAATCAGTTATCTAAGTCACACCAAATTGGGACTATCAAGGACTACATTAATCAATTTCAGAATCTCTCCTTGCGTGTGGTAGACATCACTGAGCAAAATTTGACTAACCTATTTTTGGGTGGCCTCAAAGATAGCATCTAATTATATGTCTGCATGTTTCATCCTATCACTATATCTAAAGCCATACTAAAGGCATGCATGGTTGAGGAAAAATAGTTGATCAAATGAATACCTTTCACCAATGTTCATGAATGCACCTTTCTAGCACCATCATTTCATTAGCCTACCAGATTAACACCTCAATAAATGGAAGAAAATCATTCAAAATGTTTATGTTTTGGTTGTGATAGTAAATGGAGCATAGGGCATTGATGTGTTGCAAAGAATTTGTTTTACATTGATGGTGCCAATGATGAGGAAGAAGATGAGGAGCCTTCAAGGGAAGGGTTAGAAGAACCAAGGATGAATCTAAAGATTATCAACCTATTATTTCCTGTCATGCACTTTTAGGCATTATTACTCCTCAAACTCTTAAGGTGGTTGGGTTCTTGAAGAAACAAAAGGTGACTATGTTAATTGACTCTAGGAGTACACAACTTCATTAATAGTAAGTTGGTTTCTCATTTAAATTGTTTTATTTACCCAAATCCAAAATTTTAGGTTATGATTGTAGATGGTGGTATAGTCAACTATTATGGAAAATTTCATAGTATTAATCTTTCTATGGGAGACTATTTGCTAGATTCCCCTATGTTTGTTATTCTCATGGGAAGAGCTGACATTGTTCTGGGAGTGCAATGGCTCACCAATTTGGGCACTACTGAGATGAATTTTGAAGAATTATTCATTAGGTTCCATTCAAAAGGAAGTACTTTTGAACTACATGGAATATAGGTTAAATCTCCACAACTGGTTAGTTCCCACCAGATGATGAACATTCTCAAAAAATATATATAAGGTTTTGTAACATGCTTATTTTCCATGAAGGTTTAACCAACCAAGGAGTCTACAAATATTTATTTTCAAAAGGTGTTAGATGACCATTCTATTGTTTTGGTGACATCCCAAAAGGAATTCTTCTAAGTCATGCCATTAGACTCATTCTAGAAAGTACACCACCCAATATCAGACACTGTAGCTATCCCTATGCCCAAAAGAGTGAAATTGAAAATATGGTAAAGAGATGTTTTAGGTAGGAATAATTTGACATATTCAAAGTGAATATTCCTCCCCAATGGTCATGGTGTGGAAGAAGGATGACAGTTAGAAGATGTGCCTAGACTATAGAGAACTCAATAAATACACCATCAAATATAAGTTTCTTATTCTAGTAATTGATGATTTGTTAGATGAATTGCATGGTGATATTTATTTTATGAAGTTATATCTTCACTCTATATATCACAAAATTTGCATCTGTAATGAGGACATACCTAAAACAACTTTTAAAAGTCATGAAGGCCATTATGAATCTATGGTCATGCCTTTTGGCCTCACAAATGCACCATTTACATTTTAGAGTTTGATTAATACTATTTGTAGGCCATTTTTGAGAAATTTTGTATTAGTATTTTTTGATGATATCCTCATCTATATAAAAAATTGGAAAACCCATTTGAAGCATGTGAAACAAGTGATTTCAATTCTAGAACAACATCAACTTTATGCCAAACTTTCCAAATGTGCTTTTGGTTTCCAAGAGGTAGAGTACTTGGATCATATTGTTTCACATGAAGGATTAAAACTTTATCTTATTAAAATAGGCAATAATGGAGTGACAGGTTCCCAAGACCCTCAAGAACCCCCATGGATTTCCAGGGCTAACTAGTAACTATCGTAGGTTTGTCAAAAATTATGATAGCAATATAGCCCCACTCGCATATTTGTTAAATAAAGACTCTTTCCATTAGATTGATTCAGCAATTAAATCATTTTAATTGTTAAAAATGGTTATGTGCACAACTCTAATTTTGGTTACACCTATTTTTTCAAGAGCTTATATTATGGAGTGTGATGCATCAAGATATGGCATGGGGGTTGTACTCATGTAAGAAGGTAAACCACTGGTATTTGAAATTCAATAACTTAAGGTGTAAAATAGTCTGAAACCAATATATGATAAAGAGATGATGGCTATTATGCATGTAGTGAAGTAATGGAGACCGTATCTAATGGGTCATCACTTTCAAGCAAAGAATGATCATGATAGCCTCAAATATTTTTTGAAACAATGCTTGTCATCTAAATAACAACAAAAGTGGGTGAATAAAATGTTAGGCTATGATTTTTAAATAGCTTATAAGAAAGTAAAAGAGAATGTGGTGGTAAATGCCTTGTATCGACAGGATGAGTTAGTTGAGGCATTGTTATGCACCATGACCATGTGGCAGGCAAATTGGGTAGAGGAAGTAAGATCAAAATGGGAGAATGACATTGCTACCAAGGATTTGATTCCAATCTTCATTAGGGTTATAATGAATCTAAAAAAAATAAATGTAAGGGGAACACATTATGGTATAAAATAGATTATGCCTTTGTAAGCATTCTCTTCTCAAACATAAAATTCTTTAGGAGCTTCATACCTCTCCACTTGGAGGATACTTAGGATTTTTAAAAACATATCATAGAATCAAGTAAGATTTATTTTAGGAAGTACTCAAAGGGGATGTTAAAAAATATGTTGTTAAATGCATGGTATGCCAATGAAATAAAGGTGAAACCATTAAGACCCTAGGTCTTTTGTATCCTTTATCCATCCCTAACCAACATTAGGAAGAGGTTTCCATCTATTTCATTATATGGTTACCAAGGTCTGAGGTTAAAAATGTTATCATGGTAGTTTTGGATTGACTCAATAAGTATGCTCATTTTTTATCCTTATCACAGCCATTCATTTCTTGTACAGTAGCTTCTACTTTTCTCAATACAGTTAAAAAATTGTATGGTACTCCAAAGATCTTAATAAATGACCAAGATCTCATAATTACTAATAATTTTTGGATTAAATTATTTGCATGTTTGGGTACCCAATTAGCTCATAGCTCATCCTATCATCCTCAATTTGATGGATAAATAGAGGTAGTCAACAAATGTCTTGAAGGGTATCTTTGTTATTTTGTTTTTGACAAATAGGATAAATGGGTTCATTGGCTAGCACTTGTTAAATGGTGGTATAACACTTATTTTCACACTTCTTATAATATGTATCCCTTTATGACATTGTATGGGTATCACACCCCATCCATCATTTCAGTTTTGATAGTGCATCTTAAGGTTCGATTTATTGAGGAACACATTCACCATTAATAGGAGGTATTAGTTTGTGAGAGAATTTAGCAATGGCATAAAAATGAATGAATTAGTGTATACACCCTAAATTGGTCAAGTAACTACACATATCATGTCTTTTCATAGTCCTCTTCACAAGAGACTTTGACTAGATAATATGAGCCTTGTTCGCACTAGTCATGTCTTTGTTTTACTTATCTTGATCTTGTTTCTCACTTTTGTCACCTTTTCATTATCTCATTCAACTATTCTAAACCCCTAAAGACCCCCAGACTTGGCCTGTCTTAGTCTCAGCCTATTTTTTTGAGTCCCAAATAATAGAATTTTGGTGGACTATAGCACTTGGTGCTCCTATCTTACTTGACACTATTGTCCAATGGTCATTTTTTCTTGCTTAACAGGTCCCAAACCCTTCTTAGCCCCTCCCTTAAGTTTTGATTATATTTTTGATGTCATCTAGTGTGAATAAAGATCCTAAACTTGAAATAAATAGTCTCTTATATAAAATACTTCATAAGACATTTTATATGTAGTACTTACTACTTTGGCACACTAAACAATTAAAATCAGTCAATAGTATAGCTCAAAATTTTGCATCAAATATAGATTTGCATACTTGATCAAGGAAGGGTCTAGGAAAAAGTTCATTATTGCATATATCATGTGTATTGATTATGCACATTCCATAAGGGAGAACTATATTTGATCTAAGACCTTAGCTTGATGGTTTCATGTAAGTAGTGATTAGGATAGTAAAGGTTCTAGATCATGTGATCATACTTCCCCTAACCTAGTTTTTTCCCTTTTGGCTTTTAATATACTTATTTTTTTATATGTGTAGATAGACCTATGGTTTGAAGACAAAATCAAATCCACAATGAGTTCCATTATTAACTGGTGCTTGATTTTTCATAGGCACACTCATATAGGCACAGTGTAACTACCTAGAAATTTTTAGGTCTTTATAATCAATTTGGACAAGAGCGATTTGAATGGATAATATCATTGGACACTAAAGCATCCACTTTTTAGTGCTCCTATCCTTTCACCAAACAAAATCTATATTTAGGTTTATGACACCTTCCCAATCTTGAACAGCCATTTTCAACATTTGTATCAGCCATCTTAGTCTATTTTCTAGCTAAGTTATATTTCTTCTTATTTAATGTTATTTTTAGAAAGGTGAAAAAGACAAACAATTGTAAAAATTAGGATTGTATTTATTGCTATATTTTATACTAATTTATTAATCCAGAACCTTAACTAAAATAGGAATAAAACTCCATTATTCCTAAATATGTTAAATCATTTGGTGAACTCGACTTACTTCAAACAAATCTCAAACCCTAGGTACCCCTAGGGTTTTCCTTCACATTTTTGTGCAAAAATTCAATTTCTTTATTAAAATTTATTTTAGAATTCAAATTATTTCAATAATTTCAAAATTCTAAAACTCCAACCCAAAACCCTAGATTTCCAAACTAGGTCCTCAAACCCCAAGCATTCCTCCCTTACAATTTTTAGATAAAAATTTTGGAATTTTTACAAATTATTTGGAGTGTCAAAAATATTTTCAAAATCCCTATGTTAGTAGTTATTCTTACATTTATTTTCTTAATAGTACTTTTACATATTCTCTTTGGTGAAAGCAATAAAATGGACACTAAGTCACTTTTTCCCTCTCATCGTATAAATAAAACTCTAAATTTTTATCATAATTATGACAATTAATGGACAAATTTACAAAATCGTACATTATCCAAAAATGAGGAAAATGATTTAATTTACAATTAAGACAATTACTATTGTTGTAATGAGGAATATGATGATGCATATGAAAGTGATAGTGAATAAAAATTAGATGCATCTTGTTCTCTCAAACCCATCTCTTTTCTTCCCTCTTACAAATAAAATAATTTTTATAAATGGGAAGAATACTTTTTACCTCATTTTCTTATGCACAATACATCAAATGTACAATTAGTCATACAATTCCAAGTAAACCTATCATTGGTGATAATTTGCTTGCATTTGAACCTAGTTTCTCCCTCTCTTTTGATACTTATATGTTCAAATTACAACAATATAAATAAATAGAATCAAATTTCCAATGCATAATTCAAATGATCAATCTCATGTTCTTAACTCTACTATCTCAAACAATGAAAAAGAATTTTTAGATGATAACTCTCTTACTCTTACTTCTTAGATTGCAAATGAAAATAATGCATGTAGTCCATTCAAGGATAACATAGATGTACATTATATTCCAATTTCACATGATAATTTATTGTATATTATAAAACAATTAACATATTCTCTTACCCCTCTCCCTAGTGATAATGGAAGTAATAATGAGTATGATAGTGAACATGCAAATGAATATGACAATAAGAGTGAATATGAAAGTGATACTTCTACTTCTTCTCTTTCAAATGAAAAAAATTCCAATTGTGATAATGTATCGAATAATGATGACTATTATGCATATGGTAAAGAATAAAATACATCTCATGCTTCTAACTCTTCTCTCAATCCCTCTCTTAAACATAATGCATCAAAAAATGTTGATTCTACTTTTATGCATGATTCTATTTCAAATGATGCACATGTTAATGATAAGATCACATCTTTTATTCAATTAGAATGTGATTCACTAAATACTAAAGATACCAATGAATATCCCAAGCCACCCCCTACTACCATAGCACCTATTTCTCACTCTTCACCCAAAGAAAATGGTATCCCATGTCCCTTTACTAACGTCCAAATTACCATTCCTTCAAAGGTTCAAGTGAGCACACCCCCTCTTTATGATCCAATTGCTAAATTTAGATTTCCCATGGCTAAAATAAATGATCAAATTCAACATTTAAATGAACCACTTCAAGATACTAATATGCCATCACAAGAGATTATTTCTTTGATGCATGCAGTTGGTGAATTACAACACCAAGTACATCTCCTTAATTTGGAAAACAAGGATTATAAGTCTTGGATGGATGTCAATGACATGCATGGTAACCCTCTTTTAAATACATTTGTCAAAGCTTCATTACCTAAGCATTTCTAGATACCATCATTGCCTTAATTTGATGGAACTAGAAATCCATTCGTACACTTTCAAGCCTTTTGGAAGGTTTTGCCATCTCATGTGAGTCCCTTGATTCTACTTAAATTGTTCTAACAGACATTTGTGGGTAATGCACATAATTTATTTTTTCATCTACTCCCTATTGGTTCCTTTCATACATATGATGAATTATAGGAGGCATTTCTTAGATATTACATAGCAAACATAGGCCCTCATGTTACATATGAGAAACTTATCACATTGCATCAGATCCTTCAAAGCCAGTTAGTGACTATATCTTATGATTCAAGACTTGCATATTATGCTTGATCTATAAACTAATAGATTTTGAGGTCCATCATATCTTTATTAATAATATTCACCAACCCCTCCTAGATCATATATTTTATCAAACAGAGTCCTCTTTTAGGCACTTATGTTATACAATTTTAGCTTTTGAGAAGAAATTGGGATTGATTAAGTCAAATTTAGTTGATCATCTTACTCTAGATTTCATAGCATTACCTCCATCTAAAACTCCTACCATCTAACATCCACCATGTCCCAAACAAGATAGGAGACCATAGCCAAAAAAGCAACCAGTTAAGAATAGAGATCTAATTTTCATAGAACCACCTACATTATTTACTACAGAGAATAGTGGTAGGACACCACTATAGTTTGATTCAGATAAGCATAGCCCATATGTCATATTGTCATCACTACTAGATAGGAGATTAATCACATTGACTTTTATTCATCATCAAGATCCACATCTCTTACATAAATAGCCACATCAACCCTTTTGTAACTATTATCATATCCATGGACATAGAGATAATGATTGTTATGGAATTAAGGATTGTATTAATAGATGTGTTGATAATGGCATCATAGCATTCACACTAGGGTCACGAATATTTCCTCCATCAAGAATCCATAGACCTCATTCCTCTATGACTGAGTCATCCCAAGGCATTCCTTCATAGGAATCATTAGTTACTCATCATGAGAGTAATGTGGTTTCTAAGATAGAACCTCATAGGAGATCTCCTATCCCACCTACTCAGAGGCTTTGGAGACTAGTATAACAAGAACAGCCTACATATAGTAGTGTAGTCCATGGATTACGTAGTGTAGTTCCATATACATATCCAGCATAGTCATCAGCACTATAGTAGATTTTTTAGGGTCCTATCTTACATAGTAACCTACTATGGTTAATATTAGATGAACTCACATCACAGAGTACTACTCTAAATAGATATTCACTATAGCTAAGTTTTTAGGGACCTATTTCATGTAACAACCTACTAAAATTGAGATTAGATGATCCCCCATCATAGATTATAGTTCCATCTTGATCTATTGTTTAGTCATATGCATCATAGCAGAGGCCATGGGGTGTTATTTCATGTAGCAATCTATTATGATTATAGATAGACGAGCCTTCTTCATAGCACATAGTTTTAATTATGCATCCATTGAGGTTGCATCTTATAGAGTCTCCACATACAACTACAGTTAGTGCACCTTAGATAGCATTAGATACAAGGCATGTTTCTACACAACATGAGTAGTATGGCCACTTGTTTAGCTGGACATTAGGGTTCAGATAGTGATATAGTATCCATGGGGTTGATATGCATAGAGTGATATCTTACATCCCCTTGTACTAACAACTAACATTCCTAATTCCAAATAAAAATCCCTAGCTAAACCAAACTATCAAAATCTTGATCTTACCAATATCTTATTTTATTAATCTTAAACCAATTCACTTTATCAAATCAATTTACCAATTATAAAACAACAAAGGTTTTTACTCACATATGATTCAAAATCAAAACTCACATCACACTTGAACCTATCAACAATAAAAAATCACATCCCAAATACCATTTTACCAAACATATGTAACCTCAACATCAATACCAAATCAACTATTTCTAATCAACCATTTACAACAAATATACCAAGATACTCCAAATTCCATAACATAATACATAGGAGTCAAAATCAAACAAGTATCCATATATATAATGAGTTTTTAATACATATACACCAATATCAAGTATAATCAATCATGAATGGGCATCAAGCCCTCACTCTCACTCTCACTCTCTCCACTAGTGTTACTCCCCTAATCTACGTTAACACTTGATGGCTCCACACATCGTTGAGTTGTAGCATGCCTCTTGCAATGACTCTCTCACTTCAGTAGATAAACATGATCCTCATGAAAGTCCACATATCATCTTTGAAGATATATATACTCATCCATGATCCTCATAATAACAAATCCAAAATTAGGTGGGGGCATCCTATGCCTAGCCAACTTAGCTCTTAGCTCATCTCTCTCTCTTACTAACCTAACATATGCAACTATCAATATAGTAGCCCTATCAAATAGATGGGCATGGATACCAATTATGACCATTGATCACTCTATCAATCCCTCCTCCACCACATCATCAAGTATATGTTGTGTGAGCTCTTTGAGTGTCGGTTCAAATACTATCTCTCATTAATCATCATCTACACCTCATACCCTAGCATGTGTTCCATCTTGAGCACCTCCCACTTTACCTATGCATAGAGTATGACACTACATTAGCTATATACTTTGAAATAAAACTAAAATCACAAACATATACATAGTTCAAATGAAATCACTGCTTACCTCCCATCATCTAGATTGGCTATGGATATTCATACTCTGGAGCATCCCTTACATCAATAGGGTACAATAGGGCCCATTGATGCCTAGCCCACCACATGGTATATGTATCTGTATATCCAATTTCATCCACATCCTGAATATCTATGACCACATCCCTTGCATCCAAAGGTAATAGTGTGAGCTTAGCCTCAATAGGCCTCACATGATCTCCTACCCTCATAGAACCTTGTGCACTCCTCACCCATACCCATGCTACCAGGGTCACATCATGTGGTACCCCAAACTATCTAGTAACATGCTCATACTGAAAGCACTCATATACTCCACCCCAATAATCATGTATCTTATAGCTAACCCTCATGTATCACAACTATACTCCATCCTCTACCCACCCAAGAAATCTTCTATAAGGCCTTCATATGATGTTGCTAGCCATTAATCTATCTAAAACCTTTCTATAATGGTCCATCCCATGGGATCAAATAGCCACTATGCTCATCCACCACTCCTTGAATATCTATGGATGTGCCTAATTTTCCCTCGATAATCCAATTGGTTGCACAACTACTATGTGCTCATAGGCCCAATAATACAGTAAGGTTGTCACAACCACCCTACCACTAAATTATTCCTATGTAAACTTATAGAGGTCCCTATATAGGTGGGCTAGCATAGTCCTCCCCCATGAGAATATAGTGCCATATAACTCCACAATATGCATAATCATGTGCATCCTATATGTAATAGATACTTTGTTCCCATCCATAGTAACAAAAGATGCCAACAAAATAGCCAACCATTTTTTCAAGCATGGAACATTAAAATTCCCAATTATTGATAGCATCACATCACTATCACTACCTCTTTGATGTGTACTTAACGGCACACTAACAAAGTAAAAATATGCATGATCAATTACATGGGCACCCATGTCATCTTGTACCATCACTCATCACCCACTAATCGATAAATGTAGTATATGATACACATCCTCCAAAGTCACAATCATCTCCCCTATAAGAATCTATAAAGTAGATGTATCCAAATTCCACTTCTCACATTAGGTGGTCATCAGATATCAATCCCACTACACTGTACCTAGGTCACATGTGACCTAACCCTACCCTATCTATAACTGCTCTCTCATCCATAGATAGCAGTAGCATCCTCAATGTCTCCATCACCCAACCCCTATGGAACTCTCTCATCTACACCTTGCCTTACATCATCAAAAAAATCACATCTATCAATCAACAATACCAAGTCAAAATCCAAGCCAGAACAATAGTAAATATCAAAATAGCATCATAGAAAAATTATCCCTCTTGGACAACAATTATATAGTAAGGACAATAGTGCTAGAGAAGAGCATTAAACCCTAAATAGGAGCACTAAACTACAAGATAGGAGCATCATAAATAGAAAAAACTTCTTAAGCTAATTTTAAGCCTTGAAAAAACTAAAATAAGCCTAAAACTGATAAAAATCAAGCATTTTGAGATGCTTACTAGGGTCACATCACCACCAGCTTAAACCTAGGCTACCAGCTACTCAAACCAAGTCATGGTAGGTGCTCATCTCCTCAGTGTTTTCCTCACTCCAAAGCTCAAAATCTCAACCTAATCAATGCATAAAAGAATTATGAATCAGTCTAATTTCCTATGTTAACCAACTTTTTCATTCAAAATAAAATACCATTTTGCCCACAGATCAAACCCCATAACTCCATTTTTCAAACCATTTATTTCTATAGAATCATGAAAATGATACCTTTGACATTACTCAAGCTTTGTTCTCTTACTACCTTATCTGCCTACTATGGCATGAACATTTATATATTTCTCCTATACCCAAACACACACCTTGGTTATTACCAATCAAAACATGTTCCACTCTCAATAACACAATCTAATCAATCAAATAACCTTGCAATATTTCACAACATACCAACCTTATTTCTATTACTATGTCACTAGTCATCACTTTTTGCTTGACCTCCTCTATCATATATTTTGTCCCTCTCCCCAAAAGGGGGCATCATTCATATTATTCATGTTTCTACACTTACCTAGCATACCCATCCACTCTCATAAATAGATACACCATGGTTTTTACACATCCAACAGTCATATTTTTAGTTTTAGCTCAAATTGGTTGAGATATACAGTGACTCAGATTATATGGATCACTCAGCATTACTCAAGACATTCTGAGGAATATACTTTTAGTTTAAAAATACATAGACTATTCAAATACAATGGTTTAGATTATATGGATTCATAATGATTTTGATATAGATCTAAACTCAGATATCAAATTTGGAGGCATGTACATGCTACATGTCTCACACATATAGCTTCATACAACATGACATAGTTATAGAATTAGATAGAAGACTATAGGCATAGTGAAAAGCATAGTGTTTTGGTCTCTGATTTTGCATATAAGGCATGGAAAGATATGTCATATCACATGTGGTTATAAAAATTACTAAATTATATAGATGCATCGCTCACATACCAAATTTAGGGGCATGGCACAGATGTTCATGTTCATCATAACTAAATATTATATAGATGGAATGGTAAGACATATAATTATCTTCTTGCACATTGACCATATTTTAAGATTACACCTAGTTATACCTAGGTTATCACCAGGTTGGATTGCATGGCTATCTATAGTGGTTGGTCCATTGTATTACCTAGATCTAGACTACATGAGTTTGTGTGGGATAGAGGATAGACATCGGTTTTGGGCCTGCACTTCTCAGATCTAGTTTAGACATTCAAAGTGTGGTAATGATAAATTTTACTCTTCATAGCATATAAATTTCTTACATACATTCAGATTACATGTGTTTATGTGGGATAGAGGATAGACATTGGTTTTAGGCCTCTGAGCAATCCTCATCTTCAGTCAAATTTAGCATAGGGGAAAGCATTTCCCTCCTTCTCCATGATACATGGATTACACATTTAGATTAAGTATAGGGGGCATCCACTCCATGGATTCCTTCTCTCTCTAGGCATTATTCAAGTCTTCATCCACTTCCCTGGCTAGGAAGTGAGTTGGACCCTTGCAACACATTCACCTCCATGTAGATAGGTTTAAGTACACATTTTCTTCTTTATTTTACTCTAGTATTTCATTTCATTACATCACTAGAATATAAGGGGGGGAAATGTATACACCCTAAATTGGTCAGGCAACCACATATATCATGTCTTTTCATAGTCCTCTTCATAGGAGACTCTAACTGGAGAATATGAGCTTTGTTCACACTAGCCATGTCTTTATTTTACTTATCTTGATCTTGTTTCTCACTTTTATCACCTTTATGTTATCGTAGTCAACTTATATACCCCCAAAAACCCCTAGACTTGGCATGTGTCAATCTTAACCTATTTTTTTTAGTCCCAAATAATAGAATTCTGCTAGACTACAGCACTCAATGCTCCTGAACTACTTGGCACTTTTGTCCAATGATCATTTTTTCTTGCTTAATGGATCCCAAACCCTTCTTATCTCCTCCCTTATGTTTTGTTTATCTTTTTTATGTTGGATAGCATGAATAAATCTCCCAAATTCAAATAAAGAGTCTCTTATATAAAGGACTTCATAAGGCATTTTATATCTAGAATTTACTACTTTAGCACACTAAATAATTAAAATCAATCAATAGTATAGCTCAAAATTTTACATCACACATAGATTTACATGCTTGATCAAGGAAGGGCCTAGGTGAAAGTTCATTCTTAAATCTATCATGCATTTTTATTATGCACATTCCCTAAGGGAGAATTACATTTGATCTAAGACCGTAGCTTAAGGGTTAAGGGAGGCAATGATCAAGATAGTAAGGGTTCTAGATCATGAGATCATACTTCCCCTAACCTAGTTTTTTCTCTTTTGGATTTTGATATGTTTGTTATTTTATGTGTGTAGATAGACCTAGGGTTGGAAAACAAAATTAGCTCCACAATTAGTTTCATCGATAACCAGTGCTTGATTTTTCATAGGCACACTCACACAGGCAAAGCACAACTACCCAAAAAGTTTTCGGTCTATATGATCAATTTAGACAAGAGCAGCAAGATCGGACAATAGCACCAAACACCAAAGCATCAAATTTTTAGTGCTCCTATCCTTTCACTAAATGAAATATATATTTAGATTTATGACACCTTCCTAGTTTTATATAGCCATTTTCAACATCTATATCAACCATTTTAGTCTATTTTATAGCTAAGTTAAATTTATTACTATTTATTGTTATTTTTAGAAAGGTGAAAAATATAACAATTGTATAAATTAGGATTGTATTTATTGTTATATTTTTTACTGATTTATTAATCTAGATCCTTAACTAAAATAGGAATAAAACACCATTATTCCCAAATAAGTTAAATCAAACAACAAGTAGATCAACACCAAAGTGAGTAGAATTTCGACATAGGTGATTGGGTCTTTGTGCATTTGTAGCCATATAAGTGGATGTCTCTGAAGTAACATAAAAAGGATAAAAATCTATCACCTAAGTATTATGGACCTTACTATATTTTGCATAAAATCAGTAGTGTGGCTTACAAGTTAGAATTACCCCCAGTCACTTGCATACATATAGTATTCCATTTATCTTTCCTGAAGAAAGTAATTGGACACCATTTTTCCACTCAGACTAAGTTACCTAAATTAGATAAAGAAGGCAAATTCATTATAGATTCTAAGGATATCCTTCACATGTGCACTAAGTAACTATGGACCAGAGCCATTAAGTAGTATTTAATCAAATAGAAGAACATGGATTTTAAAGATGCAACATGGGAGGATGAAGCATTCCTGTAAAAACATCCTAGTTTGATTCAACATTGAGGACAATGTTGTTTTGAAGGGAAGGGGCATGTTATTCCCTTAACCTATAGTGCATCTAGGGATATGTGTGGCTGATTTGTGGCTTACACATCTTCATATTAGTTTATTGTATTTCTCGATGTTTTTAGTATGGTCGGTCTATAGAATAACCATGGCTAAGTAGAGTATATGTAAGAGGTATTGGTTAGTCTTTTATCACATATTATGAATTTTTTTCTTATTATATTTTTGTGGAGTTTTCCCCCTCGAAGTGGCTCAGTCATAATATTCAAGTATTCTACTCTTTTGACAATTGTTGTTGTGCATCTACTTATTCTGCTCTTAATTATAGTATATATAATTCTATTATTGTGAATCATCTAAGTACTTTCCTTACAATCCACCTCTATGATCACAATACATCTAAGTCATATCATTCTATGGTCATTTTACATTATTATGTTTGACCTTATATATGTACTTACATGTGTTTTTATCCATTCTTATATCTATTAAAATGTACTTAACGTGATATATACTTAATATTTTTTACTAACATATATATCTAGGGACTAGTATGCCATGTTTATGTTAGTTTCTTATGCTTTCATATATGCACTTTATTTAGTGTCTTACCTAAATATTGTCTTCCTTATTGGATCATTTGAATGTGCTCCATTTTTTTTTGCTCCTGTTATTTTGTTTGCAACTATGAGATTTTAATATGGCATTTGAATATGTCATTTCTTGTTTTGTGTACATTTGACTAATTCATGTTCCTTTGATTGTGTGGCATTTGAACATGCCCCTTATTTTTGGTATCCTTGGACCTTTATCTTATTATTCACTTTTTGAGTGTTCTTGTGTGTGTGCTTGATTGCTTGTTGAGATTTTATTATTACTATTTATATGTTACCATGATCTACATCATGCATCTTAAGACTTGATCTGATCATATTCTTTATGCTTTAATGACATATCTACCTAGACATTTTCCCTCTATATGTTACATGGTACATTCATGGTTTACATGGCTATCTTATCCTTTTGAGGTAAGGTAACAACCAGTTTCTACATTTCCTCACCTCAAAATGGAGGTCATATTAGTGAGGCCATGACTTCCACATTACTTCACAGATTCATATATATAGTGGGGGCATGTTTTAGAAACATTTTCTCCACACTTATTTAGTATACAGCATAACCAGATTATAGTGTGGGCATGTTATGGAAACATGTTCTCCACATTGACACTTATATTGGTTTTTATATTTATCCATATATAATGGGAGCATATTTTGCAAACATGTTATCCACACTTGCATAAATTTCAAATTGGCCAAATTTAAAATTATATGATTTAGATACACATTTGTGGTAGAATTATATACATTGGTACCATTGTTATACATAGTTTTAATATGAGACATATCTAAGGTGCATATGTTATGCAATGTGAACCTAATATTTCAAAATCAAATTAGTTTTAGATTTCAAACACTTTTAGGGACTATTACCACCCACCAAATTGGACTATTATGGATTGCATTGAGCTAATCTACTACAGTAGTTGGTTCACTTTTTGGTATGATTGAGGTGATAAATCACTCAATATTTCCAAGTTTATAAGTTGGGATTGATTACATCATCCAACCTTACCAGTTTTATAGTGTGATTTAACTTGGTTCACTCACACTCACTAGTTATAAGTATGATTGGGTTGCATGCTTGAGCTAATCTCAATTATCGAGTGGAAACTCCTCTTTTATATAAGGTTGGGGGCATGTGACCTCCAATATCTCTCTATCTCATTATATATATGCACTTTCTAAATTTATATTTGTCCTGATCTTAGTTTTGGTAATTCGTAATGATAAATCTTTCAATTCAAATTGTCAAAAGTCAATATTGTTGCATCAATACATATGTGTACTCCTAAACCTTTCTCTATTTTAATTTCAATCATTTCAATGATTTCAATTTTAGATTATATGTGTTGATTATATACTATAACATATTCTTGGTTGCAAGTCAGTCACTAGCAAAGCACTCAAATTGGACTCAAGTAAAGGCAAGGCATGTTATACACACCCAAGTATGCATCCCTTTTCTTTTAAACTAGTAATTTCTTTACCAGATTAAAGGGGGTAAATGTAGACACTATTTTTAAAATATATATCATCTTAGTCTTATACACTTGGAAAATACATATCATGGATGTACCTTTAGCTTCTAGACATTTCTCACTACCAAAAGGCTTGCATACATTATCTCAATGTGCCTAATTACTTATCTCTTAGTTTAACTAAAGTTATTCTAATAACCTAGGCCTTTTATCTTGCCTAGAATATTTTAAACTTGTTTATCTTCCATCTTTGCAAGTTCTAGACATGTGCCTATTTTCCAACTACCCAGACACTTATGTTCCATTCAGATGCCTACATCAACATAAGTGTCATATTCCAATGCAAGTGTTTAGTATTGTAATGTAATTCAATTTAAAAATGAAACATATTAATATGGTTAGACTAAGTGATTTAATGTAATATATTCTCCAAAGGGATTGGTACAAATACAAGATCAACCCTCATTCATTCATCACCTAGAAAATACCTAGCAAAGACTAAGGCAACTTACTCAAAGCATTTTATCAAGCACTCAAATGAGAAAAGATTCCCCATTTTATTATATTTCCATATCAGTCATAGGGACAACACATCTACATATCTAAATTACTGAAGGAGTACTCCATGAACCATAATTGCCAAGTTACAAGCTAAGTCATTTTTGTACTTGCTTATCATAGATTGCATGATTCACACACAATCCAACATGTAGGAGAGAACTACATAGGTCTGATGCCCTCTTTCGAGTATTGTGTATGTAGGTAGCACTCACTAACAGAGGGGTCTTTGGGGTAACTCAATACCATGTGCCCACTAATCCATTTTTCTCACAACCAATATGAATATGAATAACTAAGGTTTTACTATTTGACAAGGAGCAACAATCCATGACATAGATCTAAATGCACCAAATTGAAGGTGACATAGAACCTAGAAGCATCTAGGTGGTCACATCTAGTTTCAATAGGTATTTCATACTAGACACCTATGTCCAAGTCAGACAGTAACATCGACAACCATCTTAGGATGATGCAAGTGTTCATAGCTACAAAGACATAATTTCTAGAATCAAGTGATTGTTCTAGAATCTAGATCTAATATAATTTTTGTTTGTTCTATATCTAAATATATATTAACATAATCATAGGTTAAGTATCTTATTTTCATTATTATTTAAATATATATCATAATTGTATTTTCTATCTTTATTATCTTGGCATAATAAATTTAGTACATGTTTTATTTGAGTTTTTTAAACAATTGGCCTACTCTATAGATAGTCTACCATCCTTGTGCCCTAGGATATCTCTTACCCATTTAACTCTAGATCCCCCTTAATCTATATTTTAGGGTTAAACACTAAGGTCTAGACCACCTAGAGTGTCCACACTACTACTATCGCTAGCTCAAGATACTAAATATAAGGATGGAAAACATCTCTGAGGGGAGCCACTATGGGATCAAATCCTCCCTTTCTATCCATTCACATGGTCTCATGGAGGTGAATGTCAATGAGGAGAGTTTGGATAGACTCTACTAATAGCATAGAGGTCACTACCCCATTAATCTAATAAAGTCTGGAGGTGGGTCATCTCTAGATAAAATTTATTGGCTTGAACTTGAATATGAAGCATATCATTAGATATAACATTAATCATGTTAGCTATGGAAAAGTAATCATCAAGAATATCATGATTAAAATTTTATTCATTTTATATCTTCCATAAATGAAATAGAATATTTTCATAAAATATATGTCAAATTTGTGTGTATTTTGTAGGAATCATGGTTATCTCCCCTAAACATATCTAGATGGAAGGGTTTTAAGAGGGTATGAATCCAATGCTATGTTGATTGGCAAAGCTTGTAAAATAAAAATTAAATAAAGTAAGTTTTAAAGATTATGGGTGGTTGAAAACCATGATGTGTCATTCCAAGGTACACTAAATGTGTACCAATTGGAAGTCATTGGTGAAGAATACATCACAAGAAGTGTGTTTGTTTTGGCTCAATGATATCCATCCACACGTTCAAATATTCTTCTCCATACCTCCCATATAGAGTTAAATTTCCAATTGGAATTAATAGCATTAACTTGAAAATACTATGGAGAGAGGAGTTGATAACTTAACCAGAGTTTATATTAGTGGAAAGGGGTCTCAATAGGCCACTTACAATCAGTCAACAATCTGAAAGGTGTTTGAACACCTAGCTTGAGGAGATGAATATTAGGTATGGCATTCTAAATTTCTAAAAGTACACTCCTTATCACTAACTTGTAGTTGTAATTCATCCCGTAAGATATTCCAAAACACATAGTCTTTACTTTACTTACAGAATAGGTCAAAGATGACATTGATATATTTTGAGAAAAGCTAAATAATTTTAATCCAAGGCAAAAAATTAAAAGGAACATGTTGTCACAAAAAAATTATCCCTGTCAAAAACTTTGATTTCATCAAATTGCTCCTGACTTTACTATTGCACCTCTCATTTAATATTTACACCATATATGTGGTGGGGATCAATTTTTTTTTTTACACTTGTTTTCATGTGATACTTTTTATTGTTTATTAATTATCTCATTTAATTAACTTCTAATGTAAAATAAATAACATGAAAACATAAGCTTTTCATGTGAGAACCATATGATTTTGTTGAGGGTGGAAAGTGGTAATATTTGATTAATTCACTTGAATATTTACCTAAACTTAGAGGTTGGAAGAAGTGTATGCAACTGATTTAATTTATATAAATACTATTGTAACATAGAAACATGCATAAACTAACCTGGAATGATTTTTAAAAGTTTGAAATGTATAAATATTTGGTTCTAAATGAAAATTGCATAGCTTTTAAGATGTGACAGAGTCTATTTTGATAAGTAATCTTTCAAAAATATGGAAGTCTATTTGACATGATGATAAAAGTATTCATCAAGTAGAAACTTCATCTTGGTAAGTTTTGAAATATTGCATTAGTTGAAGTATTGAGGAACACAAATCACCTTAATTTCATTCAACATCAAATTATTTTTATAACAAAAAGTTGAATATAATCTTTGGTGGTGTATTTTTATCACATTGTTCATAAAAAATGAGACTTCAAACTCATGACTTGTAGTTTTCAACTCATCTTGACATACTCCACTCTCGATTTTGCCTGGGTTCATCAAAATTGCTTATAAATTTTGAAAATATAATGCGTGAGTTTATAATTAATTGGTTTTATTACATTGAGTTTTGTAGTTTTGTTTTGAAATAAATTAGGGTTTTGTGGCTTAGCACCATCTAGTTCCACCTTTTATAATGAAATTTGTGTTTGAATACTTTGCTAACATTACAAGATAGGCTTAAATATGAATATAATGCTTAGCTAAAATAAAACAATTTTTTTGAGATGGTGGCACTATTTTAAATATCTTAGAGATGGTCATTTGATATATATTCAATGAGATGAACCCTAGATAATATTACAAAGACATTTGTTTATATGGATTTAAAATTGGTTGTATGGTGAAATAGTGATAATTTGAGGCCATTTTGTGATTTGACGTAATTATTTTAAGTTTTAAATAGTTATTTTCAATTCCAAACAAGCTGATAATGTATGGTTTTATGTTTAAATATCAATTTCATTCACAATGTAGGTTTTGAGGCCATCGAGTCATGGGTTTATTATAAATATGGAAGGTGTTTTGCTTATTTTAAGTCACATTAAGCATGATGAAGTTGTGATCTAGTTGGAAAATTTGATAATTTCTATATTGGCATTCACTACCATTTTTAAAGGCAAACATAAATAGGTTGCATTCAACGTGATGGACCATTCCTTTAAAACACCATATGACACAATTAATGCATCTTTATTCTTAGACTATATGGGTTGGTTTAGTTCTAATCATAGATTATTTAATTTCTACAATGTTGTGTAAGCCTTTGTGTAGCAAAACTCTACTTGTTTTGAGCTATAAATTTCATTGGGAACATTTTGCAAATGTGAGAGTACACAAGGATCAGCTTGTTCCAAGAATATTTACACTTCCAAGTATGATAATCTTACATTTGGTTTGAAGGGAATATGTAAAATAATGAAAGGAATAAAATAATAAGGAATATATTTGAGTTTTGTTTACACGAATGCATACAATGTTTATCAATTTGAATGCACAAGAATTTGAGTTTCATGCGTGCTCACAGGCTAACTGTATATTCCATGCTTTATTGGGAGTTTTTATATGAGTGAATATGCTTTGGCTTTACAAAATAATGAATCAAAATATAGGGTTGGCCTTATCTGTAAGGTTAACTTATTTCATTTTATGGGTCTACTTTTGGTGCTTATTTTTCTTCTTGTATTTGCACAAAATGGTAATAAATATCAATAATTATTTGTTTTAGTTATGAAACCCATTTTATTCTCAAATTTTTGGGTAAATTTTATAAGCTGTGATATTTTCATGTGAGCTAAGATACAAGACATTTATTTGTGTAAATATGATGTATTCTTTCATGTATTTCAAGGCTTATATTTGTAGGATTTATCTCTTTTATAAGACTTCTATTTTTTTTTAATAGCATAATAAGGGCATTGTTCAAACCAAAAAAAATATTGATGCATGTACATTTTCCTCCAATACAATATGTTATGTCTAGGGTTAGTAAAAAAAATTGGATGGTAGCAAGGTAAGAGAATAATTGTTTTATCTTCAAAATTGCATTGAGAGCATACACATTGTTTGCTTTAAATATGAATGAAGTTAATTTTGAGTTCTATATGATTTTAAGTTGTTGGAAATTATGTAAACATCATTGCATGCTAAGAATTTATGACTTGGTTAACCTTTTAGATAGTCATTTGGTATTAAAACTTGTAAAAGAAATTATATTATTGTTTTTTTTGGTTCAACACAATGAAAAGTTGATAAATAGTTGGATATGAGATATTCTAAAATTTAATACATTTTTTCATTGATTCAACATTGTGGTTGTTTTTCGTAATATGTCATAATAATAAAGTTTCTTTAATCCATACCTTATCATTTTCATGAGTTTAGGTTGACTTGATTGATTTTCAAAGGCTTTGAATTTATTGTAAAGAATGGTTTGATTTTTAGTTATTAAAATTACTTTTCACTTTACCTTAATCAAAATGATGAATTTTTTAATTCATTTCAGTATTTGAGTTTAAAGATGCAATTTTGAATATTATTTGGGAAAGTTTGACAATTATATATTTTTGTTTATTTTTGTATCAAGATAAAATATCTAGCTTGAGTCATGGCTCATTTAGCTCCGATAGAAATAATACTTGGGGAAGGGAAAGCCAACAGAAAGAAGATACTCCACCACCACAAGGCAAACCTTCTAGGGCCCAAAGAGATGTTAGAGTGTTTATGCATGGTTTTAACCATGGTACTCATGTCTATTTTCACTTTTAAGCCACTAACCTTACATTTTATAATGTATTGAGTAATGTGCCTCATAATTTTATTATTCCACATGGTATGCATGCTTGGTGAGCACCCCACCAAGGAAATTGGTGGCCTCATCTATTTGGACATGGTTTTCCAACTATTTACTCTCTCCAAACACATTGTGTTGCATTTGATACCATTATACCTATTGATCATGTGCCTCAAAATACATCATTGCATCACCTCAAATCTCTTGATGATGTAGCTTTATCTTCTTATTTATCCTCCACTATCCATAAATATTTTAGTATCCCTTCAACCCCAACTATGGTTACACTTGTTGAATAAGGTGAAACTTGAGGTGGATAATTAGTTATTTGGTGTCACTAAAACTAAAATTCTAGTTGTTATGGAGTACATAGTTTATAACATAGATATGGGTACACCTTTAATTGATCATGTCTCATCAGATGAAGAAGGAAATAAATAATTGTTTTAATTTTAATGTTTATGTTTGAACATATTATTAGTACATTCATATTTTAGTTCATACCAGTTACTGTATTTTTTAGTTTTGATCATATTATGGTAATGATATCTTGGTGATAGTTTTAAATGTTTTTCCATATGTTGATAAGATAATATCATGACTATTTGATTTTTGGATAGCACATGGTGATCTTTTAAGGAATTGGAACTTGATTATCAATTGAAAGTTGCAACTCTTACACTTTTTTAGTATTTTGATAGTGATTGTGTTGATTATGATTGTGATTGGGCTTTGATTTTTTGAATGCTAGTATAAATATGGTGAATAGTGGCAATATATAGTAGTTTCTATTTTTTACTTGCAATAAGATGTTTTATTTGATCACATTAAGAGTTGACTTGCTATGGAAAATAGATAATGTGTTTAATTTTAGATGAACTTTGAGAAATATAAATTGAAAAATGTTTTATTTTTTAAATAGGTCAACTCTAGTCTTAGTTTTTGCTTAGTATTAATGATTATAATTACTTGGCTACATGAAATATTGTCTAATTATTAATTGAGTATCAAGTGAAAAAGGGGGGGCACCAAGAGAAAAAATTAATTTATTTGGTCGTTCAAATTTTATTTGAGTCTTTAAGTCACTTAAAGTGAATTATTACTATTAAATCCTAGATATTATAAATTTATATAAATTAAAGGCCATAACATTGTACTTAAGTTAATTTTGTAAATTATCTAACTTAAAGTTAAGTCATAATGACTTCATTTAAGTTAATTTATTTTTAAAATGGTTAGTTACAACTCAAAAGGTGATTAATTCCTATTGAAGGCTTTAGAAATACTCAAAGGAGATCATTTGAATGAGGAAATCATACAAGTAAAAGATCTCTAGTTGATATTTCATACTACATTCTTATTTTATCTTAAAGTCTCTAAGATTGGGTATTGATTTCAAGAAGATTAAATAAAAATTTCTCTGACGATGAGTTGTTTTACTTGGCACAATCAAGTATATCCAATTTTATTATTTATTTATGAGCCTACTATCTAAAAGTGACCAAGGATTTAATTTTTTGATGGATACAGAATGATATAGCCATAAGTGCTTGGATCACATTTGTATTTTGCCAAAAAATCATGAATACTTCATACATTGTATGATAGATTATTTGGGTTTATGAATATGCAACATATTTTGTCATAGTGTAAATATGTAATCAATTATAGAATATTCTAACTTCCAATAAAAATATTTTCTTAATTTCACATGACTTGAATTCAAACTTGTTTATTTCATTTATGTTAGATTCATAGTTAGTTCCTTCATACTTTATTTCGTTAGTTACTTATTTTACTTTCTTTTTGGTTTGTAGGATTTAGTTTAACTTTATTTCTTTTAAGTTATGTAGCATGTTTCATAGTTGATAATATTTCCTTCTTGGTTACTAACATTTATTAGTTCTTTTTATTTTGTCTTCTTTTTATTACGTACTTATTTAGTAAGTATTTTTCTAGTTGTATACATTTTTTAGTTCTTTTAGGTTTATCTTTGCTTATCTTTTATTCTCTTATTTTATTTGGTTTCTTGTGTCTAGGTAGTTCATCTATTCATAATAAGTGGATAGATAAAAAAGAGTAAGAAATTTGATACATCAAAAATAAATATCTAAAACCTATACAAATCAAAATGTTTGACCCTCCAAGAGTAATCCTATTCCATAAGACTCACTTTGTCAGATAAGGCCAATTACATATTATGAAACTCCGGTATATTTTTTTATGAATTGATAAGCAAACATACGAGATATTGTTGAATCTAAAATTGAATACACTATGAAATATAGATATTTTATATTTGTCTATTATTATATTTTTTAATCTAATATGATAATTTAATATTCTTTTCATATTTTATTATCAATTTACTTATGTACTTTAATCTTTTTTACTTGTAAATGCTATTCAGTTTTCCAAAATTTATTAAGTATGTTTGACAATTTTAAGCTTAAACACTTAATAATTTAAAATACCCCTCTTTTCATGCCTAAGTACTAATCTTTATTTTATATGTCCCTATTATTAGACTGGTATGATTCTATTTTGACCTTCATAATAGGAAAATAGGTAGATTAGTTGACTGTACAAATTTCATCATCAATAAAATTTCATGAAAACTAAGAATTGGAGACCACCACAGAGTATGATAATTGAGATAAATCTAAGATATAAACCCCATATCCATCACAAATTATTTTTAATAATCCAACAAGCCTTCTAAATACTCTTAAAACTAAAGGTTCCCACAATGGTGATAGGGACCTGAGTGAGTAGGAGAGTTTGGATATTCAAACCCTTTTAGGCTCCCTTTCCCATAGAATTGCCTTGAGTGATAAAATTATTGAACATAATTTTCCAAGACTCATTACCATCCAATGTACAGATGATCCATTTTTCACACAAGGAATAGCTTTGGAATCTAATATCTAAAATACCTAGGCCTCCTAAATATATTGGCTTACAGTAGATATCCCAAGCAACTCGGTGACCTATATTAACTTTAGAGTTTGCCCATAAAAATTCCATCACAAGTTTATCTAGTTTGGCATAGGTAACCTTGCAAGGATCCCAACAAGAGAAGTTGTAGACGTGTGTGGTAACCAACACCTTGAAACAATTTTAAAATTTTCCTACTAAAGAGAGTGGTTTAGAGATCTAATAGCTAATTTTTTTATCAACCCTTTGAATCATGTAGTGCCATAAATCTGAAGGTGTATCTTTAAAATCAAAAGGGATGCCAATAAATTTAAATTAATCCCTAGGTTAATCCAATTCCACTTATATTGAAGTAACCAAGCAAGAAAGGAATAAAAAGAGTGATTATAGCACTAGGTTTTTCTCCATTGAATGGAAGAGTTAGAAGTTAAAAAAAAACATCTTCAAACATTCCATAGAATTTGAAATATAATTCTCCTCTTAAAATAATGTGAGGAAGGATTCACCAGAAAAGTTTCCATTGACCATCTATTTATGAGACTGAGGAAATGAGATACCCTTGACCAACCCTGTAGAGGTATAATTTTCCAATAAGTACCTAAAGCCTTTAGTAACCAACACATAGAGACAAGGGGAAAGAGTATAACCTTGATGTATCAATCATAACATACCAAACTGCTCATATTGAATTCCATTGATGATAATTCAATCACATGCATTTTAGAACAAAAAATTAACCATACTAACAAACCTAGGGCCAAATCCTAGAGATTGAAGCATATCCGAAATGAAGGGAAATTCAATTATGTCATAAACTAATTCAAAATCAATTTTGATAAATAGAACCTTATAATGAAACCTTAGGGACCATTCTGTCCCTTCCCAAATAGAAATAATTTTATCAAGGATATATCAGTTGTGAATGAAACTAGTTTTCTCAGGGAAAATAATAAGAGGTAATAAATATCTAACCCTAAGATCAAGAGGTTTAGCAATAATTTTATAGAAGACATTGAGAATATTAATAGGCCTCCAACTGGTTACAAGCTCTAAGTCCTAGGTTTGGGAATGAATTTTACATTATCTTGACTAATAATATTGCCAAAGGAATGGGTTTAAATGCCTTCAAGGTACTCTTTGTGTAGATTTGGGTCCACTATATCCCATTAATCTTGATAGAATTTGTAGGGAAATCCATCAATACAAAGGGATTTTTCAATATACATTTGCATAACTACCTCCTAAGGCTCCTCAATAGGGAGAATCTAATCACATGCCACTCATTTCCCTTCATCATCTTATAAGGAACCACTTGGAGGGATATGTCAAGAGCATGATTCCATTCATTTGTGGCATGTTGAGAAATAAAAACAACATGATAGTAAGAAATGAATGCCTTCAAAATATTAGGAAGATGTGTAAGATGAGAAACAACTTCTCAAATGGATTTCACACTATCAGTTTCATGCGTAGAATGAAGGAGAAAAAATAATTAATTTGAAGTTATGTCTCTTAACCAATGCATGAAGACATGAATATGGACTCCTAAATCTTGATAATGATTTTATAAGTTGAGTTTGTGCTACCATAAGGTAGTTTTATTTTGTAGACCCTCATTGAAGGGAGAAAGTTTAAATTCCTAAGGAACTCAAATGAATACATGGTGTGAACCCATATGAGCTTTGCAGTGGAAAGTAGTTTCTTTTTAGCCATAGATTTAGAGAAAATTTGAATTCTAATTGATGTAATTTTCCCACCACTCAATCCAACCAAAGGCTCTATAGGGTTGAGAAACAAGATTCTATATTCTAATAATATGATTCCTAGTCTACGAATGGTACAAGTGGGTGGTATTGAGATGGAATTGCATATTGGCATTCCTTAGTTGAGGGACAAACCATTCAATTTTAAATTTGATATGGAGGTGGTCTGAAAGAAATCATCAAGGATTACTACCACAGGGTAGTCAAAATTATTAGTAAAGGTGAAAATACTTTACTCTAAAATTAGAGAATGATCCAATATTTTTTCCACTCTTCATTTCTTTTTAAAAAATTAGACCATGTGAATCAATGTGAGGTGGAAAGAAGGTGTCAATGGTGATTATAACCAAATAGTTTGAGTTTATTACACATGTAAAAGCATACCTCTCTTTCACTAGCACACCACCGCATGGGAAGTAACCCCTCCTTGTCTTGTGGAGTTTCAATATTATTGCATTCACTAGATATGATCCATTTGGTATTAAGGAATGAATCAACTAGCCAACACCAAAATATACCCTCTCTATTGCATCATTGGAGGCATAAATGCTTTAAATACCAAGGGATCAACCAATAAATTCAAATATGATATACACAACCTGATGTTTGGGTTCTAAACCCTAAGAGACAAAATTAGACAAAAATGAGGGGAAAGTAAATGTTACCACAACCCCACATCCATTCTCATCAGTTGACATCTAATAAAAAACACCCAACCAAATCATTATGCTGGTAGAGTTGGGAGAAAAGCTATAAATATTAACTTATCATAGGCAAATAATTTTCATGTTGATAAAGAATAGACATGTAACCCTTAAAATGTATTTTTGGAATATGTCAATAAGTCCTCACACATTCCAAGAGTAAAAATCATTGATTAACCTTTATTTTCATAGTGGTTTCCTTTTCCACATTAGCTAAAGTAAAAAAATCATTTTCCAAATAGGATTATGGTTACCCTTCATGAAGTCACTTAATTAAAAATCCTGCCATATATCTTGCACATAATTGTTGTCTTTAAGTGATGGAGATAGACTAGACTCTTGGAGGTAAACTGATTTGTGATCAAACACCACAAGATGGTATGTTTCATCTAAATATTTCACCTCAAGAAGGGGTTATGATAGTTGGGAAACCATTAGTTGGATATAAGATCCAAACAAAAAATAATTGCTTGCAGGGTGCGAACAATGGATGCCACCACCACCTATTGGGTGGTGAGGGTTGGTTATTTTGTGACTCCTAAAGAACCTCCTATGGATTTATACACATAATTTAGGACCTTACTCATTGCATGATATTTATAGTTACTTGTATTATTAGTAACATTAGTTCATCCATCTAAGGACATTTGTACATTCTTATTCATTTTAGGATAGATTTTGGGTGGCAGAGTAGTCCTAGTAGGTATTCACATATTTTATGATTTGTGACCAAGTAGCAGAAACAAGTGTCGTGCATATTGATAAAAATTACCGTGCATGTCAATGCTTATCACCTATTTATATATCAATGATTTCCTTGAAATCCTTTAAGAGATCCAATTCAACACGTGCATTTTTAAGGTCATGCCACATTAAAAAAAATCTCAAATCCTATAAAGAAACCATATAGGTTTAATCAATCGATGCAAAAACTCCACAAAGGCAATGGGAGGCTAGGAAACTCTATCCAAATAGTAACTTTTAGTTTGTCATGTTTAGAGATGACAAAGTCTTGGGTCCAATGAGAGAACATGACCATGATTTATGAATAAACCAATGAACACAAGTAACAATGTTTGGATAATGGTTTACATTATTAAACCTAAACTAAAAAACTACTTAGTCATATTTTTTACAAATTTTTTATATTTATTCATTAAAATCAAAATTATTTGAATATTAGAAGGGTGAAAAACAACAAAGAAATAATTTATATTTGAATATCCTGACATAATATATACCAAACTATATACAACTACAAAACACATCGCGTCTTCACTTTTATTTAATAGAGGAACTAATTAATGCATCATATGTCAAAAATAATACAAAAACATTTATTGGAACTCAATGATATATCATATTATTTACCAATAAATAATAAAATTTACATAGATGGTTACAACAAAAAGGCATCAAGTTAGTATGCACAGCCTGTTCTCCATGTTGATAAAACACACATCTCAAAACACCTTAGCGTAAATTCTACAATAAAATAAAAACACATGCAATTTAGCTAAACACGTGTATACAACATTACAATCAAAAAATGAAAAAAAAAACTTAAGAATGTTGGGTTGGTTTATTCCTACCAAAATTTTCCACTGCCTACATTGAAGATCCAAAATAAAACTTATCACATTGTTGATTCAACTAATACTCTAGATCATATGCTAAAAAAACTCATACTCTTGATCATACGTTATAGGTATTTTGATAGAAGACATAGGTGGACCACTATACCATTAACCAAAGTCAAAGCCACAATTTCATTTAGGAGCTCTAATGTTTCTAATGCCTTTGATTCATGAATGTCATATGCCTTTGAGCTTAAAATATCAAAATATTTGGAACTTAGATTGAATTTTAGACTGGGGCCATTGTTTTCTCTTAAATTTTCCCCTTCTTTTGAGCATCTAGCTAATATTTTATCTTTCATTTTCTACCAACCATCCAAAATTCCTCTTTTTCCCTCTCTTTTTTAGTGGTAGCATCTAGGGATAGTCCTAAGCTAAATGGTCATGGTTGTGGCACAACACACACCTAATAGTGAGGTTATCATAGTCCAAGGGTTATTCAATCAACTCTCCCTCTAGGTATTTTAACCACATTATTCTAGGAAGATGTTTGCTTGCATCCATTTGAACAAAAAAATTGCATACACAATATGCTTCTTATTATGGGTTTCATGAGAAATACAAATCATCTCCCCAAGGTGGTTTCAAACCCTTCAAAAAATGGTTGGCTCCCATAAATGCACAATGAGGTTATAAAAATTTACCCATATTGGGGATATTGTTGGATCCTCTTGTGAAAATTCAAAGTTAGGGTTCCACAAAATCATGAATAAACTTGATTTTTGAAAAAACCAAGGCCCTTGTTTAAACACATTAGCTCCATCCTCTTCAGATGAAAAAATAACAATTAAGAATCCTTGAGTTCCAATGCAAATATGTACATGCCCTTTCACCTTCCAATGCTTCATATCCCAGATTTGTAACTCTTTTTCACAAAGTCCTCAACCAACAAACTTGAAAACTAAACCCTACTTTGTCAAGGTAGTAATTTCTTCATTATGTTTGAAGGTGATAATTTTTTCTTCCTCAACCACTTTAATGCACCAGGGTTTCATCCAAATGTTTTCATTCCTTGCATTGTTATCATAAGCCCTGAGCTCTATCAACATCCTAACATTTCAATAGGACTACATATTATCCACAATAGGAGTAGAGGTTTTTATGCATAGAAAAGAGGAGTATGAAGTAGTAGCCATTCATAGTCTGGTAAGGCATTACAAATATAATAAGCATCTATAAGCACAATCATCGCCACCAAGCTATTGTCTTGCCTTAAAACCCTATACATAAGATTTTGAGGGAAAAAAATCACCAAATATATAATTTTGAATAAGTTGTGTTCAAAAATGTTGTTTTCCATAAGGTTGGTGATAAATTATTATTCAACCTCTAATTTTCCCTAATATGTACATAATAAACTTAACAAAAATCCCACATTGATACAGGGGTTAATATTTTTCCACTCTCCTACACCTAGGAATGCCTTATATTTAAATGTATACATTGTTAGGACCTAGGTTCCCCAAAGCTCTGACACAACTTGTCAGAGTTAAGATCACACTTGATTACCTTTGTATTAGCAACTAAATGTGGAATTTAACCAGAAGTACAAGCAACTAGAAATAAGAAATAACACAGAATATGAGAGGCAACACACAATTGTATTCAACTCATTACAAAAGGAAATTACAATAAATAGATCACACTCTTATTCCACTTCGTGGGCATACCAGTAATCTTCCCTCAAGAGTAATCTTCTCTCAATACAGGTCACAACAAACAGCTAACACAGAGCTATTGTTCACCTCAACCAGTCAGTGCAATACTGCCAGTACAATCGAGTACGAACCGGTACTCCAAGTAGATCTCACCATGATCTTGCTCCTTGATGTGTTGTTATCACCTTGGATCTTGCTACCCCATAGATCTCCTTTTGACCCTCGCACACACACACCCCTACAGACCAACCTGATCTTACTTATCACATGTAGATCTCCTCCATGATCTTGCAACACCCTGCAAATCAAACCTGATCTTACATACCTAGAATAATCCCTATGACTCTACCAATGGAAGAACTCTCTTAGTTCTACACTTTACAATATAGCCCATGAGTCTATTATATAGATCCCATGCATACAATAATTAGACAAGTGGCTCAAGACTCAAACTAGTCTTTAACATGAAAACAACCCATTTAACTAACTGACTATTCGTCAACAACCAGTTCTGAAACCACACAGGTGATCGACGTCAGTCCCTATCTAACTGGAGGTGACCGACGTTGACTGACTCCTGCTGATGTTAGTTTCTTTTTGTCAACCCCTACCCGACATCGGTGTGGCCTACCAACGTCGGTGACTGTGACACTCAGTAACCCTCCATGTTTGCATCCAGGTGAAGCTTTTAGCTCCACAACCTAACAATCTCCCACTTGGAGATAAATAGTTGCACCTGTACCTATACCAGTACATTGTCTAATCTATATTTTGGCTTGTATTCCTCTTCAAGCTCAATCTTGAAGACCAATCACCACACACCTTATGGTGTTATGCCTGTGTCTAAATTTCTTCATTCTCAGCTTACCTTCTTCTGTTGTTGCTATACTCCCACTCAATCAGAAACCCCTAAGAGTGACTTGTAATCAAAAAAACTAACTAGATCTGAACCACCTGTTAGTCAACCTCACTCTGAGAACCTCCAACCTCGCTCTGATACCAATTGTTAGGACCTAGGTTCCCCAAAGCTCTGACACAACTTGTCAGAATTAAGAGCACACTTGATTACCTTTGTATTAGCAACTAAATGTGGAATTTAACCAAAAGTACAAGTAACTAGAAATAAGAAATAACACAGAATATGAGAGGCAATACACAATTGTATTCAACTCATTACAGAAGGAAATTACAATAAAGAGATCACACTCTTCTTCCACTTCGTGGGTATACCAGTAATCTTCCCTCAAGAGTAATCTTCTCTCAATACATGTCACAACAAATAGCTAACACAGAGCTATTGTTCACCTCAACCAGTCAGTGCAATACTGCCAGTACAATCGAGCACAAACTGGTACTCCAAGTAGATCTCACCATGATCTTGCTCCTTGATGTGTTTCTATCACATTGGATCTTGCTACCCCACAGATCTCCTTTTGGCCTTCACACACACACACCCCTGTAGACCAACATGATCTTACTTATCACATGTAGATCTCCTCCACGATCTTGCAACACCCTGCAGATCAAACCTGATCTTACATACCTGGAAGAACCCCTGTGATTCTACCAATGGAAGAACTCTCTTAGTTCTACACTTTACAATACAACCCATGAGTCTATTATATAGATCACATGCATACAATAATTAGACAAGCAGCTCAAGACTCGAACTAGTCTTTAACATGCAAACAACCCGTTCAAGTAACTGACTGTTCGTCAACAACTAGTTCTGGAACTGCACAGGTGACCAACGTCGGTCCCTGTCTGACTGGAGGTGACAGACGTCGGCTGACTCCTGCTGATGTTGGTTTCTTTCTGTCGACCCTTGCCCGACGTCGGTGTGGCCTGTTGATGTCGGCGACTGTGACACTCAGCAACCCTCCATGTTTACATCTGGGTGAAGCTTTTAGCTCCACAACCTAACATACATAATATTTAAATTTTCAATATAAAAGATAAAATAATATGATACTATTAATGTCCACAAAATGCCAAAATTGGCCTATGAGACTTTAAAAGTATAATGTAAAGAAAAGAATAGGGAATACAAGAGCAATTCATATAAACACAAAAACTTAAAAGAACATGCAACCAAGAAAATGTGTGAAAATTAATCATGTATTTCGATGCCTAACTGATCTCCCCATATCTACAACCTGTGAGAAGGTTACTTCCTACTCAATCTTGAAGAAACAAGGTGAATAAAAGAATCAATCCTCTAGGTGAAAAACATTGTAGAAGTAGGGCTTATAGCCAAATGATGATGAAGATCAAACATCTCTCGAAAGAAAATATTTAGGCATCTCTGATACTCATAAACCTTAAAGTTATAGAGAGATTTATATGATTCTAAAAATATGAAAAATAATTTCCCCTTAATCTCATAGTAAGGAGAATATCTAAATACAAAATTATCATCGATTTCAAGGCTGAAATAAAAAATTCTAACAAATATGATGTCCCTAAAGATAAGTGTGATTTATTTATATGTAGAGGTGATGTGAGAAAATTTTAAAATGTGCCAAATGAACCCTCAAACTACAAGATGTTAGAGCCAGGTGTAGCCTAGAGGTTGGATGAGCCCATCCTCAAAGTGAATATATGTACTATAGTAATGTTGAAGCTTTGAGGAAAGAGGTTGACAAAGCTCTAGCCATTTGGACTGAATATATGCTCTATATATCCAATCTTTGATACCCCTATTTATATATATTTTGGATATAATTGGTGCATCAATTGTAAAATTATATGGAGAGAGTTTATTGATGTTAATACCTATAAGGCCTAGTACAGTAGAATCTCTCACATACCAGTAATATTTGATCATGTGTTGTGCTATCTACGTAGAGGATTTGAATGCTTGAGATGGATACATGATGAAATCAATCAAAGATTTGGTCATCCATATAAACCTATGTATCATAGTCACCACTTGAAATATCACAGCAGTGATGAATGGGGTTGTATAAAATTCATTGAGGATGATGTCTTCAGGAACCAATCTTTTAGCATGGAGATGCTTGCATAACATTGAGGTAAGCACTCTTTCAATTCATCTCGATCAGCTTTCCTAAGGTAAGGCCCCCAAGTTTCAGCCCCATATAGAATATTAGGTGTAACAATTGAGTGCAAGAGGCAAATATTTGTCTATATATCTTAGAATCGAAGCCAAAAGTATTGTTGTTCAAGAGTGGTGAGGGAAGCATACCCTTTGCTTAGTCTAGACTCAACGTTTGGTGATAAATTAAAGTGTGGCTCAGAAAAAAGACCTCCTAGATATACATATGAAGATACCATATCAAGCCTTTGATATTTAGTTATAAGTAAAAAAAAATTGGAATTATGCATTGAGGTGTTAAAAATCATACATTTTATTTTCTCAAGATTTAATTAAATACCATGTGCATCATTAAAATGATGCTAAGATATATATTTGTTTTGGGAGAAATTCCTTTGAGTGAGACAAAAATGATGTCATCTACAAATAAAATAATAACAATAAAAAATTTTTACAACAAACAACTATCTGTAAATTAAAAATTAAGATTTTATATTTTATTAAAACTCTCTTATTTTTCTCTCATCTTATCCTTCTCAAATAAAGGGATGGAAATAATCAAATGACAGAAAAAGGGAAAGATAACAATAACTATGCATTTGGAAACACTAATTTACATGAAATAACAATATAATATTCTGATAAAAGAATTGTTATAGAATTATTTCTAAGGTGTGTGAAATGGAATGGCCAACTAAGAGCCCACTTGTCTTCACACCAAACTCTACCTAAGTGAAGAAAGTTTTGAGCTTACCCTTCAAAGTGGTGTTTTGTCTAAAATTTCTAACTCCTCTCTCTATCATGCATAAAATGCATTGATCAAAACACAAAGTTATTTTGTTATTCCTAATCTCCACACCTTTTCCATCTATAGTTATATGTATGAAATCATGTTTTATCCAAAATTTCTAACTCCCCTCTCTCTATCACACATAAAATTGATTGATCAAAACACAAATATATTTCATTCTTCTTAATCTCCACACCTTTTCCATATATAGTTTATGCATGTATTTCCTTCAATGCCCTTATTAAATAACTTTTCCAATCAACCTACATTTTGTGTACATTAACTTTAGCAATTTTCCTTTTAAATATCCATTAAATTTTTTTTTAATTTTACCATGATTTCAAATAATCAAATAAAACCTATTCCATTTATAATAATTCCATCACTTTGGTCTCTCACTCACCATGCCACCTCCCCCACTATGTCATGTCATATGCTAAGTCAATTGATCGATCCTGAAGGCTTAATTTCATTGACTCTGAATTGATTAATGTTGTTAGTCATTGAAAAGCATTTTCTGCAATCAGTCACTTTTACCTTAAAGTGTCTCATGATCTTTTATTTTCATCTTTTAGGTTGACTCGATTACCCCCCATGGAACCATACATCTCCTTGAACCCTTAACAATATTTGTATAGTTCATTTGATCTACACAAAAATTAAATGAAATCACAATACCTCAAATATAACATGACAATAAAACCTCAAATATTCACATGATAGTTCAAATAAAATTATTTATCTCACAACATTAAATAATTGAAATAAATACAACTAATAAAATGTGATTATAATAAATGTCACATATGAAATATCTAATATTTAAATAAGTCTATGAGTGTGTTTAAGTCATAACATGTCTCGACATGATCATTAGTTTGAAAGTGTCATTATACAACCCTTTCTAATCAAAATAAAGGGATGGCAACAATCAAATAACCAAAAAAGGGGAAAGATAGAAACAACTATGTATTTGGCAACACTAATTTACATGAAATAATATAACATAATATATTTGATAAGAAAGTTGTCATAGAAATATTTTTAAGGTGTATGAAATGAAATGGCCAACTAAGATCCCACTTATCTTCACACCAAACTCTACCTATGTCAAGAAAGATTTGAGCTACAACTTAAAAGTGGTGTTTTGTCCAAAATTTATATCTCCCCTCTCTATCGTGCATAAATTCAATTGATCGAAGCACAAATTTATTTCATTCTTCCTAATCTCCACACCTTTCCCATATATATCTACATGCATGTATTTCCTTTAATATCTTCATTAAAGAGCTTTGCCAATCAGCCTGCATTTTGTGTAATTTGCCTTTAGCAATTTTCCTTTTTAAATATCCATTAATATTTTTTTTAAATTTAACCACGATTTAAATTTTTCAAATAAATCATATTCCATTTATAATAATTCCATCACTTTGGTCTCACTCACCATGCCACCTCCCCCATGGTGCCATGTCATATGCTAAGTCAATTGATCAATCCTGAAGGCTTAATTTCATTGTCTCTAAATTGACTAATATTGTTAGTCATTAGAAAGCATTTTTTGAAAGGAGTCATTTTTACCCTAAAGTGTCTCATTTTCTTTTATTTTCCTCTGCTAGGTCAACTCAATTACCCCCCATGGAACCATGCATCTCCTTCAACCCTTAACAATATTTATATAATTTATTTAATTTGCACAATAACCAACTCAAAGATAACATGATAATAAAATCTCAAATATTCACATGATAAATCAAATAAAATAATTTATCTCATAATATTAAATACTTAAACTAAATAGAACTTATAAAATGTGATTATAATAAATGCCACATATGAAATATTTGATATCTGAATAATTTTGAGTGAGTCTAAGTCATAGCATGTCTCACCATTGTTATTAGTTATAAAGTGTCATCATACAACCTATTGTCACCAAATCTTGCACCCTATAAGAGGGTTTTCAAGCCTCTTCCAGATTTGGGCAACATGGGAACACTTCCAGGTATGTGGGTGTGCCTATAGTGGAAGTGAGCCTCTAGATTTAAGAGCTAGCTCCTTGAATGTGTCTTGAAGTGCTTTCACCTATGTTAATGCTTGATTGTGGGGAAAAGAGTTATAATTTGCATAAATATAACCTATTCTAATGGGGTGATACACCAAGATGTTTTCCACATGAACATCACATTTCATTCACTAAGAAATAAATCATACAAACTAGTTTCAAAGTCATAAAGGATTCTAACATAAGTATTTCCATATAGAGGTGAGATGTATGAAGCAACACAAGGAAATGAATCAAAGGTAAAATTTCATAGTCTAAGGACAATCATACACTTTAAAGGAGCTTAACACACTTGAATACACTCTATATGACCTGATAGAATGAGAGTTTCTTGTAGAAGACATGAAAGGACAAGGAAAAGCAAATGATAGAATCACTAAACTTAACCATTCATCACTTTGCATACTCAAACAAGATATTCTTAAACTCAAAACCAGATTTCTTGAATTATTCTAATGTAAAATGTGACATCAAACTAGCAGGGCTTTGTCATACTAGGTGTGGTCTCCTTTATAAAAGCTAAAATGGCAGTTACTTATAGAATTTTAGAGAAAGGAGAAAGAATGAAGTTCAAAGGTCACTAGAACACATGTCCAATTGATAACCAATTAAATTTTAGGGGAATAGAGTATGAAATAGACCATGAATTATTCCCAAGACAAATGTCCATATAAACCATGACAAACTCTCTAAAATGTTGCAGAGACTCTTCAACTAACCTTTGTGAAATTGCCTTCATCATGGATCATCTCTCGAGCATTTGAAACTAAATTAAGAGAGTTGACACATATGCTATGACAATCATATATGTTTACACATCTACTATCTATCTTCTAGACACCTATATTCACCATTTGTAGTCATTCATTACTTTCTTGGACTTCATTCTTCACATTTGGCAATCACTATTCATCTCAAGTCTTTGACTGAGATTTCATGGCAACGTATGAGTCTAAAGGACTTGATTTTCTATAGAACCCTCAATCCTGCATAGTTACCCATGTGTAATTGCCTTTCCATGTTGCTCATTCCATTATAAACTATGCTTGTTATCGTTTGGACACGTAGCCTCATCTTGTCCATCTAAAACCCAATCGAATTTACTCTGTCAATCTTGTTTGGAGTCTCTTTTCTTCAACCTTTAATGTTGGTCGTTGATCATTGATCTAGGGTCCTAAGATTATGACATTTGGTAGCATTGCACTCAATCTAAGCTCCTTGACCTTTGACTCTTGATCACATTATTGATCTATTTGGTATGATTGAACATGTATCATTGATTTTCCCTAGACCTACTAGCTCTATTAGGGTGTCCTCATACCATCAGATCTAGATGTACATTTAAATGGCAACTGTTGGATCTACCCCCATTTGAATTCAAATGCCTATTTTATGAGATTTTATTTTGATGTACACATGCTCATCATTGATGTTCATGCAAACATCATTGACTTCCATGTGCCTATCATAATTTGAACCCCAATGGTTAATTGTCGAGCTTTATTTTGATGTTTGTGTGACTATCACTAATGTTCATATGACCGTCATTATCGGCTTGTTCAATTTTAAATATTTATATCTCGAGATGGAGAGCTTGTCAAGACACCATATTTGTAAGGGATGTTTTTGACACTAAAGGCATTGATTGCATGTGATCTTTTGGCCATGAAAGGCTTTCTGAGCACATTTATAATATGCCCAAGTGAGTTGACCCATCTATATTTGCTTGATGTCCCATGATGGTCCGGTCCAGTTAGAGTTGTGTTATGAGCTTTTACTATATCCTATATAGCTCCAATAAGTTCTTGAGTCATATGCAAACTTCATCCATTACTTTGAACTGCTTGAATGCCATGAAAACTTAGTACTTGCATTTAATGCTCTAAAATGACCCCTAGGTGACTCAAAATGACATATAGACTAATTAAACTATGACCAAAGAAAAAAACATATGGAATAAAATTAAATACACCCAATAACATTATATAATATTCCTATATAAGTTTTTGACTATAGGGGGGTTGACCTATTTTGACTTGTGGTAAAAATGGTCAACATTCTTGGCGATTTCCCAAGGGTGGTATGTTTGTTATGCCATGACTAGTTGCCTAATCCTGTCCATTGGGTTATTTAGTCACATGTGCACAAGTTTGAAATAAAAATCATCTTAAAACAACACACCAAACAACAAAAAAATAATAATAACAAGACACAAAGTAGAAACACACGTGTTCAACTAGAACACTTAGGGAACACAACACACACAACTGAAACAAAACACACAACAAATTACTATTTACAAAACTGACCCTAAATACCTCAATAACAAGGCTTTAAATGTATCCCATTCATATGGATAGGCAGCTCCTCTCCATTCATCCTTTCTAATTAGAAATAATTGTTTTGCTTGCACTTGATGATGACATATGGTCCACTCCATAAGATATCAAATTTGGTATGCCTTACTGGTTTTTCTCTATCTTCATCCCATTTCAACACTATATTACCTTATTGGAATGTTCTTGAAGTTTACTTATTTTCAAAAGACCTATTCATTAGTACTTGGTGATATTCCATGGATTGATGAGCCTTCTCTCCAGTCTCTTGCAGCTTCATTAATTCTATCAACCTCACATCCATTGGATTGTTTTCAAGTAACTCTAATTGATGTGAGAACTCTAAAGTAGATATCTCTTGAGAAATAAACAACCTAGCCTCTCTTCCATAGATAAGCACAAAAGGATAATTCCTTGTTGACCTCTTGGGAGTTATCTTATCAACCCATAAGGTTGTATTCAATTTGGTGTGCCAAGCCCTCTGGTTATGCTCTAAAGTTCTCTTGATGATTCTAATTAGATTCTTGTTATTAGATTCATCCAACCCATTACTTTGAGGTTAATAGTTAGATGAAGTACTCGAGAATGTGTCATTACTACTTTCCCAATCAGTTGTCTTAGCACCCATAAAATCAAGAGCATTATTTGAAATAATAGTAGGAGTACCAAACCTTATTATGATGCTCTCATTAAACTCCAAGATAATATTATCATTATCTTCCTTCAATGCTACTACCTTAACCCACCTTGTAAAATAGTCAATTGTCATGAGTATCCATTTATGACCAACACTTGATGGGGTGTTTATCATGTCAATGAAATCAAGACCCTATTGCATGAAAGGTTGATCTACTTGGATAGGATTCAAAGGGAGAGCTACAAGCTTATGTTTTCCCACAAAGAAAGCACATTATACACACCTTCTCACCCAAGCATGGTAGTCCTTGAAGAGGCTAGGCCAATAATATCCTGCCCTCATGATCTTAGCAATTGTGGTTCTTGGGGAGAAGTGGCCTCCTATTGTTCCATCATGAAACTTCTCAAGCAACACTTCAAATTGGTCATTGTAAATGCACCTTAATAATAAATCATTAGTATCCCTTCTAAAAATCACACCATCTACAAGGAAAAAGGGAATAGCTTGCAGTCTAAAATATCTCCTTTAAGATCTACTCATATCATTAGGATACTCACCACTTTGAAGGAATCTGATCACATCTTGTGTCCAACTTTGTATATACAAGGAACCAGCTAGTTGGAAGTAATCATGATTGACTAGAGTCTCTTATTTTGACTACTGAAGATTTGAAGCTAAGTGTTCACAAAGGCCTTTACCCCTTATCAAATTTATCACCTTGATAACAACATCATATTCCATTACTTTAGTGATCCACCCTGCCCTCTTTTCACTAAGATCCTTGCTCAAAAGAAACTCCTTGGTATTAGGATGAGAAACCATAACATGAATTTTATTATTTGAAACCATATGCCTAAACTTCTTTAGTCCCCTTACAATAGCAAGGACTTGTTTCTCCATGAAGGTGTACTTGACTTCATAATCTTCTAAACCTTGACTAAATAATGTAATTGGCTACTCCATGCCCTCATCATTATTTTGCATTAACATGGCTGAGATCGTATCAAGGTTAGAAAATGAATACAACGTGAAGTCTTTGGAAAAATCAAGATTCACAAGAGTAGGAGCTTGTGAAATTGCCTTCTTAATGGCCTCAAAATTGTTCTTTCCTTCCTTAGTCTAAGAAAAGACCTGATTCTTTCTGAGCATGGTTTTGATAGGTTTCACCAAAGATGCAAAACCAGGTATGAATATCTTTTAAAAATTTATCTTATCTAAGAAACTTTGGAGACTTTTCTTATGTAAGGTAAATGATAAGCCTAAAATATCTTCTATCCTTTCATGATCAATAGCCAAACCATCCTTGGAAACAATGTGACCTAAGAGCTTACCTTCATGGATAGCAAAGATGTACCTTTTTGGATTAAGAGATTTTCCATACTACCTACATATTTCAAACACTTGTCTCAAGTGTTGCATATGTTAATTAACATCTTTACAAAACACTATTATATCATCTAGATAAACCAACAACATCTCATTAATCAAACCTTTGAAGGCCATGTTCATTGCCCTTTGAAAGGTAGCGCTAGCATTTGACAAACCAAATGGCATCTTTCTATAAGAAAAAGTTCCCCATTTAGTAGTGAATGATGTCTTGAACTGATCATCCTCATTCACTAGAATCTAATTATAACTTGAATATCCATCTAAGAGATAAAAATGTTGAGAACCTGAAACCACTTGCAAAATCTGCTCCATTGAAGGTAGAGGATAGTGATCTTTGAGTGACACCCTATTAAGATCTCTGAATTCCACACAAATTCTTATCTCCCCATTATTCTATTTAATAGGCACAAGGTTAGCTACCCATGTTGAATGCTTGATAGGAAATATTATTTTAGACTCAAGAAGTTTAGTGAGCTCTAACCTCATGAGTTGCTCAACCTTGGGATTGATGGGTTTGTGTTTCTGTCTAACCAGTTTAAATCCAGGTTCCAATTCAATGGTATGGTGTGCTAGGATAGGATCAAATCTTTTGAGATATTTATATTCCCAAGAAAATATATCATGAAACTCTTTACACAACTCAATGAATATTTATTTTTCTAATGTAGAACATACCTTGCCTAGTTTGAGGAGTCAATCTTTGAATATCAAGACTCTTTCATAATTATCCTCTTTTGTAGACATACTCACTTTCTCCTTTTAATCATTCTCATTGAAGATACTTTCTAAGGTCACCGGACCCTTAGGTATCCTATTTTCCCTTAGTTGCACAATCTGATCACCAAACTATTCTTGGAGTCTCATTTGATTCCTTGAAGAAAACTCAACCTCATTTTACAAGAAGCACGCAATGTGTTTGTCACTATCAAGCACTTTCCAAGACATTTCTTTATCAGGTAGAGAAGGTATGATAATGATCTTAAGTGAGATTGTTTTCCCTCTTCCTTTATGGCAATTGGAGTATCAAATTGAACTCCTATGGCAGCTAGCCTATTAGCATGATTATTTTGCTCCCTTGGGACTAACTATATGTTGAATGCATTGAAGTCTTCAAGCAAATCCCATTCACCATCTCCATATACTTTCAAGTTCATAAGTCCCTTTCTCCTTGACCGTTGAAGGCCATGAATCGAACCTTCATACTCAACCACATTACAAGTACAACTAAAATGAAATCTATATGAAGAATAGTATTATTGTTTAGATGGAGAGACCAACATAACACCGGCTCCTACACCAACTCTACTTCTTGAACCATCAAAAAACATTTTACACATCTCATCATCTTCACCTTCTTCTTCGGCAAGTAGAGGTGTTGGTATTCCTTCTTCATGTATACAATATACTCTTAGATCAGTTTCCTCCATAAATGCATAAGGATCATGCTCATAAGTATTGGTACCATATTCATCAAGAAATAAATCATAAATACCTTCAAGCTTGGAAGAAGTGCCACCATCTATAATAGAATCCTTCTCTTCATGCACAACACAATTCAAATTAGAACTTGTCTCAACGTAGGGCTCAATATGAAACCTTACAAGACGTTGAGTCCTTATGGTCACCTTGCTTCCATATCTTGTTTTAAAAGCCAATAAAGAAAAATTAGCTAAAAGATAGCCACCTATCTTGGTTGTAAAGTTCCTTGATAGGTAGATTGTAAAGTGAGTTGGGAGGTCAACAACAACTATATCTTGAAGGATAGGGAAACTAGGACAATCATGCAAGAAAATTTTCAAGTTTTTTATCAGTTCTATCATCTTTTCAGGTGTACCATCTAACTGGATAACTCCTTTGTTATGAGGCTCATAATTTAGGCCCAATTGATTGGCTACCACTTTAATCATGACTGAAGTAGAAGCTCCACTATCAATTATGCAATTATGGAGCAGTTTGTCACCCACTATAAGAGTGAGATAGAATGATGGAGGTTTCTCAGCCCTAGTGGATGGTTAAACAATGATATTAGGGACATTTTTAAGGACAACATGGTTATGACTTTGATTTGAAGGAGGGACACTAGTAAAAATAGTAGATGATTGTTTTTATAGGAGCTCCTTTTAACCAGGCATATGAAGAACATCCCAAAGGGAAATGGATGTTTTAGTACTTTTCAATGAATCTAAAATGTTTAAAGAAGCCATACCTACTTTATCTTGGATTCTTGGAGGCAAGGAAGTGCTTGGAACCTGAGGAGGAGTGCCTTGAACAGTCTTTCCAATATTCTGATTTGGAAGATGTGCATAGTTATTTGAGGTTACCACACCTACAGCCATACCTTGTTGCTTTGTATGAGGATTGAATGAGCTTGTAGGAACATTACTATCACCACCTAAAGCCTTTCTCTTGGCTCTAGTGTTGTTTGCAACAGAGGTTCCTTGATTGAGCATAAAAGTGTCCTCAACTAGGAAGTTGGTGAAGATCTCTCCTTGAGACTGACCACCTTCACTTGTCTACATCATCACTTCCTCAAATGATAAGAGAGGAGTAACTCCTCCTTAAGCAACAAGAGCTTGCTCTCCACCTTCACCAACATCCATGAATTGGCCTTACTACCAATTTTTACCTTGCACCAAGTTGTTGTGAACTGGTACCATCTCTCTTATATTGGTGGTGAAGTCGGGGTTATGTTGCCCTTGACCTCTTCCTCTCCCATACTACTAACCATATTGTTGTTGGTAAGGGTATGGATTTTGAAGAGAAGTTAGTTGCATATTGACTCACTTAAGCTGAGCTTTTAGAATTTGATTTTCTCATATCGATCAATGACATTTTCTACCTTATTAGGAGTAGCTTTAGGCTTGGTATTAGCATTGGGAGCTAAGGTTGTATCTAGAGTACTAGCAAAAGTATGAGACAAAGGAGGAATAGACACCTTAGGAGGCAATATTCTAGATTGGATGAGACCATTCTCAACTTTGATATCAATTTCATATGCTTCGGGGAGAGTGGAACCCCCCATGGATTGAAGCATGATAGCGATTTCAGTACCAACGGCTCTCAATTAGGTAAGGAGAACAAAACTAGGAGGTGGCCTCATGGGAAGAGGCAATCTAAAATAGGTCTTTTGAAACCTCTCATTGAAATCATGCATCATTTATTTGGATCCTCTTTTGATCACATTTAGCTAATGTATGAGAGAGGCATGATCACTTTCATTTCCAAATCTTGAGGTCAGCAATACTCCAAAATCATCCCATGATGTAATGCATCCACCTTATGGAGTCCTATACCAATCAAGAGCTTTCCCCCTAAGGGACATGGCAATAAGTCTAATAAAAATGTTCTCTTGAGTGATATTATGGAAGCTACAAAAATTGGAGACATCCCTAATGTGCTCACTAGGTGTAACATGACTCTCACCATTGAATATGGGCACACCTTTTGTGGCATTAGGAGGAATAGCATCATATGCTTGAAGGTGAATTGGATTTTCAGTGTTGAAGACAGTGAAAACATGAGGTCTAGTTATATCTTCTTCAAATTCCTCAAAATATTCATTTTTTTCAATTTCTTCCTCTCTAGCAAAATCTATTGGTTCTCCAAAGGGCAGATTAGGCTGAGGATATTGAACTTCAAGGGGAAGTTTAGGCTAAATAGGTGGATTAATAGGGTTGATCACTCTATTAGAGTATGACTTAGTGAGAACCATGAATTATGAGAGCAAGTTTATAACAAGGCAGTGGTCTTGAACCAGATCTTACCTTGATGGAGTCACCAAATGTTGAGTAGCACACCAATTTGCAACTGATGTTGTCAAGACTAGCATTCACCTTGACAAGTTGTCTTGAAGACAATGGTCCCACCAGGCATCCCAGAACCGTTGTCACTAAATCTTGCACCCTAGAAGAGGGTGTTCAAACCTCTTCCAAATTTGGGCAACATGAGAACACTTACAAGTATGTGGGTGTACCTATAGTGGAAGTGATCCTCTAGATTTAAGGGCTAGCTCCCTAAATGTGTCTTGAAGTGTTTTCATCTATGCTAATGCTTGCTTGTGGGGAAAAGAGTTAGAATTTGCATGAATTGAACCTATTCTAATGGGGTGATACACCAAGGTGTTTTCTACATGACCATCACATTTCATTCACTAAGAAATAAAGCATACAAACTAGTCTCAAAGTCCTAAAGGATTCTAACATGAGTGTTTCAATATAGAGGTGAGATGTATGAAGAAACACAAGGCAAATGAACCAGAGAGAAAATTTCACACTTCAAGGACAATCATACACTTGAAAGGATCCTAACACACTTGACTACACTCTATATGCCATGTTAGAATGAGAGTTTCTTGTAGAAGACATGAAAGGATAAGGAAAAGCAAAGGATATAATCACTAAACTTAACCATTCATCACTTTGCACACTCAAACAAGATATTCTTGAACTCAAAACCAGATTGCTTGAATTATTCTAAGGCAAAATGTGACATCAAACTAGCAGGGCTTCGCCATACCAAGTGTGGTCTCCTTTACAAAGGCCAAAATGGCAGCTACTTATAGAATTTCAGAGAGAGGAGAAAGAATGAAGTTCAAAGGTCACTAGAACACAGGGCCAATCGATAACTAGTTACATTATAGGGGACTAGAGTATGAAATAGACCATGAATTCTTCCCAAGACAAATGTCCATATAAACCTGGACAAACTCTCCAAAATGGTGCAGACTCTTCAGCTAAATTTTGTGAAACTACCTTCATCATGGATCATCTCTCGAGCATTTGAAACTGAATTAGGAGAGTCGACACATATGCTATGACAGTCATAGATGTTTTCCCAACTTCTAACTATCTTCTAGACCCCTATATTTACCATCTGCAATCATTCATTGCTTTCCTAGACTTTGTTCTTCACATTTTGCAGTCATTGTTCATCTCGAGTCTTCAACTGAGCTTTCATGGCAACGTGTGAGTCTAAAGGACTTGCTTTGCTACAGAACCCTCGATCCTACATAGTTGCCCATGTGGCATTCCCTTGCCATGTTTCTCATTCCATTATAAACTATGCTTATTGTCATTTGGACATGTAACCTCATCTTGTCCATCTGGAGCCCAGTCGAATTTGCTTTGTCGATCTTGTTTGGAGTCTTTTTGCTTCAACCTTCAACATTGGTCATTGATCATTGATCTGGGGTCTCAAGATTATGACATTTGGTAGAATTGTGCTCAATCTGAGTTCCTTGACCTTTGACTCTCGCTCGCACCATTGATCTGCTTGGTACGATTGAACATGTACCATTGATTTTGCTTGGACCCACTAACTATGTCAGGTTGTCCTCGCACTGTTGGATTTGGATGTACATTCGAACACTAACCATTGGATCTTCCCCCATTTGAATTCAAACAGTTATTTTACGAGACTTTATTTTGACATTCGCACGTCTGTCACAATTTGAACCCCAATGGTTAATTGTCGAGCTTTATTTTGACGTCTACGCGACCATCATTGACATTCGTGCAACTATCACTGTCTTCTTGTTCAACTTTAAAGATTTATATCTCGAGATGGAGAGCTTGTCAAGACACCATATTTGTAGGGGATGTTCTTGGCAATAAGGGCATTGACTGCATGTGATCTTTTGGCCACATGAGGCTTTTTGAGCACATTTATAATATGCATAAGTGAGCTGACCCATCTGCTTATGTCTAACATCCCGTGACGATCTGGTCCAGTTAGAGTTGTGTTATGAGCTTTTGTTTAATCCTATATAGCTCTAATAAGTTCCTAAGGCATATGCAAACTTCGTCCATGACTTGGAACTGCTCGAACACCATGAAAACCTACTACTTGCATTTTATGCTCTAAAATGACCCCTAGGTGACTCAAAATGACATATGAACTAATTAGACTATGACCAAGGCTAAAAACATATGGAATAACATTAAATACACCCTATAACATTATATAAGACCCCTATACAAGTTTTTGACTATAGGGGGGCTGACCCATTTTGGCTTGTGGTAAAAATTGTCAACACAACCTTTTCTAATCAAAATACATGTCCTACTAGACATAAGGAGGTAAAATAATAATAATAGTCTAAATATACATTTGGTGTGTCTAAACGATAGATGCTACATAGTGGGGCACTACATTGTAGTTATTACTTCTCTAATTTTAGGTATGTCCACAATCATTATTCTTTTCACATATTTTCTTGGTTGCATGTTCTTTTAAGTTTCTAGGCATGTTGGAGTTGCTCTTGCACTTCTTATTCCTTGCACTACATTGTACTAGTTTTTCAATCCCATGGGTCAATTTTGGGTTTTCATGTACATTAATATCATTATTGTATCTTATCTTTTGATGGCATGCATATCCATAGTGTTTTCTTCTTTGATTCCATAGTGTTATGCCTTCATGATTTTGTATTCTCGTGACAAATGGATGTCTATATATTGCAAATTTCTTAGCCTCTATTTCTTTGTCATTTAACTCTTCAAACTTGTGTTCCACCTACTCCTTTAGCTCTTGAGGTCCATCACCATCTGAAGGGTGTGCACTTCCTTCACAAGCACCCAAGTCTTGATATTCTTTTTCAAATTTGTCATTGCATTTCTTTTAATTTGTTTCACCTCAACAAGAGATTAAATGGTATCATTCAAGTTGTATAACTCCACATCTTTATTTTTCAACTCTCTTTTGAGTTAATAAGATGTGTTTGTTGTATTCTTCACTAGTTAATCAAGTGATTGAATTTTATTCTTTAAATATCACATCTTTGCATCTTTATTTGTCAACCCTCTTTTATATATTTCTTGATCCTTTTTTAGCATAAGAAGTTTATCATGTTCCCATTTCACTAAGGATGATTCTTCCACTTCATTTCAAGTCAAAGAAATACCTTTCCATTGAGTGAAATTTTGCCACCAAATAGAAGCTACCCCATCTATTGCTCTTGGTGAAAACCTTCCAATTAAAAGGCCTATGATTATCTTCTTGTTTAAATATAAACCACAATTCTCTAGCATATGTATCATCTCTTCTTGAAAACATATGTATCTCCACGAATCCCATTTTGGATTAAAAACAAGGGTTTTAAGAAAATGTTACTTCTATGGATCTCCACTCTTACAATGACTCTAAATATGAAACCATCAAGGCTAGTAGATCTAAAATCTTCCTTCAAAATGTAAAAAGAACCCTTGATTTGTTTATGGATAGATTGCAAAATTGCAAATTTCTCAACTACAAAAACAAGACAATAGTCCTAGAGGGCCAAATTCTCCAAGTCACTACTTTCTCAATATTACCCAAGATTTTGGATGTGCATCTTGTTGGAAAGTTCTCGAAATATACTTTCTAATGGTGCAAGAATCGTTTCAATCTAACAAATGCTAGAAAACAACCCTCTGTAAAATTGAGTAATTTTTTTGAAATTTGTAAGCAAAATAACCCAAAATTTGAAAGAAGAAAAACTTCTTTCACTTTGCCCTTGTCATTGTTTTGATACCACTTATTAAGAACCACTTAAATATAAATAATAATGTTGAGTGCTAACACAATTCCACAACATAAGATCCATATGTTAAGGCAATGTGCCTTAATCTTCAATATACTTTGAATAGACACAGAAATACCCTTAAGGTAAGGTTACATCATACAACACTACTTAAGGAACAAACCACTCCAAGATCACTCACAACACTAAATAGAACAAAGTCATAATGATCCATCATGATTTACAAAAATAGATTCACTTATATATAACCACTATCTAATAATAGTAATGGAAAACACCTTTACACATTAGGCCAAGTCATAACCTAATATAACCTATTTTTCGAAGTTGCCATTTTACACATTAGATGAGTTAACCACCAAGGCCATCTTCTATAATGTGAGTTAGGAGCACTACTAGACGAGTACTCCATAACTTCATATACATTATTATATCATGGCCAAGTTGTGTAACATACAACCCTCCCCCGTGCCCTCCCCTTACATTTTAACAAAGGATGTTGGTGCTACATAACCGAATGGAACACAACTCAAAAGAGTAGTGAGGAAAATTATGAAACAAAAATTTGATAAATTATGAAACAAAAATTTGAAGGGACATCAAAGGAATCTAAGGAATGTAATTTATCCTTGAGGCACAGGGTTAAGGTTCAACCCATTCCATTGATTATTGACTTTGCAAAGGACATTTTGAACAAAGATTACACTATTTAATACATCAACAAAGCCAATATAATCAAACGACTTTAATATCTACACTATAACATTTCAACGAATAAATCAACGAAGTTGAACAACTACTCAAATAGCTCAAAATCAAGAGTCGTGAAAATGAAACTCCTTGCAAATGCTACAGAAGCCCACCCTATATTTTGTATCAAAGTTTTTCAATTTCATTTATTGTTTGAGAGTATATAGTGGACTGCAAAGCAAGCTTTATAAGGTTGGAAAGCTTCAAATAGTTAAATGCTAATAGATTAAGATATTTGATTTTATTCGGGTGTCTACAGCGTGTTTAGTAACTAGCCATTGCCGTTCCTTGGCCTAAAAGCTATTTTATTTTTTACCATAACTAACATGTACTTTGGGATTGCAGCCCCTTTTTCAGTATACAAAATATCAACCTAGGAAAAAACAGAAACAAATGTTTGCTAGATCTCCACCAGGTAGGAGCACCCTTTAATTATTATCGTACCATAGTTTGTTTTCTTTATATATATAAACAAATAGTATTTGTTAGAACGCTGCCAAGGAATATTGTTTAATTATTATCAGACTATAGTTAGTTATATAAAAAGCCTTGAAGCCACTCAGATGAACAAATATAACGAAGCTATAGCTTGAATAAATTACTAATGGCTCACTACAAGTGATATGAAAATAGCTTAAAATTCATTGATGATCATGTAACGTTGTGACATGCTCTTCTGTTTCTTATAAAATATGTTTAAATTTTATATTTTCTCGTTAAAGATGGAAATAAAGCCGTGTTAACAAAATTTGGTTGTGATAATGTATTTTTCTTTCCCTTTAGAAAATATTTTTTTTAGTACTCTGCAAAATAGAAAACTCCCTTACAAATTAGTTAAACAATAAAAATGCATTAAGTGGACCAAACAAGCCCAGAACATTATGACGTTGAGCACATAACGAACATCCACACAGGTTATGCTATCAAATGCACTCAGTTGACATTCAATGCTGCAACATCAGAAGATTGACATTCAAGAACAAATGGAATGGAATTTTTATAGAACAAAGCAATGAATCTCACATACACCAAAGTCATATATGTATGATTCATAACTTTGAACATGAAACTTGTGAGAATGTCTTTCTATACAAGTGAACACAAGATGAAGTAACTTGCATAATTTGTGACAATAGTCTTAATAAGCTATAAAGCACTTGCAATGGTATTTTTGCCTCTTTTCTTTCAAGTGTTTACATGTACATATCACCTTGGAAATTGCTTCAAGATAACTAGTAATAGAGGAAAGGCTAAAAGAGTATTCAACTTCTCAAATTCAATTCAACAAAAATTCTGACATCAGGAAAATAGATAATTCAAAATTCCTTGTTTGAACTCAAAAAAAGATAAGTTATTGCCTTCAATATTTTCTCCTTTTACTCTGCCCATCATTTTCCTTGCACCTTGTTCTTCCCTTGCAATCTGAAACATCTACCATTTTTTTGACACCCATGGCCGCACTCCAAAGAGCCCTCTCAATATCTGATGGTGTAAAAAAATCGTTATCACCTTCCATAACAGAACCAATTTCAGCATTTAGTACCTGCACTCAAAGCAAATTGGTCCATGTAAGGAAAGGCCAAACCGTAGTGTGAACATGAAGAATCAATGACCTTACATCTTTTGTTCAAAATAGAAAAGCAGTTTAAATGAGAAAAAAATAACCAAATCTTCTGGCAGGATGAGCAGGTGACCAGGTTAGTCATCCCCACCAAAAATGTCAATGGAAGAAAATTGATTGGTTGAGGAACTTTAAATGATTTGGAAATGTTGTTGAAACACACCATATATTTAATACCAACCTCGATAAGCCACATAACAAAAACAGTTTTTTTCCCTATATTTCGAATATTGCAACTACTATTTTTGTCATTGTTATATAAAACGAATATTAGTTTTACCGGATTTTTTCTCATTTTACTCGCCAGTAATTGAATTCCATTTACACTTTTAGTTTGTCATGTAAATGAAATGCCACTGCTCTTAGAATAACCCGCCACATAGTACATGCATCAACATCATAGCATTTGTGTAAATTAAATGCCACTGCTCTTAGAATAACCCACCATGTAGTACATGCATCAACATCATAGCATTTGCTTCACCTGGTTACAGACTACAGTGATTTCCCTACAATCAATGATATTTTTGACTATATGTGATATCATATATATATAGACAAATACAACCTTGCACTGAAATTCCTTGCAGCAATTCAGCTTATTGTTTTTTAGCTAAGGATAGCTAGGATTCGGGACCCTAAACCCGCAAAAAAAGTTGGCAAGGAAACAAAACCCTAAAGATATTTGCTTCTTAATGTTGGATAAGAAAAATGAATCATAAATAACAGGGAGGCCATAAACACTCCATTTTATCTAAACAAGAGGCCATTCTGACAAGCCAAATCTGCCACAACCACCGCCAGTAAGTGTAGAGGTTATTCATGGCTGGGATCAAGCGATAACCAGCAAACGATCCTCTTGTCATGATTTCAGAAATAGACAGTCCTCATTCTTGTCCCCTTTTCAGATGGCCTCAAAAACAGTAAAATGACACTTCGATGCTCTCCTCCTAACAGCCCTCCACTGCCAAGAACTGAAAAACATTCTGTAACATCATGCAAAAAGAGCCATTACTAGACCAAACTTTCCAGTCAAAGGAAAATGGTTGTTACTTGAAGCTATAAACGCCCCCAAAAGTCTCATTCTCAATACAAGTGATAAACCCCGACTGTGGTCATTGAAGGAGAAAGCTCTAATCTGTAGACTCATTGGTGTTTTTCCAGGCCCAAAAACTCTTACCAGCTTGGGAAAATGAAATTTGGAGACACACTGGTTTCAGTTGAAATACTGATGGTGCCAAAAGGATACTTCAGGGCAGTATATTCTTCTAAACAGGAAAGGGAACAGTTCTTCCAAGGTAGCATTTCCTTCTAGACATGAAAGAGACCATATCTTCCAAAAGGAGCCATGGTTTATGACAAAATTGGGACTCTCCATCAAGCATTAGGCTCCTAAGGAAACCAGGACTATTCATCAAGCATTGGGCTCCAACTTCCAATCCAACTGAAGATCTACCAACAATATTTCATGTTTGGGTTTGCCTTTGCTTGCTTCCAAGCGAGTATTAGTAAGAAAATCTTCTACTAAATATCAAAAATTCTATTGGGGAATACAGAGCAACCTCATAATTTACAAGGACCCCAGGTGTGCTTTACTGTGCCAGAAAATGCATCAATCTGGACTGACAAACCACTGCGTAATCGCCTGATCTTGGACACAGGAGGAATAGAATGAGAACAACCCATTGATTATAAAAACATATCATTCTGGTGTCGAATCTGCTATGAACACGACCATCCAGCTCATGTTTATCCTCTACAAGAAACTCAGGAGCACTCAAAAGATATAAGTCAACACAACCTGCAGAAACTTGCATGCCATTTCAAGATCAGAATCAACCAAAAAAACAGCAGAAGCAAGTAGACAAATCAGCATAACTGAGCTCATCTCCGACGACAACAATACAAACAGAAGAAAACAAGTCTCAGAGGGCATATCTTTGAAAAGGGAAAAGCTCCCTGCCCAAATCGAATTCATCACCTTCACAAAATACCTTTGCAGCATTAGCAGAAAATGAAACAAAGGAAATGAAGTACCCTCCAGACTCCCATGGAAATCACTTTGTCTGCAAAAGCAAGTACCTCTAATCAAATAAAATCCAGGATAAAAAGTAATAAAGATCAGCCCCAAAAAATATAATTCCTAAAAGCATGTTGGTTTGGGAACCAAAGACTTCAGCCAACAGTCAGAAAAGAAGAAAAAACCTTTTTTAAGGTCTAATCAACGACAAAAATTCTCCTGACATCATGATGGGAGAGGAGAATACCACCACGGACAACCAATTGGAGGATCAAATGAATTCTCTGGGGGCTGTAGAAACCACCACCAGAAATTCTTCCTAAATGCAGATTCTATCATGGAATAGAGGTTTAGACATACCCAATAAACACTGATTTCTCAGAATTAACATAAAAGCAGCAGGAATGGACATGGTTCTCCTTCAAGAAATTTGTAAATCTGGAGCCTAGAAAGAAATAAAATCGACTAGCATCAGGATAAGGAAACATAATTTAAGTAACAAGATCACCAGAACAACAATACAATGGGTTCCCTCAAGGTGTGTTCTATACACTTCTCAGCACTTCCCTTGGGAGCTTTATGTTAATATTCTAATGCTGAAACTTAACCTGGATATCATCACCATCCACATACAGCAAAGAAATAATAAAAAAGCAGTGTTAGAATATCTTACACATTGAATTTCCACTCCCAAGCCCCAAAATCTTATTCTTATGTGTGATTACAATACTATAAAATCTTTCTAAATTAATGGGAGTATCAAGTTTCAACCACAGGGGTATTGATGCCATCTCAAACCTGGTTCTTCAAACCTCCATGGTGGACTTAGATTATGCTCATGGCAAACACACATGGTGCAATTGAAGGAAAGGGATTCACTACATAGCTAAAAAAATTGGATAGAAAAATAATTTTTGATAAATGGTTTCATCCGTCTTTCCATTTGCATGCAAGATTCACTAACACAACACTCTCAGAGCATTGGCCCATATCACTCCAAACCACACTCTCGGAGAGAACCACAACAAAATCCCATTTCCAAATCAAAAAAAATGACTTCCTTATCTACAACTAAATAACATCGCCAAGTGGTGGGCTGAAGCAAATAACTGTTTAACCCTTTTTGGGATTTAGGGTTAAGGGAGAGTAGCCTAATCAAGCAAGGAGTAATCTACTCTAACAGTAGGCCAATTAATGAATTTGGATTCTACTGATAACTTCATAAGGAATACTAAATCTAAGCATATGCCAAATATAGAAAGTACAACATTCAATATTCTAATAATAACAATACAAAGTAGAAATTGTACTTAGTTTCTACACTAATGCATAGGCAAGTCTGAGTAATGCAAGTGTAAAAATAGACTGTATGAAGATTTTCATCTAGTCATCAGATTCTGAAAACTAGTTTTTTATCAGCACAAACATTTGCATCGTCTAGTGGACACTTGCATGGACACCATAGTCACAAGGTTCGGAAATCCGGAAAGGTTCGGAAGGGGAAAAAAATGCGGAATCCGGAATTTTTGAAAAGGTTCGGAAAAAATCCGGAAAAAATCGGTTTAATATATATATATATATATTATAATTTATAAAAGATAAATATAAATATTATATAATAAAATATAAATTTTAAAAAATACAAAAAATAAAAATATTTATTATAATTATAATTTATAAAAGATATATCTAAATAACTAAGTATTATATAATAAAATTTAGATTTTAAAATATATATAAAAATAAATATATTCATTATAATTATAATTTATAAAATATAAACCTAAATATAGTTTAAATTTATTATAAAGATATATAATACAAGTTAAAAAAATAAATAATAATTTTTTTTAATATTAATATTATAAAATATAAATCATATTTGTATTAAAAATATTTAATAAAATTTAAATTTAATAAAATTAAAAATATATAAAATTAATATTATAAAATAAAAACGCTATTTACATTTATATTTTATTAATTATAAATGAAAAATATTAATACAAAATATTTAATTTTAAATATAAAATAAATATTAAATAATATATTTAGTATTTCGTAATAATAAAAAAATTAAAATATAAAATAAATAATTTAAAATATATTAATAAAAATAAAAATAAAATAATAAAAAATATTAAATAAATAAAATAATTAACATAAAATTAAACCTAAAGCTAAAAGCGGCAAGCCTAAACCGGTAAACCCTAATGCTAAACAGCGGAGCAGAACCTACCTGGCTACCTCTCGGCGGCGGTCACGACTGGCGTGATTCGGCCCTTCGCGATTCCCTCGCTCAGCCGCTCAGCCGTTCGTCAGACGTCTCCGGGCTCCCTCGCTCAGCCGCTTGTCCCAAATAAAACGGCCCGAATCCGGCGAATTAATCCGGACGACCGCAAAAAATGCGGATCGTTCCGGATTTGGCCGAGATTCGGCCGAACCTTGTGACTATGATGGACGCTACTATCTGTGCTTCAATGCATCGATCATGTACAAAGTATTGACTATTCACTGAAACTTCCACCTAGTACTTTCTGGGTTTTTTGTCGCCTTTCTAATTGTGTTCAAATCATGCGCACATGCTCTCGATATCAAAATATAGCTCAAACCCTAAATCCTCTTAGGTCTTGTCACCTAGCCAGAAATGGGTTAGTGAGATCACAAAGTCTACCTGACCTCAAGGACCCCTTTATCAATGAATGTTGCTTACAAAGCCAATACTTTGAAGAGGGCCTCAGACATATGTACTTTTCCTCTATATGTTGGCTTGTGTGTGAACAATGATATAAAACGTTATATGCAAGTGCATGTAGTGATCTACCTTGTAACTTGACAAATATGTTTCATGAGCTGCACTTTAAATGCTTCAGACCTGTAATAAGATTACTCTTATGACTCATAAAAATAAGAAAGAATAACGCATAATAGCTTAGTTGTGCAATCAATTTTCAGTAGTGTAATGTAAGCTTGAGAAGTGCTTACTAGATATTTGTTAGATGAATAATGAGTTGGCTTTAACTTGTATTTATGCCATCTTTTTTGAAAAGTTTCTCACAGAAGGATTAATGAAACAAAATAGGTTGACCTGTACATTATCAAAAGATTTGCAAATTTAATTGTTTAGAAGACGTGGACACTTGCGTTGAAGAATGGATAGTAGCGTTGATGCTACTATCCAAGTCTAAACACAACTGTCCAATAAAATAGAAGGTTGTTTGATCTATGTAACTGATAGTGAAGGATACATATCAGAGTTTAAGTGTATTGTGGGCTAGTGGTGATCTAGGTATCAGAATAACATCGGACTACAAGATAAACATTTAAGCCCAATGATATGGCAAGCATAAGCGCATCGATTGCAAAGAAGGTCAAGAACTGAAGGGTAGAACCTTGAGTGATATTTGTTAAGTGTACAAGACTAGTTTAACATATAAATCCAGATTTAAACATCTACATTTTCACCCCTTAATCTAGTAATGCATAAAAATGAAGTTTCTAGTTTAAAAGAAAGAAATACATACCGTGGTATGTACAACACACCTTGCTTTGTTTGAGCCCCTTTTGAATATGTTGTATGTGTATGACCTACAAACAAGAGCATGTTACAAGTGTAATTAGTGCATATACTCTGAAATAATAATTGAAATTTGTTTGAAAGAAAAGAGAGCAAGGAAGGAGTACAAATGCATGTCGATACAACCATGTTGTCCCTTGATAGTTTTCTTTGATAATGATGCTTCCTAACTAAAGCGTTGGAGAGAGATTCACAACTGAACCTTGGAGATGTGAATAGGGGAATTGGAGGGTGATCATGCCCCCAATCCGGTATAAGGGTGAGTCGTGTTCAAGTCCATCGAGAGCTCAGAATTTCAATCGCACAACTCTAATGTATCATATAGCCAATCTCACCCGAGTCAAATGGTATAGTCATATCAACTCGCAATAATAGAAAATAGTGTCAAGTCCATTGAGGGCATTGAATCTCAGTTGCACTAATCAAATAAGTCAAATGTTGCAACAAATAAAAACTCAAACGTTGCATCCCGGTAGAGTCGGTGCATGAATAAGTGTATAATCTGAAAAAAGTATTTGTGATTTGGTGCATTTGCATGGCATATGCACCTCAAATGTGTCTCAAGCTAAAGCATCTATCAAAATGTAACCTCTGCTCTGTAAAATGTTTATATGTATCACAAATCTAAAACACTATGTTCCAAATCTGTGCTAAATGTATAAAAAAAATTCCCAAGTGTATATCTGAATTATGTAAACTAAATCAAATTCTTGCCAATTTTGTCAACTATATGTATGTGAAATCATGTCTCTATGACAAGCCCCCACTAATAAGCCCTCCTTGTGAAGTGAGGGGAATGAAAAAGTGATAATCGCCTTATCTCAAAAGGATAAGACAATTATGTTGTATCTATGTGAATCAAGTAGTAAAGAAGCACATAGTAGTATCATGTCGAAGTATATATAGCAATGAAGCTCGCAATATGCATACATAAAAAGCCATAAGATGCATAATGTGGAACATGACAACATCTAGCTCAGCAAACAATCAATCATACATACAAAAGCACTCAAATGTCATATAACAAAGGGTATAAGGAAACCGCAAACAAAGAGCATGTTCAAATGCCGCACACTCAAGGGGAGGACATATGCATATGTCCACACACCAAAGAAACAAGCAATACTCAGGGCATTGTAGCCAACAAACAAAGAACTTGTTCAAATGTTTCACAAGCAAGACAAAGAAGCAAATAAGGAGTACACTCAAGTAAGTCATGTGAAAAGATGAAGTAAATGAAATAAAAGCAACTAGCATAAGCATATCATATTAGTCCCTACATACATATGTTAGCAAAATGTCATGTAGAATAGCATATCAAGTACAATGTGTAAGCAACATGAGTATAGGCATGTGTATATGTCAGTGTATAAGTTCAATGTGATAATGAAAATGATAATAAAATAACAAAACATGTATCAATCATGATCATATAGAAGCAAGATGCCCCCAACATAGTGTGTCAAGCAAGAAAAAGAAAGGTCCAATATCTACATGCTCATGTATCATGGATCTCATGTAATACCTATATCACACTTAAGTACCCGTGAAACATGTTTGTGTATGGAAATAATATGTTATCTACTAACATAAAGTAAACAACATGTGCAAAAGCTAGTAAACATGTGAAATATTAAATATTTTTGTATTTTTATTTTATTTGAATGTTTTTGCATTTTCTTAAATATTTGATATTTTTTGAATTTTTGAATTTTTTCATTTTTTTTGCATTTTTATGACATGTTTGAAAAGAGAGTGTTAACCGATGATCCCACCTAAGGGATGCTCATAGGGTGATCTATACTCTGAATATGCTATAGTAAATTGGTCATGCTACTAAAGATCATGTATATGTGCCAAATCTGAAACTAGAGAATCTGTAATACTCTGTTGTGGTGACCTATGAGAGGATTCCACATTATTGACATGATATATTTGCATTTGCCCCATGTAAGGTTGGCTTAAAGCTTTCAGCCAAGCAGGATGAATGGTATAACAAGCATTCACATGTTCATCTGTTATTTTTGCCTTGCCCTTATCTAAATTTGATTTTATATCCTCTAGTGATGAATTTAACTTGTATGTACCAGGACCCGTATGTGTGAATAAATCATGTGAGAGATACTCAAATGGATCAAAGCTAAACTTGCATATTTTCTCGTCAGTCATATCATGAGAAATCTCATCATCATTGTCATAATAATCTGAAACCTTACCATCTTGTTCAGAATTGACCCATAAAGGAAGTTCAAATGTTTTATTTTCTTGTGGTTGTGATATCATTGCTTCTTTTTGCAATAGAGATTGCTTGACTTCTTTGTCCTTATGTTCATTCACATTTTGTATCGTTAGAATCTAGAAAATTAGTTATACTTATTCAATAATTTGCAAATGATCAAATGAAGTATCAAGAACTAAGAATTTACACCTAAGACCCTGTGAGCATACAAAGATTAAGATAACAATGCTAAGATTAAATCAATACAATTTAAAACTTCATTGGAAACTTCATCTTTGTGTATGATTTGGCTCAGATGTAGTTTCAATAGGTCTTCGTCAATGTCATGTCAGGATGAAACCTCCCCTTTGAAACCTTGGATTAGTTGAAATTGATGAAGAGTAGAAAAGTGATGCACAAGAAGACTTGAGAATCTAATATCACTTCATTGTCCAATTTAAGCATGTTTATTGCAAAGGAGAAGAAGTCTATTTATAATAAATTTGAATCAATGAAGACTCTTCATCTTGACTCCAAAATGGATGGTTGCAAATGTATCATCACCAAGGCACATCGATTGATCACATGAGCTCTTCATCTTGTCCAAGATGAAGGGTGGAGAATAGCTCTTGAAAATATCAAAGGAGGATTAATGAGTCATGTAAGATGGAAGGTAAAAAATTATCCTCAAAACATCCTTGTAAGGGTCAATGTGGACCCTTCATCTTGTTTCCAAGATAAAGGGTGGAGAATCATTCCCAAGAAAGCACATGGATCATCAATATGGGCCATTCATCTTCTTGTCAAAATAAAGGGTTGAGAATGCTCCCAAAGATATCTCACAAGATTCATTGTGGGCCCTTCATCTTGTCTCTAAGATGAAGGGTGGAGAATAATTCTTTATATTAATTCCTTTAGTAATTAGTGAGCTTAAAAGAATTGGTGCAATTGAATCTTAAGGGTCTACAACTTTGCACTTGACTGGTTTCTTCGACTTGGATAGGCTTGTAGCCTCACTTCTAGGCCTAGTTTGTGAACAAGAAAACACTAGATTGATGTTTTGAAAGGATGATTCTAAAGATCATTCAAAACATCCTCTCTTAGATCTATCAATGATTCCTATAACCTTTCAACACTCAATCTTTCATGAAGAGATCACACCTTTATCATCCAGCCTATTTTTAGGTCTAATATAGATCTACAACTTACACAATCACCTATAACTTTTCTTATCACTTGACTGGTTTCTTCGACTTGGATAGGCTTGTAGCCTCACTTCTAGGCCTAGTTTGTGAACAAGAAAACACTAGACTGATGTTTTGAAAGGATGATTCTAAAGATCATTCAAAACATCCTCTCTTAGATCTATCAATGATTCCTATAACCTTTCAACACTCAATCTTTCATGAAGAGATCACACCTTTATCATCCAGCCTGTTTTTAGGTCTAATATAGATCTACAACTTACACAATCACCTATAACTTTTCTTATAAGGCTCTTGAAGAGCGAAAACATTTTCTATCCTCTTAAGGACACCTTCAAACACCTACACACCAAATTTGGAAGGATTTGGATTTATAGTTTGGGAGAAAAATGAGTTTCCCCACCTAAAACCCTATTTTCCTAGAAACCTACAATCATGTTTGACACAGTCAGTTATATCTGAAGTTGTAAAGCTCCAAAACTTATAATTGGATTCACTTATATGAACCTTAGAGCACCTATCTACCAAGTTTGGTGGTTTTTGTATGGTTTGTTCTTAATGGGAATATTCAGACTCTGCACAATTAATCCAAGAATAATGAAGCTAAATCATAGAGCCGAATACACAGACACAGAGAAATATTTTAAAACACTAATAATATTATATTATTCCATATATCTTCATATGGGATATTACAAAGTTATATAGGAAAAGTCTTTCCTATAATTGAGATCATATCTCCATATATCTCTCGCATCCCTATAATCTCTCAATCTCCTATATGAGTAATATTGTTATAACATATAACAATATATCACAACCGACTAACCAAATAATATATTATAATAACTAACTCACACGATATAATATTTACCTCTAGGTAAATATCCAAAAGTAAATACTAATGTAAAAACTAATTCCTAATATTTCCCACTTAGTTTTTACATGGTGCAAAAACATTCACTCTCATCTGTAGTATGCTCACCACTGTGGCATGCCCAACTATTTGGCTCATGACCTTGATATAAAGAAAGACTCACTCCTATGGTTTTAATCAGGTTTATCACAAAGCTTGACATGAATAAAAACCTCATCAACTGTCCACCTCCGATGGTTTTCTGGATCTACCACAAACCTTTTCAAGATCCTTGAACTGTCTTACATTGGTGTTTTTTGTCATTTCACTATGTTTTTACATCAAGGAACTATGTTTGGAATTGCTCACTAATTACAAATATTGAATAGGGATGTACTTCTGTTCTTATTTCAAACATACAACGAAAACTATGAAAACACACCACACAAAAATGTCACCACGTCATCTAGGCCCCGTCATTGGTGACTGACAAGAGGCTCTGAAACCTCCAACCTCTGTTTCCTCCAATATGTGAAGTTGCTTACTCAGCAGATGAAGAAATGATGCTCAATTGCATGTTTTGAAGGGAATAGAGTCCCTCCCAAAAGATCGACATTTGACTCAGGACATCGCGTACAAGCGAGAATGTGTCCTTGTACATACAACTGATTTTGATTTCAACAATATGACGACACACAATTAATGACTCGCTAAAAAGACTCTCTTTGACAAGAAACGACACATTTTAAAACCAACTAAAAATTACTTTAACACTTTGATTTTTTTATGACTCTTTTGATAATGACTTTTACAGACATTGACAATAACTCGTCAAATTTTAACATAGCATAAAGCTATTATTAAAATACTTAATCGACTAACTTCTCATAATACTTAAATGGTTTCTTTATTTAACTATTGACTTTTGACACTATTGACAATAACGTATTACAAAATCTAAAAATCCCGATCCGGACTATAATGACTTGTACAAGAATCATGAATTATGAAGGATAGAACTAAATATTCTATACCTACCTCGACATTAACTAGACTATAGACCTAGTTTATAGATTTGAAAAAATAAATTTCATAACTAAATAATGATACACTATTGACCAAACCTAAATACCTACGACATGTTAAGCACAAGCTTATACTGAGAGGGGGGGTGAATCAGTATAAGATATTTTTTTGACTTTCGACTATTAATCTTAAATTCAAAACCTCAAATTACTCCGCAATTAATATATTCAAAGCAATCAAAGAATACAATGCAAAACCACACAATGCAAATAGACACAAATTTGCGTGGAAACCCTTTCGAGAGAAAACCACGGAGAATTTCTCTTAATATAAATATTCGTGGGCACCAACCTACTGGAGCACCAACCCCAAAAACAATTTTGTAGGCACCAACTTATAGGAGCACCGACCCCTTTCACTGAGCACCAACTCAGCAAGAGACACCAATCTCTTCAAAACAAAGGCACCAACCTTCTCAGAAAAAATCACTCTTCTATCTCAAATTTGTTGTCAAAACAACAGATGATAGAACACTTGCTTTATCTCCTTTAGATTCGATCTACATTTGAGTGTTTTCGCTGCTATACTCTTCCTTATACTTGCTGATTTTTTATTTTCAATATTCTCACAAAAATTTGCCTTTAAAAATTCTGCTCTTCTTTTATATATCTTCTACTTTCGAATCTACTCTTTTGCCATTCGTTATGGACTTATTTATAAACCACGGAAAGCCACAAATTAAGGTCATGACTCTTCAAGTGAAAAGGTCCTTTCGAACGGTCACACCTCCCAATAGGTCGGCCAAAGTTGACAATTCCGTCAACATTTCCATCGACAATTCCGTTCACTTCCGTCGACATTTCCGTTCAATTCCGGCAACAATTCCGTTCACTTCCATCAACAATTCCGTTCACTTCCATCAACATTTTCGTTCACTTACGGCCATCAATTCTGTTCACTTTCGGCAATCAATTCCGTTCACTTTCGGCAATAGTTCATTTGACATCAATGACAATATTCCCCAACAATCTCCCCCTTTGTCATTGATGGCAACCACATACTGAAACTGCTCCCCCTTGCTGCACTGTCTCTTCTGTTTAAATCCCCCCTCTTTTTTTTTTTGTAGCTCTCCCTTTCTGTGACATCCTCTTTCTGTACTTCTCCCCCTTTGACATCAATGGCAAAGGGTCTATCCAAGAGCTAGTACTTAGCTCCCCCTTAGCTGATGCTCCCCTTCAGTGGCAAGATGCAAAAGAAATTACTCTTAACTTCTGTCGTAAGTACTCAAATGTTTCCTTTGGAAGTGGCTTAGTGAAGATATCTGCCATCTGTTCGGATGTGGAAACATATTCCAATTTTACTTGTTCTGCCACCTGTTCTCTCAAGTAATGATACTGTAGAGGGATATGCTTAGTTATGGAATGCCTAACTGGATTCTTTGAAATACTTATTGCACTAGTATTATCGCAAAATATAGAGATTGGATGATTATACTCTACTTTGATATCTTTCAAGGTTTGTTTCATCCATAGAACTTGTGTACAACATAGCACTGCCGCTATGTACTCTGCTTCTGCTGTGGATAGAGATACAGAATTTTGCTTCTTACTCAACCAAGATACTAGGCTATCTCCAAGAACGAATGCTCCTCCACTTGTACTTTTTCTATCATCTACACACCCTGCCCAATCTGAATCTGTGTACGCTACCAATGTGAAGTCTTTACCTCTTGAGTACCACAACCCATAATCCAAGGTTCTCTTTAAATATCTAAATATACGTTTCACGGCTTGCACATGTGTTTCTTTTGGAGCTGCTTGAAATTGTGCAACCATACCTACTGCTTGCATGATATCTAGCCTAGAGGCCGTCACATATAGTAAACTCCCAATCATTGATCTGTAAAGAGTTTGATCAGTATTCGGAGATTCATCATCTTTGCTCAACTTCGTACCTGTAGCCATAGGTGTGCTAACAGGGGCACACTCCTCCATATGGAATTTCTTCAACATCTCCTTCACATACTTGCTTTGGGATATGAATATTCCTTTGTTAGATTGAGAGATTTGTAAACCAAGGAAAAATGACAACTCACCTAACATGGACATCTCAAATTCCTTTTGCATATCGTCGACAAATATCTTAGACATTTCTTTATTGTCTCCTCCAAAGATTATATCATCTACATACACCACAACAGTTAACTGGTGATCTCCTTCAGTTTTGATGTAAAGATTACTATCAGCATATCCTCTCTTGAATCCTTGGTCTTGTAGGTATTTATCAAGCCTAGCATACCATGCTCTAGGAGCTTGTTTCAATCCGTATAAAGCCGTCTTCAACTTACACACATAATCCTTGTTTTCTGATAAGAGAAATCCTTCTGGCTTTTCTATGTAAACTACCTCTTCTTGATTGCCATTTAGAAATGCTGATTTAACATCCATTTGATAAACTTTGAAATTTTTGAATACTAAAAATGCAAGAAATATTCGAATTGCTTCTAATCTAGCAACAGGAGCAAAAGTCTCTTCAAAATCTACACCTTCTACTTGAGCATACCCCTTACATACCAACCTTGCTTTGTTTCGAGTGACTTGGCCATTTTCATTCAATTTGTTTCAAAAAACCCATTTAGTGCCAATTACATTCTAATCCATTGGCCTGGGCACAAGTTCCCAAGTCTCATTCTTCTCAATTTGATCTAATTCTTCTTCCATTGCTTTTACCCAATGTTTATCTTGACTAGCTTCAGAAACATTCTTGGGCTCTACCTTGGATAACAAAGAAAAATTTACATGCTCAGGGATACTTACAATTCTTCTTCTGGTTTGCACCCCAGCATCAATGTTGCCAATGATCTGACTTTCAGCATGATTCTTCTGAACAAAGCGAGATGGTGCTTTGGTGTCCTGCCTTTCAAATTCACTCAATTTTTCTACATTTTCTTCCTCCCCTTCTACAAGATTGGGTATTTCTAGAGGCTCTTCTGAAGGTTCTTTTGCCTTTTGATTCATGATCTCATCTATTCTAACACTAGCACTTTCTACGATAGTTTGTAGCCTTTTGTTATAACATCTATAGGCTTTGCTTTTAATGGAGTAACCAAGAAAAATTCCTTCGTCAGCTCTTGAATCAAATTTTCCCAAGTTTTCTTCATTCCTGTTGATAAAACATTTACTTCCAAACACTTTGAAATGTTTGACCGAAGCTGGTCTTCCTTTCCACAATTCGTAAGGAGTTTTGTCATTATTAACTCTGATTAGCCCTCTATTCAAGATATATACTGCTGTATTAACTGCTTCTCTCCAGAATCTATCTGATAGCTTAGATTCATTCAACATAGTTCTAACCATCTCTTGAACGGTTCGATTTTTCCTTTCCACCGCTCCATTTTGTTGTGGAGTCCTTGCAACTGAGTATTGTCTCTTAATTCCATGATCTTCGCAAAACTCAATGAATTCATTTGAAATAAACTCACCTCCTCGATCTGACCTTAGACATTTTATTTTCAACTCTTTTTCATTTTCTACTAATGCCTTGAAAGCTTTAAACTTTTCAAATGCTTCTAATTTTTCTTTTAAAAGGCTACCCATGTCATTCTAGTATAATCATCAATGAGCAACATAAAATAGCTCACCTTGCATGCTTTCAGTTCTGGTAGGACCACAAAGATCCGTATAAATCAGCTCTAGTGGTTTGGTGGTCGAATATTCCTTCGTTCTGAACCTTGTTCTGGTTTGCTTCCCGTGTTGGCATTGCTTGCATAGAGTGCTTGAAAGTTTTGTTATCTTTGGCATATCTCGCACAGCCTGTTTGTTGTTGATTTTCACAAGATTATCAAAATTTATGTGCCCTAACCTTCTATGCCATAGCCAACTTTCTTCAACTTGACTCAGACAACATTTCTCTCCTCTCATTTCTCCAAGCATGTATAGGTTGTTTGTGGTTCTATGAGCATCTGCAATTAGTTCTCCCGTGTCTCTTTTTCTGATCTCACAACCTTCAAAAAAAGAACTTGAGTGTGTGTCCTTCATCACACATTTGGCTAACACTTAGAAGATTATGCTTTAACCCTTCCACATATAACACATTTTCTGTTTTGGTTTTTCCATTATCGAGACTAAGTGTACCTTTTCCTGTTATTCTAGCTGTAGTGTTGTCTCCGAACTTCACCGTGCCTTCATTGACCTTTTTTAACGAGATGAATTTGCTTTTATCTCCAGTCATGTGTCTCGAACATCCACTATCAATGAACCATTGTTGTCCTTCATCTCTAGCATGGAATGTTGTTTGAACAATCATGGATTCTTCTTGCTTTTTCTTCCAGATCTTTGATGGTTCTCTTTTCTTTATCACTGGAGCTTTGAACTTTTGATCTTATCTTACAGATTCAAAAACACTTCTACAATAGCGTGCTATATGTCCATAGTTGTTGCACTTGTAACAAACTATAGCTTCATCAAAGTTTGATAAGGGAGCAAACGAATTGTAGTTTCTGTTCAAAGCTCCATAGGTTCCTTTGTTTCTGCTCCTGACTTCAATATCCTTGGCTCTCTTTCTACAATCTAATTTCTTATGACCAAAATGACTGCAATAATAACAATATCCATCAAAATAATTACCAAACCTGGTTTTATTTGTATATCTTGGAGCAAATGGTCTTCTGAAGTTTTGTTCTCCTTTGCTTTCTTTGTTGATAGAGTTGGTTTCTGTATTCTTGGCTTCTTCCTTCTTGGTCTCCTTTTTCATTGGTTCCTTAAGAGTTTCAACATAGCTCTTAGCTTTCTCTTTTTCTTTCTCATACCCAATCCCTGACTTGTTAGATGGTGATCTTTGACTCTCTAGAATCTTATTCAAAACTTGAGTGCTTTTCTCATATTTCAATTCATTTGTTATTTTAGAATTCGCCTTTTCTAGATCCCTTTTTAAAACATCTATTCCAAATTCATACCTTTCACAATCTTCTCCTTTCTTCTTTAGCTGATCCGTTAGATCTTCTTCAATTTTCTTTGCTTCTTCGATTTGGACTTTTAGATCAGCAATTACCTTGTTTGATTCCTCAAAGACTTGTGATGTCTTCGTTTTGAAGTCTCGATTCTCTTCTTCATATTTTCGGAGTTGTAACTTTAGTTTCTGATTCTTCTTCTTAAATGCTTTTATTTCTTCCAACGCGAAAATAAGTTCTTCTTCAAGGTTCACTTCACCTTCTTCTTCCATGTCTTCGTCTTCCTCCAAATTATCTTTGCTGGTGGTGGCATTTTCTTCTGTAGCCATGAACAGAATCTCTTCATTATCACTCTCAACATCACTTTCTTTGTTTTCTTCGGATGAGCTACTATACCTCTTCGAGTATAGGCTTTTCTTTTGTTTCTCAAATCTTTGCTTGTCTTTGCTCGGCTTGAATCCCTTTTTGTACTTTGATTTGTTTCTCTCATCATCGCTATTTCCTTTATTTGGACATTTGGCTGCAAAATGACCTATTTTACCACAATTAAAGCATTTAAATGGTAACTTTCCTTTATATTTGCCCGATCTTTTCTTTAACTTCCGAATGAATAGAGCTTCATTTTCATCTTTTTCACTCCTTGAATTTTCACTTGATTCTGGTTCTTTGATCTTCTATTTCTTCGAGACCTTGAATGATGCTTCCTTCTTCGACTGTCTCTCAGATTCGGTTCTCATTTCGTAGGCTGTAAGAATTCCATGTAGCTCGTCCATTTTCATCGTGTCTAAATCCTTCATTTCTTCAATGGCGGAGACCTTCGCATCAAATCTCAATGGTAGGGATCTCAAGACTTTCTGAATGATCACAGATTCTTCAATTTTCTCTCCGAGTCCTCGAATGACGTTAACAATGTCATCGACACGAAAAAGATACCCAGCAATGTTTTCATCATTCTTCATTTTTAAACTTTCAAACTGCCTCCGATGGGTTTGGAGTTTTGCTTGTCTAACCTTACTATCACCTTCATAAATAGTGTTGAGTTTATCCCAAATCTCTTTTGCAGATTCACAATGCATAACCTTAACAAACTCATTTTCTGAAAGCCCGCATAAGATTGCATTCATAGCTTTCGCATTGTTCTCACTGGCCTTTTTTCCGGTGGCATCCGTTGGTGCAATTTGTGGCGTTGTGTATCCTATTACCACTGCTTGCCAAATATCAAAACCTAGGGCCATCAAGTAAGTCTTCATTCTTATGCTCCAAAATGCGTAATTCGTTCCATCGAACAAAGGAGCCTTGTTGGTGGAGATACCATCTAGCACTTGAGATCCTGCCATATGTGCTTTCCAAGATCTATCTTCTAGCAGTTGTGCTAACACCGAAGGAACCAGCTCTGATACCAATTGTTAAGCACAAGCTTATACTAAGAGGGGGGTGAATCAGTATAAGATATTTTTTGACTTTCGACTATTAATCTTAAATTCAATACCTCAAATTACTCCGCAATTAATATATTCAAAGCAATCAAAGAATACAATGCAAAAGCACACAATGCAAATAGACACAGATTTGTGTGGAAACCCTTTCGGGAGAAAACCACGGAGAAATTCTCTTAATATAAATATTCGTAGGCACCAACCTACTGGAGCACCAACCCCAAAAACAATTTTGTAGGCACCAACCTACAGGAGCACCGACCCTTTTCACTGAGCACCAACTCAACAAGAGACACCAATCTCTTCAAAACGAAGGCACCAACCTTTTCAGAAAAAATCACTCTTCTATCTCAAATTTGTTGTCAAAACAACAGATGATAGAACACTTGCTTTATCTCCTTTAGATTCAATCTACACTTGAGTGTTTTCGCTGCTATACTCTTCCTTATACTCGCTGATTTTTTCTTTTCAATATTCTCACAAAAATTTGCCTTTTAAAAATTATGCTCTTCTTTTATATATCTTCTACTTTCGAATCTACTCTTTTGCCATTCGTTATGGACTTATTTATAACCCACGGAAAGCCACAAATTAAGGTCGTGACTCTTCAAGTGAAAAGGTCATTTCGAACGGTCACACCTCCTCCCAATAGCTCGGCCAAGGTTGACAATTCCGTCAACATTTCCGTCGACAATTCCATTCACTTCCGTCGACATTTCCGTCAACAATTCCGTTCACTTTCGTCAACATTTTCGTTCAATTCCGGCAACAATTCCGTTCACTTCCGTCAACAATTCCGTTCACTTCCGTCAACATTTTTGTTCACTTACGGCCATCAATTATGTTCACTTTCGGCAATCAATTCCGTTCACTTTCAGCAATAGTTCATTTGACATCAATGACAATACTCCAACACGACAATCCTAATAGACAAAAGAAATGTAACCTATGAATGAACAACTGCATTAATAAATTGATGCAGAGGAAAGCTGAGACGGTATGAACCTACGAATTTGCGAATTGATTGTTCCTCAAGAACACACGGCGCCATCAGAATCTAGAAGGATAATTATATCCAATTTTCAGGGTTTTTTTCTACATAGCAGTCTATTAATATGGGTGATTCTCATCCAGAGATGCTCGAGGAAAATCAAAGATCAGATCTACAAGGTCCGTAATTATCCAAATCCAACTTTTTGTGTCAAGATGGAGCTTGCAGAGACGTCAAAACAGTTCTATGACAAAGAATGGCTTATTCAATGAATGCCCATTTTGTAAAAAATTGAATAAGACGGCAACCAATGCAAAAAATGAATGCAGGTTAGAACAAATTGACTACGTAGTTGTAGATCGCAGGGGGAGCTGGATCAACATGAGTGCAAATCAGAACGTAATATATAGAGACATAATGGTGTGAGCATTGATGTTATCATACATTGAGATCAACTCAGAACAAAAATTGAATGGCGCACAAGTCTGTGCAGGAATATAAAATCAGAATACTATTCTAGATTTGCTTGAGCATTAATGCATTCCTCTAAACGTTTCTGTGTTGCATACACAGTTATGTGCTCCAAATACAATGAAGTTTTAAGAATATTTCAGATCTACAAGCTTGAAACCTCAGGGGGCTCACAGTAGATTTATGCTTCCAAGCTATTGTGCATCTATATGCTCGTACGCCACTCTTAATCTGAAATACTTTGAATTTAATTGATGCTGATATGAAATGACCCTCATGCACTCTTTGAGCAAGCGCTACCAATTTAAAACAACTAACCCATAGCTGTTCTTACATATTTATTAAACTATCAGACCCTCCTGCTCTGATACCAGTTTATGGGAATATTCAAACTCTGCACAATTAATCCAAGAATAATGAAGCTAAATAATAGAGCCGAATACACAAAAAAATATTTTAACACACTGATAATATTATATTACTCCATATATCTTCATACGGGATATTACAAAGTTATATAGGAAAAGTCTTTCCTATAATTGGGGAGATCATATCTCCATATATCTCTCACATCCCTATAATCTCTCAATCTTCTATATGAGTAATATTGTTATAACATATAACAATATATCACAACCGACTAACCAAATAATATATTTTAATAACCAACTCACACAATATAATATTTACCTCTTGGTAAATATCCAAAAGTAAATACTAATGTAAAAACTAATTCCTAACAGTTCTCTTGTAAATTCAATTTTTGTCTTGTAAACCCTATTTTAGGGTTTGCAGGTCTTTACAGCGGCCGAGAGCTGAAGGTTTGAGTTTTTGAGATCTAAAATCACTATTAAGGATTTCTATTGCATGGACTAAGATCCCTAATGGTGTTTTTTATATTTCCAATTGAAATTTTCACTGGAACAATCAAAATATTGATATTACAGTGTCTTCTTGACTATAACCCTATATTTTGGACCGTAGACCTTGTTTTGCACTTCTTCAGCTCAAAAAACAATCATGAAACATGTAAAAATGATCCAAGAACATGAGTATCACATATACTTATAAGCAAGAATATAGATTCACACATAAACTATAGCAAAGAGCTATGTTTCTTATGTTTTTACAACTCTTACAAACTCAAACCCTGTTCTTACACAGAATTGCAACTTTCCACTTGAAATAAGATCAAAATAGACTTCATCACATGGTCTAACGCATTCAATAGTATTTTGAAATCATATAGAAATCAACATGAAGTTGCTTTATTCAAATAAACTTGCAACTTGATACAAAAGCCTGCAATCCTTGACAGACCAACACACCTTCAATGATAGAATCCTCTTCTCTCGTCCAAACTGAGTTTGTATCTCCTAATCTCAAGTTCTTTGCCTCCTATTTAGATGGTTCAAAGCCCATCCATTGTCCAAACTTGGTTCTAGTTGGTTGTTGACCTCACAAACCTCTCAACAATCTTAAACAACCTTAGTATATACTAAATTAGGCCTTCTTCTGTGTTGGATGAGCCTAGATTGACTTGAAGGCATTTTCAAACTTATTTAATGATTTAAAAACATTTACTAATGTTTTCTTAGACCCTATAGACTCCTAACCAATGGACATAGACCCATAAAATATCTCGAAACCCCTCAAACTATGCAATAGAATTTCAAATTTTCAAATTTCCCTTTTTAGCAAGAAAACATGAATGGACTCAAAATGAACAATTTGGACCTGGACTTGGCCTCTTATTGACCTCCTAAGACCTATAAAACCTTTTACAAAGCAAACAACATCAAAATTATGCTATATACATTGATGCACATGCATCAAAAATATTCCATAGAATCTTAAGATTATTTTCTTGAATGAAGATGCTTATTAGAGGGAGAAAGAAAAATTAATAATTGAAAGGAAATTAGAATTCCATTTGCATAGAACTATAATTAGAAAAATGATTAATTCAATTAATCCAAGATTAATTTAATTAATATAATGTGGAGAATTTTATTAGAAGAATGATTTAAGAAAAGGGGAATTAATTGCATTAATTGATCAGCGAAGGAGAATTAATGAATTGATCAAGAGTCGAAGAATTGACCAGAGAAAATAACCCGAATGATAATTAAACAGATATAATACGGTGAATTACCCCACTTTCTAGGCCCCAAGGTGAATTTGAACTCGTACATTAGATGAACAAATGAATCTAGAACAGTTTATGTGCAATTGCGTGAAGTCATTCCATTTTGCAATTTTGACACGAAAGTGATAAAAATGGAGTGTCTACATTTGCCCATGTTTGAGGTGGTGTTGTGAGATGTAGACGAAGTAACGTCTTCTCAAGTAATAAGAAGCTGAAAAAGGTGGATGAAAAATTGGACGATGAAATAATAGATGATGTAATTTCGTTGTTCCTAACAGGTAAGTGTGGGAGATTGAATGGCAACATAAGGATATGGTTTGAACGAAATTAATTAGGGATGATGCACCCTTGTGAGGGCATACGGGGATGAAGGATGTGGATGAGATCTCAAAAAAAAGAGGAAGAAGCTAGAATAGAAGAGAAGATTAACCCGTGGACAAGATTACGCCACTTGAGTTAATGTTTGCACTCTTTGATTTTTAATGATGATGAATTGATTTGCCCCAAGCAGAGTAAAACTGGAGGATACATTCCAAAAATAAACTACACACTTTGATTTGTCCCAAATGGGATGAAAGTTGCGAGCATGGAATGATAATTTTCCCCAAACAGGACGGAATTGATTTGCTTTGCCCCAAACAGGACGGATTTGATTTGATGAATTGATAGAGTGATTGATCGGCAAGCATAGATCAAGGATTTAACCTCTTGCATAGATTAAAGATGATATGAATGATAGTTTGACAATGAGTTTGATGCAACACACCCTGAATTTGTTAGCAAGGTTATGAATTTGATTAGATGGCTTCATTTTGTTGGACTGAATCTTATAAATAAAGCTAGAAAAAAATCATGGTCTACTTTTAGGGTTTATGGAAAGTAAATATTACATCTGTAGCAGATCTTTTGAATCTCCTATGATCTGCCAGGATTTAGACGAAGACAACTCAAATTATTCTTCAAAATGCAAGCAGAAAGGAAAGGATCTTGTGTCAGAAGTGTAGCAAGGATAAAAGAACTCAAAGCTTTACCAGGAATCACCAAATGAGCCTGGATTCTTCAAAATACAACGATAATCTCACTTCTCAGCTCAATTTATGCCTTATCTCAGAAATCTTTAACAATATCTGCAGCAATTTACAAAATCCCTCTGAAATATCACCATATCTTTGCAGATAATCAAACAAGCACCCCTTATCTCTACCTATTCTCACAAATGCATGCCATTATTTTCAATTTCAGGCAAGTATTTAACAATCCTATCTCAAATCCTTCGAATCTTAGCAAACACTCTCAACATTTAACCAAATCTACCTAGATCTTGAATCCTCTACTAGGTTAGCTACTCCTTGTAAGAAACAAATCTACCTAAATTTTGAATCCTCTACTAGGTTAGCTACTGCTTGTAAGGAATCTCCTCTTATTGCAGCAGAATTTTATAAATCCAAACGATATTTTCAAAAATCAATGTAAATAGACAAGTAATTTGTGCAGAAACACAAAAGCATTGATGATCACGTATCTCTTAGCTTATTCCCGCTTCTTATTTTTGTGTGACTACCTGCTTTGCTTTGCTACACACAACACTTAGTTGCTTAATAAATTCCACCTACAAAAGTCACCAATAGTTGTAGATCAACGATGAATTCAACCATTGTTGTCTCTCAGGGATTGAAATTTCAATATGGATTTGGCAGTGAACACACCTAAGCCTGACTCAGACTTGAGAAAACATTTCTACTCCCCAGAAACATTTCCATGTTATCATTCAAATTGACACCCTAGGCTTTTCTCAAAAGTTGGGGGGATATGGGTCAACCTAAATGGAATATACAAATAGTTTTTTAGGACAAAAAAGTCCTCTTAAGGCAACAAAAAGGCTCAATATGTCATCTATTTTGTAAATTTGTCATTCATAAGCAAAAATTACCTCCTCTTTTGAAGTAATTTGTGAACTAGGAGGGATTCTTTATCAATCTTTAAAATATTGTGACCGACCATTTAGATCAGTGCCTTATTGAACATCCTACAACTATAAATGCTTGTAGCATTATAGGTTTACTATAATGAACAACAGAAGATGAAATAAAATGTTGCTTCAAGTATGAGTGAGTCTAGGAAGAAGACTAAGCCTCATAACATTCACAAGCAGACACAAAATACTATTAAGTGCGCAGCATGTTGTCATGAATCTTAGACTTAAAAACTCAGTCATGTCCTCTCAAGGACCTTTATTACAATTAATTTGACAAGTGCCCAACGTGTCATCATGAATCTTTGCCAATCTTGCAACAAAATCCTAAGAAGACTGTACTACCTATCCAAATGGGGCATGAGATATCAGACTTCAGCTCTATTTCCATGCTACAACATGTAAATGAGGAGAGGTTGAGACAATGCACATAAAGAATAGGAAGCACAAGAATTCAATGGAGTCTACAAGGATCTCTGCAAAAAAGTTGATCGTCGGGAATGTTGCTGAAGGGATCCTTTTATAGCAAGAGGTCCGAACCAGGGTTATCTGTGGGGGTATATGTAGGTTTAACTCCACCTTCACACTTGTCTTATGTCTTAGTCAACGTACCTTCTGGAAACCATGATATCTCCTTACTTTCTTGAGTAGGGGTGAGCAAAGGAACCTCACTGAGGGGGACAAATATCTCCTTTACATTACTTTTGTTGATCAGATTATTGGTCTTTCTTCCCAGATGGTGGGATCACAAATGAAAATACATTTGAGAAGACAATTTCTTGACACAATTCCTTCAGAAAATTCTCTCACAGTTATAGAGCATGGCACAATAAATTTTTAGGTGTCGATCTGCATAACACCAAGCCCCGCTCCTATTTGATTGAATGGTGGAAGAAGAGAAATGATAAATATATTAACAGGTGCGTCATATGAGATCTTCAAACACTTTCTCTTCATCTTCTTGTACCTCATATTCACAAATTCACCATTACTGTCACTGGACAACTCCATTGCAATATTTATGTAAGCCAGAAGCATTAATCAAAACAATGTCCGCCTCTTGGCATTAATTAGGTGTCCCAGAAGTCATGTTTCGCTTCCAAATCCATCCAAGAAGGCTCCTAAACATCCCAGGCCCCAAAAACCGCTTTGTATCATCACCTGTATTATTATTTTCCTTTTGCAGTCAGAAGCTCCCCTTTATATTAACAAAATTTACTTCATTATCCTACTAAGGAGATTCTTCTTCATATATCTTTCTTATTATCAACAATTCTTGTAAAAAAATTCTCAAGCAAGTTCAAATTGCACTAAAACCAGAAGCAAATATTCAAGTATTCAACAATTGTAATCTTCACAGTTCCAAAACAATCATATTGAATAAAATGACTGAGAATTTACATTAAACATCCATTTCACACAAAATTGCAACATTTTTTCACAAAAGCAAGGCACCATTAATCCATTCTAGTTCAAATTCTGTCAAAGACACTTAAGATTCCTCACCCAATTCATTATTTAAGCCCAAAACATCATCAAGCTCAAATCAAGCACAAATCAACATCAAACCGCCAAAGCATTCTGCAAATACAATCCTTGTGGCTCCCAAACATGCCATGAATTCTTCTGTGGCAGACTTCATAGCAATTGCATTGTAAATCTTTTGAAAACGGTAGATTCAAGTAGGACCGTTGATATGAAAGATCAATGGTAGAGATATCCCTTCAAGGCTTTAGACACTTGAGATCCAAAAGACCTCAAAAGAGAATGGGGATCGTGGGATGGGATTCACTTTTAATTAATGGCCATGGCCTTTTAAAAGGTAAAGAAAAGCGGGGGGCCAATCAAGATGAATCAATGGTGGAGATTATTATATGTGGATAGCGGAGGGAGCTTCTTGGGAACTTTAGTTAGTCCTTTGGGTGTGGACCTCTTGAGAGCTTGAAATTGATTTTGGACCATCATATGAGATGTGATCGACGGTGCATGTAAAGTATGCCACATATACGAGTCAGTGACAGACTTTTCTACATAAAGGTATCGAGGAATCATGTAGACCGTTAGATCTAGATCAACAATTAAGATCAAACCTTGAGGGATAAAGTTCAACAAAGGCTTGATGACTATAAAGGGTTCAAAAGAGAATGTAGGCTGTTAGATCCAATCAACACTTGAGATAGAACAAAACGCTTTAAAAAGGGGTGGATAAAGCAATGAATAAGCTTTGAGGGGAAAACAAAATCAAGGAATCATGAGTCGTTTGATTTAAAGGCTTTAACAGCTGAGATCAAACCTCGAGGGATAAAGTTCAACAAAGGCTTGATGATTGTAAAGGGCTCAAAAGAGAATGTAGGCTGTTAGATCCAATCAACAGTTGAGAAAGAACAAAAAAATTTCAAAAGGGGTGGTTAAAGCAATGAATAAGCTTTGAGGGCCCAACAATATCAAGAACTCAAGAGTTGTTAGATTTAAAGGCTTTAATCAACAACACAAAAGGCAATTTCAAGTTGCCTTGAAGAAACAATTAAGCGTGTGAGTTTTAAATGCCAAAAAGGATTTAAAACCATTTGATGAAGCTATATCAATGCTTAGGACTTAAGAATTAACGCTGGCATTAAATGTTGCCTCTTCATCATCTTGAAAGAATTTGACTTGATTCCTCCACCAAATGTCCACCTATTACTCCTCAAATAGGATATTTGGGACCCATTTCTACACTCTCTAATGAATTTTTCTTTTGTTGGGGACCTTATACCAATCTCACTTTTCAAACCTCCATCGTTGGGGTTCCTAATAGAAAAAACCCTCATTACATGACCTATCTTTCTACATCAGTAACATTTGAATAGGCAATCATAGTCCACTTATGTTGGAATATTGTGTTGGTATGTCATAATAATTATTTAGAAAGAAGTTGTTAGTATGTGAGTTGATAAAGCAACTCACTTAGAATAGGTAGATTGAGATTTGGTTTAACTCCTTTTTTGTCGGAGTACAGTACCTATATGTTTATCTCACATTATTGAATAAAACAAGTTTTATGTGTGTTATGCTTGGACCAAATTTAATATTTTGGTATCAGAGCAGGTGAGGCTCAGAGCAAGACGAAAAGCTGTGAAGTATTGAAAATGATTGAGAGGCAGCTTTAATGGTATTGCCCAAACATTCATAGCTTCAATTATTGTTATTGAAACATTTTATTACTCTGTTGTGCATATTCCTGTGGATGCTAGATGCCATTGTGTAGATCTGCAATCTGCAGACAATTCACGAAGACCAAATTCTTCAAGAGTAAATTAATATTGGCAGAGGAGAGCAAATTGATATTGACCGAAGAGAGCATAGCTGAAGGAGAGAACAACGCAGCCAGTATAGCATAAGCGCAGTCCAATTTTAAAAAATTGATCCTCCACCATTTCTCCTTGCCGTGTATCAGACGCATTGTGTAACTGCACTTGTCACCACAGCCCAAAATGTCATTTTCTCGTTGGTGTCCTCTGTATATTCATTCAACTGCCCTCACATATGTGGCCGAACCAGCTCATAAATTTCAATGCTGCAGACCTCCCATGAAATTCTCGCGTGCGCAAGTCTTTCATAATAATCATATCGTGTTTGCACCATTTTATTGAAATATCAATCCTTTTAATATTATTAGCATAAGTCTGGCCGGCTAAGAATAATGGTAAACAGTTTTATGTGTAAAAGTTATATTGTATGGTAGATTTATCATGTTTTTATAATATGTGTTTTTTAATAATATCTTGTTTATAGTTAGTTTTATATTTTGTTTATTCTCGTCTTTATTTTAAAAAGAATTATTAGTGTAGACATCCAATTTCTAACATCATGGTGTTGAAATTGTCAATCTTACTCCAAACTTTGCGACAACGCACAATCTGGGTCAAAATCACTAAAACGTATTAAATGGTTCGAGCTTGTCATATACAAGTGCCGATTTAAGCTAATGTATCCCTGAATGGGGCAATGCATTTTATATAATTATTAACTTTTCTCAAATCATTTCGAGTCAAAATGGCAAACATGCAATTGTCATGACGCTCTGAACCAATAAATTCTTCTAATTCGGAAGCACATGACACATGCATGTGTTATTTCATGTCGGCAATGTCCTAAATGGGGTATTGGTCCATACACAACTGACACCATCTAATTATACTCTAGTCAAATTACAACTCAGTAACTTGATATTTCGATCAATTTGATTTAGTAAGCAACCAATTTCTAAAGAATTGCAGAAATTTAATTAATCTCACTTAAGCAAATTAAACCAAATTAAGGGCTTAAGTGAAAAATCCATGAAAGTTATTGAAGATCTATTAATTGGAAATTCATTTCTAATTTCTGCATCATCAGGTGACATCATCAGTGGGGTGGCATCCATAAGCCATAAATGAAACAAATATCTAGTTTAAGCCCTCCCATGCCTCATTAATACCCCTTTCTTCCAAATATTAATGGGGATATTTATGGATTGAGCCTCCAAAATTGAATGGATCCATGGCCAAACATCTTGATCTCAAGACGGACGGTCATGGTTGATTCTGATCATTTCTGAAAACCTATAAATATAAGGGTTCTCACTCATCTTTTCAAGCTTCTTTGGTGTAAAGTTATTATGCAGAATTATCTTCACAAGCTATTTTTGTGTAGTGTTATTATGCTTAATTTGCAATAGGATAGCTTCAACTATTTGCATACATTTGATCAATTTCATGAACCTATTTCATTGGTGCATTAAGAGATGATGAAGGAACAAGTCACTCATCATAGACAAAAACTTGGAATACCAAATCAGGGGGAAATCACGTTTTTGAGCCGCACTTGGAGGAGGGATGCTCTTGGGAAGGTTTGATGTTGTATTTCTTCTTTCAATAGCTCTTAGTTTTCATTTGCAAAACCCCATGAAGGAGTTAGCTTAGTGAGTTATGTTCTTTATGCTTATTTTGAATTTTCCTTACTAATGCATGATCTAACTCACTTTAAATTCCTACTCTCCATCTTGGCATGCGTGGTGGGACCACGCATCCCATACAAGCAAGGAGAGTAATTTGCAACTCTTTAAAATCTCTAAAAATCAAGTTTTATTTTTATTTTCACGTGTTTTTGTTCTTTTTGAAGATACACAATTTACATAGTGACCGGCATTTGTTTACTCTTACCGACATCGATCATGTGCTAAACGTCATCGATCCCTGTGTGGAGGGCAGAACACGGCAAAAAGCAAATTTTTTGGTTTTTCTTGAAATTTCTAGTTGTTATCCTAAGTTTTTCAATCTTGCATAGTCTCTGTCTAGTTATTTTCTTGCATAATCCAGAGAGTTAATTTATTTTTGTGCTTGTTTTACTAACAACTTTTTTGTGAAATCACTATCTTTTTCTTGCATTTTTACAGGGAACCGACATCGATTCCAAGTCGATCGGCATCGATTCTTTGTGAACCGACCGACCCCAGTCTCTTTTAACTGATATCGGTCCCTGCGTGGACTAACGTCGGTCTCTGTAACAAAAAAACGGACTTGAGAGCAAGTTTTAAAATCTTGTTTTTTCATTTATATTTTGGCTTCAAGGCAGACATAAACCCTCTAAAAATTGTAGGACACAAGCTAGAGAAAGGCACAAGTTTGAAAATGGTTACGTCTTGAATACTTTAATTTGGTGCTTAAAAGGAATCTAGGCATTTCATGCTTAGTTGTTTTGTGAAAGTTTTTACAAGTTTTCAACTAAGGCCAAGGGGCCAAAAACTTCACAAACATCTCATTTTGGTGCATTAAAATAAACACTCACATTTAGATTGCAACTCTTAAGAGTGTTTTATTTTATGCTAGATCTTTCAAAATTATTTGTTTTTTGCAAAATGAAGGATGCGTGTACGCTCTCTCTCCGTCCTCTTTAGAGAACTCGAGTGACCAAAAGCACTCTTTCTTTGCATTTGTGCCTTGTCCAAAGGCGTGAAAAGAACGTCGTTAAAACTCTCCTCAAATCAGTATGGTTTGGGTGATCTAAACGCGAACTTAGAGTCTTTTCACTATCATTTATTTTTATGCAACTTGGCTTGTGAACGAGAGTTCATATCCTCCTTGCGGGTTCTTTAGAGAAGCGATGACCAGGGAATTCATCTCCCGACATCGTTTCAACCCCACTCCATAGTGGGGTATACAAATCGAGGGTGACCCACAGGGACATTTGCTTGAGCGGTTAAACAAACTCCACTAGTGGTACTCCCACTCGGACCGTAGGGGCAATTCAGACATCGCATTACACTAAGTAAGCGACAGATGTAGTGGTTATGAAAATGACAAGACCTTTTCACAACAAGCCAATTGACGCAGATCCACTTGACGTAAGGCATCTCTAGTGTTAGCCACACTTGGGGCCATCTAGACACACGAAAATTTAGTTTTAGAACAACCCCACTTGCCACGGACATATTGTTGATGCAAGGCGAGTAGCCCGAAGTTCCATGTCGCCGTACAATCTCTTGCGAGAAGGGGGTGTAAAAACCCTACTTATTCATGCACTTTTATTTTTGGATTAACACTTAAAATCCTCTCAAGAGCACGTATATAGACGAAATTCAACAGTACATTGTCAGTTTTAGGACTTTGGACATTATACTTACTTGTATTTTGTCATTTTATCCTATACTTGCTTGGTCTTATTGAATATAAAACTTGTTTGAAAACCAAAACATGTCATCAAACACATTTGTTATCCACCATTTTATTTGAACAAGGAGGCATTACGCTAACCAAATCAATACCTCTTTTTGCCTTGTTCAAATCATCATTTGAAACATTGTGTTTGTCTTTCCTACACAGCGTTGTTATGTTGTCCATTTGAGTCTAGACCATTTTGCAAAAAAATCTCCAAGTCCATTTTTAATTCAAATTTGGAATCTTACCTTTCTAAGCTCTAGGCCAAGGTCTTAATCGGTTTGCTATTTGCACTTGGTTTGAGTTAACTTGGGTACGATTTCCCGTTTGGGTTGAAGGTCATTATATAGATTCATCATCATTTTTTATCATTGTGGACTTAGGTTATCTTGCATTCACTCACGCTCTAAGTTCTAGGACCATTCTACTTCCTATTACCATGTGGTGGCATTGCGTTGTCCATTTGGTTTTAGCTTTATACTTAGGAGTTCTTGTGTGTCTTCACGTCTTGAGCTTCTTGGTTCGCATTGTTATCTTCCTAATTAGAAAGACTCTCTTCTAATTTTCTATTCACAACTCGTCGAAGTTGTACCTAGCTGTTACAGTATTGGCGTATCTTTGACCTTAGTTTGTTGTGCTATCTCGTACTTTAGGTTTCAAAGTTATCATACCCTCTTCCAATTTGACGATTTCAACCCACCAAAGTTGAGTAATTTCGTAACCATTTCTTCTAATTGTGTGGTACTATGCCACTTCTTTTATTATAGTCTCTTTTTACCTTGTCACTTGTTTGACGAAATCAAAACGAACCTTTTTAACGTTTGCAAAACATTTTCCAAATCTTGGCAAACGTAGAGAACAATCTTCTAGACATGACACAAAGGTATACTCGTAGTGGGGTCTCTTATGGCACTAGCTACGAGGAAGAGATTTTTGTGATGGACAAGACAATCCCGTGGTATTGAAGACATTCCAACAACTGTAGGATCAAAAGAAGACTATTTTGATCAGAAGAAGACTATTTTGAACATCAACCCTTAAGAGGACAAAGATAAAGCTCTACTAAGGTTGATTGAATCAAGTGCTAGATTACCATCAGACTTTCCTATGAAACAATTACATACCTTGGTTAGGGTAGAAGAACAATAGCGAGAACAATCCCTCGCTCATATTGCAAAATCAAACATTGCTTCTTCTAGCAAGGAAAGGAAGCACTCATAGAGTCAGCACCTAATGATCAAGATCTTGCCACCAAGATCAAGAAAATAAGTCAACGATACACAGACCAGCTTACCACGCACTTGACCGAATCTTTAGTTGCCACTTAAACACACAACAACGCTTCCAAAGAACAAGAGAATGTAGTAGAACAAACGCAACATAATTTAGTTGAGAACACATCTACAATGGATCATGGTATCCCAATTGAACAAACTAAGCCTCAATAGGTTTTGCAACATGCTTCGCCAGACATGGAGCATACATTTTTCAATCATCAAGAGCCTCTTGTTCCTTTGCAGAATCAAGGAACGAAACACATAGTATGTATTGAGGAAATTGTTCAAAACACTTTGGCAAGTTCTTCTCAACCAATGCATACTTTGGCGAATCGACCACAGACTCCCCAAAATCAACAAAACACTTAACAATTCAAGGCGGCAGATTTCAGGGAATGTTCATTAATCCAAGAATCAACGGCTCACTTACTTGACTCAAGGAGTAACCAAAACAAAGTTGAAGATCGTAGGGTGTATATCCCTAAAAATCAATGCAACACAGGCACATACCACCCCAACAAAATTATATTTCACCTACCAATGCACTAAACATGCAAGAGTGGAATTCGATGAAGGAAATTGTGTCACGATTGGAGATGGATAACCGAATCAAGAAATACAAATTTGATGAGATATGTCTATATCCGTTCGATTTGAGTATTCTCCAAATCCCCTTTCCGCTTCATTTTGAGGCACCCAAATTTGACAAATAAAAAGGGAAGGGCGACCCTTATGAACATATTCAGGCATTTTTTGTATTGTGCCAAGAAGTAGCTTATAGCAACGTCTATTTGCTTCACTTGTTTCCACACAATTTGGCAGGACAAGCTTTAGACTAGCTCCTTAAGTTACCCAAGGGATCGGTGGCAGATTGGAATGATCTATCTAAAAATTTTGTCAACCATTCCTCTTACAATATTGAACATGAGTTGATTGGTCAGCTTATGCAAATCCAAACAAGATGGAGAAAGCTTCGCAGCATATCTATAGCAATGGAGAGCATTAGCTGGACACTTTCAACATAATTTGCCAGACAAACATCTGGCTGATATCTTTGCATAGAATCTACAACCTGAGGAGGCACATAATCTACGACTTGCTTGCGCAAACACATTTGAAGAAATTATAGACAAGGGTGTGCAGATTGAGAAAGCGCTTATCACTAAAGGCCTTGTCAAGATTTATTCACAAGGTCAAACATCAAATCAGACCCAATAACCTATTCAAATTGTTGCAACAGAGAAACCTAGGGGGTTTAACAAGAACAAGAACATGGTAGGGAATGGAGTAATTGAATCTAGACATGTACAAACGGTGCAGGGTTTTCTAGCTCCAAATTTGCAATTAGCTCCACCTAATCCACCAACCACTTTGCAAAGGGTCCCTCCACGAAGGGTATTCAATAATAAATACATAGGCTTTAGCAAACTGGGAGAGCCTATTGAGGTTGTGTTTCAAAAGCTCATAGCAGCTAATCTAATTGTGTGGCCTATACCAAGGCCATTCCCTGAAGATCAACCCAAACCCGATTAGTATCAGGCATGTGAATTTTGCAACTTCCATCGTGTTGTTGGTCATGGTGCTTATCGATGTGTTCAATTGCGACATCTCATTGAAGATTTGATTGAAATCGGCGAAGTTGAAATCAAACTTTCCTTGCAAAACACTAATCAGGATATGAGCATCTAAAAAATCCATTTCCTAGACACAATCAACAACTGGCAAGAAACAATCAGAACAAGCACAGAATCAACGGCAATAAGCCCAAGCCCAGAATCGTAATCAGCATGATCATAATCGGGCGTATTTATACAAACCACATTGCCACTGTCACTTTAAAAGCTCGTGAACCGTCCCGTACTCCTCAAAGTATTGGACCCATTATTATAGGGTCAACACCCTCTCCTTCAAGTAACGCTGCGTCTAGTACAAGAAATTTTGTTGCGCCTCAGTTTCCACGGGTTACTATTTCTGGACCCCCTTCTAATTATAATGGCTCCTTGCCAACTCGAAATTGCACCAATGCAACTAGACGCCCACAAGTCACCCTCCAAGGCCCTTTGCCTTCATCTTCTAATTATAATGGCTCCTTGCCACCTCTAGATTGCGCAATCGCAACTAGACGCTCGCAAGTTACCCTTCAGGGCCCTTTGCCCTCTTCTAACACTGGACCCAACGTGAACATTGTGCCTTCGGATCCAAAGTTGAACACTATGTCAGCTATGGCTAAACCGTCTCGGGCTATTGTTGAAAAGTCGTATAATATCTTGGACCAAGTAAAACCCCTGCACAAATTTCTATTTTAGATCTTTTGTGTATGTCTAAAGTCCATAGAACTAATTTGAAAGACCTTCTTCAACAATCCATTGTTCCCCAAGACATTAACCCTGAACAGTTCCAAACACTTGTAGGGCATTTGTCTTCATTTCGACAGGGTACAGTTGACCAAAGAGACATGTCCACTCTTGGTCCTAGCCATAACAACCCCTTGTATATTGAGGTCATCATTGAAAACCATAAAATCAAGTAGGTTCTTATAGACAATGGTTCAAAGCTGAACATAGTGTCCCTCAAGCTTGTACAACAATTGAATTATACTGAGGACATTCAGCCAGAGACAATTACCATCAAGGCATACGACAACGTCAAAAGGGAATCTTTTGATACTATTTGTTTGCCAATCATTGTTGGGTCTGTGTCCCATCATACCTTGTTACATATTGTGGATATTAAGTTGCCTTATAACATACTTCTTGGTCGTCCTTGGATCCATGAAGTATAGGCTGTCACATCCACTTTGCATTAGTGCCTCCAATTCCCCCACGATGGGATTGAAGTCACTATTCCTACCGATTTGCAGCCTTACCCGTATTGCAAACAACTAGACATTGAATTTCGTAATTATAACTATTGTCTTGGTTCAAAATTTGTTGTAAAGAAGAACGAAGAAATAGTTTCACATCCGCCCAAATCCAATTATATCAACCCAAGTGACCTTGCTTCCACTTCGGTTGATCCATTTCCCACAACCCTTGCAAAACAAGTTCTTATAGAAGACGCAGGCATTTCCACATACCGTCTTAAAGATGCCTTCCATATTGCTAAGTTGCCCAAGTCTCCCAAATCTTTTGGCAAACCCAAACATTCCAAAAGCCCTTGCAGACCCAACATGATTTGGCAAAAGAAGAAAGATACATAGAAACCACCGATGGTATTTGTCCCTGCTACTTCGCCAAATTAGGATCAAGAAGCTTTCATTAAAGGAGACTGGTTATATTCTAATGGCATTGCTGATTGTTTTCAGAATCCAAAATATCCTATCCTTAATTGGATTATACATAATTTTGATTATACGGGAAAAGGACTCGGGCCACGAGAGCAAGGAATCCTAGAACCTTTATCAACTGGTAAACCTAACATGAATCAAGGTCTTAGATTTATACTCCCTGGGGGTGACCTCATGACTTTTGATAGTGATTCTTCTGAATCAACTAGCAATGAGACACCTGGCAGTGACGTAGCGTCCCATTATAGTATTTACGATGAGCTTGCTGACACGGACTTATTTGATTCAAACTCCATCTTGATTATCACACCCCATTGTTCCCTTTGCTTTTGCCATCCCGAACTCATTGATTGGGACCAACAAAATTCGGTCATACGCCTTAATGAAATCCAGAATGAAGAATCTATTGCAAAGTACATGGGCCTCAAAGACGGATTACCAATTGGTGATCATAAGCAAGGCTTTGTTTTTTCTTTGGATAATTCTGCTTACTTTGGAAAGCAGACAAACTTTCTTGGTCATGAAAAAGATAAAATATCAAGATCCTCGGGTGAAAACCTCTTTCAGGTGCTCATTGGTCAAGAAAATAGTAAGAAAAAGATAAGACCTTGAGGGAAAACCTGTTTCATGCGCTCTTGGACGGGGAGGTTTGTTCATCTCCAAAGGACACATTAGCTCCATAGCCAGTACCAGCATCACGTCAAAACAAGTCTTTGAGCATCTTTCTCTTGACTTTCCTAAGATATTTGCTCGTTGGCCATTACCTGAACTAGCAGATTTAGATTCGTCACGTTATCCAGAGCTTTGGGAAGAACCAGAAACTGTCGAAGGAGCAGAAAAGCAAGATCAAACGCTCCCTGTTTTCCTAGAAGATGGTTCTACACTCATTGTAGAAAACACTACTGAAGTAAACCTGGGAACATATGATGATCCCAAATTGTTTCTTGGAGCTTCCCTCACCGATGAGAAGCGTGATCATATTGTCACCATTTTGAGAGATTTCATTGATATTTTTGCATGGGCATACTCCGACATGCCAGGCTTAGACCTTGACTTGGTTGTGCATCGCCTTGTTGTCCATCCAAATGCCAAGCCAGTCAAACAAAAATTGAGGAAGACGCATCCACGCATCGCTCTTTTGGTAAAAGCAAAACGGAAAAATTATTAGGAGCAAGTTTCATCAGACCACTAGACTATTCTGAATGGATATCAAGCATAGTTCCAGTAAGCAAAAAGCCACAAGGTATACATCTTTGTACTAATTTTAGAGATATCAACAAGGCGTGCCCCAAAGACGATTTTCCTCTATCCAACATCGACATGATTGTTGACTCTTCTGTTGGGTACGAGATGTTGTCCCTCATGGATGGATTTTCTAGATATAATCAGATCAAGATAGCCCAAGAAAACCAACACAAGACTGTGTTCACCACAACGTGGAGAACTTTATGTTATCAAGTCATGCCCTTTGGCTTGAAGAACGTTGGAGCCACTTATCAGCATGCTATGACTGTCATCTTTCATGACATGATGCACGATATTGTTGAAGACTATGTTGATGACATCCTAGCTAAATCAAGAACACGTGTCAGACACCCTGACGTTCTACAAAGAATCTTTGAGAGACTTTGTGAGTACAAGGTCCGTCTGAATCCCAAGAAGTGTGTCTTTGGCATCACTTCAAGAAAATTGCTAGGGTTTATTGTATCACAAAGAGTGATCGAAGAAGACCCTGCTAAGGTCAAGGCCATTGTCGAAATGACTCCACCTTCCAATCTCAAACAGCTCCGCAGCCTGCAAGGAAAGATCTAGTCTATTCACAAGTTCATTTCACAACTGGCAAATAAGTGCCACCCATTTACACATCTCTTGAAGAAAGGGGTCACCTTTTAATGGGATAAGGAGTGTCAATCAGCATTTGCGAAGCTCATCACATATTTGGCCAACCTGCCAGTTTTGAGACCGCTAACACCTAGACAACCATTGCTTCTTTATATTTCAGCGACTGAACATGCATTGGGAGCACTCTTGGCACAACATGATGATCAAGGCAAGGAACATGCAGTTTATTATTTAAACGGCACACTAGTGGCTTATGAGCATAATTATACGCCTATTGAAAAGGCGTGTTTCGCTACAGTGTTCACATCCCAAAAGTTGCGACACTATATGTTGAATTACAAAACTATTGTCATTGCTAAAGTGGACCCCCTCAAATTTTTATTATCCAAAGCAGCTCTCACAGGCCGTATGGCCAAATGGGTTATGCTCTTAAGCGAGTTTGATGTTGAGTATCAAAATCAGAAAGCTATCACGGGGTAGGTTATTGTTGATCAACTTGCAGAAGGCCCTCTTCTAGACACTCAACCACTCAGATTTGACTTTTCAGATGATACTATTATGGCAATAGAAATACTACATGAACCGAGCGATGGAAGTTATACTTTGATGGTTCCTTCACTTCTCGAGGATCTGGGGCCAGCATTTTGTTGATTACACCGCAAGGGGATCTGATTCCCAAAGCATTTCATATCAAATTTCATTGTTCCAACAATATGGCCAAGTACGAGCACTTACTGTAGGACTTCGTCTTGCAGTACAGTGAGATATCCAACACTTAATGGTCTATGGGGATTCCCAATTGATTATCAATCAAACTACAAATCAGTATCAAACTAGAGATGACAAGCTTGTACCTTACAAGCACATTGTGGATAATCTCAAGGCTCATTTTAAATCCCTACAATTTGAACAAGTACCATAGGCCAATAACAAATTTGTCGATGCAATAGCAATAATTGGGTCCATGATACAGATTGATAGTAGTGTTAAAGAGTATCAATTTCTCATTGAAAATCTTCTACAACCTGCTCATGTCTTCCCAGATTTAGAAAGGGTATGTACCATTGCTGGTCCCAATCCCCCCCCTGAACTGCCTTGGTTTCAAGACATTTATAGTTATTTTCATGACCAGGTTTTTCCACCTAACCTTTCCAATAATCATCAAAAACTTTTCCTTCATTGCATAGCCCGTTATACCCTCCTTAAAAACATGCTTTATCCTAAAGGCTATGATGGAACGCTACTTCGTTGTTTATCTTCGGGAGAATCCAAGTTAGCGCTTAAGGCGGTTCATGAAGGAATGTGTGGGGCCCACACCAATGATGTAGTCTTAGCTAAAAAGCTCCTCAAAACAAGGTACTATTGGCCCAAAATGGAGACAGATGCTTGTAATTATGTTTGGAAGTGTGTTGCTTGCCAACATGGTAATTTGATATGCGCACCTTCCTTGCCACTGCAGCCAATTACTACATCATGGCCATTTTCTACATGGGGCCTCGATCTCATCGGGAAAATTAACCCAACATCTTCTGATGGTCATAAACATATTCTCATTGCTACCGAGTATTTTACTAAAGTGGATTGACGTCGTTCCTCTCACCTACGTCACCGAGAAGCAGATAGCCAAGTTTATACATTACCATATCATCTGTCAATATAGTATCCCAGCACGCATTATATCTAATAATGGCGGATCATTTGTAAATCAAGTTGTTAAATCTCTTTGTGCAAAATTCAAAATCAAGCACAAAAAATCCACAACATATACCCTGCAAGGCAACGGTCAAGCCGAGGCGTCAAACAAAACCATTGTTGCAATACTGAAGAAGATTGTCAATGATGCTGGCCGTAATTCACACTTGCAAATTTTCCCTGCCCTTTGGGCTTATCACACTAGTCATCAAACCCCCACAAGAGCCACTCCATACTCCCTTGTTTATGGCACAGAAGCTCTTATCTCGATTGAGATTAAGCTGCCTTCATTGCGCGTTTCCTTGAAGAATATTGAAGATGATGAAGATTTTAGAGTTTCTAGGTTGCAAGAACTAAAACTCCTTGATGGCAAGCATTTGGCTGCCCTAGACAACTTGCAAGCTATCAAAATAGATTGCGTAGAAGCTATAACAAGCACATTCTCCCTTGGGAGCTTGAAATTGGTGATTTGGTATTGAAAAAGAATCAGAAGAACACAAATGTTGAATGTAAGAAGGGTAAGTTCCAACCCAATTGGCTAGGCCCATATGTTATCACAACAAATTATGGATCGGGGGCGTATCGGTTGGCTACTCCAAATAGCGAAGAACTCCCAGAGTCCATGAACATTGTACATCTTAAGCAATTCTACACTTGACATCGGTTTGAACCACTGTCTACAAGACCCCTTACTTGGGAGCAACTTGTGTTGAAGTCATTTTATCTCACTATTATATCCTGGACCGTCTTATCTTGAACCATGTTCATTTTGTCTTAAACTACCCCGAATCGTTCTCATTAGAACCATATTCTTTTACAACTTTGGATAGTGGAATCTTTGGACCATTGGCACTTTGGATCATTTATATTCCACCTAGACTTATTTTATCCCACCCTGGACCGTCCTATCTTGGACCCTATTCATTTTGTCTCATTTTATTCTAAACCATTCTATTTAGAACCACATTCTTTTCATACCCTGCACCGTTGTAACCTGGATCGTTCTATCCCTTGACCAATTATGAACCTAATTATGACTCATAGCGATTCTGAACACACTCAACGTCCAGTTCTACAAAGCAATTCAGCCTAAACAATATTTTGCAATTTCTTCTTATAGACAAGCAAACACGGATATATCGGCACATGGTTTTTGCCTACTGAATGGTTCTTTAGAGTTATCTCGCACTGCATACTATTCTATTATTATTTTGTTGTTGTTTGGTCCACATTGTTGCCTTAGCAGGATCACGCTCTTGTCGTTTTGCGAGCATGGGCCATTGCAACCGGTTTTCGTTGTTATTGGAACTTCTACTCATGGATGTGCATGTCCTTAATTAGTTGGTTCCCTCTGCCATTGTTTATATTTATGATCCCCATTACAGTCAGTTTGTTGTTGTTTGAACTCTTCCCTGTAGAAGTGCATCTCTTCAGTTAGGTAGTTCCCTGGCCATTTTGTTAATAGTTCATTTCTGTTGCTTAACCCAAAAACACAAAAACATTAGAAACTAATCGACAAAACAATCAAAAACATTGTCTTCCATTTTCTTTTATTTTGATCTTCACGCTCTTGCCATTTTGCAAATACTTACAACATCAATCGTGTTTTCTTATCATCACTCTTCTTCTATCCCATTTCTTGGGAGAACTACACTTAACCTGAAATTCATGTTGGATCTTGCGTCCATAGAACTATGTTCGTAGCATCCACTTGTCTTGTACATCTGGAGTCAACTCGATTGCCCCTTCCTTTCTTCTTTTCCCCCATTTTGTTTTGTGTTGTTTCCCTATCAATTGGGGGCAACTTTTATCTCTTTTGTTCTTTTGTTGTACCAATCTAGTTATTTCTTAAATTAAGGATCACCCTGTCACAGAGAGTGCCGCCTCTATTACACTTACATGAACAGTTCGCCTTTTTCTTTGCCTGCACTAACATTGTGACTAACTCTTGTTTGTGTGTGTTTATTTGATTTTTATTGTTGTTTTGTTGTGCTTTTTTGTCTCTCCTTTTATTTTGTGAATATCTTGATCATTTTTACTCTTTTGTTGTTTATTCTTGGTGTTTTGTTATGTTGGTTTTTTGTGTTATTGTTTTGTTTTGTATTGTGTTATTTTGCTCGTTTGAGTTTAAATACATTCTATAACCATTTTTAGTCTAGTTTTCAGTTAGGCTTGGTTTGTTTAAAGATGTAAATGTCTTATTCTTTTGTTTTGTTTTCCAAGTACATCTTATTCATACACATGGATCTTGATTATTCATATCTTGCTTTCATGTTAGTTATTAAGTTGTACTTGATTTGCTTTTATACATTCTTGTTCCTACTTAAATCTTGATTGTTCATATCTTGATTTTAAGTTAGGTTACATTTATGTTTTGTTTTTATCTTTATTTTTGTTTGTTTTTGTTTAAATATAAATCGTTGTAACTTTGATATAGGCAGTTTTTATCATTATCATTAGTTATAAATATTCACATTTGAACCGGCTCATCGCAATTGAAATACAGTGTTATTATAGGTTATTCATACTTATGATGCATAATTTCATTTTGCTATAGTAAGCACCAAGTGCTTTGGATTTCAAGTCCAAAAGTCAATGAAGCTTCAAAGATCAGCTCTCAATGCACCATACTTAACATGAGACTCTATGCAAGATGTGCATCTCTTGGCATACACTGTGAGTCTCATTGATTTCAATGGTCCGTCTGTCTTCTATTATTCTTTTCTCATTCTATTTTCTCCCGCTTCTGGACGAACTACAATGGCTTGAGGTCCATCTGGACTATGTAGGCAGAGCTTGGATACATGGCATATCTTGAGTCAACTCGACCACCCTCATTTCTTCCGATAATCTCTTTCATCACTTTGTGCATCCTCATATCCCTGATTTCTGTGGCTTCTTCAATCATTAGACCCTTGCATCGGCATTTGCACCCGCTCATATTTAATCTATGCAATAGTTTATATCTCTGAGCTATGCTTGCCAATTCGCCTTGTTGGGGCACAATATTTAGACCAATCATTGATCAAAATCAGCCCTAATGGGGCAAAATTAATTATCGTGATCAAAATCAGCGCTGCTTGGGCACACTATTATTTCCTTTCTCTAGAGCAATGCTCTCATTTTTCTTCAACTTCCAAGCTCTGCAGCTTTTGCCCTCATTCTGGCAATTTTCAAAAGTATGCAACTTGTCTCAGGGTCGATCGTTCCCTAAGTGCGCAACTTTCACCCTCTTGTGGGAGTGTTCAAGTGTGTTGTTTATGTTTTGGGATTGCATTCTTCCCACTTTCCCCCCGCCTTGGGCCATATTATATTCTAAATTATTTTGATCATTCAGAAACAACGCGTGCAAGCATTAGCTCATCAAGATTTAATATCATCCATGGGTTAATTTCAATCTTTTTCTCTTTTCTCGAGAGTCCATCTCTCTCATCCTCGTATGTCCTCTCAAGGGGACATCACGGTTCATTTCCTTCCAACTTCTTCTTAACAACTCTTTCATTCTTTGAAAAAACGTTGCTTCAATCAAGTGTCTTGCTACGCCTTCTCAAATAGGGGAAAAATGTAAACATCCAATTCCTAACACCATTGTGTTAAAATTGTCATCGAAATTCTACTACAATGCACAATCTGGGCCAAAACCACTAAAACGCACTAAATAGTTTGAGCTTGTCATATACAAGTGTCGATTTACGCTAATGTATCCCTGAATGGAGCAATGCATTTTATATGATTATTAACTTTTCTCAAATCATTTCGAGTCAAAATGGCAAAAATGCAATTTGACTCTCTGAACCAATAAATTATTCTAATTCAGAAGCACACAACACGTGCATGTGTTATTTCGTATCGGCAATGTCCTAAATGGGATATTTGTCCGTAAGCAACTGACACCTAATTATACTCCAATCAAATTACGACTCAGTAACTTGACATTTTGACCAATTTGATTAAGTGAGCAACTAATTTTCAAAGAAATGCAGAAATTTAATTAATCTCACTTAGGGAAATTAAACCAAATTAAGGGCTTAAGTGAAAAATCCATGAAAATTATTGAAGATCTATTAATTGAAAATTCATTTCTAATATCTGCATCATCAGATGACATCATCAGTGGGGTGGCATCCATAAGCCATAAATGAAACAAATATCTTTTTTAAGCCCTCCCATGCCTCATTAATGCCCCTTTCTTCCAAATATTAATGGGGATATCTATGGATTGAGCCTCCAAAATCAAGTGGATCCATCGCCACACATCTTGATCTCAAGATGGACGGTCATGGTTGATTTTGATCATTTCTGAAAATTTATAAATATAAGGGTTATTGCTCATCTTTTTAAGCTTCTTTGGTATAAACTTATTATGCAAAATTGTCTTCACAAGCTATTTTTGTGTAGTGTTATTATGCTTAATTTGCAATAAGTTAGCTTCAGCTATTGGCATACATTTTATTAATTTCATGAGCCTAGTTCATTGGTGCATTAAGAGATGATGGAGAAGCAAGCCACTCATCATTGACAAAGACTTGGAGGAGCAAGCCACTCATCATTAACAAAGACTTGGAGCACCAAATCAGGGGAAAAACATGTTTTTGAGCCACACTTGCAGGAGGGATGCTCTTGGGAAGGTTTGATGTTGTATTCCTTCTTTCAATGTCTCTTAGTTTTCATTTGCAAAACCCCATGAAGGAGTTGGCTTAGTGAGTTATGTTCTTTATGTTTATTTTGAGTTTTCATTATTAATGCATGATCTAACTCACTTTGGATTCCTACTCTACAATTAGTACATTCAGAGTTAGGAAAATGTCTATGTTTTGTAAAAAGTCATATTATTCAAATACTAGAGCTATAATATACATTGTAACGGATGCTTTTTCTGGGTAAACCGACATTATGTGTCAATTCAATCCAGTGGGGGGGATCAATTATGGAGAGATTAAGTTTGGTCAAAACTTTCAAAGGCAAGGACTTTCATATTTGGTAGATAAAAACCTAGTTCACCCTGACCGAGGACGTTCCAGATGTGGTCACAAGTAGTGTAATCAAAATAACAGATGTTGACGAGCTAGCGAAGTCGACCATCAAAGACCAAAAATTCTTGGCTATCATTGGCATTGGATTGTAAGATTCATATGTACAGCATGTGGACTTTAAGAAGTCATCCAAAGTCATTTGGGACTCATTCAAACAACTATTCGGATCTGAAGCCGAGAGCGCCAAGATGACACTGGAGAAGAGACTGTATGGTTTGAAGATGGAGGAAGGTGAAAAAATAGCAAATCACATTAGAAAGTTCCGCTCCCTAATAAATCATTTAGCTAGTGTTAACATAAAAATAGAGGAGGATGATGCAAAAGAAATATCTTTGAATCGTATGCCCAGTAGTTTTTCAAATATGGTTCATATTTTAAGCATTTTGAATCTCAATCTGGGAGAGTTAATCTCTACTTTGCTTGATGAGGGAAATTGAGTCAAAAGCCCAGAGTCAGAGGAAATAATGTTTGTAAAAAATATGCCTAGCACCTCTTCCAAGAAAAAAAAAAATATGTCACAAATCAAAAAGGACATAATCTTGTGTTACTATTGTAAGAGATCAAAACATGTTATTCTATATTGTCTACAGAGGGCACAGGATCTAATCATAGAAAACTAAAACGTAAAGTCTTGGTTGCTACTGATGACAGACAAGAAGAAAATTGGGATGAATGAGAGAAATATTCACCCCACAAAGTGAGGAAGAATATGTGTTCTAATCAGTGATAATAAATAAAATGTGTGTGTGTGGAGTGAATAAGTGTAACGGGTGTTCTTTACGTATATGATTGTAAACCAATGTACGTATATGACTATGAACCAATAGATGTGTAAACTAAATGGTATGGAAGGTTGATATGTTCCCTATAACCTGGATAGTTGATCCATAGAAGGTTGATATGTTCCCTATAACCTAGATAGTTGATCGATATAAGGTTGATATGTTCCCTCTTCATACTTAGATGGTGAAAGGTTGATATATTTTCTAAACATCCAAAAGTTTGTGTCGCGTCACATATTCCAAATCATGTATATCGGTTCATTTCCCTATGTTCATATTAGGGGGGAATGTTGGAATATTGTGTTACTACGTCATAATAATAATTTCGAAAGAAGTTGTTCGTATGTGAGTTGATAAAAGAGCTCACTTAGAATAGGTAGATTGAGATTTGGTTTGACTCCTCATTTGTAGAAGTGCAATACCTATATGTATATCTCACATTATTGAATAAAACAAGTTTGTTTTTTGTGTTTTATGCTTGAACCAAATTTAATAGAGGCCAATCTCCCTTAGAAGTGTAAACCTTACTTTCCTCTGAGATGGACATAAAGAAGCCTACCTACACACACACACCCACTGGCATATGTCAAAAAAGTCACGTCTTTGGTCATCTAAAATACAGACAACCTTGCCAATTTCATTGCCAAGGGCTTGCGAAATTTCATCTCCACCAAATATTGGGGGCAGTTTATAAAACCTTAACTAGACTCGGAACATTGTCAAAAGCTCTTTATCTAGATCGATGTAGCATTCCAAGTTCTAAAGATAATAGACTACATCCTTCAAAACTAGGGCCCTCCATGAAAAATTAGATTCTTATTCTTCAAATTTTAAAAAAACACCAAAAAGAACATTCTAGCTAAAGTTTTGATTTCTAGTCGAGTACACTATCTCCATTTAGCACCCATCCATTTCTTTAGATCGTTCTTCCCAAGTCAAGCCCCAATAAAAACTTACAATTTAGTGTCCTATCTTCTAGAAGCCTTAACTCAGCTTCGTTAATCAAATCCTCAATGCACACTTTTGGATCTTCTTTAAACCTGTATTGTGATATCTTTGGCTTCTATTTGTTGTATTCGACCTCTTCAATTGGCCTCCAAGGTTTTCTTATCTCTCTATTAAATCTTCATCCTTTATCTCGAATCTCCATGCGTCCATAGTTTAGAATTGATACTTCTTTTATCTCTCCTTTAATTCTTTTTTCTAATCTATAGACACAAATTTGGTATTAGACACTTGACAACAATCATATTTGACTCTTGTTCACACTTTCCCCTATCCGTGTATGTATTTGCAGTCATATAAAATGTCATTTTAATGCAATGAGTGTCACTTGAGACCACCATATCCTTAGCTTAGCCCTAGAACTATTTTAAGGCCTCTTTTGATCATTTTTCAGCTTCTATGCACGTCTAACCCATGCCCTTATATACCAAGAGCCACATTGAGCCATCATCAAGGCATCTTCAACCCTTTTTGACACATGACAATCACCTAGAAAATAGCACCCATCCATGGGTTAATTTCAATCTTTTTCTCTCTTTTCGAGAGTCCATCCCTTTGTTTCATTCTCGTATGTCCTCTCGGTGGGGCATCATGGTTCATTTCCTTTCGACTTCTTGTTAACAACTCTTTCATTCTTTGAAAAGACATTGTTTCAATCAAGTGTCTCGCTACGCCTTCTCAAACAGGGGCAAAATGTAGACATCCAATTCCTAACACCATTGTGTTAAAATTGTCATTGAAATTCTACTACAATGCACAATCTAGGCCAAAATCACTAAAACGCACTAAATGGTTTGACCTTGTCATATACAAGTGTCGATTTAGACTAATGAATCCCTAATGGGGCAATGCATTTTATATGATTATTAACTTTTTCCAAATCATTTCAAGTCAAAATGGCAAAAATGCAATTTGACTCTCTGAACCAATAAATTCTTCTAATTCGATAGCACACAACACGTGCATGTGTTATTTCATGTCAGCAATGTCCTAAATGGGATATTGGTCTGTAAGCAACTGACACCTAATTATACTCTAGTCAAATTACAACTCAATAACTTGACATTTTGACCAATTTGATTAAGTGAGCAACTAATTTCCAAAGAATTGCAGAGATTTAATTAATCTCACTTAGGCAAATTAAACTAAATTAAAGGCTTACGTGAAAAATCCATGAAAATTATTGAAGATCTATTAATTTGAAATTCATTTATAATATATGCATCATCAAGTGACATTATCAGTGAAGTAGCATCCATAAGCCATAAATGAAACAAATATGTGGTTTAAGCCCTCCCATGCCTCATTAATGCCCCTTTTTTCCAAATATTAAAGGGGATATTTATGGATTGAGCCTCCAAAATCAAATGGATCTGCGGCCACACATCTTGATCTCAAGATGGAAGGTCATGGTTGATTTTGATCATTTCTGAAAACCTATAAATATAAGGGTTCTTGCTCATCTTTTTAAGCTTCTTTGGTGTAAACTTATTACGCAGAATTATCTTCACAAGCTATTTTTGTGTAGTGTTATTATGCTTAATTTGCAATAAGATAGCTTCAGCTATTGGCATACATTTTATAAATTTCATGAGCCTAGTTCATTGGTGCATTAAGAGATGATGGAGGAGCAAGCCACTCACCATTGACAAAGACTTGGAGCACCAAATCAGGGGAAAAACACGTTTTTTAGCCACACTTGGAGGGATGCTCTTGGGAAGGTTTGATGTTGTATTCATTCTTTCAATAGCTCTTAGTTTTCATTTGCAAAACCCCATGAAGGAGTTGGCTTAGTGAGTTATGTTCTTTATGCTTCTTTTGAGTTCTCATTACTAATGCATGATCTAACTCACTTTGGATTCCTACTCTACAATTAGTACCTTCAGAGTTAGGAAAATGTTTATGTTTTGTAAAAAGTCATATTATTCAAATACTAGAGCTATTAAACACTTCGTTTGTAATGGACGCATTTTGTGGGTAACCCGACATTATGTGTCAATTCAGTCCAGTGGGGGTGAACAATTATGGAGATATTAAGTTTGGTCAAATTTTTCAAAGGCAAGGACTTTCATATTTGGTACATAAAAACCTAGTTCACCCTGACCAAGGACCTTCCAGATGTGGTCACAAGTAGTGTAATCAAACCAATAGATGTCAACGAGCTAGCGAAGTGGACCATCAAAGACCAAAAATTCTTGGCTATCATTGGCATTGGATTATCAGATTCATATGTACATCATGTGGACTTTAAGAAGTCATCCAAAGTCATTTGGGACTCATTGAATCGACTATTCGGATCTGAAGCTGAGAGCGCCAAGATAACACTGAAGAAGAGACTGTATGGTTTGAAGATGAAGGTGAAAAAATGGCAAATCACATTAGAAAGTTCGGCAATGTCCTCAATGGGATATTTGTCCGTAAGCAACTGACACCTAATTATACTCCAGTCAAATTATGAATCTGTATCTTGAAATTTTGACCAATTTGATAAAGTGAGCAACTAATTTTCAAAGAAATGAAGAAATTTAATTAATCTTAGGCAAATTAAACCAAAATAAGGGCTTAAGTGAAAAATCCATGAAAATTATTGAAGATCTATTAATTGAAAATTCATTTCTAATATCTGCATCATCAGGTGACATCATCAGTGGGGTGGCATCCATAAGCCATAAATGAAACAAATATCTTTTTTAAGCCCTCCCATGCCTCATTAATGCCCCTTTCTTCCAAATAATAATGGAGATATTTATGGATTGAGCCTCCAAAATCAAGTGGATCCATGGCCACACATCTTGATCTCAAGATGGACGGTCATGGTTGATTTTGATCATTTCAGAAAACCTATAAATATAAGGGTTATTGCTCATCTTTTTAAGCTTCTTTGGTGTAAACTTATTATGCAAAATTATCTTCACAAGCTATTTTTGTGTAGAGTTATTATGCTTAATTTGCAATAGGTTAGCTTTAGCTATTGGCATACATTTTATTAATTTTATGAGCCTAGTTCATTGGTGCATTAAGAGATGATGGAGGAGCAAGCCACTCATCATTGACAAAGACTTGGAGTAGCAAGCCACTCATCATTACCAAAGACTTGGAGCACCAAATCAAGGGAAAAACACGTTTTTGAGCCACACTTGGAGGAGGGATGCTCTTGGGAAGGTTTGATGTTGTATTCCTTCTTTCAATAGCTCTTAGTTTTCATTTGCAAAACCCCATGAAGGAGTTGGCTTAGTGAGTTATGTTTTTTATGCTTATTTTGAGTTTTCATTATTAATGCATGATCTAACTCACTTTGGATTCCTACTCTACAATTAGTACCTTCAGAGTTAGGAAAATGTCTATGTTTTGTAAAAAGTCATATTATTCAAATACTAGAGCTATAATATACATTGTTTGTAACGGATGCATTTTCTGGGTAACCCGATATTATGTGTCAATTAGTCCAGTGGGGGGGAACAATTATGGAGAGATTAAGTTTGGTCAAAATTTTCGAAGGCAAGGACTTTCATATTTGGTAGATAAAAACCTAGTTCACCCTGACCGAGGACCTTCCAGATGTGGTCACAAGTAGTGTAATCAAAACAACAGATGTCGACGAGCTAGCGAAGTCGACCATCAAAGACCAAAAATTCTTGGCTATCATTGGCATTGGATTGTCAGATTCATATGTACATCATGTGGACTTTAAGAAGTCATCCAAAGTCATTTGGGACTAATTCAATCAACTATATGGATCTAAAGCCAAGAGCGCCAAAATGACACTGAAGAAGAGACTGTATGGTTTGAAGATGGAGGAAGGTGAAAAAATAGCAAATCACATTAGAAAGTTCCGCTCCCTAATAAAATCATTTAGCTAGTGTTAACATAAAAACAGAGGAGGATGATTAAAAAGACATATCTCTGAATCGTATGCCTAATAGTTTTTCAAATATGGTTCATATTTTAAGCATTTTGAATCTCAATCTAGGAGAGTTGATCTCTACTTTGCTTGATGAGGTAAATTGAGTCAAAAGCCCAGAGTCAGAGGAGATAATATTTTCAAAAAATATGCCCAGCACCGCTTCCAAGAAAAAAAAAGATGTTTCACAGAACAAAAAGGACATAATCTTGTGTTACTATTGTAAGAGATCAAAACATGTTATTCTATATTGTCTACAGAGGGCACAGGATCTAATCATAGAAAACTAAAACATAAAGTCTTGGTTGCTACTGATGACAGACAAGAAGAAAATTGGGATGAATGAGAGAAATATTCACCCCACAAAGTGAGGAAGAATATGTGTTCTAATCAGTGATAATAAATAAAATGTGTGTGTGGAGTGAATAAGTGTAAACAGGTGTTCTTTACGTATATGATTGTAAACCAATGTAAGTATATGACTATGAACCAATAGATGCATAAACTAAATGGTATGGAAGGTTGATATGTTCCCTATAACCTGGATAGTTGATCCATAGAAGGTTGATATGTTCCCTATAACCTAGATAGTTGATCCATATAATTTTGATATGTTCCCTCTTCATACTTAGATGGTGAAAGGTTGATATATTCTCTAATCATCCAAAAGTTTGTGTCGCGTCACATATTCCAAATCATGTATATTGGTTCATTTCCCTATGTTCATATTAGGGGGGAATGTTGGAATATTGTGTTAGTACGTCATAATAATAATTTGGAAAGAAGTTGTTTGTATGTGAGTTGATAAAAGAGCTCACTTAGAATAGGTAGATTGAGATTTGGTTTGACTCCTTATTGTAGAAGTGCAATACCTATATGTATATCTCACATTATTGAATAAAACAAGTTTGTTTTTTGTCTGTTATGCTTGAACCAAATTTAATATTTATTGAGGCCAATCTCCCTTAGAAGTGTAAACCTTACTTTCCTCCGAGATGGACATAAAGAACCCTACCTACACACACACACCCACTGGCATATGTCAAAAAAATCATGTCTTTGGTCATCTAAAATACAGACAACCTTGCCAATTTCATTGCCAAGGGCTTGCGAAATTTCATCTCCACCAAATATTGGGGGCAGTTTATAAAACCTTACCTACACTAGGAACATTGTCAAAAGCTCTTTATCTAGATCGATGTGGCATTCCAAGTTCTAAAGATAATAGACTACATCCTTCAAAACTAGGGCCCTCCATGAAAAATTAGATTCTTATTCTTCAAATTTTAAAAAAACACCAAAAAGAACATTCTAGCTAAATTTTAGATTTCTAGTCGAGTACACTATCTCCATTTAGCACCCATCCATTTCTTTAGATCGTTCTTCCCAAGTCAAGCCCCAATAAAAACTTCCAAATTAGTGTCCTATCTTCTAGAAGCCCTAACTCAGCTTCGTTAATCAAATCCTCAATGCACGCTTTTGGATCTTCTTTTACCCTGTATTGTAATATCTTAGGCTTCTTTTTGTTGTATTTGACCTCTTCAATTGGCCTCCAAGGTTTTCTTATCTCTATTAAATCTTCATCCTTTGTCTCGAATCTCCATGCCTCCATAGTTTAGACTTGATACTCTTTTAACTCTCCTTTAATGTTTTTTTCTAATCAATAGACACAAATTTGGTATTAGACACTTGACAACAATCATATTTGACTCTTGTTTACACTTTCCCCTATCCGTGTATGTATCTGCAGTCATATAAAATGTCATTTTAATGCAATGAGTGTCACTTGAGACCACCATATCCTTAGCTTAGCCCTAGAACTATTTTAAGGCCTCTTTTGATCATTTTTCAGCTTCTATGCACGTCTAGCCCATGCCCTTATATACCAAGAGCCACATTGAGCTATCATCAAGGCATCTTCAACCATTTTTGACACATGACAGTCATCAGGTAAATAGCACCCATCCATGGATTAATTTCAATCTTTTTCTCTCTTTTCGAGAGTCCATCCCTTTGTTTCATTCTTGTATGTCCTCTCAAGGAGGCATCATGGTTCATTTCCTTTCGACTTCTTGTTAACAACTCTTTCATTCTTTGAAAAGACGTTGCTTCAATCAAGTGTCTCGCTACACCTTCTAAAACAGGGGCACAATGTAAACATCCAATTCCTAACACCATTGTATTAAAATTGTCATCAAAATTCTATTACAACGCACAATCTGAGCCAAAATCACTAAAATGCACTAATTGGTTTGAGCTTGTCATATACAAGTGTCGATTTAGGCTAATGAATCCCTAATGGGGCAATGCATTTTATATGATTATTAACTTTTTCCAAATCATTTCGAGTCAAAATGGCAAAAATGCAATTTGACTCTCTGAACCAATAAATTCTTCTATTTCAGAAGCACACGACACGTGCATGTGTTATTTCGTGTCAGCAATGTCCTAAATGGGATATTGGTTCGTAAGCAACTGGCACCTAATTATACTCTAGTCAAATTACAACTCAATAACTTGACATTTGATTAAGTGAGCAACTAATTTCCAAAGAATTGCAGAGATTTAATTAATCTCACTTAGGCAAATTAAACCAAATTAAAAGGCTTACATGAAAAATCCGTGAAAATTATTGAAGATCTATTAATTTGAAATTCATTTATAATATATGCATCATCAGGTGACATCATCAGTGAAGTGGCATCCATAAGCCATAAATGAAACAAATATCTGATTTAAGCCCTCCCATGCCTCAATAATGCCCATTTTTTCCAATAATTAATGGGGATATTTATGGATTGAGCCTCCAAAATCAAATGGATCTATGGCCACATATCTTGATCTCAAGATGGACGGTCATGGTTGATTCTGAACATTTCTAAAAACCTATAAATATAAGGGTTCTTGCTCATCTTTTTAAGCTTCTTTGGTGTAAACTTATTATGCAGAATTATCTTCACAACCTATTTTTGTGTAGTGTTATTATGCCTAATTTGCAATAAGATAGCTTCAACTATTGGCATACATTTTATAAATTTCATGAGCCTAGTTCATTGGTGCATTAAGAGATGGAGGAGCAAGCCACTCATCATTGACAAAGACTTGGAGCACCAAATCAAGGGAAAAACACGTTTTTGAGCCACACTTGGAGGAGGGATGCTCTTTGGAAGGTTTGATGTTGTATTCATTCTTTCAATAGCTCTTAGTTTTCATTTGCAAAACCCCATGAAGGAGTTGGCTTAGTGAGTTAGGTTCTTTATGCTTCTTTTGAGTTCTCATTACTAATGCATGATCTAACTCACTTTGGATTCCTACTTTACAATTAGTACCTTCAGAGTTGGGAAAATGTTTATGTTTTGTAAAAAATCATATTATTCAAATACTAGAGCTATAAAATACTTTGTAACGGATGCATTTTCTGGGTAACCCGACATGTGTCAATTCAGTCCAGTGGGGGTGAACAATTACGGAGATATTAAGTTTGGTCAAATTTTTCAAAGGCAAGGACTTTCATATTTGGTACATAAAAACCTAGTTCACCCTGACCAAGGACCTTCCAGATGTGGTCACAAGTAGTGTAATCAAACCAATAGATGTCTACGAGCTAGCGAAGTGGACCATCAAAGACCAAAAATTCTTGGCTATCATTGGCATTGGATTATCAGATTCATATGTACATCATGTGGACTTTAAGAAGTCATCCAAAGTCATTTGGGACTCATTGAATCGACTATTCGGATCTGAAGCTGAGAGCACCAAGATAACACTGAAGAAGAGACTGTATGGTTTGAAGACGAAGGTGAAAAAATGGCAAATCACATTAGAAAGTTCCGCTCCCTAATAAATCATTTAGCTAGTGTTAACATAATAATAGAGGATGATGATGCAAAAGCCATATCTCTGAATCGTGTGCCCATTAGTTTTTCAAATGTGGTTGTTATTTTAAGCATTTTTTTCAAATGTGGTTGTTATTTTAAGCATTTTTAATCTCAATCTGGGAGAGTTAATATCTACTTTACTTAATGAGGGAAATTGAGTCAAAAGCCCAGACTCAGAGGAAATAATGTTTGTAAAAAAATATGCCCAGCACCTCTTCCAAGAAAAAGAAAAGATGTGTCACATTTCAAAACGGACATAATCTTGTGTTACTATTGTAAGAGGTCAAAACATGTTATTCTATATTGTCTACAGAGGGCACAGGATCTAATCGATGGAAAACTAAAACATACAGTCTTGGTTGCTACTGATGACAGACAAGAAGAAGATTGGGATGAATGAGAGAAATATTCTCCCCACGAGAGTGAGGAAGAATATATGTTCTAATCAGTGATAATAAATAAAATGTGTGTGTGAATGTGTGTGGAGTGAATAAGTGTAAACGGGTGGTCTTTACCTATATGATTGTAAACCAATGTACGTATATGACTATGAACCAATAGATGCGTAAACTAAATGGTATCGAAGGTTGGTATGTTCCCTATAACCTAGATAGTTGATCAATAGAAGGTTGATATGTTCCCTCTTCATACTTAGATGGTGAAAGGTTGATCTATTCTCTAATCATCCAAAAGTTTGTGTCGTGTCACATATTCCAAGTCATGTATATTGGTTCATTTCCCTATGTTTGTATTAAGGGGGAATGTTGGAATATTGTGTTACTACGTCATAATAATAATTTAGAATTAAGTTTTTTTGTATGTGAGTTGATAAAAGAGCTCACTTAGAATAGGTAGATTGAGATTTGGTTTGACTCCTTATTTGTAGAAGTGCAATACCTATATGTATATCTCACATTATTGAATAAAACAAGTTTTTTTTTTGTGTGTTATGCTTAAAAATTAAATATTTACTGAGGCCAGTCTCCCCTAGAAGTGTAAACCTTACTTTCCTCCGAGATGGACATAAAGAAGCCTACCTACACACACACCCACTGGCATATGTCAAAAAAATCACATCTTTGGTCATCTAAAATACAGACAACCTTGCCAATTTCATTGCCAAGGGCTTGCAAAATTTCATCTCCACCAAATATTGGGGGCAGTTTATAAAACCTTACCTAGACTAGGAACATTGTCAAAAGCTCTTTATCTAGATCGATGTAGCATTCCAAGGTCTAAGATAATAGACCACATCCTTCAAAACTAGGGCCCTCCATGAAAAATTAGATTCTTATTCTTCAAATTTAAAAAAAACACCAAAAAGAACATTCTGGCTAAAGTTTTGATTTCTAGTTGAGTACACTATCTCCATTTAGCACCCATCCATTTCATTAGATCGTTCTTCCCAAGTCAAGCCCAATAAAAACTTACAAATTAGTGTTCTATCTTGTAGAAGCCCTAACTCGGCTTCGTTAATCAAATCCTCAATGCATGCTTTTGGATATTCTTTGAACCTGTATTGTGATATCTTTGGCTTCTATTTGTTGTATTTGACCTCTTCAATTGGCCTCCAAGGTTTTTTTATCTCTGTATTAGATCTTCATCCTTTGTCTCGAATGTCCATGCCTCCATAGTTTAGACTTGATACTTCTTTTATCTCTCCTTTAATGTTTTTTTCTAATCTATAGATACATAATTTGGTATTAGACACTTGACAACAATCGTATTTGACTCTTGTCCACACTTTCCCCTATCCGTGTATGTATCTTTATTCATATCAAATGTCATTTTAATACGAGTGTCACTTGAGACCACCATATCCTTAGCTTAGCCCTAGAACTATCTAAGGCCTCTTTTGATCATTTTTCAGCTTCTATGAACGTCTAGCCCATTCCCAGATATACCAAGAGCCACATTGAGCCATCATCTAAGTATATTCAATCATTTTTGACACATGACAGTCCCCTAGACAATAGCACCCATCCATTGGTTAATTTCAATCTCTCTCTTTTCGAGAGTCCATCCCTCTCTTTCATCCTCGCATGTCCTCTCGAGGGGGCATCATGGTTCATTTCCTTCCGACTTCTTCTTAACAACTCTTTCATTCTTTGAAAAGACGTTGCTTTAATCAAGTGTCTCGCTACGCCTTCTCAAACAGGGGCAAAATGTAGACATCCAATTCCTAACACCATTGTGTTAAAATTGTCATCGAAATTCTACTACAACGCACAATCTGGGCCAAAATCACTAAAACCCACTAAATGGTTTGAGCTTGTCATATACAAGTGTCGATTTAGGCTAATGTGTCCCTGAATGGGGCAATGCATTTTATATGATTATTAACTTTTCTCAAATCATTTAGAGTCAAAATGGCAAAAATGCAATTTGACTCTCATAACCAATAAATTCTTCTAATTCAGAAGCACACGACACGTGCATGTGTTATTTCGTGTCGGCAATGTCCTAAATGGGATATTGGTCTGTAAGCAACTGACACATTCTTCTAATTATACTCCAATCAAATTACAACTCAGTAACTTGACATTTTGACCAATTTGATTAAGTGAGCAACTAATTTCCAAAGAATTGCAGAGATTTAATTAATCTCACTTAAGCAAATTAAACAAAATTACGGGCTTGCATGAAAAATCCATGGAAATTATTGAAGATCTAATAATTGGAAATTCATTTCTAATATCTTCATCATCAGGTGACATCATCAGTAGCGTGGCATCCATAAGCCATAAATGAAACAAATATCTGGTTTAAGCCCTCCCATTCCTCATTAATGCCCCTTTCTTCCAAATATTAATGGGGATATTCATGGATTGAGCCTCCAAAATCAAATGGATACATAGCTACACATCTTGATCTCAATATGGACGGTCATGGTTGATTTTGATCATTTCTGAAAACCTATAAATATAAGGGTTCTTGCTCATCTTTTTAAGCTTCTTTGGTGTAAACTTATTACGCAGAATTATCTTCACAAGCTATTTTTGTGTAGTGTTATTATGCTTAATTTGCAATAAGATAGCTTCAGCTATTGGCATACATTTTATAAGTTTCATGAGCCTAGTTCATTGGTGCATTAAGAGATGACAGAGGAGCAAGCCACTCATCATTGATAAAGACTTGGAGCACCAAATCAGGGGAAAAACACGCTTTTGTGCCACACTTGGAGGAGAGATGCTCTTGGGAAGGTTTGATGTTGTATTCATTATTTCAATAGCTCTTAGTTTTCATTTGCAAAACCCCATGATGGAGATGGCTTAGTGAGTTATGTTCTTTATGCTTATTTTGAGTTTTCATTACTAATGCATGATCTAACTCACTTTGAATTCCTACTCTACAATTAGTACCTTTAGAGTTAGGAAAATGTCTATGTTTTGTAAAAAATCATATTATTCAAATACTAGAGCTATAAAATACATTGTAACGGACACATTTTCTGGGTAACCCGACATTATGTGTCAATTCAGTCCAGTGGGGGGGAACAATTATGCAGAGATTAAATTTGGTCAAAATTTTCAAAAGCAAGGACTTTTATATTTGGTAGATAAAAACCTAGTTCACCCTAACCAAGGACCTTCCAGATGTGGTCACAAGTAGTGTATTCAAACCAACAGATGTCGACGAGCTAGCGAAGAGGACCATCAAAGACCAAAAATTCTTGGCTATCATTGGCATTGGATTGTCAGATTCATATGTACATCATGTGGACTTTAAGAAGTCATCTAAAGTCATTTGGGACTCAGTGAATCAACTATTCGGATCTGAAGCCGAGAGCGCCAAGATAACACTAAAGCAGAGACTGTATGGTTTGGAGATGGAGGAAGGTGAAAAAATGGCAAATAACATTAGAAAGTTCCGCTCCCTAATAATTCATTTAGCTAGTGTTAACATAAAAATAGAGGATGATGATGCAAAAGCCATATCTCTGAATCGTATGCCCAGTAGTTTTTCAAATATGGTTCTTATTTTAAGCATTTTGAATCTCAATCTGGGAGAGTTAATCTCTACTTTGCTTGGTGAGGGAAATTGAGTCAAAAGCCCAGAGTCAAAGGAAACAATGTTTGTAAAAAATATGCCCAGCACCTCTTCCAAGAAAAAAAAAGATGTGTCACAATTCAAAAAGGACATAAACCTATGTTACTATTGTAAGAGGTCAAAACATGTTATTCTATATTGTCTACGGAGGGCACAGGTTCTAACCGATGGAAAACTAAAACATAAAGTCTTGGTTGCTACTAATGACAGACAAGAAGAAGATTGGGATGAATGAGAGAAATATTCTCCCCACAAGAGTGAGGAAGAATATGTGTTCTAATCAGAGATAATAAATAAAATTTCTGTGTGTGTGTGTGGAGTCAATTAGTGTAAATGGGTGTTATTTACGTATATGATTGTAAACCAATGTACGTATATGACTATGACCCAATAGATGCGTAAACTAAATGGTATGGAAGGTTGACATGTTCCCTATAACCTAGATAGTTAATCCATTGAAGGTTGATATGTTCCCTCTTCATACTTAGATGGTGAAAGGTTGATATATTCTCTAATCATCCAAAAGTTTGTGTCGCGTCACATATTCCAAGTCATGTATATTGGTTCATTTCCGTATGTTCATATTAGAGGGGAATGTTGGAATATTGTGTTAGTACGTCATAATAATAATTTAGAAAGAAGTTGTTTGTATGTGAGTTGATAAAAGAGCTCACTTAGATTAGGTAGATTGAGATTTGGTTTGACTCTTTATTTGTAGAAGTGCAATACCTATATGTATATCTCAAATTATTGATTAAAACAAGTTTGTTTTTTGTGTGTTATGTTTAAACGAAATTTAATATTTACTGAGGCCAGTCTCCCTTAGAAGTGTAAACCTTACTTTCCTCTGAGATGGACATAAAGAAGCCTACCTACACACACACACACACACTGGCATATGTCAAAAAAATCACGTCTTTGGTCATTTAAAATACTGACAACCTTGCCAATTTCATTGCCAAGGGCTTGCAAAATTTCATCTCCACCAAATATTGGGGGCAGTTTATAAAACCTTACCTAGACTAGGAACATTGTCAAAAGCTCTTTATCTAGATCGATGTGGCATTCCAAGGTCTAAGATAATAGACTGCATTCTTCAAAACTAGGACCCTCCATGAAAAATTAGATTCTTATTCTTCAAATTTTAAAAAAACACCAAAAAGAACATTCTGGCTAAAGTTTTGATTTCTAGTTGAGTACACTATCTCCATTTAGCACCCATCCATTTCTTTAGATCGTTCTTCCCAAGTCAAGCCCCAATAAAAACTTACAAATTAGTGTTCTATCTTCTAAAAGCCCTAACTCAACTTCGTAAATCAAATCCTCAATGCACGTTTTTGGATCTTCTTTAAACCTATATTGTGATATCTTTGTCTTCTATTTGTTGTATTTGACCTCTTCAATTGGCCTCCAAGGTTTTTTTTCTCTGTCTATTAAATCTTCATCCTTTGTCTCGAATCTCCATGCCTCCATAGTTTAGACTTGATACTTCTTTTATCTCTCCTTTAATGCTTTTTTATAATCTATAGACACATAATTTGGTATTAGATACTTGACAACAATCATATTTGACTCTTGTTCACACTTTCCCCTATCCATGTATGTATGTGTAGTCATATAAAATGTCATTTTAATGCAATGAGTGTCACTTGAGACCACCATATCCTTAGCTTAGCCTTATAACTATCTTAAGGCCTCTTTTGATCATTTTCCAACTTCTATGCACGTCTAGCCCATGCCCAGATATATCAAGAGCCACACTGAGCCATCATCTAGGCATCTTCAATCCTTTTTGACTGACAATAGCACAACCCCATTAGTCTATAGCGCAATTCGCTATTGGCAAAGGGGGCAGCACCATTGATGCTTAACTTCCCTTTCCCCTAATGAATATCTTTCCACTTCCCGAAGTGTCTTAGGGTCGGCCTAGACTCATTTCATGTCTCGACAAGCATCAAGAAACTACATAAAGACCACTCTCATTCATTTAACAAATAGATGGCAATTCTCATGAACAAGCTCAAAAACAGTTGTGCAAATTAAGGTTATTGATCCCTATTTACCCCTATTTTTGCATATATCCATCTATAACAGCCCAGAGCTCAGTTTTACTGATGTTTTTAGTCTCAATTCACACTCAAAACATTCAAATTGGCATTCATACTCAGGCATACTAGCATCACTCTCACTCGCACCAACACTTAGATTGGAGTAACTACATTGAGCTTGATCCCCTTTCAAGGTATTGGTATGTAGGCAGTGTTCAGCGCATGGGATGTTGAGGCCACACCCAACCTACCCTACTAACGCCACTCTTCTTCCACTTGTGTTCATCAAAAACCCTAACAAGCATGGAGACTTAGGGTTTTATAGTGAAATCAGTCAAAGCACAAAACAGACGACAATCTAGGTCTCGGTCATACAGGCACAGGTTTCCCAAAATAGAGCGAAGCTCTGCTTAGAATTTCACTACTTCACCTGCACATAGTCATTAGCATTGCACAGAGGGTCAATAACGCAGTGCACTATTGGCAAAGAGGGTCACGCTATTGTTCGAAGAGGGTTTTGACACATGTTCTCTATTGATGACACTCTACCCTGCTTTTGTATCACTTCCCAGCCTGCCACTTGTCCGTCTCAGTTATATTTTTCAGGTAAGTACACCCTTTTAAATTCATTATTATTTATAGATTATTCAAATAAATCAATTATTGTGCAAATCAGTGGCTATTGATATTGTAGTATTTTATTCCCTGATTTATTACTCAGCGCTTTATCAACCTAGGGTTATGTTTCATAATTCTAAAATAAGAGATCAATTGGTGAACCCAACTTACTTTGAATAGCATCCAAACCCTAGCCCTGGATGCTACTAGGGTTTGTATCCTTCTTTTTATTGTTTTCATATGTTGTTGTATTAGGCTTTTCAAATTTCATATATTATGTTTTAACGGCACTTTTTCATTTTGTTTACTATATGCCATCTAAAGTTATATCTCTTCCTTTAAGAAGAAGTGCTAGGCTTAGTGGTAATCCTATTGAACATACCCAGTTTCCTTTCGTTCGAGCTTATACCATGGATAGAGGACTAGTTACAACTCCTCTAATTGATCTTTCAAATCCTGATTATGTAGACTTCAATGATAATACATCGAAACATGAGCAATACAATCAAGATCATAATGATACACAAGATGGGACTCAGGACACAATCCCCCCCCCCTCGATGGTGATAATCTTAGAATCAATAAAGATGAGATGTTACAAAGTTTTAGAGATAGACTTTGGGAACAGCCCCATGATCATGCACAGAGTTTGCAAGCTATATTGGAAATAAAGAACACAACACTTGGTCAATCCTCTAACCCCACAAATGCTAATATTGTTACCCCTACTATGGGGGCAACTCAAATTCTACAACCTGCTATAACTAGGCAACTCTCAGCAGTGACAACACCTCTTGTGGCTAGAACACATTCCTCCTTTCTAGATGTACAATCCCTTAGGCATGAGATCCATTCTCTACAGGCCAGTGTTACATCTTGAGCAGGGGGCCACTAGACCATCTCATGCCTTGGACTCTCATGTTCTCCTACATACACCATTGGCATAAGATACAACGACAACTCCTTTGCCATTCGGATTTGTGGCACCCAAGCTTGCTCTATATCATGGTAAGGGTGACCCAGAGCATCATCTACGCGTTTTTCATGCAACATGTTGGGACTACATTTCCAATGATTGGCTCCTGACTAAATTGTTCCCTCGCAGTTTAAAGAACTATGCATTACAATGGTTTTATGATCTCCCTAATCAGTCCATTACAGCATTTAATCCACTCGCAAATATGTTTTTAGCACATTTTTCGATCCACATCAGTGACAAAGTTTCCTATGCTCAAGTTGCTCAACTTAAGCAAAAATCTAATGAGCCAAAAGCTGAATATGTCTTGCAATATAAACCCATATTAGTAAAGATGACTAGCCCCATGGCAGATAGAGAACTCCAATACATATTCAAACAAAGTTTATTACCAGCATTACATGAATCTATATTATTCAAAAAGTTTCCATCATTTACAAACCTATGCCATGGAGTTAACGAACGGGAAGTCAAACTTCTCTCGATGGACAAGTTAAAGTACACAACTGGATCGGATTCCCTAATAAGATATGTTTTTGGCACATTTTTTGATCAACATCAGTGACAAAATTTCATATGCTCAAGTTGCTCAACTAAAGCAAAAATCTAATGAGCCAAAAGCTGAATATGTCTTGCGATATAAAACCCTATTAGTAAAGATGACTAGCCCCATGGCAAATAGACAACTCTAGTACATATTCAAACAAAGTTTATTACCAGCATTACATGAATCTATATTATTCAAAAAGTTTCCATCATTTACAGACCTATGCCATACAGTGAAGGAACAGGAAGTCAAACCTCTCTCCATGGGCAAGTTAAAGTACACAACTGGATCGGATTCCATTAATAAGAGTTCAAATAAGCTCCCGTATAAGGTGAGGCGCAATGAAAACAAGAATGAGCAGAAAACCACAGTTAACGCAGCCTCAAAGCTAGCTCCTCGTGTGGTTTTATCAGCTCCCCCAAGGAGACCTTTTGCGAATCTACCTGAATCGCCAGCTCGCGTTCTCTAGAAACTTTTGGAATGCAATGTCATCTCTCTCCCTCCCATCAAAGAGGTTGATACAACTAGGCCTCTTCCAAAGAATTATGATTCCAATGCATATTGCGATTATCACAAGGCCCTCGGCCATACTATGAACACATGCATCAGCGTACAACATAAGATCCAAGATATGATAGATGCTAATACCATTGATGTGAGCACCCCTACAGAAACACCCAAAGCACAACCAACTAAAACAAAAGCAATTAAAATCTTTTCTAATCCATTTCCAAAACATACAACTAATGAGACAGCAGACACTTAAGTGTTCATTATACTTATCAAGCACATCCACCACCAACATCCTATCATACTCATATAATGGATACACACCCTCTACATAATATCATTGGTGTGTATCATACTACAGTCCCAGCTAGGCCTCTTATCACTTTCTCAAAATAGGAGATCGTTGATGATGACTCAGATTTATATGCACTCTTTGTACGAGCTTACATTGATCATCATCCTATTCAAAGTGTCATGGTTGACAACGGTTCATGCATCAATATGTGTACTATTACACTTCTACATCACTTGGGCGATTCAAATCAGGCTATTTCTTTGATAAATACAATTTTTTGTGGCTTTAGTGGCCATGTTTAGAGCTCCATTGGAGAGATCATACTTCCATTACAGGTTGGGCCCGCACATGTGGCCACCAAATTCATAGTTGAACCTAGTGCCGAAACATTTGATAAGTTAGTGTAGGCCTTGGATATAGTAGCATCGAGCCATTCCCTCCACCATACACAGATGTTTTAAATATGTACATGTTAATTAGGTTGTTACAGTTGAGGGCCTTCTATACGAGTATCCTTTAACTACTCCACAGCCAATTACACAACAGTCACCATTAATAGCTCCAAAAATAGATTCCATTAGCACACCTCAAAAATCAGTTGAGCCACCAATGCAGGGGAGGTCTACTTCTACAACATTACCATGTATACACACTCTCCCACAAAGACATTTATAAGAGAGACCCTTGTGTCAAAGACATGTGGATTCTATAGAGCCTCTCTCTACCCCATTCCCACCCAGATCAATGTTACTGAGTTCTCAAAGCACTCTGCATTGAGCATCTATCCCAGTTACAACTTCTTTTACCATATGGGTCCCCAAGAGCACCACAGTTCACAAGCCAGTTCAGTCAACTCCACAGATTTATTGCCACACTCCGCAGTCACTTTCAACTACAAATTATTCAATACATCCGGTTCCCAAATCTCAGATACCTCCTCGCACATCACGTGAGGTCACTCTTCCTTTACTTGATATAGGTCACCTTGATAGTGAGTCTCTTGCAAGACTCATTGGTTAATATGTTCTCATGTTACTTGTACATAGTTTCCTTTATCTTGCTCCTTGTACATAGTTTTATTTTCATGTTGCTTGTACATAGCTTATACTCAAAAGACACGAAAAAAATATATAACATGTTCACAAATTAAAAAAGCATTCAAATATTGCTCAAAAAATACAAATTTTATATTGTATGCATTTCCATGTTTACATTCCTTCTATTTGCTAGGTACTACATATAATATCTATGTTAGTCTAGTCAATTTTATCATACATACATGCTTCATTTGTTCCTTCGAGGCTTGCACATTACTATAAGACTCTGATCCCCTACATATATCCAGATTTGCTACTATCGACCAATCGGGAGCACATACACATATACACCGATTCAACATTGATATATTAGCCCATTGGGGACATCATACACAACTTACGATTTGCCAGGTTATATCTTCCTATACTTCATACAACAGATTTAGCATTGATCATATCTTGATATTGATCATCCTATACTACACTAATTTTTTGCCGACTACTACTACTATAAACTCAGCTTATGTACATCTTTGTTCTTATATGGATTTGTACCACATGATTATTGCATACTTTCATTTTTTACTTTGCTAGTCTAGATTTGATTGTTTCTTTGCTTCTACATCTACTCGAGGGCATTTGAATATGCCATTGTCCTTTCATTACTTTTGTGCTTTGGACATGTGCCCATATCCTTGTGTATGCTTCTTGATTGTGTATGTGGACATGTGCCCATGTCCTTGTGTATGTTTCTTGATTATTTATGTGGACATATGCCCATGTCCTTGTGTATGTTTCTTGATTGTGTATGTGGACATTTGAACATGTCCTTCCATGTGGCTCTAAGCCAAAATTACGTGCTATTTTACGTATGAGGACATTTGAGCATGTCCTTGTATGTGTTCTTTTTCTCGGACTTAGTGACATGTGTCTATGTCCCTTGTATTGTGGCCCCTTGGCCTACTTTCTGTGCCTCATGTGTTCGTATGTATGCTTTCATATATATGTCATGGCCATGACACTTGTCTCCTGGTTGTTGCTTTCACATCCAGTTTGTGTTGCCATAAGGGACCTCATGCATCTCCCCTTCCTCCTTGGGTGCCTTGATGGACATCATGCCCCATCCCCCCAAGTAGTTTACTCAGATTATATTCAGATTTGTTGTTCATATACATGCTTACATTGTTATATCTGTCTTGACGACCTTGTGAATGTTAGATCTAACATACATCGTACATTGCCAACGTATGTTCAATCTCTTTTACATTATGATGTCATGTATACACATTATATTGGTTTATCACGTAGATATCATATATTTTTAGTCTAACACACATGATGCATAGCTTTCTTTTGAGAATAGTTATTGCAGAGGTTCAACAACTCCTCTCAAAAGAGGGGGCATTCATAGGGGTTTGTCATAGAGATGAGGCCATTCTAGTGCACTCAAAACACAATTTTTAGCACGTACGCACAGATTACAGAGCTCAGGCTCAAGAAAATACAGTGAAATACAATCATACATAGAATAGTCTCAATTTTTCTCAAAAACAACACTTTTGGACAAAAGCACAGTACACTGCCAAGAGCGCAATGCACTATAGTCCACCCACCGCGCTATTGTCCAATAGCCTCAAAAATAGAAAATTCTAGAATTATCAAAAAGATACAATAGGTACAGTTCAAATTTGCACAGTCTCAATCACAGATTATCAGATATACTCAGTATATACTCAATTTATACACAAAATTACACAAGTTTACTCAAATTGAGGGCATCATGCACGACATGATCACTCCCGTTTCAATTTCAGATATGCACAAACACATATTAGTATGACTTAATCCAGAATTCATATGCACAGATATCAGAACTGGGGGCATGTGAACAACGCATTGTTTCCATATGCCTAGTTTTGCACTAGTTCTCTCAGATGGAATGACAACTCCATGTCATTCTCCATGTATACTTCAGACACCATATGCACCAAGATTACCCCAGATCAATGCCTCATTCAGTCTGCAACAGTTGGCATTCCCAAGTGGCCCAGAGCCATCTTTTACAGCTTCATGACATGGTTTTAGTTTCAAATTCTACTACAAATGGGTAGGCAATGATGGAGACATGACCTACTTGAGTTCTTGAGCCATCTACATAAGAGGGTTGGATAAGTCATCAGTCCAATCCACGTTATTCATAGATTATCATCCACCGAACAGGGGTGGGCAATGATAGAGTCAAGGCCAACTTGAGTTCTTGAGCCACCCACACATGGGGATTGGGCAAGCCATTAGCTCGTTTAAGTTATTCACCATTTGATCACCATCTACATGCACACACAAGATTTCACTAGGTTTTTACATTGGTTCACATACCCAGTGAGGTGTATTCATTCCTTTCCTCTCTCTCATATATTTTTACTCAGTTTTGTATTTGCTTTTGATATTTCTTAAGGACAGATTAATATGTTTCATTTGCAAAACACGCAATGGAACATAGTTCGTAAACTAAGACCCACATTCATTAGCTTCATCTCATATGTAAGTCGAAGTACATTTCTCTATCCTTTATCCTAGTCATATAAAATAGAATAAAGGGCAGGCAAATGTAGTCATAAAATATCATTTTAATGCAATGAGTGTAGCTTGAGACCACCCTATCTTTAGCTTAGCCCTAGACCTATCTTAAGGCCTCTTTTGATCCTTTTCCATCTACACATGTTTAGCCCGTGCCCATATATATCAAGAGCCACATTGAGCCATCACCTAGGCATCCCCAATCCTTTTTGACACCTCTCGTTCACCTGGACAATAACGCGGCACCATTAGTCTATAGCATAGTTGCAATATTGGCAAAGGGGGCAACACTATTGACCCTTAGCTTCCCTTTCCCCTAACGGATATCTTTCCACTTTCCTAAGTGTTTTAGGGTCGACCTAGACTCATTTCATGTCTCGATAAGCATCAGAACACTATATAAAGACCACTCTCATTCATTTACCAAATAGATGACAATTCTCATGAACAAGCTCAAAAACAGTTGTGCAAATTAAGGTTATTGATCCCTATTTACCCATATTTCTATATACATCCATCTACAACAGCCCAGAGCTCAATTTTACTCAGATTTCTAGTCTTAATTTGCACTCAAAACATTCAAATTGGCATTCATACTCACGCATACTAGCATCACTCTCACTTGCACCAACAATTAGATTGGGAGAACCACATCGGGTTTGATCCCCTTTCTAGGTATTGGTATGTAGACAATGCTCAACACATGGGGTGCTGAGGTCACACCCAGCCTACCGTACTAACGCCACTCTTCTTTTGCTCGTGTTCATCAAAAACCCTAGCAAGCACGGAGACTTAGGGTTTTATAGTGAAATCAGTCAAAGTGCAGAACAGACGATGATCCAAGTCTCAGTCATACACGCACAAGAATATCAAAACAAAGCAATGGTCTACCCAGAATTTCACTGCTTCACCTGCACAAGGTCATTAGCACTGCACAAAAGGTCAATAGCACAATGCACTATTGGCAAAAAGGGTCATGTTATTGTCTGAAGAGGTATTTGACATCTGTTCTTCATTGACAACACTCTGCTCTACTCCTACATCACTTCCCAACCTGCCACTTGTCGGTCTCAATCATATTTTCTAGCTAAGTACACATTTTCTAATTCATTGCTATTTATAGAATATTCAAAAAAATCAATTATTGTGCAAATGGTTGTTGATACTGTAGTATTTTATTCTCTGATTTATTACTCGGCTCTTTATCAACCTGCAAGGTTGCATTCCATAATCCTAAAAAAAATAAGTCAGTATCTATGTTCTTGGTTAACCCAATTTTCTAGCATTCATATTCAATATCTACCAGCGCTATGCCAAAACACTCTATAATCCTAAGCAAATTGTCGCCATATTCCAAATCCCTAATTTTCCCTCCATGGATAGTGCTAGTAACAGTCAGATGTTGGTGGTTACTACCGGTATCCACCTTCGTCGATAGTGTCCCAAGATCTCTAATGGCTATTTTTAAAATTCAAATCTTTCCCTTGGGTCGACCTAAGGATGTTTCCTATATCGGTTTTGGGGGAAATACCAAAGAGTCATCTATAAATACAAATCTATCCTAAGGTTTAAACTCACTTGGCAATACATTGAAAACCAATTGCACATTGAGAAATATATTGGCACACCTTTGAAAAATTATCCAAAAGCATTCAAATCTAAAAAACCCTCAAAGAAGCAATCCCAAACCCAAGTCATAATACAAATACAAGGTCAAAGTTGCATGTTGTCAAGTGTCAAAAGCCAAAGCATTGCATTACATTCTAGTGGAACACAATTGAGCACACATACACATAGGTGGAAGAACTGCGTGTAGTTTGAGCCCTCTTCAAAAAATTGGAACATAGGAAATGTTCAACCACTTAGTGGGAAGTGGTTGGAATTGTTCGACTCATCTTTTACTCCTTTTAAATCAAACTTGTGTCAAAAGTGGATCAAGGGTTTTAAGGCAAAGAAGGCAAAATCAGGATTTGCGCACAGGACCGAGGTCAAGAAAACATTCAGGGATCATCTAGACAGGGAAGCACAATGATATGTGGCAAAATAGGCAGGGAAAATCAATAGGGGTGGTACCAACAAACAGTGGACAGTACTGATTGCCACAAGTGTTTGTGCTTTGCCAGCACCATCTGCATAGGTTTTGACAGTCTGCTCTCTGAGCCGAGTAGTCACCGAGCTATTACAAAGCATTTTAGTGGACTATATATAGGAGTGAGCAATACATAACAAAATATCAACTATGTTCCTTCTCTCCCCTATATGCTTGGTCATTTCTATATTTAGTAAGTACAATCTATCTTTCTGTTGCATTCAAATTTATATGAGGAATGCCCTATCTTAAGCAATCTGAATTTCAAGAGTTTTGGGCCTTTGACCTATTTAGATCCACTAAATCCAAAATAAGTTAAAATGCAATCCAAATCGCTACCCAATGTTGAAACCCTACTCCCATGTCTTGTCTTAGCTATCACCTTTGCTAGCGTTATCTCCTTTGCACTCCCCCTAGGCATTGTAGGTAAGGACCTGCTTTAAGAATCTTATAAATATTGCTATCCAAAAGCATTTGAAATGTTTGTTATAGAGTCAAATATATTATGAAATACTTTCAAACTTTTTATCTTCTCTCAACCGTGCATAACCCTCATGATGTTCAAACAATATTTCACAACCTCATCTTTCGATTACAAGTTGGATTTTTCCATGGAAGACGAAATATCAAGCTGCAAGGTCTTGCTAATAGTTTAGGCTTTTTTCATGGAAGGACAATCAACATACGGTAATCTCTTAAGCCAATGCTACAACCTACTCAAATCAACAATGAAACCATGTTGCGTTGTTGCAAGGGGTATAAAATCCAGTGTTTCCTTATAAAATGAAGAATATTTAGGGACTGGGAAATAGAGTTCTACTTGAGATTCCAAATAACCAATTTATTGGGCAAATTTGGTGATTATTTGTAGACCAAGCATAAGACAAAACGGCATTATCAAATCTCATGCATAAAATTCCGAAAACAAAGCAACTTAGGTTATGACTATAGTATTAAAAACAGCTTCATATTCGTTACGCCTTAAAGGTTGTAATAAAATGTTGTCTATATCTAGAATAAGTCATTGGCTTTAGAGAAGGGAATGTTATGTATGTCCACAAATCAAATGAGCATATTAGACCCTCAAGAAGTAACTACAAAGGAAATGTCCCTTTCTAGATATTTTATTAACTCTAAAATTTACCGTGAATCCTTTCCAATACTGAACATCAATTAAATACTAAAACAACCAACATGCCATATTGATATTGAAAACCCACTTGAGACTTCACTGAAATCCTTATTGTATTGAGATGAAAGCATACAAAATACTAGTAATGAAGAAACAAGATAATAAATTGCACATGCAATACAGAAATTCCAAATCCAATAACAACTCAACTGTAATATTTTATTCAATGTGATGTCTACATTTTTAACACTAAAGAATACATATAAATAGAGTAGTAAATTCACAACAGCAAAACCTTACTTGTCAAACCCTCAATAAAATCACCATGCACAGCAACAATAATCCTGGTACAATAGCGATTCACCAAGGACAAGGTACAACAGCATAGGGAAACAAATCATAGGGCTGCAAGGAGGGATAGCGTTGAGCTGGATAGTCGTATGATGGCCCTGAATGCTGTCTGGAACCCCACACAGCAGCCTGAATTATAAATTTACCTCAACAATAAATTGTAAAAGGGAAAACTCCAACGCAACAACCGATAGGGTAGAAACCCCAACACAACAGTCTATAAATACTTCAAACCCTCACAAAATACTGAAATCTGATAAGACAAAATCTACATTGACTGCTTTAGGCATGGGCATGGATGGAAGGCATCTGCGTTCAACTTGCTTTAAAGAACTCGACACTTCACAGGTGCACAAATCCCCTGTAGGATCCTTGTGAGCTCTACGCAAACTAGGGGTGACTTAGCAAGTCAATACTTCTAGCGACCTCTGTGGGTCACTTGCTTGCCAAGCGGGAATCCATAAGCCTTTGAAGCAATCCATTGGGCACAGAGTCTTTGAAACTTTTGGTCCCTTCATCTGCGAATGCACTAGCTAGATATCCCTGGATTTGGAATGAATTGAGACCCTCCTAGCAAAAGCAAAGAACTGTGCCAAAGGTTCTTAAAGTAAAGAGATCTAAGCTAAGAGAAACACTGCGCACAAGTGCTTAGAGGAAATAAAACTATCCTAAAACAAGGTACACAAGGCACTTAGAGAAATGAAAAACATCTAATCTACTTATTTACAAATTATACAAGAATCAACGGAGATAGTGTTTGAGATGAATCCCATTGACTGGGATAGGCGGCTCCTCTCCATTTAGTCTAGCAAGTTGAAAAGCATTAGCTTGCTTGCAACTAGTTATGATATATGGATCACTCCATATTGTGTCAAATTCAGTATGTCTTCCAGCTTTTGCTCTGTCTGCATCCCATTTGAGCACTAAATCTCCTTCTTGGAAACTTCTATCAGCGGCCTCTTATTAAAATTCCCTTTCATTTGGACCTGTTGGAGCTCCATAGTGTGTGCAGCCTGCACTCTAGTCTCTTCGAGCTCCATTAGCTCTGCTAATCTTACTACGAGGGGATAACTCTCGAGAAACTCCAACTGATAGGTGAGTTCCTCCGACTGATGGGTGAGTTCCAATGAAGGCAACTCAAGAGATGTGGGCAATCTGGCCTCCCTTCCATAAACTAACATGAAGGGCAATTTTCCCAACACTCTTTTGGACGTGACTCGATCAGCCCAAAGGGCATTCCTGAGCTTAGTATGCCAAGCTCGCTGATTATCTTACATGGTCCTTTTTATGATGCAAATCAAATTCTTATTCGTGGACTCGGCCAAAGCATTACCCTGAGCGTAATAATTCAATGAGGCGCTCAAATGGGTGTTGTGTTTGATGGTCCACTCGTTGATCCTGGTTCCAAGGAAAGCCAACGCATTATCAGAGATAATGGTGGCTGGAACACCAAATCTTGTTACAATGCCTTCGTAGAAGCTCAAGATGGATGTCTCATTAGCCTCTTTGAGCGTTGCTGCTTCCGTCCATCTCATGAAATAGTTTGTGGCTGTGAGGATCCATTTATGCCCATCGCTTGATGGCGGGTTAATCATGCTTGTGAAATCTAGGGCCCATTACGCAAAGAGTTGATCAGCTTGTATTAGCCGCAATGGTAAGACTGTCAACCTTTGTTTGCCTGCAAAGAAGGCACATTTCTTGTGACTTCGCACGTATGCGTGCGCATCTTTGAACAGAGTTGGCCAATAATACCCAACTCGCATGAATTTTGCAGCAGTGGTCTTGGGTGAATAATGGTCTCTTGCAAAGCCATCATGGAATTCTTGAAGAATTCTACTTACCTAGTTTGATTCTATGCACCTCAAGAGGACTCCATTGAGGTCCTTCTAAAAAAGTGCACCGCTAAGAGCACATAGGGAATGGCCTGCAACCTAAAATGCATGCGTTTGGCTTTACTCAAGCCAAGGGGGTAAGAACCGGTTTGTATGAAGGTTATCACATTCTGTGTCCAGTCTGTCGCAGGTTCTTGACCTATTGGTTCCTTTTCGTGTGACACCAAGACTGCTTTGACTTCAAACTTTGCCACCTCAACCAATTGTTCGCAAAGTCCCTTTCCTTGCACTAGCTTGGTGATCTGGATGTCCACGTCATACTCCATCACCTTTGTGATCCAACCAGCTCTTTTTTTGTTGATGTCCTTACTGAGGAGAAACTTTTGTATGCCTGCGTGCACAACCATAAGTCGGATTTTGTTGTTGGAGAGCATATTGTTAGCAACCCAAGTTGCACCCTTTGAAGGAGATTGTTCAACTCTACTTCAAACCTGGACTAACATGGGATTGGCCTAAAGATTGTGGGTTACCTATAGTTAGACCAAACCTCTAGATTATGGGGCTAGCTCCCCTGATACATTTATTTGGACTCAATTCACTAAGATATATTATTATTGGGGTGAAAATGGATAGAAAGTGCATAAAATAAATCTGCTCTAAGGGGTGGTGATGCACCAATATGATCATTCATCCACTCAATTTGGACTCCTAACAACACTAGTGAACTAAAGCATTATCTCCAGTAACTCTGAAGATCCTGATGAGTGACTATAACTTGGAGGTGAAGGGTGAGAGGCCTATCTTGAGGCACTTCCAACCATATTACACTCCAAACATGATCACCAAACTTTGACACTTCATACAACCTGCGTAAGACAACTTATCAGCATATAAGTGTGACAAGGACATGCTAAGGGAAGATTTCTACCACTTATCACATCAAAACATGCATATACACACTATAACCAATCATGGAGAAGCTGCAACAGTTTATTCATTAGTCCAATAGGTTCATCAAGTACAAAACCAAGTAGAGTTTCCACATACCCAAGTTAGGGGTACCAAATTAGGCCTTCAAAAACTTAATAAATAGAAGTACATGGAGAGAAGAAGAGGGAGAATGGCGTAGAAACCTTTATAAAAGTCAAAAGATCATAACTTATTCCACATGACAGTTACAACAGTTTTCCATACTCTTCCATGCATTAAAGTGTCTTTAATGAGTGTCCTTAAGATGGTCAAAGTCTATTTTTAGTAAAATTTGACCCATGAAAGGTCTATGCACACCATTTTTAATCAAATCCCTCTTTTTTATCAGTTACAACCATTGAATAGACATAAATAACCAACCTCCATGAAGTATTAACTAACTACCTCTTCTTGTGTGTTGACTATATCCATAGAACCGCCAAAATCCTTCATAAATGCTTATGAACATGGAACTTGCTTGCTTCAAGGGGCAATTATAGATGTTTCTTGATAGTGCATTAACCCCATATAGTCTCTCACAACCATAAGTTCCTCCATCTGTTTATCAAATAGGCCTATTAGGCCCAATTGTTTGACTATGTGTGTTCGGCAGCCATGAAAACTTGTAGTAGACCTTAAGGTCACATGAATGAGTGAGTTGTAGGTCTAAAACATCATGTACTATAACATAGGCCTTTCTGAGCAAAAGACATCGCAACCTTGCCAAACTAGGTGACTAGGTCACCTTCTCCTTCGCATCTGCAGACTGGTTGTTTGGAGGAGACTTGTAGAGGCATTTCTAGGCAGATTCTTGGACATCTAATGACTTGAGGAGATAAAACAAGTCCCAAACCTTTATCTTCAATGATTTGCATCTTTCCAAACAGTTATGCACCCTACAAATCTCACAAAACCTTGAAAAAGTACCCTTTTCTGACAATTCCGTACAGTGTCCGTATAGACCAGTACTATGGGCAGGGTTTCCTCTGAGTGCTCTTCGTGTTTCAAGTGTTGTTAGGGCATTCAGGAATGCTTGAATGCAATTATCTCCATTTTTCTCAGGTCAGCTCTTAGGGTTTAAGCAGGGTTTTGGAGGTCTACCATCTTAACGATGGTTCATAAAGATGAGACCTAAAACCTCTGACAAGCTTAGGGTTCCATGCAACTGGGGTGGAGAGATATGAGCAGAAGATGGTAGACTTGGAGTTCTTTGCCAGGCAGTCTGTGTAGGCTACAGTCTTAACAATGATTCATAAACCTGGGCTCCTCAATCCAGCTCACTCTTTCATGGATTTCAAGTACATAGGGGTGCCCAAATTCCCCTAGTAGCATTTGCCTTGAGTCCCTCTGTCATGAAAGATCTGAGCATTTGAATAGGCAACTCGAGCTGGCTGCCTGGACTTTGTAGTTCGAGGTGGACTTCAAGACCCACATTGACCTTTTGATTGCATTCTCTACTTAAAACATCTCTCCTAGGGCCTGTACCATCTTCTCATACCTCTTTATGATTTCAACTCTGCTCAGGAGGGTCTGAGTGTGGCTTTAAATGTGATTTGGGGTTTGAGGCCTAAAGCATGTCCTCAGGCCTAATGGCCTAGACTGCCTCATAGAGCCTTAAATCCTCTGAGGGTGGTCACTGATGTTTCCATTGCCACCTTATGACACCCTTTCCCAATTGTTTCCATCTTTTGTAACTGCCTTTGGATGCTCAAATGTTGTCCTACCCTCATTATTTCATATGTATGCCTGTAGATGACAATGCTAGTCTGACTGTTTGGCAGTAGTAGGGCATTCTGAGTAGGCTCTCCTTACTGTTGACGACTGGAGATTGCACCCGGCGGCAGGAAAACAGGTTCTTGCCCTCTCCCCGCAACATGAAAACTCCTCTCTCGCCTGTGGGACGGCGAAGCAGGAGAGGAGAGTCTCTAGGTATGGGCTAGTTCCCTCTGATGTATCTTGTTTGTTTCAGGCAGTGCAAAATATAGATGTATAGATATACTGGGGGGATGAAAAGGGAGAAGAAAATGCATGAAAACAAACAGCGTACTCTAATGAGGTGATACACCAAAAATGAAATGACCTTCCCACCTCCACACTCGGGATCAAACAAAACATACATACACTGAGACTTGGCAGAAAGACCAGGCTGCTGGAAATGACAGGGAGGTTCCTATGGAAAGCACAGGAAATAGGGACTCACCAAGGTGCTGAGAAATACAGACTGTAAGTGACTTCTCTTGTTCTATACCTCCAAAACAGAACTCTACTCCTGGCAGAAGCAGACAATGGCACTTTGTAGATGACTGGTTTGCTGGTGCTGGACCTGTGAGAGCATCAAGGAACAATGACTGGACACAGACCAACATTCAAGGCATACACAGAAAAATCCATCCAAGAAAGAGGTAAAAACTGTCTTTTATTGATTCAGGTGGAGAATTTGGAGAGCTGTGCTCTTTACAAAATTGGAGAAGATCCCTTTAAAATGGCCAAGTCTGTCAATTTATATGGGAAAAGCCAAAAGGAGTCTCATTGGCCATTGCTTGCAAGTGGCTACGTCATGTCTTCATTGGGAAGAGGGAAAACACTATAGCTGACGTCATAAAACCTGCCCGGACCATGCTTGTTGCCTCGTTTTGCGTGTGGCCTGCTCTTCTGCCCGCTGGGCGGGCTTTTTTCTGTGTTCTGCGGGGCTTTTTTGCCCCTGATGTTGTGAGCGGTAATTTTACCGCCCAATGTCGTGGACTGCACGCGGCAATTTTGCCGACGTCGGCCGATTTACTGCCGTGCGCGGCAGTTTTGCCGACGTCGGCCGATTTCACTGCCAGTTTCTTTTTCCCCGCCGCTGCTGTGCGTGGCAATTTTGCCGCCTACTACTTGTGTTGGCGGTCTCTTTTTCCCCACCGCTGCTGTGCGCGGCAATTTTGCCGCCCATTGCTTTAAAACTTTGAATTTTTTTTTTTTTGCGGGACTTAGATGCATTGAACCGTTGACTTGAACTTTTGCGTTGAACCAAAGCGCTTGAACCTGAAGATGGACTGCAACCCGAAATTGACTGGCCTTTCATAGTTTTCGAAGAGGGTGACCAAAATTTTGTCAGAGGGGCAAAATTGGGTCAACAAATTGGCGACTCCCAGGGGAAGCATGCCTGCTATGCTTAGGACCCAGTTGCCTTTGAATATCCATTGGGCGTGGAGTCGGATGCAGCTTTGAAGAGAGTTAATAAGAGCCCAAAAGATCCCAGGATCAAATACACAGAATTTACCCCCACAAACGAAGAGAAACACACAAGCCTAAAAACACTACCTGTGCAACTGCACTTAGGGAAAACAGGGAAAACGACTGAAAGCAAACTATTATATACAGCTAACCAAGAATGTTCGCATCCCTCCTGGATCGAAAGGAAAATTTCTCAAGTCCCCTTCCTGGCGAGAAGACTTATGGTGGCAGGCAAGTAGCTGAAAGAAAATGAGATTTAGTGACTTACTCTTCCTGCCTGTCACCTGAGTTGGCTAGAAAACGAGGGGATCAAAATCAAACATGCCTCCAATATATACGTATTCTGCTTGTCCTTGGAGGCCTATTAAATGCTGGTCCCTGATATTGGTGCCCTTTACCAAAAAATCAATGGCTGCTGGCTCATCACCGTAAGCCTTCTGATCTGCACATTCCTTCTGCAATGTATCATGCCCTGACTTGTTTCCTTCTGCCTCTTTGAAAACTCTGTCAGACTCGTCCTCTGCTTCTTCTTGGCCTTCTTGAAGAAAGTTGACTGTGGTGATGTCTAAAATGGGCTCACAAAATGACTGCTCATCCCATAGAACATCACTTCTCTGTTTAAAACTCTCTTCCTCAAGGCATTCCTCCAAGAAGACAGACCTCTCCTTTTCCTCTTTGTTGATCAGGTTCTCTAGATTTTCAAAAATATTCCCCTGATCCTCCTCTAACTCAGGCTCTTCAATGTAATCATCCTCATCAAAATAGCAAGGAAGTTCATCAAACAGAGGAGAAGAGAGCTTACCATGCATTTGTTCCTCTTCGACTTGCTGGAACATCCGCATATACGCAAGCCCTGCATCTTCTCCACTGCTGATAAGGTCTTCACAAGGAGCATCAATGACGATTTCTTCTTCGTTGTCGCTCATGACAACCCCCTGAAGGACTGTAGATTGGATCTTTTGTTCCTCTCTTGCCCCTTGCAAAACAGGTTCTTCTTTGAGAGGGGGTGAAGTGGAGAAAGCATGTGGAAGAGGAAGTAGTCCTTGAGCTAGAATCGAATGATTCTCCTCTCTCCACTTGATCAACACTTCATCAATATCAGGCACGCCCTGATAACTCTCTTGGAAATGTGTAGATGGGGTGTGTTCAGGCATGGAATGTGCTGTTTGGTCTAAACCGTCCACCACACATTGGCTGAGGAAACTCTCTCTGGATTCCAAATCTGTTATTCTCTTGGCCAGATCTTGGAAAAGCTTTTCCTGGAGGCTGCCAGTATCATCATAAGCAGGAGCAGTTTCAGCTTCTTCAAGGTTTTGAGAAAAACCCTGTTCTTCTTCTTCTATTATGCCCCATGATTCCACTGTCTTCCCCCAATTCAGGATCTTTGAATTAAAATTCTGCCCCTGCGAACAGGCAGCAACTTTGTTTTCCACAAAGACCCGAGGCTCTTCCACAAGGTCTGTAAATTTTCCCTCTCTTTCAAGGAGCAGCTTCATCCTAGCCTCTAATCTTCAATTTGTTTGGCTAGGTTGTCCTGAAAGAGTCTTTCTTGGAGGTGGCTAGCATGATCCTCTTCAAAGCTTTGAGCTGGTCCTTGGCATTCCTTCCTCCAACTCGAAATTTGCACATCATGCTGGAGAACTTGGGGAGGCTGAGGAATGCAAGGAAAACATTGTTGGTGCGTAGGAGTCTTTAGAAGAGGGACGTACTCGCTGATGGTATTATTCTCAATGGAAGATTCCTGATCTAAGGAGTTGAAAAAATTGATCTTCATGGGAGGTTGCTCTGATGCCATTTGGCGTTGGAAGGCTAGGCGCACGGGATTGGGAGCAGCTGTATTGGATGAGCTGGAGTGAGCAAGTGCAATTTGATAAAATGGATTTGGTGCAAAAGAGGAGGTTTTCTTCAGGGTAGGAGGGGGCACGCAAGGCTGACTTGCCTTGGATAGATGGATTTCTCCATTTTGGTGCCTCTTCCTTCATGGATTGTACGGCCTGTGCTTGCTTAAACAAGCACTCCTCTTCATACATCAGCTCATGCTGATATCTGTACTACTCTTCCAACCTGTCGATTCCCATTGTCTGCCTCTCAAATTTGAGCCTCACCCCCCTTATAGTTGCAGGGCAACTATAAGAGCCGCTTGAGGTGATTGCATAAATATCTGAAGTCTGATCACACTTACATGAAGGAAAACAAGACCCATGATTTTGAGCAAAAGAAGTATACATACGAGGAAATTTCTGAATGGCACCAGGCTGCTTAACCAGCGGATTTAACTCGGAGTCGCCAGATGCTGAAGATAAAATTTGCTGTGACAGGACCAGCATCAATCCTGAAACCTTACTGCGTTAAAAACTGGTAAAAACACAATCTCACCGGGCGTGCCAAAACTATTGACGACTGGAGATTGCACCCGGCGGCAGGAAAACAGGTTCCTGCCCTCTCCCCGCAACATGGAAACTCCTCTCTCGCATGTGGGACGGCGAAGCAGGAGAGGAGAGTCTCTAGGTATGGGCTAGTTCCCTCTGATGTATCTTGTTTGTTTCAGGCAGTGCAAAATATAGATATACTGGGGGGGATGAAAAGGGAGAAGAAAATGCATGAAAACAAACAGCCTACTCTAAAGAGGTGATACACCAAAAATGAAATGACCTTCCCACCTCCACACTCAGGATCAAACAAAACATACATACACTGAAACTTGGCAGAAAGCCCAGGCTGCTGGAAATGACAGGGAGGTTCCTATGGAAAGCACAGGAAACAGGGACTCACCAAAGTGCTGAGAAATACACACTGTAAGTGACCTCTCCTGTTCTATACCTCCAAAACAGAACTCTACTCCTGGCAGCAGCAGACAATGGCACTTTGTAGATGACTGGTTTGCTGGTGCTGGACCTGTGAGAGCATCAAGGAACAATGACTGGACACAGACCAACATTCAAGGCATACACAGAAAAATCCATCCAAAAAAGAGGTAAAAACTGTCTTTTATTGATTCAGGTGGAGAATTTGGAGCGCTGTGCTCTTTACAAAATTGGAGAAGATCCCTTTAAAATGGCCAAGTCTGTCAATTTATATGGGAAAAGCCAAGAGGAGTCTCATTGGCCTTTGCTTGCAAGTGGTTGCGTCATGTCTTCATTGAGAAGAGGGAAAACACTGTAGCTGACGTCATAAAACCTGCCCGGACCATGCTTGCTGCCTCGTTTTGCGTGCAAACTGCTCCTCTGCCCGCTGGGCGGGCCTTTTTTTGTGTTCTGGGGGCCTTTTTTGCCGCCTGATGTTGTGAGCGGTAATTTTACCGCCCAATGTCGTGGACTGCACGCGGTAATTTTGCCGACGTCGGCCGATTTATTGTCGTGCGCGGCAGTTTTGCCGATGTCGGTCGAGTTAGTTGCCGCGCACGACAGTAAATCGGCCAACGTCGGCAAAATTGCCACGTGCAGTCCACGACATTGGACGATAAAATTACCGCTCACAACATCAGGGGGCAAAAAAAGCCCGCAGAACACAGAAAAAGGCCCGCCCAGCGGGCAGAGGAGCAGGCTGCACGCAAAACGACGTAGCAAGCATGGTCCGGGCAGGTTTTATGACGTCAGCTACAGTGTTTTCCCTCTTCCCAATGAAGACATGACGCAGCCACTTGCAAGCAAAGGCCAATGAGACTCTTGGCTTTTCCCATATAAATTGACAGACTTGGCCATTTTAAAGAAATCTTCTCCAATTTTGTAAAGAGCACAGCTCTCCAAATTCTCCACCTGAATCAATAAAAGACAGTTTTTACCTCTTTCTTGGATGGATTTTTCTGTGTATGCCTTGAATGTTGGTCTATGTCCAGTCATTGTTCCTTGATGCTCCCACAGGTCCAGCACCAGCAAACTAGTCATCTACAAAGTGCCATTATCTGCTGCTGCCAAGAGTAGAGTTCTGTTTTGGAGGTATAGAACAGGAGAGGTCACTTACAGTGTGTATTTCTCAGCACCTTGATGAGTCCCTGTTTCCTGTGCTTTCCATAGGAACCTCCCTGTCATTTCCAGCAGCTTGGTCTTTCTGCCAAGTCTCAGTGTATGTATGTTTTGTTTGATCCTGAGTGTGGAGGTGGGAAGGTCATTTCATTTTTGGTGTATCATCTCTTTAGAGTAGGCTGTTTGTTTTCATGCATTTTCTTCTCCCTTTTCATCCCCCCCAGTATATCTATATATCCATATTTTGCACTACCTGAAACAAACAAGATACATCAGAGGGAACTAGCCCATACCTAGAGACTCTCCTCTCCTGCTTCGCCGTCCCACAGGCGAGAGAGGAGTTTCCATGTTGCGGGGAGAGGGCAGGGACCTGTGTTCCTGCCGCCGGGTGCAATCTCCAGTCGTCAACACTTACCTTGCACCATATGATGGAGTTTGAATTCCCATTCAACATGATTTCAAGGCCTAGCAACATATCTGGATCATGTGCTTTCCCAATTTTGTCCCTTGTGTACTCTCATTTCTGGGCCTAGGGTTTATACACAGTCAGGCCTATGTAAACCTTGGCCTGAGTTTAGTGCTCTAGTTACTCATATGAAATTCTCGATCCTTTGTGAATCATGTGATGGCCCTCATACTTGCTTCCATGGGAGTTTCAACTTCAACCAGGCACCAAAACATGTAAATGACCTCAATTCAGGCATAGGCTTATCCACACCAGTCTTAGGCCTAATGGCCTAATAGACCATTAAGCTCTCTCCTTACTATTCTAAGTCTCCTATCACTTGGGGAATTTTGTCATACCATCTGACCTCTCTACTCAGGTACCCTCAATTCTTAACCAATCCTCAAGCAAGCAATAGCTCCTAGCTCAGGCACAGGCCTGTTGTCATCAGTTTTGGGCCTAATTAGGCCTAGTTAGGTCATCAACGTCTCCCTTTTCTGAGTCTGGGACTACATACACTTGAGGCTCTTAACATGATTCCCTTGCCCACTTTGTCAGGTGTCCTCAACATTCAGATGACCTCAATCATCATGCATAAGCCCTTAATTGGAGCCCTGTTTAGGCCCAATTAGGCCTAACAGGCATGTTCAAATCATTACGTTTCCAATGTCTGCTAGGGTTAAGCCAATTAAATGGGAAGACTGAGAATCATTTATAAAACAATTACATCTCTGTGTCCAATCATCCAACAGTCATTTCTTTGCAAGATTGAATGTTCATTTCCCTTCTTAAAGGCCCTGCCTGTATGTGAGGATCCTAGGCTTCTTGACTGTGCTGTAGGTGAGAACAACTTCTTATCCTTCATGTTCGGAGGTCCTCATTGTCATGAGACCTCTGTTACATCTCTTTTACCTCCTTTTTGTGTCTTTGTAACTCCTCAGGCCTTATAATGTTCCCCTGCATCTCAGACCAACCTTGACCACTGTACTTGTTTAACCTGCCTTCAAAGACCTATAGTGACTGTGAGAGGTTCATCTTGCATAATGGCTGAAGATGAAGGTTTAATCTTCATTGAACTTTGTTTCTCATCTCCACACTTCTTTTATGGGATCTTATGACTCTCATTGAGATCTCTCAACCCTCAACTCTGTTTGCTTCAATCTCTTATGCATCCCACTAGGTCTCTAAAAGCATTGAAGGCTTCTTGACTGTGTTGTATGGAATTTGAGGCCCGGTCATCCTCACATGGTCTTCATCATGACATTGTGCAGCTACTCAGGGTTACATGAATGTTTGAGATATAGATTAGGATCTTTTCAACCTGCACACAATGTAAAATGGGCTTTTGGAGCCACTAACGTCCACCGACAGGTCTGTAGACCTGTGGGTGGACAAAACAACCTCAACCTTTTCACTAATAGATTCTGAGTCTTATTCTCCTTATACACATCCCAAATGCACTTAAACAATTCCATGGAAGTCAGGTGAAGACCTTTATCATCTTATACAGATATGGCAACTTTCAAGATGATCACACGATTCCTAAATAAGATTCAAACCTCTGTATTTTGCCTGCTTACTGTGTGTTTGATCAAGATTATAGATCAATCATCATGATATGGAGGTCTTGGCTCATAAGGATGTGTGGAAGCTATGGGAGCTTCGCCAATATACCTTCAACCATTGGGGATCCCAAGACATTGAGAAACCATAGTTGTCACCCTGAAAACTACTTCCAGTGAGGATTTCTTGTCCCCCTAGGCTAACACGTGTGAGATGAGGTTGGAGAATAGTGTGGAAAGGTGGTGCAAACACCTGACAAGCTCTCTAACCTTCCATTTTTCTGTCACCATGCTCAGGAAAGGAGAAAACATGGAAAACCAATACCCTACCTGAATGGAAGAGACATTGTGAGTGCCCTACATTGTTAATGATTGTTCATAAAGGAGGGAGAGTCAATCTGAGAACAAATGCCCAAATATGGAAGCTATCTAAGGTCCCCTCTTTTGCCCAAAATTCCAGACCTCCATCTTCTCTCTCATGTCCGTACCATCCACAAACCTGAAGGGTTGTCTTGGACTGCCAAAGAGCTCGGTGGGGAGAGAAGGTCGGTTCTTGGCATGTTTGACATTCTTTTGCCATAAATCTTCACCAAAACACCTAGAATGACCCACCTACAACCTCTGACTCTCCTCTATACAGACTGACCGTACAAGTCCGTACAACCTGCAAAAAACACTTGAAAATACCCCTTTCCCTGCATTTTCTCCCTTTTTCTGACCTTGAACCACCATTGAAGGATGAAGAGAGGGGAAACATGAGTTAACTAACATCTTAAAACTGATGGTATGACAAGGGAAGCTGAAGAGGCACATTTTGGCACGTGTGGGGTCCATTTGTTGGGTAGGAAGTGGAAATGGGTCTTAAAAAGGACTTTTTATGGTGTGAATGCCTAGTGATGGTTTTATAATAGCTATGGAACCCTTTCAAGACTTTCATAAGCAATGATACATATAAAACATCCCTTCCCAAAGTTATATAGTGCAATGTAGACCTATATGGGGCATTTGAGGGTCACTTGATTACTTTTGGGGGTTTATGACAACTTGAAACTGCTTGAATGACCAAACCATGAACAATGACATTAAAACACTATTAGACCTTCATATCATGACTTTGAACAAGGTTTAGACACCCCTCACAATGCTTAAAAAGCCTCTCTCACAAGGAATGGCTCGAAAGGCCCATAACCATAAGAACCAATAACCTCAAACTGTTCAAATTACCTTAACTTTGTCAAAAGGTCCTTAAACTTATTAAATAATGTTCAAACCACTCATTAGACTTCATAAGACATCTTGACACTCTCTTCTTCACCTAAGGATCACCATGACCAGTATCACATCACCAAATAGACCTCCAAACCGTTATGATATGTTGGATCCACGAGCAAGCTCTAGAACACACAATGACACTTCTAACAGTGTTACCAAGGTTTAAAATAAGATCAATGAGGACATGATCATGCAGGAGATCACCATGTGCAGGCTTGGGTGGTTGTCATAGAAAAGTTTTGTGGTTATAGGGGTTGGCATTTGACCTAGGAGGCCAAATTGCCAACACATATGCCTGAACTTCTTGAGTGCTCTCACAACTACGAGGATGTGCTTCTTGACAAAGCTATAGCGCAGCTCATAATCTTTCAACCCCTAGCTGAAGGCGGCGATTGGATGCTCTAGATGATCGTTGTTTTGCTATATAAGAATAGTTGAAATGCCCTCCACCCCACTGAGTGCATAAAGGATAAAATCCTTACCATAATCTGAATTGATCAAGGTGGGACCCTGTGCGATGGCACACTTAATGGCTTCAAAGTTGTCCCTACCTTCACAAGTCCAGTTGAACACAACATTCTTCTTGAGCATTGCAATGAGGGGCTTGGTTAGGGTGGCGAAATCAGGAACGAACCTCCTGACAAAGTTGATTCTTCCTAAGAAGCTTTGGAGACTCTTCTTGTGACTTGGAAGAGGGAGGGATGAAATGGCCTTGACTCGCTCTGGATCGATTGCGAGTCCCTCTTTGGAAACCTAGTAGAGCGCCTTCATGGAATGCGAAGATACACTTGTTAGGGTTCAAAGATATTCTGAACACTGCACCTTTCAAAGACTTGCTCCAGATGCCCTGATCTTTTGCACGCTTGGAGAAAACAATTATGTCATTGAGGTAAACCAAGATGATCTTGATGATGAGCTCCTTAAATGCCATATCCATGGCTCTTTGAAAGGTCACTCCTACGTTTATCAGACCAAATGGCATATGTTGATATGCGAAGGTTCCCCACTTAGTGGTGAATGTTGTTTTATAACAATCGCACTCTTGCACTAGAATCTGGTTGTACCCTGAGTAACCATCTAGCAACGAGAATCTCTCTGCACCTGCAACCGTTTGTAGGATTTGCTCCATTGGTGGCAGGGGATAGTGGTCTTTGAGGGAAGCCTTGTTCAGGTCTCTGAAGTCCACACATAGACAGATCTCCCCATTCTTTTTTCGCACTGGGACTAAGTTGGCAACCCACGAAGAGTGTTTGATTGGAAGTATAATATTGGCTTCAATGAGCTTTGAGAGTTCCTTTCTATCAATGGTTCAAGCTTTGGATTGACAGTCCTTTGTTTTTGGAAGATTGGCTACGCGTCAGGGTCAAGCTCAATTGTGTGTTGCGCTAAGCCTAGATCAAAGCCTCTAAGGTCCTTATAGCTCCACACAAAGATATCATCATATCTCCTAGTGAGTTCCATAAAGCTTTTAATTTCTGTTGGGGAGCATACCTTGTCGGCTTTTAGGACTTTTCCTTTGAAAATAGTTACTTGCGTAGATATGTCTTCTTTTGCCGTCATGCTTCCCTTTTCTCCTTTGAGCTGGTCATCAAAATTAAAGATGCTTTCTAGGACGACTAACCCTTTTTACAGCTTGTTTCCCTTTAATTGGACGACTTGATCTTCATATTGGGCTTGCAGTTGTGCTTGGTTCTTGGCACAGAACTCCACCTCATCTTGTAGGAAGTTGACAATCTGCTCATCGCTCTCAAACACTTGCCAATTATTTGTGTTGTCAGGGACTGCCGATCTAACCACAAGCTTGACAAGCTACTCGGACTCCATTATATTGCACGGGATGTCATACTGTGTAACTGCAGTTGCGAGTCTATCCACGTCGATATTCTGTGATCTTGGTATGGAAATAATATTGATGTCAAAGCCCTCAATCATATCCCACACTCTATGCTTATAAGCCGTCATCAATCCATTTTTGGTCATGCTCTACGATCTGACCTGGTTAACAACTAGTTCACTATCACCCAATCCCTGTAGTGCACCGATTCTTTTCTTCTGCGCAAGCTAGAGGCCTTGGATTAGCACCTCATATTCTATAGCATTGTTCGTGCAAACGAACTACAATCTGAAGGCGTGGAAATATTTCTCCTTCTGAGGAGAAACTAACATCGCACCAACTCCAGTGCCATTTTTACGTTGGGAACCATCAAAGTACAATTACCATGTACCCTCAAGGTTTTCCTACACCTTCACGAGCTCAAGTAGCAAGGAATCCTCCTCCAGAATACAATAAGTACCTAGTCCTGTCTCCTATGCGTTTTCATATGGATCGCACTCAAAATGTTCACGTGCTCATTCATTTAGCAAAAAATCTAGGATCTCTTCAAGCGGTGTTGCTGCTTCATGGAGAATCGAATCCTCCACCTGATTGAACGTTGTGCAGTTTAATTCAACTGGGCTTGAAGAGTATGGTTCAACCTGGTTTTTGAAGATAGGTTCAACCCTAATGGTCACCTTAGTCCCATATCTAGTCATGGGTAACATATGCGACCAATCTGAAGATAAATATCCCCCCATCTTTGTTGTGAAGTCTCGAGAGAGGCAGATGAAGTAGGGAGGTAAGTCGATGACTGTGATATCCTATGCAATTGAGAGGCTTGGGCATGCATGTAGTGTAAGATTCAAATCTTTGATGATTCCCACAGTTTTGCCTATCGTACCATCCAGCTGGACCACTCCTTTTGAAACAGGGGAATACGCAATTTCGAGCGTATCTGCGATCTTCTTTGCCATCACCGAGCTACTTGCACCTGAGTCGATCATGCAATTGTGTACTAGATATTGGTCGATGATCAAGGAGATGTAGAATGGGGGCGGCTTGGTGCCACTACACACTTGCGTTTCTTCCACTTTGGGCTAGCATAGACTCGCAGAGATGGAATGCATAAGTTGGGATGTCTTACACTCCTAGAAGCTTTTCAGAGCGTCTTGTAGCAAATTCATTTTCTTCATTTGTTTGACTATATTGAAGGGAATCTGAGATCCCTTCGATTGTGGTTTATGAATAGTAGTCTCTTCCCGCATTTGTGCACTGGTCTGAGGCGGCTCTTCTCTTTAAGCACCCTGTTCCGCGCGCACTGTAGGTTGCGCAGGCACCTTGGCTTGTGTACCTGCACAAGTAATATGGGGCGTTGAAGGCAAGGGCACCGAAGTTGGTATTGCCTCCTCTGTCGCTCTCCTTTTGAATCTTGTATTGAAAGCAACTAGAGTGCTTCCTCCACTTGACGCACCATTTTGATTCACATAGTTGAAGTCGTCCTCCTGCTAATTGATGAGAGTAGACCCATCTTGTTCCTGCACTGGTACTTGAATTTCTCCTTCATGTTGAGCCGTGGTATTCATTTGCTCTTGAGGTTGCGACAAACTTCGCACCATGAGTGCTTGTTTCATGACCCCATTTGCGCATGTAGCTTGATTATGTAGTTCGCTGCATGGGAAACACCATTTGAGATCCAGTGCAAGATTGTTTTTTGCACAAGTACAAAGGCTCTAAAGGCGCCAGCGACATCAACTTTCTATGCATAATGCGCTCTATTGTATGTGGGCTGATTTTGTGCTTGCACGCCACCTTGGTAAGGAGGTTTGTTTGATTGGTATTGCTAAGTAAAGGGTTGATAAGGCCTGGGGTACTGTGTTTGCGGACTTTTGAAGGCGACAAGCTCATTCCCAAAGCTTTGCAGCAGCATTTTAACCTCATGCAATTCGTTAGGGGAGAAAGTAGATGAAGTTGGTGGGCTCATTGTGGTGGGGATAGGTGCTAACATAGGCTACACTGCTGGTTGGCTAGGAGGCTCTGCGAATAGAGGCATGGGGGGTCTAGGCACAATAAACCCTGCTTGGATCAAACAATTTTCTATGTGTACGACTTTATAGGCATCGGGTAGTACTACGTCTCCCATAGATTGAATCATCACAGCTACATCACTGTAAGAGCTTTTAAAAAATAGAAAAACGCAATGTTGGGAGATGGCTTACACAAGGGTGGGATCCTATCCCAGACTCTCTAGAACCTAAAGTTGAAATCAACCACCATCTCATGCAAGGCTCGCTTTATAGTTGTGAGCTGCTCTATTAGGGACAAATGGTCACTTTGGTCCTTGAATTGCTTCCATAATTCCTCCCCGAGTTCATCCCAGTTGTGAATGGAATTCGGTCTCAAGGTTTGGTACCATTGAAGTGTTTTGCCTTTGAAGGAAGAGGCAAGTAGCCTGATTGCGACATTATCTTCAATGACATGGTGAACTGACCAGATATTCGCAATATCCTGGATATGCTCCACAAGGGAAGTCACATTCTCTCCAATGAAGTAGGATAAGCTTTTAAGGGCTGCGATTGGAATGTTGTCGTATTGGGCAAGAATTAATGGACTGCCTCCGTTGAAAGGTACAAACAGTTGATTTCTCTACACAACCATGAATGGTATAGGGAATAAGCTTCGTCTAGGTGCAGGGAATCTTCCGAATGGAGGTGTAGACTAAGCTCTAGGGGACGACTTCCTTGAACCGCTCCTCCTTCTCATAGGGGACGAAGATGTTCTTACTCTTCTTCTAGAAGGTGTTGCAAGCTCAATGAAATGGAAATCAATACCCTTCGCAAATGATCTTGTTCTTCTTGGCATGAAGATAGGGAGTTAATCTTTATGAACCAGAAATATTTGGAGTTGCCAGATGCTCTTACTGAGTGTCTGCAACACTTGTGAGCTAAGGGGAGCACTAATTCCTTAGCTTTTCTTCAAACTAGTCCTACCAAGTGTGCCAGAAACTATGTCGTTCGAAATGTGCACCCATGGATGGTTTGTTGCGTAGGGACTTTTGCAATAAGGCATAGAGCACGAATTCCTTGCGTAGGGCGTAAAGTGTTTGGCGCTGGGCGTGGAAGTGTTATCACTCACTTGCACGCACGGAGCTATCTCGTCACAACGATGAGAATGTCCCCAAGGTGTGGTACCCTTTCGCTCCTTGGGACAAGCCTCCCAAGTAGGTTGGATTCCTTCTATTCTAAGTACACCTGGTTTAGGACTAGCACGTAGACCTAAAGAGCAAAAAGGTAAATCTATCGCTAATCTAAACCTAAGAGTTTTTAAGGGAAAAGGGCAGGAGAAGGTAAGAATTTGTTGGAAAATAAAAGGCGATACACCGAAAATAAAGTGAGCGCTCCTATTGCTGTGAACACACTACAAATATTTGAGAACAAGATGTTATTACACAGACTCCACCAAGGACACTCTAAATGCATAAGTATTTTTGCATAGAGCAATGGAAACATAGTGCAACACTAAGAGGGATGACAAATGATCCACAGACAATGTCTACACATACAAGAATCCACACAGGATGAGACCTACAAGTGAGTTCCGAGTTCCACACAGAGGTGCTAAGAATGGACAACGATGAGAGGGGCGAACATTACCCATAGACAAGGATCAACAAACGCAAATAACACACAGAGTGTAAGAAGAACAAAGAGAGGTGAACTTAATTCTCATTAATATGCAAGGTTCAGCCAACAAAAGTGCTCTTGGAGGGCAAATTTTGGCAACATGAAGTTGCCAAAAATGTGTCGACCCTTTTTACAATGAAGAACAAGGATTTTATAAGATCAAGCCATTTTACAATTAATGCACCACTTGGGGAGGCAGATACAATTTTTTAATTCTATTGCGGCGGCGCGCTCATGATTCTTGAATTAAGCTTGGTGATTTGAATCCAGGAGCTGGTGGCAAGTTTTTTTCTAGATCCATGTGTGTGTTTGGAAGTGGAAGATTCCTGGGAAAGTCAGAGGGCTAGCGTGTACTCATGTTCCGATATTTGATAGCCGCTTCTGCATTTACTTATTCTGACAAGGCCTCAAACGTTGCTTAATTGCTTTTCCAACTACCTCTTTATACTTTGTTGCCACTTGTCAATCATTGCGTGGGTCTTCCTTGAACTGCCATGTCATTGATTTACACTTGGGACCCACGTGTCTACGAATTCGTATGTGCGCAACATGGATCGCAATCTGCAATGTATGAGATCGCAAAAGCAAAACTCTGCGATTTGGTGCAAGACTTCATCATGGAGATGTAAGCAATCTTCTGGATAGGAGTGCACACGAAGATGGAAGATCTTGGCCGCACTTCTTACAATTTAGAACTGCTTCTTGCGCACTTATGTCTATGTTATCTGAAGACTGGGGCTTAGCGTCCTTGACCCTACGCACCATTTGTGCTTGTGCAATGGAGGGTTCCTATGTAGGGCATGCATTAGAAACTCTTTGTGGGCGCAAATCAACACTTAGCCAATGCACAAATCTACAATAACTACTTTAGGCGCAGGCACGAACGGAAGGCATCTGCACAACTTGCTTTAAAGAACTCAACACTTCGCAGGTGCGCAAATCTCCTGTAAGATCCTTTCGAGCTCTGCACAAACTGGGGGTACTTAGAAAGTCATCAGTAAACTAGCAACCAAATCAAAACCAATATAAGAAGAGAAAACCACTGCTGCCCTATCTAGCATACATGGACCTTGTATAAAAGACAACGATTTGCCAATTTATCCCCAATCACCATGTCATATGCATTTGCCAATGCAATCATAGTTTGGATATTAGATCTAAAGCCAACTAAAATGATATGAATTTGTTTACCTAGATTCTAAATTGTCCCATTGTTGCTTGCCTTGAGAGCACTATCGGATGCAAGGGGACATGCCTTGGGTCCCTGCTTTTGACCCATGTGCTCCAACCACTTACTCCTATCATCATCCACGATATTTTCCTTATGCTCATCTAAGATCAATTCAGATTTTTTCTTTATCCATTTGTATGGGATAATGAAATTATCAACAATAATGATATTGAAATTAGAAACTCTGCCTTGTATAGATTTCAAAATACCACCTGGATTCCACACCATTATGCACAAACAATTTTGAGCCAAAGGATATATCGTCACTCTTTTACCCTTCTTAGAATGCTGGCAAAACTGAAATAGATTTGTGCTATCATTCCCATATCTTGAGCTGAAATTGTAAGAGTGCTTACCCTCTTTATCTAAAGCAGGTGTTGGGAGATTGGTGGTAGTGATGTGTTGTCATTGATGTCAAGTGGCATTGGTGATGACAAAGTGGCATGAGAGTGCTCTTGGTCTAATATGCATGATCTTACTGCTCAGCTCAGTCTTGGTTGCTAGTGGGAGCAGTTGGAGCAGTTGGTTCTATGGAGGCATGAGTGGATAGCATGGAGCTTGGAAAGAGAACAGTTGACATGTTCTTGATATGATCCTAGCAAGAGAAGTCTTCTCATATGGTTTTCATGTGGAGTGCAAGTCATACTATGCTTTGTGTGCTTGACTTTGCTAGGTTTCCTGATAAGGTAAGAGGTATATGCATTGTGTATTCTTGGTTGTTGGTTCTCGTATTTGACATGAGTGGATTGAAGATATCTAAGGTGCTACGAGCTCAGTGGATAAGTTTCCAAGTATCTTCAAGAGGCAAGTTGGTCTGGTGGTTCTAGGCCTATTAGGCAAGGTGGGCTAATGAGGTCCTTGTGAGCAATCATGAAGAGATTTCAGTTAGTAGAGCTCATGTAAGCATGGTTTGTGGTATGACATGGTTGGTCAAAGGTGTTGACCAAGTTTCAGGCCCTGAGAAATAGAAAGACAGTTAGTACGTTGGGATGTCCTCTGTGCATGCAAAATAGAGGTTTCCTAGCCTGAGAAGAAGTTTGTGATACTCATTGGCACGTGTAGACTTTGCATGGGGATCTGAGCCTTTTGGGAGAAGCGGCATATGGACCTAAGAAGCCTTTCCAAGTATTTTGTAGTGGATTGAGGGACAGAGCTTTATGAACATTCGTTACGACTGTAAACTGGTCAGAAACCCTTTATAAACCCTCATAATGGAGCGATCGAAGAGATCTTGCTAGAAAGGACCCAGAATGGATTGGTTGACCAAGTTTGACTATTGAAAGGTATAGAGGACTCCTCTAGGCATCTCCAGGTGGCAAGTGGTCAAGGCAGTGAGCAGAAAGTACAAAAATATGCTTGTTTCTGAAGTTTTTAGTGCTACAGTCAGGGTTGACTGAGTCAACACATAAGAGTTGTCGGAGCTTGAAGGCCAGGACTTGTTCTTGAAGTCCATAGAGTTGTTTTGGCAAGAAACAGTCACTATATCAATTATCTAAGTCAATTAAGTTGACTAGTCGCTAGAGTGGAAATGGAGCAAACAGTGAATAAAAGCCAGTCAGAGTGAGAAGATGAATTGAGAAGGTGATCAGGTGTTTAAGGATGACTTTGAGAGCTTGATGGTGATGCAGGGGTTGTATTCACTCTATCCATGCATTTGAAGTGATTCCTATTCTTGAGGTATGATCAGGGAATTGACTCAAAGTTGACCTTCTTGGTCCTTTTGAGTCTGTGTGAGCTAGTGAAGTGAAAATAGCTTGTAGAAGAGTTTTTGCTATTGAAGCCTATGATTTAATTGCAAGAGAGTGATCTAAGGTCCTTGTAGGATATTCTTCATGCCTTGGAAGATCTCAGTAAAGCCATTTGGGGTGAGAGAAAGTCATGTTTCCATGACTGGTTTTTGGAGCTTGCAGGCAGTCTGAAGTGGCCTATTTGGAAAGGCTAGTTTGAGCTATTCTGAGTAGAGTTTGAGGTGAGTAAGAGCTTGGTGGTCTTCTATAAGTCTCTGAGCTTCAGTACATGGCTTTGGTCTTCATAGTTTGCCTCTAGTTTGGTTGGAACAGTCAAATTTTGTTGACTGAGTTTCTGGTGTGCATGACCAGTTTGAGTAGGTCATCCGGAATGAGTTAGTTTGGATGATTCTGAGCTGTGTGAAGATGACAAATGGATTTGGAGGTGTTGTTTAAGTCATAGAGGACCTATCCATGTGATTTGTTCAGGTGGTTGTTTGAGAAAATCAATAGTGTGCCTCGGTTCTTCTTGGCAGTATTTTCTGGGTAGTTGCAGGTCTTGGAGCGAGAGAGAGAATGGCTTGGATAGAGTGGTGGTTTGGAGTTCTAGGTTGATTGGTCACTTAGGGAAGTGAGCAATGATCTATTGGAGGGAGAGTTGATATGTTTGAAGCATTGGTGAGGGATATTATTCATGGAGATGGTCATATGTGGCAAATGACCTATAAGGGCTAATGCATTAAGCGTAATTGAGATCTAAAGGAGGATTGAGCTTGTTTTGAAGTATAGACGACCTATGGAGTGGTTGAGTTGGCTTGATGACATGTATGAGGATCTTTTCTAAGGGTAAGACAAGTATGTGAAGTATCTTGGCCGACCAAGATGGGTTAGATGATGGAGTGATATTTATGCAAAGTCAAATTAGCCTATTTGTGAAAGTGAGAGTGTGTATTCAAGCGAAGGGAAGAGCTCAGTCAAGGAACAGAGATGGGTCATTGAGGACCTTCAGAGAGTGAAGAGAATTAGTCATGTTTGACTGATCAGTTCATGAGCTAGCAAGTCATTAGACCTAATAGTCTAAAGTGCGACTTGGTTGAGCGAATGGTTTGTGAAGGGGATTGCAAGTGTTAGACCAAGAGAAGGTCATCATCAGGTGTAGAAGACATCAGAGCAGTAGTGGACATCAGAGCAGAGGTGGTTGAATGGGTGTTTAATCACCTAGGGGGTTGTAGCCTCCTTGCTAGTTGGAGCTAGCTAAAGGTCTAGTTGAAGTTGGACTAAATTGAGGGGTGGATGCTCTTTGATCAGTTGGTGCTGGTCTAAAGTCTCATGTTTGTTATATCCTTATAGAACTGTAGTCCATTGGTTTGCAGGCTTGAGAGTGGGTTTTCTCCCCCTAGAGGGTCTCCCACATAAATGATGTGTTCACATGATGTATGCTCGTGTTCATGCTTTGGATGTTTAAACTTTCATGTTCATATTGATAAATCAAATTAATGAATGATGAATGGGTTTTGGAATTGACTGTACATTGTTGTCTACTGATTCACCCCCCCCTCTCAGTAGTTACTCTCAATAGCAGGGGCTTTTGAGAGATTTATTTCAGCATTACAATCAACTGAAACATTTTCTTTAATTGCATGCCTATCAACATGATTATTCTGAAATTCAGTCTTATATGGTAGTGACTCACTCTTTGGAAGATTATTCTTTCGCTTCTTCTTGGCTCATGCCTCCTTTTTTAAGTCAGAGAAATCTTGGAGGGTTGTGTCAAATTGAACTTTCAAGTTTAGATTATAATATTCTTCATAGCAGGCCTCATAATCAATTTTGAATTGTTGTTGCCCTTCTTCTGACTCTTTTTTATCCAGCTGTATTTTTATTGATGCCACTAGATCTAGCATGCTATTTTGATAGTCTTCTAAATGTTTGTCCATTCTATCTCTTACCCTGCGGGCTAACAAGATCATAGCTCTGATACCACTAAAATGTCCCTTTCCAGATATTTTATAAACACTGAAATTTACTGTGAATCATTTCCAATATTGAACATCAAGCAAATACTAAACCAACCCACATGCCATATTGATATCAAAAACCCACTTGGGACTTCACTTAAATCCTTATTGTATTGAGATGAAAGCATACAAAATATTGGTAACGAAGAAACAAGATAATAAATTGCAAATGCAATACAGAAATTCCAAATCCAATAACATCCCAACTATAATATTTTATCCGATGTGTTGTCTACTCTTTTAACACTAAAGAATACATATAAATAGAGCAGTAAATTCACAACAACAAACCCTTACCTGTCAACTCCCAATAAAATCACCATGCATAGCAGTAATAACCCTAGTACAACAACAATTCACCAAGGACAAAGTACAACAGTCTAGGTAAACAAATCGTAGGGTTGCAAGGAGGGATGGCGTTGCGCTGGAGGGTGGTATGATGGCCCTAAATGTTGTCTAGAACCCCACGCAACAGCCTGAATTATGAATTAAACCTCACGCAACAGATTGTATAAGGGAAAACTCCAATGCAACAGAGTTGTGGCTGGAAGAAACCCAATGCAGCAGTCTATAAATACTTCAAACCCTCACAAAGTACTGGAATCTGATAGCAATCTTTAATCACACTAAAACTGGATTTTAATCCTAATTTGTAAGCACAATTATGATTCTTGAATGGAACCACCTTAATGGGTTTGAGAGTTTTTGTCATCCAAATCTGTATATCAGAGTATTTTCATCCTCAAATGAAAAGATTTGAACACAAAGCTCAAACTGTGTATTTAATCTCTTTCCTAGCCCGACAACCTGTGCACAGGATGAAAACTCTTGCCTTTCTTGGTGATCCTACCTGCAACCTTCCTAATGCTGTCAGTAACAGGGGGAATTTTTATTGGTTGCTGGATTTGCAACAAAATATGGAATCTTCTCCGGACATTAGTCAGATGTAATTCCTGGTCATGGCTAGTGCTCTTGGCTGAGAGTCATGATTGTCCCTATAGACCCCTGTCTCCCATTTTTTTCTATATTTGGGTCTCATAATTCAAACTAAGCATGCATAGAAAAGATGGGGTCCATGGTTCTAGAAGTGTAGTCTGCATTATTCAAAACTGTTACTAACCAATGGCCACTCTGGTCACCTTTGATGATCACTCCAAATACATGTGGCTTCAAATTCATTGAGGATCACGTTGTCGGGAGTTTATTTGCTGATCTTTGTTACTTTCCTCCACTTCTTTATTCTTGTTATTTGTGTTTATGGTGACCCGACCACAAACTTTATTCAAATATTCCACATTAATCCTCATTAGTTGACACCATCCTTTTATGGGACTTTAATCCTTGTAGTACTTATCGACAGTTCCCTATTCATAATATTACTAGAGATGATTTGCAGATCTACAAACTTGATTTAGAGGAATTTAGTTTTGAACAATGCTCAGCTTATGAAAACTACATACATACAACCTCTGGAAGATATCTTCATGAGAAAGGTCAAACCAAAAAATCATTCCCCATTCCCATCAACAGAATTACTAGGAGGCGGGAGAGTTAAAATGGCCTCTTTATCTTGAATGGACAATTGAGTTTGACAATTCTTATGTATCTGCTAATGAGACCCACTTAAAACAGTGCTTCGTAGCTTCTTTTCCCTTCCTATTGTTACCATGAAATCTAACATCCTGACTGATATCCTTTGGGAAGCTTCCAGAACTCCTTTCTACATAGAATTCCTTCTCCAAGAGCTTGTGAGCAACCTTCCCACATGATTTTGAGATAAAAACAGACTACCAACGTTTTCACCAATAATAGAGATTCTTTGATTGGATGCTAGGAGTGCTTCTTTGTCAGCTTCTTCCTCATCCACTTCCCCATCAACTCTCATAGGGAATATTTTGATGCCACTAAGGATCACTCCTCGAGCCCTATCAACTAGGGCAATCTTCACAATACTTTCTCCAACAAGCTAGGTGTTAGTTTCGCATGACTTACTTATGGATGAGGATGACTAACTCCTACTACGTCACCACTGATTGAGATATACTTTGTATGCCTTATGTATTTCTTTCTGTTTTTTCAACGTTACCCCCTTTTATAAGGGGCTCAAATGATTTGTTACTCTTAGGATTTGAATATATGCTTCAGTCCTACTAACATACTTTGGTCACTTTTGGACATCAATATAATATAAATAACAATTTATGCCATGTTATTTCCTTGATAGAGCACATTAGATATCTCTAATATTAGCTCTATTAGAGAATTGTTCTTTCCATAGTAAAACAACGGGTTTTTGTGAACTAAGGATTGGTTGATCCCTATTTTTAAGGAGTGCAATACAATCACCTTGTACGTGCCAAGAGATACATCATGATTCACCTAGGTCTTGCTTGGGTGTGTCTGGGCTCCATCTATGGGTTCCTTCCATCCCAAGCCCGCCTAGGACCTTGGTTATGCATTGGTCAACAATGAGTCTATGTTGAGATCTATCAAAACTCACTTGGGTCTAGCCTTGGGGTTTTGCTTAGGCTCCACCTAGACCACATTGGGTCCTTCCCTAACCTAAGGCCCACCAAGGTCTACCTAGGTTCTCATGCGAGTTCAACATTGAACATTCTTGAGATCCAACATCCTTTCTTGGACTAAAACCATAGGCCTAGTATTTGTAATCTTGCTTGGGGCTGCCCAACCCCACATGCTTGGTACCACTGTTTTGCCTATGTCTACTAAGGGAAATGGACCTAGAATCTACAGTCTTGCCTTCATGTCAAGGTTTGTTTGTGTCCAACCTGAATTTTGTGTGGTTTGTATTTGTGACCATGAAGAGTCCTCTCCTCCCCAAAGGTTACCTCGGTCTACATAATTTCTTCCACTAGTGAGTTGGGATTCACTTCAATTCAACTTGAGGATTATCTTGGTTTCTTGTCTAGGACCTTCCTTGGGGCGAGTACCTCGTATCAAACTATCTTGGCTTGCTTAGCACCATGTGCCTAATACCTATAATCCGAAAGGGCCACCTATGTCCACCCACATGGTCTCTATATACATCAAAATTGGAATACTAAAGTTGTTTGCTTTTCAAGGTTGCTTTGACCTATATTGATGATCAATGGGATAAGAGTGGGTTGACCAAGGATTGACCTTTGTTGTAAAGTACCTAGCCCTAGGCCTAGGACATCCATAGGGGCCTTAGATGCTCGTACATCTCCCAAATTGATTTTCATCCCATATGGACTCATAAAAAGGACCCCCTTGAGCCTAGCATTCACCCCATACCTTAAATATTTTTCTAGGCCACCCTTTATGCGTTCAACCCCTAGGGGAAAACTCATTCAACCTTAAAAGTTCGCCCCCATTCAAAGTTAGGACCCCAAGTAGAAGATTTTTCTTAGGTCATCCTCAGGGTCTCCCTTGGTGTTTTAAGGTAAATCGCAGGAAATGCCTCTTGCACAAGCCGTTCTGGCCCAAAAACCCTTCCAGAGCAATTTGTGGGTCTGAAATGCATCGAAAACATTTCAAAAGCACTGGAAATGCCTAGACGCTGTCAAAAACAGCATATTTGTTTCTACCATACGTCTTGGCATTTATGGCACTTTTTTATAAAAAAATAGAAAATGAAATAGAAAAAGAAAGCCTAAAATTAAACTAAACTACCCTTAACCCCACCCCCAACCATAGTTAAAAAAGTTTAAAACTTATCATAAATTAAAAAACTATATTCAAAACAAATCATATGCAAAGTTGTAAGTTTTAGCAATTTGAATTATGTTAAATGTTTTGAATTTTCATGAATACCATATTTTTTTAGTGTTTTATCTTTAAGAGCTAAAAAAGAATATGTATATATATAATATGTATGTATGTATGTACATACACAATGTATATATATAGTTTTAGCAATTTGAATTATGTTAAATGTTTTGAATTTTCATGAATACCATATGTTTTTAGTGTTTTATCTTTTAAGAGCTAAAAAAGAGTGTATATATAATATATATGTTATGTATGTATGTATAGACATAATGTATATATATATATATATATATATATATATATATACATATATGTAAATGCCGATTTTCCAAGAACTCTTGAAAACCAAATGGCACATAAGCATTAGTACAATAAATTATTAAATATATATATATATATACACATTACAATTTATACATTGTGTATATATATGTATGTATACAATGTATATATACATGTACATATATACACAATTTATAAATTGTGTATATATATGTATGTATACAGTGTATATGTACATGTATATATGTATATATACATAAATAAATTGTGTATATATATGTATGTATACAATGTATATATACATATATACATGTATATATGCAATTTATAAATTGTGTATATATATGTATGTAGACAATGTACATATATACATGTATATATACAAAAATAAATTGTGTATATATATGTATGTATACAATGTATATATACATGTATATATGCAATTTATAAATTGTGTATATATATGTATGTGGACAATGTATATATGCAATTTATAAATTGTGTATATATATGTATGTGGACAATGCATATATGTATATATACATTGTCCACATACATATATATACACAATGTATATATACATGTATATATGTATATATACATTGTATACATACATATATACATAATTTATAAATTGCATATATACATATATACATTGTCCACATACATATATATACACAATTTATAAATTGCATATATACATGCATATATGTATATATACATTGTATACATACATATACACAATTTATTTATGTATATATACATATATACATGTATATATGTACATTGTCTACATACATATATATACACAATTTATAAATTGCATATATACATGTATTTATGTATATATACATTGTATACATACATATATATACACAATTTATTTATATATATATACATATATACATTGTATACATACATATATATACACAATGTATAAATTGTAATGTATATATATATATATATTTAATAATTTATTGTACTAATGCTTATGTGCCATTTGGTTTTCAAGAGTTCTTGGAAAATCGGCATTTCTAAATTTTGGATCTAGATCCATTTTCTGGTAACATAGGTTTTAGGTGTCAGAAGCAGCAATTTTTAAACTTTCTACGGATTCACTCCTATCAAACCTGTTAGAAATGAGTCGAACTCATCAAACATGAGAAAAAAGAGTATTATGCATCTTTTTATAAATAATTTTTATTTTTTAAAATTTATTATACTGATGTTTGTGTCCTTTCATTTCTAAGGGTTCTTGGAAAATCGGCATTTCCACATTTCGGATGTTTTTTCGTAACATAGGTTTTAGGTATCAGAAGGAAATAGTTTAAAATTTTATACGGATTCACCCCTATCAAAATGTCAGAAATGGGGTAAACTCATCAGCTATGAGAAATCAGAATTTGAAATTCATCATGAGGTATATATAGGGAATCCAACCCATTCCAACCTTATGGTGGCAATAATGGCCTTGACAAATAGAGAACGTTAGTCTACTTTCCTGATCCACTCAAAGGACAAAGTCATATACATCAACTACATGTTTGACATCAATCATTAGGAAAAGGAATATTAGCAATAGGTCAAGAGAAATAGTTATCTACCACACTCTTTTCCTTAAGTGTCTCCTTCCCTAGTTAGTAAGTCAAAAAACCTCCTAGATGCGGCTCAGTCCTTGAGCCAAATGAGGAGGTCATTGTGCCACATCATTTTCATACGTACCTCTAGCCCTATTCTTTATTTGGTATCTTAACTTCCATTGGATGCATTTGGTATTTTGCTTTATTCCTTGTTGCTAACCAACACTAGCACAGTGAAACCCCTCTTCTTCTTAGACCTTTTGACCTTCATTCATCTAATTTAACCTTAGGTATCTAGTGCAAGCACGGACAGGGTATCCAATTAAGGACAACCTCTAGCACTATGATGCTTAGATATTCACTCAGACCAAGACACACAATTCAAACCAAATACGCAAACATGAACACTTCAAACATTTGGGTTTTCATTCATTCAAAACATTACAACAATTGGACAATGTACAGTACTCTGCATATGCCTTGCAAGTGTATTCGAAAACAAAACATGAAGAATGCCATATGTATGTCTCCCCCTCTACTGCGCTCTTCACAAGCTGGCTTGCTTCTCTAAAACTGACTTCTATGACCAATTTGAATATTCCTCTGACATCCCTAGCTTCGTGGGGTGTCTCTTCAACTTCCCTAGTCTCATTCAAATGGATAAGATCTTGGTGGTTTTCAAGTTCCATTATTTTCGAGATTAAACACCAAACCGTCCGCATCAACTCCTTTCAACACGTCACACTTACAAACATAGTCACGGGAAATTGTCGTATGATAACGCAAGCCTTATAGGCAATCAAAAATTGCACACATAGGCTAATAATGACACTCCAAGTACCTCCTGAAATCTCTGCTACCCACGTGCTTTTGCATTGAACAATCGACCATGATGAATCCTAGATGCACAAGTGATATCATAGGTCAAACGACGGATGTCATAACTCTTTTTACATTAACGTTGTCTCTCCAAATGACTTGAAACTTAATGCATGGCTCGTGTTATTCATATTATATGAACTCAATAAGACTCTCCTACTAGTTTGTCTGTGTGTTGAAGGATTATCTTTTCCAAATGTCCGTGACTAAAGAGATAACGAAGACTAACTGAAGCATACGAAAGATCTCCACATCGTTGCATGGCAAAGGAATACTTTTACAACATCATACTCACAAGTTCAAAAGCTTACACAAACAAGCCAACAAATACAACACAAGACAAAATCTAAACTAACATATTATTTGTTGATGCAAGATTTCCCTTCACCTTGGATGCTCCCACATCAGACACCCAGGGTAATGAAAATGTCCATGAGCTCCTGCCCATGAACTCGTTGTGAGCTCCTCTATTGTCTTACCATGTTTTGCAATTTCAGATGCATTCATCCAAGGCACATCTTTAGCTGCTCCATCCTTCCACTTGACCAAGTATTCGTAGTATTCAATGCCCCCATTGTCTTCTTGCCAATCCGAATGTTTAGAATGGCTTCCATATCCTCTTTGACTACTAGCAACAATTGCTCTCTCCAATCCGTGATTGAAAAATCCATGTTGTCACTTGTTTGTCCCACAACATATGGGTACAAATTTGATACATTAAAGATAGGCAAAATGCCTACTCCATCCAACAACTTGAATTCATAAGCATTCGCTGAGAACTTCCTCAAAAAATTTGCAAGGCCCGATCTTCTTCCACTTGAATTTGTTGTACTCATCTTTCAGAAACCTCTCCTTGCACAAATGTGCCAAAACCAAGTCCCCAACCTCAAACTCTCTTCTTCGCATATCAACTTGTTTCTTGTATTTTCCAACACACTCTTCAAGTTTTCTCGACTTATGCACATCGTGCATAGCTTAAACATAGTCTTCACCTTTCGCACTTATCATACTCATCGCAATTGTACTCCTCAACTCACATACACCTCTAGGGTTGCTTCCATGCACTATTTGAAAATGACTCAAACCTGTACTTCAATTGACTGTATCATTGTAACCAAACTCAATTTTTTCCAACATCAAATCCCACTGGTTGGGCTTGTCACCAACTAAACATCTCAACAAATTATCAAGACTCCGATTTACAACCTTTGCTTGTCCATCCATTTGAGATGATATGCTAAACCAAAGCCTAATATTGTGCCCAACTTCTTCCATAGCATCCTCCAAAAGTGCCCAACAAACTTTGTATCTCCATCCAATACAATACTCCTTGGCGACCCGTGCAATCTTACAACTTGAAAAAACAAATTTGCAATATATAATGAAATTACTTACATAATTCACACCAATGGAATGATATATTGCAGAAATTTGAGCAAAATAAGTAGAACCACAACGATAATTGATGAAAGAGATACTCAATATATATGATTAAGCCACTTCGAGGGGGCAACCTCCACACAATGCAATAAGAATTATGCTCCAAGACTAACCACTACCTCCTATATATAATCTACTTAGGCCATGGTTATTCCATAGGTTGACACTACTAACAATATAAGAATCATAGAGAAACGTGACAAGTTATTTTGAAAGGTTATGTAAGCCACAAGCCAGCCACACATATCTCTAAGCACGCTATAGATTAAGGGCATAGCATTCCCCTCCCCTACAAAACAACATTGAACAACTTTGGATTCTATTGCAGAAAAGCTACATCCTCCCACGTTGTATCTTCACGTTTCAAATTCTTCCACTTGATCAAATACTTCTTAATCTCTCTCATTCTCAGCATTTTTGTGTGTGCATGCAAAATCTCAAGTTCTAGAATGACTCGGCCTTCTTCATCCAATCCTAGTAACTCAATTTGGGCAAAAACTCTCTGTCCAATTACATGAAATACAGGATGTATGCGAGTGACTTAGATTAGCTCCAGCTTGTATGCAACACTACCAATTTTCTGCAAGATCTTATAAGGGCCATAATACTTTGGAGAAAATTTGTTATCTTTTTTTTGTTGCTTCAGAGACATCTGTTTATATGACTGCAAGCACACAAAGACCCAATCACCTATGTCAAAATGCCGCTCACTCCAGTGTTGATCCGCTTGCTGCTTCATTCTATTATGTGCCATTGCCAAATTATGTCAGACTAGCTAGTGCCTCTTATTGATGTTGAATGTGTTCTTCAACATCTCAAACCTTTGGTTGCACCCTCAAGGAAGAAGTGAAGGACAGGGGCTGATAACCATAAAATGCCACAAAAAGAGACATTTTGGAAGAGGTGTGAAAGGAAGTGTTATACCACCATTCTGCTAGTGGCAGCCAATAAACCCACTTCTTGTTTATCTAATGCAAAACAATGGAGATACTCTTCAGGAATTTGTTGACCACCTTTGTTTGCCCATCAGATTGAGGATGATATGACGAGCTATGAGCCAACTAAGTACCCAAACGTGAAAATAAATCAATCCAAAAATTACGCGTAAAGATGGGATCACGATTACTTATTATTATCTTAGGAGTACCATGCAGCTTTTGAACTATATCCAAAAAAGCAGCAGCTATTGTACTAGCTACAAATGGTTGGGACAGGGAGCAAAAATGAGCATATTTTGTGAGCTTATCCATAATTACCATGATGACATTTTTACCTTTAGACCTCGGCAACCCTGTAATGAAATCCATGGAGACATCCCCCACCTTTGGCTAGAAATGGACAAAGGTTGTAGAAAACTAAGTGTCTTAATTGTTTCACCCTTGTTTTGTTGACATACCATGCATTCAGCCACAAATTTTTGTATATCCCCTTTGAGTTGTTCCCAAATGAAATGCTACTTGATTCTATAATAGGTTTTCAACAATCCTGAGTGCCCTACTATTGGAGATGCATAGAGGTCCTTAAGTATCTTGTGCTTGGGCTAGAATTCTTACATAGGTATAAGCGATCTTTGTACCACAATGCATTATCTTTCCACTCAAATTTGGTCGAGGCATCAAAATCATGCTAGATATTCTGAATCAAACCCTGTGTATCCATGTCATTCTTCAATTTTGATCGTGCCTCTTCCAACCAATATGCCTACCAAATGGTCATTGCACATAACAATGCCTCAGTGGATTCATCCCTCCTAGATAATGCATCTGCTACAACATTTTCTTTTTCTTTCTTATAGATGATTTCAAAGTCATATCTCAACATTTTAGTCACTCATTTCTATTGTTTTTATGATGACAATCGTTGTCCTAAAAAATTTATTAGACTATCATGATCCGTGTTTACCTTAAAGTGTCTACCCATCAGATAAGGTCTCCATTGCTTGATTGCATGAAGAATAGCCATCATCTCTTCCTCATAGATGGGATTTAACATGTTTTTATCCTTGAGTTGACAACTCTCAAATGCAATGGGTCTTCCTTCCAGCATGAGTATTGCCCCCATGCCATACCTTGATGCATCACATTCAATAATAAAAATTTTGAAAAAATCAGGAGTAGCCAAAACTGAAGTGGTGCTGATAGCCTCCTTCAACTTCTCAAAAGCCTTTGTAGTTGCATCATTCCAACGAAAAGAGTCTTTCTTCCACAAGGTTGTGAGGGGTGTTGTTATGCTGCCATAATTTTTCAAAAATCTTAAACCCAAAAAACCCTTGTTATTCTTAAGGGGTTTTGTCCCCTGTCATTCCATTATAGTTTTGATCTTCTGAGGATCAACTTTAACTCCCCCATGTGAAACAATATAACCCAAGTATTTTTGCTCCACCTCTTGGACTCCAAAAGCATATTTTGAAGGTTTTGCATAAAGCTAATGTTGATCCAGAACTAACGGTCCTTGTTTCACATGCTGCAAATGTGCTTCCCAAGTTTTGTTATGTATTAGGATGTCTTCAAAAAACAACACTAATTTCTTCAAAAAAGGCCTAAAAATAGTGTTCATCAAAATTTGAAATGTAGATGGTGCGTTTGTGAGACCAAACGACGTGACCATAAACTCATAATGGCCTTTGAGTTCTGAAAGTTATTTTAAGGATATCCTCATCTCTAATCCGAATTTGATGGTACCTAGAATGAAGATCTAGTTTTGTAAAATAAATAGCACCGTGTAATTGATCTAGCAAATCATCAATTATTGGAATAGGTGTACTCGTTGAATTCTATATAGTCTAGGCACATCCTCCAAGTGTCATCTTTCTTACGCACCATGACCACCGGAGACAAATATTCACTTTGGCTATGTTTGATAATACCCATCTCCAGCACCTCATGTACCATCTTTTCAATTTCACTCTTTTGGGCATATGGATACCTGTATGGTTTGATGTTAGGTGGTTGACTATCTAGAAGCAAGGGAATAGCATGATCATGTTCTCTACTTGGTGGTAGTCTTTTTGGCATGGCACCAAAAATAATTGAGTAGTCATCAAGAATCCTTTGTAGATCAAGATGTGTAGACGCCTTTGTTGGTTGAACTTTTATGGAGAACAATTGTGCTACAGATCCTTTGGCCTCTTTTTTGAGAATCTGTCACGTGGTGCAAACTAACCAATTGAGGAGATTTTGCCCGTAATCCACGTAGTTCAAATGTCCTACCTTCATAATGAAAGCACATGAACAATTCCTAGAAACTCATCTCTATTGTACCCAAGGTTGTAAGCCATTGTACTTCCAACACAATGTCTACCCCACCCATGGCAATAGCAAACATGAGAGAGTCTAGCTTGTAGTCTCCCATATCAAGCTTAATACTATGGCATTTCCCAAAACAATTGATTGTGCCACCTTCTGCAACCATGACCTGAAATTCTAGAGCTGGGTAAATGAAACAGTTCAAATGAGTAACCAACTTATTGTTGATGAAATTATGTGCTCCCTAACTCAATCAACACTGTCACATTTTGTTTCTTGAGAAAGATGACAACATTAAGGGTTTGAGGCATGTTAATCCCTGAAAGTGTCTAACAGGAGATAGTAGGGTGGGAATCTGCAGATTCCTCCTCTCTTCCTCACCCTCCCCTGAGGTCGCCTCATCTTCTTCATCTTCATTGGCTCCTTCAATGTAGAACAACTTCTTGGCAAATTTATGTCCTTTGCTCCACTTGCTATCATAAATGAAACATAACCATTTTGCATGTCTCTTCAATTTGTTGAGGGGTCAATCTTGTAGGCTAAGGAAATGATTGTGTTGAGAAATTGCATTCGCGACCTATAGTGAAAGCCCTTCATTCTCTTTCCTCTGCCTTGTGTGCTAATGTTATGGATTCAGATATTGAACTTGGATTAAATATGCGAACATCAAGTTGAATGTTATCCTTGAGTCCCCCCACGAACATGTCATACATGTCATTCATGTTGTCCTCATTTATGTCATCCACGCGTAAGGAAAGAATCTGGAATTGTTGAATATAATCCTTGACAGACCCTATTTGTCGCAACTTTGCTAGCTGACTGAAGTAGTTTTCAGAGGTGTTGCGATTGTGCATTTGCAACTCATCAATAAATACCGATTAACTAATAGGAAGGCCCTTCTTTTTCTTCTAAGTACACAGCCACCAATACCAAATGAACTGCTCAAGTTCCAAATACAGAGATGCCATGACCACCTTTAGTGCACATGGGGTCTGATTGATCCAAATGAGTGGATCCTTTCCATCAAATTTGCACACTTCTACTTGTGGCATATGTGCTTTGAACCGGTATTGGAGTTTTGATTGTTCTAGGTGGGAGAGCTTGAATGGAGCGGTGGAGGATAATTTGACTGAAGATGAGCAGTAAGAGTGGTCAATTGTGCACTACTAGTTGCCAACTGAGACTTCACATCATCGATGTCCCCTTTTACCTCAATGATGTCTCCTTTTACAGCATCGTTATCATCTTTCTTCACCATGTTTTGCATATCCGACTAAAGTTGGTGAACCACATCAGAAACCAAAGGATCCAAAATTTCGGATTCCATGTCATCTTTGTTAGGCGTTTTTGGAGTGTCTTGCCCTTTACCATGGCCACAAGTGTTAGGACCAGCCATGCACAAACCCTGGGATTGGGGGTTTCAGGCCCGAAAAGAAGTGTACCAGCAAATTATACCTAATCCAACGACTGCGAATTTGCACAAGGGTGTAAAAAAATTCTATTTTTTTAAAATTTAAAAAAGACCTCGAACAATACTACAATGACAAAAAAATATGTTCTCAAATCGCAAGTTATGTTTTTTTAATCCTTCAGCTCTCGGAAAAACTACACCAAATCTTAAAAAACATCGCAGAAACTTGCCCAAATCGATGCTCTGATACCACTTGTAATGAAATTTCTTAGGTAATTCACACCAATGGAATAATGTATCACAGAAATATGAGCAAAATAAGCAGATCCACAACAATAATTGATGAAAGAGCAGATTTTTTGATATATATGATTGAGCCACTACTAGGGAGCAATTTCCACAACAATGCAATAAGAATAGAATTTGTCATATCATGCTCCAAGACTAACCACTACCTCCTATATCTACCCAACTTAAGCCATGGTTATTCCATAAGCCAACCCTACTAACAAAATAAGAATCATAGAGAAATGTGACAAGATATTATGCAAGGTTAGATAAGCCACAATTCAGCCACACATATCCCTAAACATGCTATAGGTTAAGGGCATAACATAATATGGATCGCATCACTAGTCTTCTTGCATGCTAAAAAATGAGCCATCTTAGAAAATCTATCAACAACAACAAATATGTAATCATTATCTCGTTGTAATGTCCCCTTCTCAAATCTGATCTCATAGTGACCGTTGGCCTATTTCTGGAAATCTGTAGGCTATTCAGAAGGTGCAAATTACGGTTTCCTATTTTTTAGGATGTCCTTGCTCGGAGTTTTGATGGCGGATTCTTTCTGGATTTTTCGAGAGCTTCGCGGGGGTATGTTTGTTTCGGCTTCCTGAGTATTTCCACGAATTTACTATTTTTAGTAAATTCTATTTTTGGCAGCTAGCAGGTTTGTCTCAAGGAGTTAACTTTCCCTTTCAGTTGACTCATTCAGTTTTGGGCTTCAGAATGCGGTCTTGGAGAAATAAGTTAATTTCACTTAAAAAATAACATTATATTTTAACGTTGACCTTGGCCTAGTCGAAATAACTTAATGTTATTTTAAAAGGGGGACTTGAAGGGGGGGCGCCATCATTGCATGGAAAGGGGCGCCACTTTTGGAGATAAGGCTTCAAGGGAGGCCAACTGAAGCCTATAAAAGAAAGCATTGGGTTCTCATTTGAGCATCTTGGTCTACTACATGGTTATGCTGCCGCTTTGGCTCTGGAATTGCTTCGGGGAATGAAGGCCTCCTAGCTAGGGCATCGCTTCATGCTTGCAAGACAGCACCTAGTGGTGATTCAGTCATTGATATTTGTGTTTACTTGTGATTTGATCTCAGTTATTTCATTGTTAGTTTATTTGGTCTTATTAGTGTTTCAGTTATTGTATTCTGTATAAGGCAGATCTAGGTTTTTATTCATAAATCAAAAAATACAAAAAAAAGGGGTTCTGGGTATCATTTCATTATCTTGGCTAGGCTTAGGCGCCCCTTTTCTCTTATTTATAAAATTTTTAAAGCTTGCAATTAATTTCTAGAGCAAATCGCCCTATTCAGCTGGGACGCCCTTGGGGGTTTGCATTGGAATCCGTGTAACAATTTTTGGATGCAAATTGGGTCTGAATTTTGATGCTAACTTGGGCGCCATCATAAAGAAGAGAGTTTGCAACAAAAATCAGGAAGATTGAACAAGTTTTGTGTGAGTTATGAACATCTGAAGAATTTAATAGGTTGCTGGTTTTTCTTCTTTTTAAGAGCAAAAATTGTATCCAAAACTGAAATTATTATATTGCTCTTGAATCTCTCATTGTTGGGCATGACTATCCATGATATGGATAAAATTCTATGATGTAATGATAATCTTTCTACTTCTGACGACATTGGCATACAGATCCTTCTTCTTTTGTAAAGCTGACAGTAGTACTGGCAGCCATTCTTACTTGTTCAAATCTAATTCCAAAAGTTCAGTTTTTAATAAAGTTATTGTATTAGTTTATAGCTCCGCCCTATGGTAGCTACTTTCCCTATTGGGGTTAGCAAGCACATTCTGGGTGTAGAGCTCCGCCCTATGGTAGCTACTTTCCCTTCTGGGGTTAGCAAGCACATGCTGGGTGTGGAGTAGTTTCATTCTTCAGTATTTCCCATTAAAGCATTGTTAGTAATTTCACTCCGTCATATGGTCGCCCCTTACTCCGCTTTGGATTGGGAAGCACATACTTGACGTAAAGTTCCTTTGTTTTGTAATTTACTCCGTCTTATGGTCGCCCCTTACTCCGCCTTGGATTGGGTAGCACATACTGGACGTCGAGTTCCATTTCTAGCATTTAGAGTTGTTTCAGTACGTTTGGGTTTATCTTCTAACATTAACGGTATTTACTTGTAATGTTGAAATCCAATAACTAAAAATTTCAAAAAAAAAATTGGCTCGGGATATTTCACTCGTTGTGTTCTTGGCAATCCAAGAACAAAGTCGATACTCAATGCATCTCATAGTCTATCTGGAATATGCAATACCTGATACAATCCAATATTCTAACTTTTGTCCTTAGCATGTTGACAAATTCTACACCCTTACACAAACTTTTTCACATCCATGCTCATCTAAGGCTAATAATACTTCACTCAATTGGGCCAAAGTCTTATCATATCCAAAATGATCAACTAGACCTCTATCGTGTTTTTCTTTCAAAAGGTTCTCTCTCATGGAACCTTGGGAAATGCACAACCTCTTTCCCTTGAACGACAACCCATCTTGAATCATATACTCCAACCATGGAGTTTTGTCTGCATTTATTGGATTCATGCACGTTGTCCATGCATCTCAAAAATCCAAGTTTTCTTCATACAACTCCTTCATTGAATCAAACCCAATGACCTCTACTTTTGAGCCCATTCACAACAAGAACTCGCCTACTCAAGGCATTTGCAACTTTTTATTAGACTTTCCACTTTCTATGTTTCAAAACAAAATAATAGCTTTGAAGAATTCCACCCATTTCATATGCCTTTGATTAAGCTTACCTTGGTTGTTTATGAATTATAAAGCATGATTGTCTGTATACAAAACGAACTCCTTTGGCAACAAGTCGTGTCACCACTTCTTGAGAGCTTGTGCCATTGCATAGAACTCTTGGTCACAGACCGAATAATTCTTCTTGGCATCATTCAACTTCTCACTAGAATAAACAGCAAGCTTTCTTTCTTGGCTTAGCACCGCTCCTATGGCTTCCTCGCTTGCATCGCAATCAACTTGAAACACTTTTCCAAAGTCTAGCAAGGCTAGCACTGGCTATTCTATCAATTTTCTCCTCAAAAATTGAATGCTACTCTCTGTTGCAATGGTCCATTGAAACTTTTTTTGTCCCCCTTCATAGTCTCCATGATGGGTGCACATATGCCACTGAAGTTTATGATAAACTTCCTATAAAAATTTGCCAACCCATGGAAACTTCTTGCCCCATACATGCTCTTTGGTGAAGACCACTCCACAATTGCTTTCATCTTCTCTGGTCCTTCTTCAACCCATCCTTTGAGATTACAAATCCCAAATATATCAACTCCTCTTGCATGAAACTACACTTCTCCAAGTTTACTAGCAATTTCTCTTCTTTCAACTCATCCAAAACCAACTTCAGATGCTTCAAATGCTCCTCTTTAGAATGATTGAAAATCAAAATGTCATCCAAATAAACAATCACAAACTTACCCGTAAAAGGTTTTAATACTTCATTCATGAGTCTAATGAATGTACTTGGGGCATTTAACAAACCGAATGGTATGACTAGCCACTCATACAACCCATCATTTGTCTTGAATGTGGTCTTTCCACTTATCACCTTCCCTTATACTGACTTGATGATACTCGCTCTTCAAATCTATCTTGGTGAAGCACCTAGCTCTGCTCAAATAGTCCATCAAGTCATCCATTCTTGGTAATGGAAACTTGTACTTAATGGTGATCTAGTTGATTGCACATGAATCCATACACATTCTTCATTATCCACCTTTCTTGGGTGCTAACACAACTAGGACTACACATGGGCTCAAAGTCTTTCAGATTAATCCCCTTTCTAGCAACTCTTGTACTTGTCTTTTTATCTCTTCATTCTCCATTGGAGTCAACCTATAAGCTGCCTTATTTGGTAAGCTTGTTTTTGGCACTAGATCCATGTGATGGCTAATGCTTTTCATAGGTAGTAGTCCCTCCGACCGTAACACAATATCAACATAGTCTCCAAACATATTCTTAATTTCTATAGGAAGATCACTTACCTTAGTGGCTGTAATAACTTGCATAGGTTTAAAACTAGAGCAAAGCATGTCTCTTCCATCCTTGCCACCTTCAAAAACTCTTTACCAAGAACCAACATCACCTTGGCATTGTTGTCCACCTCATCTCCCCTATCTCTCAATGGGTTCAATGTGAATCTCTTGCCATACTTCATTATGGTGTAGGTGTTTGCTCTTCCATCATGCACAACTCTCCTATCAAACTACCATGGCCTTCCCAATAGCACTTCACACATCCATGGGCATAATATCACATAGAACATCATCCTTATATGAACCAATTTGAACACTCACCATACATTGTTTATTCACCAACACTTGATTGCCTTTGAGCAACCATAAAACCTTGTATGGTGTAGGATGCACCAACAGATTCAGCCCAAATTTTTCTACCATTTCTTGAGAACCCAAATTATTCGTGCTACCACTATCAATTACCACCTTACAACACTTACCTCTGGATTTAAAAGCAGTCCAAAATAAACTCTTCCTTTGTGTTGGTTTATTCACTTTCTTGTCTGGTTTCAACAGTACTCTCTTCATCAATAGAGCCTCTCCTTGTTTTGGCTCTTTCGTGTGTGTTGGGGATCCAACACTCTCTTCATCAATATGAGCAATATGCTTGCTCGCTTCAGTCCTTCTACCATTGTTTTGAAGATTTTTTGGACACTCGTAGGCTCTATGCCCAACATACTTATTGCATTCAAAACATTTACCTCAAAAGCCTCCACCTCTACCTCTTCCAAAGGATCCTATCCCTCTAAGAGAATAGCCTCCTCTCGTGCTAGAGTTTTGATTTTGTGAGCTACTTGCCTCTCCACCATGGTTTTGTTGTCCTCTTCCACATCTACCTTGTCCTCGTTCTCTTGAAGACCTTCCTCTACCTCTAGAGTTCGCTTGTTTCCTTGACAACTTTTGTTCCGCCTTCAATGCACTTTGATAGGCTTATTCCATGGTTCTCAAGTTCAACAAACTGATTTTGTCTTGACTTGCAAAACGCAACCCATTCACACATGTCCAACTCTTATAGTGAGTCTATAGAACTCCTCGATGTACTCCATGATGCTAATCTCTTTTTGTCTCAAATTTTGTAATTTCCTAAACAAACTCATTTGATAATCAAAAGGCAAAAATTTGGCCTTCAACTTCGTCACCATCCTATCCCAAGACTTTATCTTCTCCTTACTTTTTTTTGTCTCTCGACTTGCACATAATCCCACCATATAGAAGCATAGCCCTTCAACTTTGTACAAGCAAACTTCAACTTCTTAAGTTCCTCCATAGACTCATAGTTAAAGTACTTCATCTCTGCTATCCAATTTACAAGCTCTTCAAGATTCAAGATTCCATTGTAGCAAGGTGTTTCCAACTTTGATTTACTACCAAGCTTTGCTAAAGCTCTGAGAAATCTACTCTCATCTTCATTCTCCATGTCCTCCACTCCAAGCTTTGGAACTACTTCTTCTTCATCTTCACTCACATCCTCAACATGAGTTCCTCTTCTTTGTGTTGTTTCCATTGCATCCAACCTTGTTTGAAGTCCTCTCATCATCTCCACCAAGTCTGCAATTCTAGGCCCTCTTGGTCTTGCTCCTCTTCTAACAACATTATCTCTGTGTGTTATCATTTCTTCCAATGCAAGTTTCTTTTGCACAACTTGCAACTAACTCAAACAGACTTTTCTTTCACAACCTGTAACTTACTCACACAAGAGCCTCACACACTCAATTCAAGAAGGAAAAACCTTGCTCTGATACCAATTTGGTTCAAGAACAAACAAGGTATCCAATTAAGGATGGCCTCTAGCTCTGCGATGCTTAGATATTCACTCAAACCGAGACACACAATTTAGACCAAATACGAAGACATGAATACTTCAAACATTTGGAATTTCATTCATTCAAAATATTACAATGGTTGGACAATGTACAATACTCTGCATATGCCTTACAGGCTTATTTGAAAACAAAGCATGAAAAAGAACATCCTTTGTCAGTCTCCCCCTCTATTGCCCTCTTCACAAGCTCACTTCCTCCTCTAAAATTGACTTCTTTGACCATTTATAATATTCCTCTAACATCCTTAGCGTCATGGGGTGTCTGTTTAGCTTCCTTGGTCTCATTGAAGAGCATAAGATATTGGCAGTTTTCAAGTTCCATGATTTTCGGGATTAAATGCCAAACCATCTGCATCAGCTCCTTTCAACACATCACCTTTACAAACACAATCATAGGAAATTGTCATACGATAACGCAGGCCTTCCAAGCAATCAGAAATACCACGCATAGGCTGAACAATGACCCTCCCAAGTACCTCTAGAAATATCTACTACCCACGTGTTTTTGCATTGAAGAAACGACTCTGCTGAATCCCACATGTACAAGTGATATCACAGGTCAAACAACAAATGTCATAACTCTCTATACATTAACGTTGTCTCTCCAAATGACCCAAAACTTAATGCATGGCTCATGCTAGTCAATTATATGAATTCAAGAAGTCTCTCCTACCAATTTGTCTCTGCATTGAAGGATTATCTTCGCCAAATATTTGTGACTACATAGATAATTCAAACTGACAAAAGCATACAAAAGATCTGTGCACTATTACACAGCAAACGAATATGATTACAACATCATTCTCAGAGGTTCAAAAGCTTACACAAACAAGGCAACAAATACAACACAAGACAAAATCTAAACTAACATATTTTTGGTTGATGCAAGATTGCCCTTCACCTTGGATGCTCCTCCATCAGTATCCTAGATTTGCCTATCCAGGGTTTCATTACCTTAAGAAGTGTTGTCTTACTATCCGCAATCAACTTTGGCGTAGCTAGGGTTGCATCGTAATATTTAAAATCTGCCTAGACCCGCCTAGAACCAGATGCCTAGCCTTCACAAAATGTTGAGTTGTGCCTAGGGACATGCATCTGGTATTTGCAATCTATTGAAGACAACCTAGGGCAACATACTTGGTACCTGCAATTTTCCTGCACCAAACTAGGGCCAACACGCCTGGTATGCATGGCCACGTGCTTGGTATTTGTAATTCACCTTGTCCTGCTAAGGGTCACATGCCTGGAGTCTGTAATCTGCCTAGTCCCACCTGCTGTCATGAGCTGGGTATCTACAATTTGCCTTGGCCTGCATAGGGATTGACTGTATGTCTGATATTCACAATCCTTGTGCACTTAAACCATGGCACCCAATTGTAATACATTGTTTTCTTGTAAAAAAGTCCGAATGGCTTTGTTTTGAGAATAAATGATATAAAACAAGTGTAGTTGCGCAGACGACCTTGTTTTTGCCTTTACCAAATATTTTTCCTTCATGCAAATACATGCCTTGCATTGATCTTCCACATCCACCTTGAGTCTGTGTGTTTTGCATAATCACTTATAATGACCGTCATTAAACAAAGGAACCTCGTCTCTTGAAATGGATCTATAAAAATTTATAATTCGTAGAAATCATTTCAGTGAAAAACCTATCCTTGTAGGAACAATAAAATATTGCGATGAGCACAATTAAATGAGGGCAAATTCACAAGTCAGCAGTTTTGTCATTAGTTTTGCCACAGAGAGATTCCAAGTACCAGTCGTCCTATATTATGATGATATTAGTCTGTACCATCAAATAAAAACCGCATTTTCTTGCTCCAGGCAAAGGTATCTCTCCGGGTTGAGGTTTGAGGTGTGTCTCATGTTTCAGGCCTCTGTGATGCAGGATTGAATGATAATTTTTATCGTACTCGTAAAATGGGGGTATATCATTTTTGATTGAGGAACAGATAGAATTTCAAATTTCAAATAGTCAACAAAATGGTAAACCTGCAAATGGAATAAAATGCTTATAGATGTGTGAGAAAAGTTTAAGAAGAGAAAGAAGAAACCTTGGCTTTGTTTTGAAGCTTCTCTGCAAAGGCAAGATATTGGTTTAAGGTATAGTCCTTGGAAGTGCCAAGGGCAGCCAGCATGGCCTGTGAAAAGAGAAAGAAAATGAGAGTTGAAAGGAAATGCAAAGAGGAATGACGTAGGTAAGGTCAGCTCACCTCGTCGGACATGAAGGGTGCAATGTGGGGAGCATATGCGGCAAGAACAGCAGAGGCGGTGGCAGGCCCCACTCCTTTGAGAACGCACAGGGCACTTACTGACTCCTTCAAATCAGGAAGCGCTGCAAATGCCTTCTCCGATGCTCGTTTCACTTCCTCTTCATTTGCTGCTGAAACAAAGCTCAAAAGCCTCGGCCTGCATATCACTCTTAATTCATTCTTTCTCCCACCGCACGCACAAATAAAAATAAATGCTTATCTTCCTTACCTCCATTTGCCTCTGGTTAATTTCCATTCCATGATCTTTTTCAGCTCATCTTTGGTAACGTACGAAGTAGGTTTTCGAGCTTGTAAAGAAAGAGGCAGCTCTTTTGTGTACAGCTTATCCAGCTCTACAAGCTTACCACTTGGATTACGATTGATATGAGCCGCATAATCGCACAGGGCCTTTCTCCATCGCTCAATATCACCACCCCCAAAATCCATCACTGTCTCCTCCTCCCCTCGCCAAATTACCCAAAAATATTCCAATCTATGGGACCAGGTGCAACCAAAATTCATCGTCGACAACTTCTATAGCTAGTTCCATTTAGCTTGTTTCATTAAAGAAAACAAATATTTCAAAAAAAACATGAACTCAATGAAATTTATGACATGTACGGGGATGGATGTTATTAAGGGATACCATCTAGAGCGTTGGTGTAGACACTTAAATTTAATATTACATATTTATTAATATTAATTTTTAAACATTTTCATATATTTAGTTTTTTTTGGTGTATATATTTTATTTATATTTGTTAATTTAATTTATCATATATATATTTAGTATCACTTTAGTTTATATAATAATATTTGAGAATTTTAAATAAATTCTCTCTTTATTTCATATTATTGATTTTCACTCTCAAGATAGTATCGGTAATAGTCGGATAATTGTAATTTTATCGTAAGTGTTTGTCTCTATTGATAGTGTTTATGGACACTCAACAACTATTTTTCAAAAACTCTCCATTAAATCATCCTAAACATGTTTCATGGATCAATCATTACAAAAAATATCAAAGAATCAATCATAAGGTTATACTCACCTATACCTATTTTGGCAAGTCTTAACAAATGTAAGAAATCAATTAATGCAGACACCTAAAATTAACCAATAAATGCTTGACAATAGTTGTTCTTGACACATTTACCTTGCTTGGTCAATTCGTCATTCCAATAACTTGCAATCTGTAAGAAAGCCTTCAAAGTCTTGCAATTACTGAGAACATCTTCCAAACTTCTCTATTTAACATATACTTTACTGTCATTCTTGTTTTAGAGGTCTATATTCCTTTTAGACAAGTGCACATTAGGCAAGCAGGGGCATATTGTGCCCTCGTCCAGTACCACGGACTTGTCTCCCGCGTTTTAACCGTCATCTTTTTGAAACAACATGCTTCCTAATGGCTTCTTGCGCATATCAATAGGTCGATTATCAAGAAAATTCAAAAGATTCCTCTATAAAGGCACATCAAGGGTCGTACTTGAAATGACCTAGCTCTCACTTACAAAAACAACTCTCTTTTTAATTTCAAAAGCATCTATCTTCTGAGTAAATATCTCTATTGTAATTATGTTATAATTTTATAGTCCATGGCCAAGTCTAACATTGTTTATTGCAGGGTAAGGGTATCATTTGTCAAGCATTTTAATCAAATTTGCTAGTTGCATTCATATGATCTTCCTTAAAGGGAGAATTACATTGGCCTGAGACTCTTTGGGATATGTAGGCAACCCTTAATCAACAAAAGGTTTCCTGAGGATAACTCTGTCATTCCCACTTCCCCCATTTTTATTCTTGTTGCATTTGATCTTCTTTTGTATGTTTGTGCAGGACTATGGTTCTGATTTTACAAGTCTTATACACGTCAATTTGAGCTTTATACAAAAATAGATCACATTTAACCATAGGTGAATAAACCTAAATTTTCAGATCTAGCACATAGTTTAATACGATAAAATTGTAGTAGTAAACAACAATACACTATGCTCATGTTTGCCTCCTACAAACTTTTCCCAGCAAACAACGAGCCATTGTTTTCTAATGCATTTGTGTTTGCAAGTTTTCTAATATAGTCACAACTTACAAAAAGTCAATACAATCAAAAATAAATTAATTTTGAGGGTAATTCTCCAACCTTAACCTTGTTTTTTCTATTTTTAACAATTCACAAATTTACTATATGTTATCTCATATATCATTATAAATCAGCTTTCAGTTGTTTACATTTCTAATTAGAGTTAATTGTAATTCATAATTAATTATAGTGTAAACAATTAACACTCTCTTCAAATATTATCACAAAGGCAAACACATGTGAAAACCTCTCAAATGAACAATTCTAGAGCCAAGTTTGAATACAAACACAAGTCAAAGTTGAACAGTGCCAAGTGTAAGAAGTTAAATACTACATTACATTCTAGCATGATCATGATGGTGTATACACACACACTTAGGTGGGAGAACTATGTGTGGTTTGAATTTTCTTTAGAGTATTAAAATGTAGGCAATGTTTAATCACTTATCAAGGAATGGTTGGGGCTTTCCAATCCAATTTACTAACCCCTTTTTCAAGGGTCATCTTATGTAGAAATTGTGATTAGGGTTTTAAAAGAAAGAGAAACAAAACAAATATCAATGCACAAGACTAAAAACAAGTGCACACATGAGATATATACATATATGGGTAAGTGCACCAAACTAAGGTGGCACATACCTACATAATCGATGGGATTGTACTAGCAGAACTTAGATAATATTAGTTGATGTAGGGGTTTAAGCTTCATCTACAATGTCCATGCAAAGTTGAGCTCTTGTTTCTTGATCCAAGCAATTACAAAGTGAACACATAGTTGTTTTAGGGACAATGATGAATATTATTAATTACAACATCATAAATTAAGTGAAATACATCTCCCCTTCATTGCTTTGTTTATTCCAAATACATTAAGTGTAATATCAATATACCCTTTTATATTTATATTTATATGGTTGTTACCCTATTTTATAGAATCTACGCATTCATAGTTTTACCTTGTTTATATCACATTAGTCACAAAATAAGTAAAACAATTTAGTAAACCCTACGTGAAACATTTACCTTTCCTTCTTAGGGTTTCAAATTTATCCTCTGTTAGGGTTTAACTTTCAAATTTGATTTCTAATTTCTCATTATTAACATAAGGAAAACCCTAACATAGCTACAATGGATGTTAATTGTTTATATTTTTCAATTCAAGTTATGATTCTCATTATTGTATGGTGCTTCCATAAATTATACAATGTATTATTATCTCATGCAATGAAATGGTTCAACTTTATTTGTAATAAAATTAATAATGATATCAATGATGATGAATTTATATCCCTTCTTAGTAACACATGTTGCATGAATATTGAATTTGATGCTTCCAATTACAACTTGATAGGAAATGGCATGTATGACTCATTTTATTTTTCCTTCCTCTAGACTCAAGGTAGTGATACATACCATTTGTCCCCTATTATTTCCCAAGGCTTATATTGGATATGGAAATCTAAGCTATCACAACATGAAGAGATAGGGTGCATAATCTCATAGGGTTTTGTATGAATGTCAAATATAAAATGTTTGGGGTTTGTGATTATAAAGCAAAAATTTCCCATCCCATGAGAAGTAGTGTGCATAGTGCAACCATTTGTGATAAGAATCAAATTTTGACTAAACCTATTCAGAGCACCACCCTTCCTACACATCAAATTCTTACTATGATGTGTTTCATAGATAAGTTACAAAAACAAGTCCAAACCTTATTTCTAAAGGTTTATTCCCTTGAAGATAAGCTTGCATATGCTCAAAATCCTAATCATGCTACTACAAATTGCATCTCTAGCTTCATCTTCAAAACTCATGTGTCTAAACAGATGTAGACATTATAATTTAATTAAAGAATACTTGGCAATACTTGTCCTTAACATCTTTACCTTGTTTAGCCAATTCATCATTCTGATAACCCACAATCTCTAAGAAAGCCTTCAAAGTCTTATAGTTATGAAGAACATATTCATCCTTATTCAGTAGATACTTTATTTTCACTCTTGTTTTAGAAGCCTTTATCTTTTCAAGACAAGTCTACACTAGCACACTGTGTAATTATCTTATAGTGCAGACTTGTCTCCTACCTTCTAACAACTATCTTTTCAAAATGTCATGCTTCCTAATAACTTTCTTGCACATATCAATAGGTCAGTTATCAGAAAAATTCAAAATATCTATCTATAAAAACACATCAAGGGTCACATTTGAAAAGATGTAGCACTCTCTTATAAGGCATGTATCTTTTTGATTTCAAAAACCTATATTTTCAAAGTAAAGATCCCTATTATAATTATGTTATATTTTTATAGTTTTTGTCCAAGTCTAACATTATTTATTGTAGGTTGAGGGCATTCCTTATCAATCATTATGTATATGCCCTAATTTTGACACTAATATGTCTTCATTCATCCCACATGTTTTACCCATCATTAACTAATTTGTCCTAGTTTGTCATCAAAACATCCCTAGTCATTTCACACTAATTTGACCTAATTCTAATAACCCACCACAAGAGACATTGATCATACTACACACTAACATTGTCATGACCATATATTCCACTCCAAATAGTTAATTGATTGATTGTTGTTAATTAATTAATAATTATATGAATAAAATTTATGCACATTTATTAATTTAAAATAAATAAAAACTCACCATCCTCCATGCCATGTCATTGTGAGTTCAAAATTGGATACTTTATGTGCACATCCAACTCATCTAGTTGACTTAGTCTCCATTTGGAAACAAATCAATTAAATCCTTATCACTCCTCTCCAAATTAGCATAAATCCCATCCAAATGGAAACATTTATAATTAACTAATTGGACAATCCTTATCCAATCTAAAGTTTCTAATCCAAGCAATCAATCTCGATTGTTGAACTCTTCATCTAAGTATCTATAAATGAAACCACCATCCTTCATTCAAGGAGTTCAATCCTTGTGTAATAAAGTTCTGTTAAAACATTGCTAAGATTTGGCATGCATTTCAAACAACCATATACAATTCAACAAGCTTTTATAAGATTACTTCCAGAAAGTTCTCCTAAAGGGGTGTAAGTTCTTCATTTAATCTCTTGTTTGGGCTCACCTCGAGGAATGGTAACATTTGGAGTGTTTTGGACATTCTGAATGTCTTTAGAATTAGTCACCCTATCACCTACAACATTCTTATTCTTGCTAAAGAACTTGGATTTATCTGTTTGATTTTGATTTTGGTGGTCTTTGTTAAAAAGTTTCACCAGCCATTTAGCTACCAAGGCCTTTTTGATATGTATGCCCTTCTCAATGATCTCATCAAAAGTGTTTGCACAATGGACTTGAAGATGAAAATCCATCTCTTGGTTGAGGTTAGCTACAAAGATGTTGATTAACTTTTTTTCATGAATAGTCCATGGAAATTTACTTGCAAGGTTCCTCCATCATTGTAGGAAAGAAGAGAAACTCTCTATGTTATGTTATTTTACATTGTAAAGGTCCATCATAGTCAGTTCATGTTTTACATTATATGAAAAGTGTTTCACAAACCTCTCCAATAGGTCTATAAATGTAGTGATGGAATATTTAGGAAGATTGAGGAACCATTCTAGGGCTTAGATGCCTTGGCTCCAAGGAAAAAGTTTGAGTAGATAAATATCACTATAAATGACATCTTGGCATGACATAAAGATCTCCTTTACATGCTCCCTAGGATCATCCTTACCTTTATAATTCTCAAATTTGGGTGGTTCAAAGTAGGGTGGAAAGGGTATCCTAAACATTTATTGGTTGAAGAAGTATGGGCATAACTCTTCGAACTTGTATTTTTAGTTTTGGGTTCCCTCTTGCAATCCTTGGAGGGTATCCTTCAAGGTTTTCCACTCTTGACCAAATGGGGTACATTTGGGATATGTGGATGGGGGTAAAAGAAAGCTAGGTGACCCAAGATCTGAATTAATATTAGGTCATTGATTATTGAATGGAGGGTTATTTGATTTTTATTGGTCTTGTGAAGGATGTAAAATTCAAGGATTGACACGAAAGGTTGAGTTCGCTAGTTTTTTGCTCAATTTTTAAAATTAGATGAACATGACCTGATTTTATTCTTATGGGAGTTGTTATACTAAAATAGTTTTCCCTTTACTAAAGTGGACATGGGAAACATGATGGTTCTCATTAGTGGACTCTACATGGGCTTTATTATGACTAATGGGGTGGCTAGTGGTCACTTGATCCTAATTAGGAAGGGTTTGATCCCTTCAGCTTATGATGTGAGTAAGATCTTCAGGATTTTAGTCCAAAGGTAATATGGCCACTAATTCTATTAGTTGCATAAGAATATCATTGATATGTGTGTAGTTGCTATGTAGCCACACACTCCTTATTTGTTCTATTGCATAGATCTCACACCTTTCATGAAATCATGTGCCCTTCTCTGCCCAAAGTTTGTTGACAACCTTACACACAAGTCCCATGCCTGTACGTAGACTTTTATGTCTTAGTCTCCTCAAATCATAGCATGTGCACATCACTACGCACCTCATAGCTCATAGTCCTACTCACCTCACTAGTACTTGTTCACATGCTTGCTTAATTCTTTGGGGCCCATTACAACACACCCATTTGTCAAAAAACCTCAACCACGTGGCCAATTTAAATTTCCCAACTAGTCATCGTTGCCAAGAGAGAATGTCAGGATTAGAAGTGGTTGGAGACAACCTAGACATTAAATGTTATTATTTTTACCAACTACCACATTTGATAGGACTAATGCATCTCTAACATCCTCATTAGTAATCACACAATAGTTATCATTGATCTTGTATTATGCATGTTAAATATGTAACATATGTATATGATAAAAAAATAATAAAAGAGGACCTTCAAGAGTATGGTCAATGCAATACACAGTCATAACATAGTTAGTTTGGTCCACACATCTACTTTGTATACATGAACTATAAATAGTGTACTATGTATTTCCCTATTATTTCATTTATAAATAAAATTTCCATTTCCTATAAGTAAGACTTTCACTCTATTGAATGTGTGTTTGATTTTTATGTCTGAATATATCTCTATGCATTCACTTTGCACAACCAACTTGGTTATCCTTCGTACACTCAGTCCTAGACCCCATGGTGTATATCAGTAGTATCAGAGCTTAAAAACTGAGTATATTTGTATCAAAGCTTCATTATCATCCTTTTTAAGCTTCACAATCATAATGAGAGAGAAGGTTTAATAGTTGATTTTATTTTAGAGATTCCAAAAGAACATCATAGTAAAAGCAAGATGGCTGACACCTAGAGTCAACCTGAGGCAACCCCAAAAATTCAAAGGCTCATTGCCAATGCACTAGAGGCATAATGCATCAAGATTTCTAGTCAATTCCATGAGTTGGTGATGTAGCACAACCTAACATATTCTCACCCATCTCAGCAACATGTTCCATATTGATTTTAATAAATAACCCCTTTCAAAGTACAAGTCAATCTCAACATTCCTCTGTTTAAAGGCAAGATTGATGCCAAAGTGGTGGATGCCTAGATTTGATAACTAGAGACATACTTCTCAATCAATTGCTTCATCAATGCTGAAAAGATCACCTTTGTGGTACCAAAGATGTCCATTCTAGTTGTTAACTGGTGGGACACATTTAGTGCATATCATGTGTATGAGTGCATTCTAATCGAATCATGGGATAATTTTGTTGATGCACTAAAGGAAGAATACTACCTTCTCTAACACTTTTAGGATGAATACATCAAGTTCCAATAACTATGCTAGTATAAGAATCAGTCTGTGGTAAACTACACCAACATATTCCATGACTACTCTACATACTTACAAGGGAACTTGAGTGAACAACACATGGTGTTAAAGTACATTAGTGAAATCTCACCTTATATCAATGTGAATCTAGAGTTCTCGACTTCTAACAATTTGGGATAAGTATGTCATAATGATACTAAGATCAAATTCAAGTCAAAGATGAAGCAACATACCACCTCTTCATCCAACACAGTGTGCAAGGATAAACCCTCACACAACTCCACATCATATCCCCTTGCATAAAATCATTATCCTTCTTGAAAAAGTGAGTAGTCTCATAATACTATGCAACACTTGAAGGATCCTACATATTTTGCTTTAGATAAAGGCAAGAAGAAGTTTGATAATAAATGGTTCCATCATCATCACTCATCTACCCACGATAACTCTGAATGTTGCGTATAGTAGTCTTTTCTCGCATAATCTACATTAGGACCCATACTGATGGATAACACTGATCCAAATGCCTCTTGTCTAAGTATTGATACCACTGTGATCAATATTTATGAAGAGCATAAATGTCTCTTCCATACCAAGCTCTGGGTGAAGGGTCAACCTCTCCACATCATCATCAATAATGATAATTAGAAAAACATCAATACGAAATCAATATCTCAATGCCTTGGTCTTACCACTAGTGTGCACCCTAATCCATAATCCTTGGGGTGGCTACAATAGGAAAAAGATTTACAATTATGGTGATATTGTACTTTCTAGTACAAAGTCAAGCTTATGGAGGATAAGATCATTTGTGATATCATACCTCTAGAGGTCTACAACATCTTGCTAGGAAGATTGTACCTATATGACCATGAAGATATATATCAAACCAAGCCATAACATTAGATTAGTCATGTGAAAGATCATTTCTACCCATGACCAAATTCAACTTGGTCTTTACCAAGTAATGTCACAAATTTGTCTCGCATGCACAAAAGTTCATATTGCCTATGGTTCACCCTGACACACTTGTGTAGTAGACAATAAAACACACATTGGTAGTGCATAACACTCACACAACATTGCAATAATAGCAGTTCAATAAGTTACTAAAATAATGTAGTAAAGTCTTTATAGAACCTGAAGGCCTTCCAACACACTGCATAGTAAAACACTGTATTGATTTGGTCCCTAGATACCCTCTTACAAATACCCCCTACATCATAGATCAATTTGGGGGAATGATGAAATCCAATGCTAGATATAAGAGCTCCTTGACTAGGGCAAGATCAAGCCTATCTCTTCACCTTACAAGAGTTTGATAGTCCTCACACCGAAGAAGGATGGGTCCTGATGACTCTACATAGACTATCATACACTCAACAAGATAATAATGAAGAATCAGTATCCACTACCATGCATTGACGACCTTTAAGACCACCTCTAAAGCATTGAAAACTTCACCAAGATCGACTTGAAGTCAGGTTACAATCAGGGTCCATTCTATCCTGAAGACATATGGAAAACAAAATTCAAGACATGGTAGTGATTGTAAAAATGGTTGGTCATGCCTTTTGGCCTAACCAATGTACCAACCGCATTCATGTGTTTGATGGATGATCTACTCAGGCCTTTCCTCAACTCCTTCATCATACTCTACTTGAATGGCATTCTCATCTTCAAAAAGACTTGGGAAGAGTAACTGGAGCACATCTTACATGTCTTCGACACCTTGCATCAACATAAGTTGTAAGCCAACTTAACAAAGTGTACATTTGATGTTGCGCAAATCTAGTACTTGGGCTACATCATTGATTACACAAGCATCTATGTAGATCTAAAGAAAATCAAAGTGATATAAGATTGGCTTACTCTATGCAATCTCACATAATTGAGGAATTTTATTGGAATTGCTAGCTTCTACTACCGGTTCATCCTTGTTTTTTTGCATGTTTCTTGGGCTCTTATCCAGATAACATGTACAAAATCCAAGTTCGATTGGACTCATGCACAACAATGTGCTTTTGAGTCACTCAAGCAATGCTTTTGTACAACATCTATTCTCATAATTCCTAACATTATGAATTCCTTCAAAATTCACATCAATGCATCTGATTATGTACTTAGTGTAATGCTCATGCAATATAGACATCTGATCACATACCACTCAGAGAAATTCAATGACACAGTGTAAAGGTACTCCACCTATGAGAAAGAACTATATGCTATTGTTCAAGTAATCAAGTAATGGCGACACTACATTATATGGAAGGAGATAGTTATTCATTCAAACCATAAGCCACTTCAGTTCCTATAGATGCATAATAAGCTGGAAAATGCACGACACATGAAATGGATGAGTTACTTGAAATAGTTCCATATCATGATCAAGCATAAGAAAGAGAAGGATAACAAGGTAATAGATTGTCTTAGCCAACCATTGGTTCACATGCTCATCATGTTACTAAACACGCATAGCCAAAACTTTGTAGACTGGGTATCCCTTTACTCAACTAAATAAGACTTCACAGCAACACACACCAACTTAGTGCAAGGTAAATAAGTTTAGGAGTTATACTTATTTGATCATCTTCTCTTCAAGATTGAACATATGTATGTTCCTAATGTTGCACCTTGTCAACAACTCATCTGGAAAGTGCACTATGCTAATACCTTAGGATACTTCAATGTCACAAAGACTCTAGCCATATTACAATCTCACTTCTACTAGCCACACATGTGCACAAGCATGGAATGCCATATCAAGTCTCGCATTCCTTATTGCATCATGAAGCCCACAAATAAGAAGCTCGGACTTTACACACCTCTACCAGTTTCATATAGACCATTGGAATCTATTAGTATGGATTTCATGATTGGGTTATTTGTAATGAGATGATAACATGATGTTGTGTTCATTGTAGTGGTTAGGTTTTCTAATATGGCTATCATGGTCGCTTGTAAGAAGTACATTGATGTAGTTGGCACTGTGCAAGCTTTCTTCAACCATGTTTGGGCTCATTTTGGACTTCTAACATCCTTCATCTTTGATCAAGATCTGCACTTTGTTAGTCATTTTTGGCAAGCATCATGAGACTTTATGGGTATGCAATTGGATCAGTCAATGGCTTTTCATCCATAGACAGATGGGCAAACTAAAGTGGCCAATCACACACTTATTCATCTTTTATGAATGTACAACCACACACATGCTTTCACTTGGGATGACAATCTCTTTTACATTCAACATGCCTACAATAAATCCCTTCATAGTTCCATAGGTCATAGTCCATTCTAAACATCTATTGGATTTCAAACTTCAACACCTCTAAACATCTCCTACCATGTACTAGCTGGTATGAACGAGAAGTGAAAAAAGCTGAGAAGTTTCTTCAACACATCTAATATTGTCATCAGTAGGTTTAACAGATACTTTCTCTCACACAAATAAAGTACAAAGAGCACCATGATGTACATCACACACCTCATGCATTATGAGTTGGTGATAAAGTTTGGTTGCACCTTTAGAAGGAATGCTTCAAAGGTCCACATCAGAAGATCAAGCCTTTGTGTTATGGTATTTACACCATTCTATGTGAAGCTGGTGAGAATGCCTTCATTATTGATCTACCTCAGTACTTGGGCATACACCTGATCTTCAATGTGAAACTTCTCAAGCCTTACACTCTTCCACCTCTTAAGCCAACAGTGAAACAACATCCTTCTGATTTAGAACCTAAACACTTGTGCCCTATAATAACAGACCAAATCATTAAAGTGACAGACACATGCACCCACCATGGCACACATCAACTTTTTCAAGTGGTTAAGGTTGGAAAATATGATGATCAAGCTAAGTGGTACACTTTTTAGCAAATTTAAGTATAGTTCCCTCGACTATGTATTGATGCAATGGATACCATTGCTCTTTAAGAAAGGGTAAATGATCTGTGTGTATTTACCATGCAAGCTAACACATTCCTCATTTGCTCTACTATGTAAAGCTTGTACCTTTCATGTAATTTTACACATTTCTTTGCCTAAAGTTTGTTGACAACCTTATGCACAAGTATCACACCTACTCACAGACTTGCATGCATTGGTCTCCTCATATCACAACTTACACACTTCACCACACACCTCACAGCTCGTAGTCCTACTCACCTCACTAAAACTTATTTGTAGGCTTGATTACTCTTTTGGGCCCCACTATAGTTCACCCATATGTTGGTAAGCCTTTACTGCATGGCTAATTCAAATTTCCCAACTAGCCATTATTGCCAAGAGAGGATATCAGGATTGGAAGTGGTTGGCGATAAACTAGACATTAACTATTCTATATGTTACCAACTACCACATTTGACATGACTAACACAACACCAACATCATCATCAATAATTATCACTGCTCGTGTATTATCCATGTAAAATATGTAACACGTACATTTGATAAAAAAAATAGATAACTCTCAAGATTCTGGTCAATGTAATACATAATAGTAACATAGATAACTTGCTCTACACATATACTATGTATACATTATACTATGTATATCCCTATTATTTCATTTGTGAATAGAAGCTTCATTTTTTGCAAGTAAGAATTCCACTCCATTGAATGTGTGTTTGATTATTTTGTCTGAATATATCTCTGCACATTCACTATGTATAGCCAAACTCAGTTGTCCCCTACACACTCGGTCTTGGGCCCCATGGTGTAGATCAATCATCCTTATGTTAAAAGGGGTATTGGTTTACTTGGGCCTAACCTTACTTAGATTTAAAAAATCACTATGTTCATGGTCATCATACTCACTTTGGTTCATAATACTATCGGTATCATCATCATGGCGAAGGATGATGTGGGTTGGATTCTGGATAAGATTGTCCTCATAATGAAATGGGTTTCTAACACGATCATCCATGTTATTTTCTTAGTTTAGCCTATTTTAAAACCTAGTTTTATGTGCCATAATGCTATTTTTAGGTTCATGTTAGGTCAGGTTTAGGTTGAGTGGATAGGTTTTAAGTTTAAGTGGATGGGGTTTAGGTATAAATGAATAATATTCAAGCATGAGTGGATAGAGTTTTGGATAAGGTCTTATTTTGAGTGGATACATTTTGGATTTCAGTGGAAAATCTTTTATCAAATCTCACCTTATTATGTATGAGAAAATTGAAAGCTTCAATGACTCTTTATTACACGATGGTGGCCTAACCACGTGTTTTCAAACAAATAAGTATCCCATAGCTAATAAAATGTGTAAAGTCATGAATTACAAAGGCATAGGACTTGGTCTTCGTGAACAACGAATCCTAAAGCCTACCATATTTTCTCAAACAAAGGATATCACAGAATCAGCTATAAACCCCTTAACAATCTATACAATGATGTTACAAACCCTTTCATGATCTTTGATGAAGCTTCATCTGACATAAAACTAGTTTCCATCCTAATCTCTATGAAAAGTTTGCGGCCACCAATCCTTCATTGACCCTATTATCCTTATCAATCCCTTCATTGACACTGATGTCTTTACCCCTCATCCTGACCTTCAATATCCTCACCTTATTGATTGGGACAAATAATATAACATGTTACTAAACCTATTTCGAAATGATGAAGTAATCACATAATTTGGGGACTCCAAGATAATGTCCCCTCAGTAGATCATAATCAAGGGTTTAAAATTGATTTTGATACATCATCTTATTTTGACGAACGTAAAGACAATTAGAATCAAAATCAATCTAAAAATAAAAAGAAGCAAACAAGTTGTAATCATCTAAAGATGATACTTGAGCATTAAGAGTGTTACTTGAGACCACCCATCTATAACTCAACCTTAGACTTATCTTAGGGCCTATTTAGACACTTATCTAGCCTTCATGTGGGCCACACATGTCCCTAAACATCCCTAAATCAATTCTAAACCCCCACTTTAACATCTTAGCCCCTGGTGCCTTAGGTTATGCCACCTGGACACTAGTTACATAATTTGGACAGTAACGCTAATGGTGTTAGTGTCCCAATTTGGGCGATATAATCCTTTTCCCACCTTTGGCCATTAATGGATATATTTTAAAAATAAAAACCACTTAGGGTTAGCCTAGAGCAATTTTAAGACCCACACAAACACTATAATAATATATATACTTGACTTTTAGCCCTTTATTCACTAGATGGAAATCAAATGCAAATGACACAAACTAGCTCATAACAAATTATGCACAATCAAGGTTATCAATCCCTATTCTACCCTACTTCTCAATACAATTATCTACAACCATCCCAAACTCAGAATACTCAGATTTCTAGTCTCAAGATCTACTCAAAAGTACTCAAACTAACATTCATACTATCTTTACTTGTGCTTACACCAATAATGAGGTGGGGAGATCTACATCAGGTTTGATCCCTCCTCAAAATATTGGTATGTAAGAAAATCTCATCATAGTGGGATGTTGAGGATGTCCATCCTACCCTAATAACATCACACTTTGCTACTTGTGCCAACCAGATGCCCTAACAACATGGAGGTTTAGGGTTTGCATGCAAAATTAATCAAAATAGGTCACCAATAGGGAATCAAAACTCATGTGCACAGGAACAGGTTTGACAGACTCAAACACAGCTGCACCCAAAATCTCGAAATATTTCTACATAGAGGACACTAGCACCATTGGCATTACTATCCAATTAGGGCACTACTATCTAAGAAGGGTTTTGACACCTAGATCCTATCCACGACACTCATATTAGCTCATGTCCTAGTTTGCAACCTCTATATCTTCCATCTCAGTAAATTTCCATCTAAGTACTTATCTACATCATTTATTACTATATTTATAAAGGTCAAACTATGTCAATTATGTTACAAATCAGTGGTTGTATTTATTGCATGTTTCTACCATAATTTATTATACTCAGACCCTTTAGTAACCTAGAGCTTAAACTCCATGACCTTAAAAGTTAAACGATTTGGTCAACTCAACTTACTTTGAATACTACTATAACCCTTATCCTTATATGCTCGTAGGGTTTGTATCCTTTTATTTTCTATGCTCATATATTAGTTCCAAAATCTTAAATTTGTTTTAGTATTTCATTCTTGTAATCTTTAATAATTTAATTTTTTTTAAAGGTTCAAAATATAAAACATTTTATTTTCCTAATTTTAGACCTACAATGGTAGAATCTAATAATTGATTCGATGAAATCGATAAGATACAATTGTAATATTTCATTTCCAAACATTTGGATATGCAAGGCAACCTTATCAATATTGTCCATGAAGAACTTCAAAAATCCAATAATGGTCAATATTCTACTCCCCTAGATAATAATATTGTTACACCTACTTTAGGGACAACTTAGCTTGTACAATAACCTATTTTAACTCGATAACATTCAACAATAGCAACACCTCCTATGGTTAGTTCATCCTCTCCAGATGTACAATCCCTTGTGCATGAAATTCATTCTTTATAGGCTAAGGTGTTACATCTTGAGCAAGGTGCTACTAGGCCATCACATGCCTTGGATTCTCATATTATTTTACATACACCTTTGGCACATCACATAGAGACAACTCATTTTCCATCTAGATTTGTGGCACCTAAGCTTACTTTGTATTATTTTAAGGGTGACCTAGAGCACCATCCATGAGCTTTACATGCAACATGTTTGGACTACGTGTCCAATGATTGGCTCCTTACTAAGTTGTTCCCATGTAGTCTAAAAGACTATGCCTTTATAGTGGTTCTATGATCTTCAAAATCAGTCTATCACCACATTAAATCCATTGGTAGATATGTTTTTAACACACTTTTCAATTAACATTAGTGACATGATCTTATATGCTCAAGTGGCATAACTTAATAAAAAATCAAATGAACCTATTGTAGAATATGTCTTACAATATAAAACTATATTGGCAAAGATGACTAGACCCATGGAAGATAGAGAGATCCAAGACATATTCAAACATAGTTTACTATTAGCATTACATAGAGTTATCTTGTTCAAGAAGTTTCCAATGTTCATAGATTTATGCCACATAGTGAAATAAAGGGAAGTCAAGCTTGTCTCTATAGGCAAATTAAAATATACAAGCAGATTATATTCAAATACTAAGAGTTCTAATAAGCTCGACACAAAGTAAGGGCCATTGAAAACAAGAGTGATCAAAAGGCCACAGTTAATGCAGCTTCAAATCCACCTCCTCATTTAGTTTTATCAGTTCTTATATAGAGAGTTTTCACAAACCTTCTAAAATCACCAGCACATTTTAAAACAACTCTTGGAATGCAATGTCATATCTCTCCCTCCCATCAATGAGGTTGATAGGACATGACCTCTTCTAAAGAGATATGATTCCAATGCATTCTACAACTATCATATGACACCAGGCGGTAGACAATGATGGATTCATAGTCTACTTAAGTTATTGATCCATTTACATGAAAGGTTTGGACACACCATCATTCCAATCCAAGCTATTCATAAGTCATGATCCACCAAGCAGGGGTGGGCAATGATGGAGTCAAAACTGGATTGAGTTTTGAGCCACCCACATATGGGGATTGATCAAGCCATTAATTTTATTCAAGTTATTCACCAATTGATCATTATGTATATGTATACACACATGTTATCACCAAGTTTATGCATTAGTTTGCATACCCAATGAGGTGTATTCATTCCTTTTCCTCTCTCATATCTCTTTACTCAGTTTTTTCTTTTACTTTTGATATCTCTTAAGGACTAATCTATGCATATTTCATTTACAGGACATGCAATGAAGCATGCTTCACATACTCAGACCCAGATTCACAAAATTTTCCTCGTAGGTAAGTCTAGGTACACTTCTTTTTATTTTATCCTATTCATTTCACTTTGCTATATTTCTAGAAGAATTGGGGGGGGGAGGCAAATGTAATCATCTAAAAATGACACTTGAGTGATAAGGGTGTTACTTGAGACCATCCATCCATAGCTTAGCCTAGACCCACCTTAGGGCCTATTTAGACACTTATCCAACCTTTGTATGGGCCATACACATCCCTAAAGAAGTCCCATACCCTCACTTTAGTATCATGCCCCCTAGTGCCTCAGGTTTTGCCACCCGAACACTAGTGCCATAATTTGGATTGTAGTGCTAATGGCTCTAATATCTTAGTTTAGGATGGATATATTTCCAAAAAAAAAACCACTTAGGGTCAACCTATACCTTTTTTAAGACCTGTACAAACACTAGAAGAATATATATACATGACTTTTTTTTCCCTTTATTCACTAAATGAAAATCATATGCAAATAACACAAATTAGCTCAGAATAAGTTGTGCACAATCAAGGTTATGAATCCCTATTCTTCCCTACTTGTGCATACAATAATCTACAACCATCCCAAGATTAGAATCATCATATTTTCAATCTCAATCTCATCTCAAAATCACTCAAACTGACATTCATACTAGCTTCACTTACACTTGTGGGAACTAGGAATTTGACTAAGAAGAGGAGATTAGTATGGTGTTAGTGACAAAATCCACAATTTTTTTTGACAAAGAACACACTTAGATAACACATTCATACCTTGTTACTAGGGTGAGATTAGTAGAAAAAACAAATGATAAACACAACTAAAAAGTAAGGAAAAACACAATAATTCCTTCACCTTCCTTGGATGCTCCAAATGCCTTTGTAGTGGCTTGCTCGGTTTTGTGCTCATGAAGTCCTTGGCAAAGGAATCTTGACTACCTCCATCTCTCCTTGGAACTTTTGGCTTGTGGCTTGGCTTGGATTGGAATCAATTTGGCATGGTAACACTAGTTTCATGAAGCTTTTTAATCAATTCTACATTATAACTTTGCATAATCATGTGTTAAAATTCATGTGGTAAGGCCTCCTATTTATAGATTTTTGCAAATATCTAGAATCAACTTGAACCATCCATCTCAGGATTGAGATGTGTGGCTAAGGATTAATCTAATTATGAAATTAAAACTAATAAATAGGCTCATCAATATTTGGGATAGAGGAGCAATTAAGAGGCATGGAGGGCTTTGATGAGGCATGGGAGGCATAAATCCCGATATTGGTGGCATTTATGACCTAGGGATGTCTTCCAAAGAAATGAGGTCACCTGATGATGCAGATATTCAATATTCGTTTCTAAAACAAATTATTCAACAAGTTTTCATGGAATTATTAATTATGGCTTGGTCTATATTAATTATCTCTTAAGCATGATTAAGCACTTTGTGCACAAATTACTCAAATTGATCAAAATGCCTTGTTATTGGTCCGAAATTCAACTAGATTAGAATTGGAAGGTGATGTCAGTTGCATTGGATCCATTATCCCATTTAGGATGTTATCAACACCAAATAACAAAGGCACATGTCTCGTGTAAGAGATTTGATAAGAAGGAGCAATCTAGAGCACCCAGGTGCAAAATTGGCATTTCGACTCAAAATGAACTGATCAAGGTTAGCTAGCCCATAAATTGCATTGCCCCATTTAATGATACCCTAGCTAGAATTAGCACTTGACTATATTAGGTTCAAAGCTTTTAATGTGCTTTAGTATTTTTAGACCAAATTGTGCATGTTAGGTAGAAATTGGTCAAAAGCCTGGTTGGAGGTTATCAGTGGCCAGTTTTAGGTGTCTATAGTTTGCCCCTATTTGGGAAGATGTTGTAAACTGCAGGCAAAGCAATGTCTTCTCAAATAATGAAAAATGGCATGTATGCCAACAAGAAGATGATGATTAAAGAACAAAGCTCCAAATTATTTTGGGAAGCTTAGGATGATGCCCCCTCGAGGGAGTGGTCGTCACATATGTTGATGGACAGTCCCTCAAAAAGAAACAAGAAGAAAGGTGGAATTAATTTGTGGTTGAGATTAATTCAAATGAGAAAATGCTTACATGCATTGATGTTAAAAAGATATTGATTTGCCCAAAGATAGTTATAATCAAAAATAAAAGTCAAAATAATGATTTGCCCATAGGTGGTTATAATCATTAAGTAAACCTGAATTGGCTAAAACTGATGGTGCCCCAGTTAGGGATGATTAGCAAGCATAACTCAAGGATATAACCTATAATATATATCAAAGATGAGTGGGTGAAAAGTGATGAAAGAGATGGATAGAAGAATAAGATTTATCAATACAAAATGATTTAGTTGTACTTGCTAATGAGGAGATGTACATCCTTATTAACAATGATACAACTAGAATGGGCAATGGTTTTATTTCATCAAGGGTGGGATGGAAGGATTTGCCAAGGTACCAAGGAGAAACTTCTGTGGCTCCATTAATTGTAGACCTTTGTGAAGCTAATTTTTGTTGTAGCATGTGATGGTAGGCATCATGATAGAACACTATGAAGACTTGGCCAAAAAATACATAAGGACTTACTCTCGATATCCAATAAACACTCAAAAATAAAACACCAATGATAAAAATCATGATGACAATGTTCACATATGAATATAGATGGACCCAAGAATAATGTTTTCAAGGAATCACCCAATGAACACATATAGACTAAGTCAAGGAAACATTGATGAAAGCAAAAAAATAGGTGAGCAAACAAACAAATAAAAAACAAATAAATAAACAAACAAATAGAAAGCTTGAAAACAAAATCAAAATAAAGCATCCTAACAATGACCATGCCCCAGTAAGGTGGATCGAGGATAACTGACTAGGCTTAGACAAGATAAATGTTTTGTGATTTTTGAAATGTTATGAATGTTTTTGGCATTTTAAGGTATCTTAACTCATTATAGAATTACAAGATATCTACTCACAAAATGGTGAGAGTGTTTGGCTTAAGTTGCTCATAAAAAGGTGAGAGCATACGGAAAGGGGGATTGAGATGACCTTAACACAAATTGAGCATGAACCACATAGTATTGAAATGACCTCAATTCATAGTAATTCCATCCACACAAAAGGCAAGAAAAAACCAACTCGATCCCAACATGTTCTCAAATATGGCAAATGGCCAGTCAAATGAAAACAGTAATGGTAAGGTGATGCAACAATGCATGATAAATAAGTGTTACCCCTAGTTTACCCATAGGTGATTTAAAACTAGGATACAATAGCATAGGTCAATGATACTAATTTTTCCATATGTGGTTATAATTAGTAGCAAGACTGGTGAGACATTGATTTGCCTATAGGCGGTTCTAATCAGGCTCACATAAACAAACTCGATAAGATGAAAGATATCTTGCCAAATCAACTATCACACTAATTTCATAGACTATCATTATAAACATGGATTTGATTTATTGTTGAAACTTGATTAGAATCCTCTCACAAAAGGTGTGGGAAGAATAAAATGAACCAAGATAAAAAAATAGGATTGGGTAGGATGACTAAAAACAGGCTTTGGTCTAGATAGGAATGGAATGGTTAGATGGCATGATCTTGCTCGACGATAATGATGGTTTGATAATTTAGATAAAATGGTAAGAGATTTGACCCTAGGTGATGGAGTAAATAGCTAGGATCTACAATAATAGTAAATAGGCATATGTAAGAATGGCAATGGCATGACAATGTGAAATGGTATGGTACATGTTTTTGGCCTCGGTGTGGTTTTTTATTTTGTTGTTCCTACTGATGGGGTATGGTACATATTTTTGGCCTGGGTGTGGTTTTTTATTTTATTGTTCCTAATGATGGGGAGATTCACGTCCTAATCAATAAATGATACAATAAAATACTCGATCATGTTAATTTCTAGCCCATACCTTGTTTGAATAGCTTCTCCATTAATAACTATCTACAAATTTGGATGCCGAGAATGCTTTTATGATCTTCATTGGTAGTTGATTCTAATTCCTTCAAACATCGATACAAGGTATCTTTGTAGCCTCTACAAAGGAAAGTGCGACCATGGATGGTAAATAAGGACAACTAATGGATGGTAGGTTTAATTGTGAAATGGAATGGTAGATAATAATGGAATGTATAATGGTGGGGAAATAAATGAAGATTGGGATTTTTAGTCACACGTAATGTTGCTGATGCTGGATTCAACATAATTTTGGTTGTGGCAAGGCTAAAGACTTTTTTTCTCGATAAGACCATCAATTTTTTTTTTGTTTAGGCTTTAGAGTAGCTACCATCTGATTAGGCTATAAATAGGAAGCTATTTTGATTTTGTCTTCATCAAATAGTGAAGAACTTTTATGCTCAGCTATCAGTGCCTCGATGAGGCTTTCACCAATGAAGTTGTCTTGATTGTCTCGTAGTGCCTCTGAAAAGGTTTCACTAAGGAATATTGACTTTTGACTTTGATTGTATTTTAGCACTTCTAAAAAAGTTTCACTAGAAGATGTTGAGTTCTGAATCTGATTGTCTCCTAGCACCTTCAAAAAGGTTTTATTAGTAGAGTGTTCTTCTTCTATATGAATGTGGTCTTGGCCTCCTTGCTCTTCTTTAACTGTTATATCACCATGGATATAGTTAAATAATGTATGATTTTGTTGATTCCAATCAACACTTTGTGGGAGATGGAATGTCAATGATATGGCTATTTTGGTTGATGGTAATGGCCTATGAAATGGTAATGGAATGGGGAGAGGCTGCATAATCCTCATAGAAGATACTAGGATAACTTGTGTTGAAGCGAAATTAATCATCCTCAAAATTTGTAGAAGGATCATAAATGTATTCAAATTGATTTGCAAAGCATGTGTAGCCAATGTTGTAACATCCATGAACATATTCTTCTTCTGAATCTGATTCTAACTCAAAAGACTCTAAATATGATGTTGAGACTGATGTTGATTTAAATTCTGATGGTAAATCTGATGTTAGTTCAAGAATATAACCTAACTCTAACTCTGATTCTTCATTTGATGAGTGCTCTGTTATAATGATGTCTTTCTAAATATATGGTTTTGGATAAGTAATGGCCTATGATGACATAATGGGCTCCACAAAAATTGGTTTGTCAAAGTGAGACTCCTCAAGGATGGGAAATAGGTCAAGAGACAACTCCTCAGAGACTGGATTTTTAATAGGAGGCTCTTAAAAAATAGGCACATGGTTAAGGGAATGATTTTCCCAAAGGCAGTTATAATCATTAAGAAGTGATTAAACAAAGACTACCTCATCAAAGTGAAACTCCTCGACCACTAGTATAGGATCAATAGGTGATTCATCACAGGCTGAGTTATCATAAGTGGTTGGTTCAATAAAAATATCTCAGACTGGTTGGTTCTCTTGGCCTTGGTTTCTAATGAGTTAGAAAATACCAATTTTTAACACAACTTAGTCTTTGAAGGATTGGATCGGTTGAGGTTTGGATGGGATTGGTAATGGAGGAGGAATGGCCTATGGTTGGATAATGGTAGGGCATTGGGGAGCATGATTTCTTGCATGAGACAAAAGATGAAGTTCTAAAATGGTAATAGTAAGGCGGTGTGGAGCTTGATTGCTTGCATAAGTCAAAGGACTAGGTCTTGGTATGATGAAGGGGTATTGTGGAGCCTGGTTGGTCACACAAGCCAAATGACTAGGTCTAGGAATGGTAATGGTATTCCTTAGATATTATAGAGCTTGATAGCTTATATAATCCAAAAGAGTGTTAGGGGTAGTCGATGATTGGATAAAAAAAGGATGTCGTGGAACTGGATTACTTGCACAAGCCAAAACATCCAAGTCTTCCTCATAAACCATATCATCCCAGTCATGAGTTGGCTCATAAGTTGGTTCTTGACTATGTTCCATGTACTAATTATTGCAAAGAGGGTATGGATATGTATCCCAAAAAAAATTATCTATAGTTGGATCTTCAAAGTCCTCTTCCTAAGCCTCTTCATACCAATCTAGGTCTCGAGTTGGATCATGAGCTGGTTCGTGACTTTGTTCCCATGAATGATTATTATGAGGTGGATAGAAATCTATCTCACAAACCATATTATCATTGTTTGGGTCTTGACTAAAGCCATAAAAGTCATTTTATGTGGCCACTCTATCATAAGTTGGATTGTACATAACTCTACCATAAGTGTAGTTAGACATGTTCACATAAATGATGAAAGCTCTGAAAATGAAAAAGCTTAGAGTTCTATAAAATCCAAAAAGAACTATGTCCAAAGGACAAATTGTTCAAACTTGGTCTAACTTGGTCAAAGGGGTGGAGCTGTATCTCCAATATGGTCTGAAAGTGGAGTTGTATCTCCAAAATGATTTGTGCTAAGACTTGGCATAAAATAGTCTAACATCAAATGTCTAATGTCAAATGTCATACACACAAAAGGTAAAGCATCTGAATAAAAACCAACATGTCAAAGTTCTAGGTCAAAGTGTTCCAAACAAGGTCTAAACTAGGAAAGGGAAAAGCTAAGCTACTAGGTCTTTTGTCCAAACATGGAGTCAAAAGCTAGGCTCAAACCAACAGGCATATACTAGGAATTTTAACCAAACGGTGTCAAAAGATAGACTTGAAACAAAGGTGGATGTGATTCGATTTAATCTAACAGGTTTGGAAACAACTTTGACATAGACCCGACACACATAATCAAACATAAACATGATCAGTTGGCATAAGGCATAAGATAAAAGGCTCTTTGAGAAAGGTTGTGTTTCTCCCAAATAAAAGCACAAATAATGATGAGGATAGGATTTAAACAAACAAACCATCAATAGTTTTCAAATTTAGGTAACTAATTAACTTAAGTTATGCAACCCAAAAAGATCTATATATTAGCCCCATGAATTAAGGCCTACATAGAAATCAATCAATGTTTGAATCCAAACTTGACAAGGCTAATTGAAAACTCAATGATGATAAATAATATTTGACCAAATAAGATAAACAAGATTGGATAGCATGACAACACAAGCAAGGTCCAAATGGCTGATGTCATAAGGTGTGAAACAATGATTTTTGATACAAGGTGAACCATGTCTTGAAATAAATTAAGCAGCTTAATGGTGTAAGCATGCTCAAATGATGTCATCAATGTTATGTTTGTAAAAGACTTGGGCAAAATGGTTTGACATGATTTGGGCAACATAACACTACCCTCCAAAACTCAAATGACACACACACAAACAAGTTTAGCAAAAAATTCAAAGCATAAGTGTGGTGTAAAATGGCTAGCATAACACTTCTTTAGACAAAAAAGTGACGTATAAACGAATTGATTTTGACATGGCTTATGAACAAACAAACAAGTTTTAGTCTCAAAACATACCAAGCAAAAATGACCAAAATACTCTAAGTATAACTGTCTAAATCTTAACAAGGGTATGGAAATGTGGGGTTAACTAAACTATCAAGTTTTGAATGTCTATAGGAAAATCAATTGCACAAGGACTTTCACATCAAACAATATAAAAAAAAATCATAGAAATTTTGTGACCATGGCATTGGCTAGTTGTAAAAAGGTATAGTCATTTTTACAACCACTACATCCTATTATATGCTTAGTGTAGTGTGATATCCAAATGCAGATACGTCCCATGTGCAACTCAAAAGGAGTAAGTGAAGTCAATGTCAGGAGATGAAACCTCAGGTTAAACTTTCCTAAAGAACTCATGGGAGGTAATGACATCCCCCTCACAAGCCAATATGAAATGAAATGAAAGACATAAAAAGAAAGACTTGAGGGTGATTTTCAAGATCACCTAAACTTTGATGAGTTTTTAGCGAGTGCTTTAGATGACATTATTTCTAAGCCTTGGACTAGGCTTTTTGCAATAGCAATGGCATTTTTGATTCCAAGGGTTCCTTAAAGGGGAAAAATAGAAGAGCATACATGCAACACCCCTCTCTTTTCTAAACAAAATTAGATCAAATAACTATTGAAGACAAAAAAAAACTTTTAGAAAGATAAGTTCATTGTTAAGCACTAAATTCGAAAGATTGGGTGGTGTTTATTTGACCCCTTGGTCTTAAGATTGTAAAGTTTGAAAGTCTAAATTATGAAGACATTCACTTAAGCACCTAAATGTTTCATTAATCACCAAAAACAAGATTCCCAATTCATTTTAAAATCATGCCAAAGATGTCTTAATAACATGTTTTAACAGGTTCCAACTTCGTTGGTTACCTGTCTACCCGTAAGGCATCACCCCAAAAACAAACACGTTAGATTAGAAACATTTAAAATATATTTTCAAATTTTTGTGAAAAATATATAAAAATTAAAGCTAAAATAATTTTAAATTCTGAAAATTTAAGAGAAAACACATGGTTTTAAAAAAAAATCATCCAAAATTGAGTTTGTATAACCCCAAACTAAGCATTTCAAAATGGCCTATTAGCTCTCAGGTTTGTGTTTTTAAGAAAAACACAGTGATTGACATTGGTTCTATAATCGATGATGGTTACACTTACTAACCAATGATGGTTATCTAACTGACAATGGTTATACCAAAAGTGACTGACGATGGCTATGCCAATCGATGATGGTTTTACTAATTGATGACGGTTACTGTGTAAACCCGTGACAAAGAAAAATGGTAAAACAAAGTTAGAAAATCAAATTGCAAGAGTTTTAATGATACAAATGAAGATTTTAAAGTTTTATAATGATCTTCTTCATGTGTGGGATGTATTTGGTCCCACCAAGCATGCCATTATGTGAACTAGGAATTTGACTAAGAAAAGGAGATTAGTATGGTGTTAGTGATAAAATGCACAAAACAAATTGATAAAGAACACACTAAGCTAACACCTTCATGCCTAGTTACTATGGTGAGTTTAGTAACAAAAAAAATGACAAACACAACTAAAAAGTAAGGAAAAACACAAGAATTCTTCACCTTTCTCAGATTTTCCAAATGCCTTTGTAGTAGTGGCTTGCTCGGTTTTGTGCTCATGGAGTCCTTGATAATGGAAGCTTGGCTACCTCCATCTCTCCTTGGAACCTTTGGCTTATGGCTTGGGTTTGTTTGGAATCAATTTGGCATGGTAATACTAGTTGCATGAAGCTTTGTAATCAATTTTGCATTTTAAATTTGCATAATCATGTGTTAAAATTCATGTGGTAAGGCCTCCTATTTATAGCTTTTTGAAAATGTCTAGAATCAACCTGAACCGTCCATCTCAAGATTGAGATGTGTGGCTAAGGATTAATCTAATTATGCAATTAAAATTGACAAATAGGATCATCAATATTTATAATAGAGGAGCAATTAAGAGGCACAGAGGGCTTTGATGAGGCATGGGAGGCATGAATCCTGATATTTATGGCATTTATGGCCTAGGGATGTCTTCCCAAGAAATGAGGTCACCTGATGATGCATATATTAAATATTCAATTCGAAAACAAATTATTCAACAAGTTTCCATGGAATTATTAGTTATGCCTTGATTTATATTAATTAGCTCTTAAGCATGATTAAGCACTTTGTGCACAAATTACTCAAATTGATCAGAATGCCTTGTTATTGGTCCAAAATTTGATTGGATTGGAATTGGAAGGTGATGTTAGATGCATTGGATCCATTATCCCATTTAGGATGTTACAACACCAAATAACAAAGGCACATGTCTCATGCAAGAGATTTGATAGGAAAGAGCAATCTAGAGCACCCAGGTGCAAAATTGGCATTTTGACTCAAAATGATCTGATCAAAGTTAGCTGGCCCATAAATTGCATTGCCCCATTTAGGGATACCCTAACTGATATCAACACTTGAATATATCAATTTCAACTCATTTATCATAATTTAGTGTTTTTAGGCTAAATTTTGCATTTTGGGTGGAAATTAGCTAAAAGCTTGATTGGAGGTCATTGGTGGCCAGATTTAGGTGTCTATAACTTGCACCAGTACTTAAGTGGGGAGAACTACATTGGGCTTGATCCCTCATCATAATATTGGTATATAGGCAACTCTCATCACATCAAGGTGTTGAAGATGTCGAGCCTATCCCACTAACATCACACTTTGATACTTATGCCAATCGAATACCCTTACTATATGGAAGGTTAAGGTTGACATATAAAATTAGTTAAAACAAGTCATCAACAAGGAATCAAAACTCATGCGCATAGGAACAGGCTTGGTATACTCAAACATAGGTACACCTAGAGTCTTATAATAGTTTTTCATAGAGGACATTAGTGCAAAAATGAAGACATTAGAACCATTGGTGCTACTATCTAAAAAGGGGTTTTGACACCTAGATCTTATTTTCGACAGTCATATCAACTCTTGTCCCAGTTTATAGCCTCTAGATCTTCCATCTCAGTGAATTTCTAGATAAATACTTATTTACATCATTTATTGTTATTTTTAGAAAGGTCAAACTAGGTCAACTTTGTTACAAATTAGTGGCTATTTTTATTACATATTTCTACCTAAATTTAATATACTTGGACCCTTTAACAACCTAGGGCTTAAACTCCATAACCTTACAAAGTTAAATCATAATTAAAAACTCAAATTCCCCTAGTGATATCCTCTTTGAGGTGCTATCATACCAAAATAAAAATAAAAATAATGAAAAAGAGTTTATTTGTGAAAACCCTTCATGAGCATCAATGGACAAGGAACTCAAACTTTCTCCTACATCTACAAAGTTGTAGTTCAACCCTACATCGCTTGTCAAAGACACCATCAAAGCATAATAAAATCTTAAAATCATCAGACTTGGAGCTACTCTTGGTCCTATGGAACACTAAATTATTGGTCTCAATTCCCCTTGGTACCATTACCTATCCATTCACCTCCATGACAACACCACCTTCCCAATCCTTCACACAATGATCAAAATGAATCCTATATCCAAAGTACCATTTCATCCTCCTTAGCAGTACCCTCTATCATAGGGGTTGTGATGGAACCTTGTTAGGATGTATGGAGGAAGCCAAATCAATGATAAAATAAGTTCATGGTGACATCAATGGAACACACATAAGTGATATAGTCTTTACAAGGAATTTACCTAAAATAGATATCAGTTAAAGATCAACAATTGTAAACATCATGCATCTCAAATTCTTCCATACTTGAGAGAGAGAGAGAGAGAGAGAGAGAGAGAGAGAGAGAGAGAGAGAGAGAGAGAGAGAGAGAGAGAGAGAGAGAGAGAGAGAGAGAGAGAGAGAGAGAGAGAGAGGTGAAAACCATTTTTAAGGAACATTGTAAAATTAGCATGATGAAAATTAGTTTATGGCATCACGTGTAATTTTCTATAAGTACCTTCGCACTCGGGGACATATTCACTCCATCCAACCCCTTGACATCCCTAACCAATCCCTATTACTATCCCATCATGCACATCATACTCCCTAATTTTGACCTTGATAAGGACATGGAGGAAATCTTGAGACTTATTTTGAAAACATTTAGGTATACCCTCTTCAAAACACATTGTAAGAGCGATATTAGAAAACACATGTTTCTCATGTGACGTGGTCTTTGGATATCCCATCCTACATAATTAAACCATCCAATCCCTTAACACATCTATACCTATATCACACCATCTATATCCTATCATCTCACTTCTTAAATGCTCAGATTAGTTTTCCCTTTGTCAATAACCTTGTACATAGTTGTTAATCATAAAAATCATAAAACCCCAAAAAATTATAAAGCCTTGAAAAATTCCCAGAAATCATAAAAACTAAAAAAATTAATAAAACCCTAAAAATCCTCAAATACAAAACCTTAAAAAATCCCCCCAAAAATTCATAAACTCTACAAAATCCCCAAAAATAGAAAAACTAAAAAATCGAAAAACTTGAAAACAACCATTTGATCTTGTCCTAAGTCTAAGCTAAAAATCCTTGTTTTATTCTAAACAAATCATTATATCTTACATCAGGATACATCATTCCAAAACAAACCCCCTTACATATATTATTTCATGGGGGCAAAATAAAGCTATCATCTATCAATATTATCATTCATCGAACATCATATTTCTCACTTGATTAGGGACATCACATAAATTATTTTTCTGTGTTCTTGTAAATTGTTTGTTGTTTGGATGTATTTTTATCTTGTTAATTATTTGTGTGTTTTTTTCATGTCAATCCATATGGTAGATTATAATAGTTACATCATGGTGTTTTTATAATCATGGTGCATCATGTTCAATATTATAGCAAAATAAGGTTGGTAAACATTTTCAATGCAAGATCATCAACAAGTCATCACATATACATGATTTACGTCCATATAAATTCATTTTCAAAAACATTCATCCATTTATCAATAACATTCATCCATAAACATTCAAATCATACATCCTTAACATCCATCGTAACTATCCATCTTCTTACCTACCTTAGTGTGCCTAACCAAATCATCTAATAGGAGTGCTAAGCCATCCAACATATCAAATTCATGATATCTATCAACATTATCTTTCATCATCACATCCTTAATCTATACAATTGGTTAAGTCCTTGATGTATGCTTATAGATATATCAATTAATCAATCAAATCAAAGCTCATAACTTTCTTGTGATACGTCATTCCTGAATCTACCTTCTTACATATATGGTTGCTTGGGGTAAATCAAAGCTCACATATTTCTTGTGATATATCATTCCCAATACATCCCCCTCACATATATCATTGCTTTGGAAAATAAAAACATGTAAGATTTAGATCAAGTGGGTTAATCTTATCCATCCATGGCATCCAATAAAATTTTCCATATCCATCATCATCCTATTGTCCACTTATCACATCATCTTGTATCCCAACCCCTCTTTTTGCTACCCCTACCCCTCTATTTTCCCTCCAAAATCTTATATCTAACACCCCTCTTCTAATTTTTAAGTCCCACCCATATCTTTCATCCTCTAATAAATTATCAAGGGAGCATCATCCTTCCAATCATGACATTAGGGGCAGCTTAGTAACTATCTTCTTCCTGATACTTTTTCTCTATTCTTTAAAAAGTCACTTCTTCTTCTACTCATAATGACCTTTCAAAGAGGGGCAAATATATACACCCTAATTTTGACACTAACATATCTTAACCCATTTTCAACTAACTTGTATTAATCTATCATCAAAATGTCCCTGGCCATTTCACACTAATTCAACGTAATTCTATTAATCTAACCATAAATGACATTAATCATACTTCACACTAACATTATCTTGACCACATATCCAATTCCAAATAGATAATTCATTGATTATTAACTATTAATTAATTAATTTTGATAATTAAATATATACACATTCATTAATTTAAAATAAATAAAAAATGGCAAATATCCTTGCCATCCTCCATGCCATGCCATCATGAGTTCAAAATTGGAAACTTGGTGTGCACATCCAACTCTTCTTATTGACTCGGTATCCATTTGGAAACAAATCAATTAAATCCTTATCACTCCTATCCAAATTAGAAAAATTCTAGTCCAAATGTAAACATCTCCAATTAAATAATTGGAAAATCTTCATCCAATCTAAAGTTTGCAATCCAAACAATAAATATCAACTGTTGTTCTCTTCATCCAAACATCTATAAATCAAACCACCATCCTTCATTCAAGGAATTCAGTCATTGTACAATGAAGTTATGTCAAAATGTTATTAAGATCTTGAATATATTTTGAGAAAACCACATATAACATCTATCATGAGCACATCTACATCAACAAAGAGGGTCTTCATTGGTAGATGGAGGTAGTATTATGTTTTATTTCTCTTTATTGCTTGATTTGAGGTGTAGTTAGGTTTAGAGTAGAAGTTGAATATTTTTGTTTGATTTATAGTTTAGGATCTAATTTTGAGGTTAAATTCACATTATAATCAAAATTTATATTTGAATTCATATGATCTTCCCTAAAGGAAGAACAACATTGGCTTGAGGCCCTTTGGGCTATGTAAGCAACACTCAGTCAAGAAGGGTTTTTTGAGGATAACTCGACCATTCCCACTTCCCACCCCCTTTTACATTTTATCTTATTTTGTATGCTTGTTTAGGATTATGGTTATGGTTTTATAGGTCTCACACACATCAATTCAGGCCTCATACATAGACATACCACATACAAATGCAAGTGAACTATCCCAGAATTTTTAGATCCAATGCACACCCTAGCAAGACAAAGTTGTAGTAGACAGATAACAATGCATTGCACTCCTACCCTCATCCTATAGACTTATCCAAATAAATAATGACCCACTATTTTCTAATACATCCATGTTTTAGGTCTTTTCAAAAAATCACAATTTGCATAAAGTCAATATAGTCTAAAAAAATCATTTTTGAGGATAATTATCTAACCCTAACCCTAGTTTTTATTTTTAGTAAATTTACAAATTATATAAATTATGTAGATATTTATATTTTATTATATTATGTTATATATATCTTCCTAAATTATATTTCAATAGTTTATATTTCCATTTAGAGTTAATTGTAATTCATAATTAATTATAGTGTGGAGATTTTGGTGAGCCTGTTATACTTAGATCACTACTTGTTGCTTGTTGATTTTTGGCTTAGGGTTTTAGTTTAATTTTGTAAATTCCTAACACTAAAAGAATATAATATTCAATCTAGGATTATATTTGTAATATAACAATTAATATTTTTCTACTTTGGAGTAATTTGACAGTAAAAAAGCTTGTCTTGTTACCTTAGATAGATACCAACATAGAAGTTATTTCTTTCGATTTTGGGTTGAATTTTGTTGTTTTTCATATTAAAAAATTGCCTTTATTTTACTTTATTTTTCTTTTTCTTTTCTTATTTTAGAAATTATGTTCCTATAATTTTAAAACTATTTAATGATTATCGTGATGGGCTACACGATGTTTTATTTACAAACATCATGGCGTTATGGGGTTTACTCCAATACTCATAGGCATAATACAACACTAAACACATACTTTAGTTTCCCTATATGTCGTGGCATACTGAAAACACCTAGGATCCCTTGTTTACACCAATATAAAGTCTTTTTTATCTATCTAATTTGTGGTGTACCTAAGAGGAGTGTATCACCCTGTCAGGGACCTAGAACAATAAACATGCTCCGATGCCTACTTAGTCAGGATCTTGCTCTACCAATAAAGCACTTATGATTACTTCTTGTATTAGCAACTAAACACAGAATTTAACCAGAATCAATAAGTAACTAGAAATATGAAACAACACAGGAATTGAGAGACAATACAAATTGTATTAATAATCACTCAGAAGAATATACAATAAGGAAGATGCCACTTCTTCCTCCACCTCAAAGGTTCACCACACCTCAAGACCTTATTACCTCTCTCTCTCAGTCCCAACAATCAACTCCAATACATAATTGATGTTCACCTCTCCAACCAGTCAGTAACACGCTGCCAGTACACCAAGTACACAACCGTACTCCAAGTAGATCTCCTGCTCTCTGCTACTACCTGCAAATCACTAGACCTTACTCACCATTGTAGATCTCCTATAGAAAGTCATGCACACATGCTGACCAAGATCATACACATATGAAGAACCCAGCTGATTCTCCATACCAGTACCCACCTTGGTACTGTGGCACTAGGAGGAACACACCATTGCTCTCCTCTATCTGAAGGAGCTTATTGCTCTCTTACTCTCTAGCTATGGTTTTACAATATAGCCCATGAGTCCATATATAGATCTCATGCTTACAATAATTAGACTACCTTAATTACAATAATTAGACACGTAACTCAAGACTAAGACTAGCCTTTGACATGCAAACAAATAGTCCAAAAATAGACTCTCCGAGATCAACATGCAAATTGCCTGTTCTCGCACAGGCTGCCGACGTCGGCTCCTCCATGACCGATGTCGGCCGACTGGTAACCGATGCCGATTGCTTCCTCACTGCCATCTGACTGACGTCGGTTGATCAGACCGACGCCGGTTGCCCTGCAACTAACTCTGCAACTCTGCATCCTCCGTAACTTCTCCTATTTGCATCCTGGTGAAGCTTTTAGCTCCAAAACCTAACATACCCAATGAAGTTATTCTCAACTTACCATCAAAACTAGGATTAGTGGGATAAATGCATGGTTCTAGCACTGTAGTTAGTGCTCTAAAACAATGGGCCAAACCTAATCAACAAATGAAAATTTTATTTAAGAGCCTAAAAATCATTCAAACCATTACCTAGATGACCCCTTATGCTTGATTTTTGCTTTCATTGTGTTCTTATATAGAAACTTTGCTTGATTTATCTTGTATATACATTCATAATTCTATTGATCCATTGTATAACACTAAATTTAGTGTTTGTTTCCTTTTACATTGAAATGGGTTTAAAAAATGAATATCTCATTTATATTTTACATCTGAACATGGACTTTATTATTACCTCTCATATTCCATTTCAACATATTACTCATTATGTGCAAGCATCATTAAAAAAATGAATCTAATAAAGAAAATCAATCATACCTTGAGGACTCTTATACTCTTTTTACTTTCTATTGTGCTCATATTGCCTCTTCTCCTTTTTCTCCTAAACCCCTCCCTTATTATAAGTTAGGTTATGGCAAATATCAAATTATTTAGGGATAATAACTCTCATCTAATCAAACTGATATTAAAATTAGAGGCTTTGTTTATAAAGAAGAGTCCACCTGTTATGGATAAAGACAAGATATGTTATCTCATTAGTTTATACCATTTGATTCCACCACTTATTGTAATATCCAATATGAGTTGATTCTTATCATAAATATACATCAAAGAATATGTCTTCAACACTTTGTGCTTCCTTATACTTGGCATTAGCCTATCCCTATTAAATTTTCTTTTATACCTCTTATTTGTCCATGACTTATCTTAGACTCTCAAGTCCATGTTATTCAAACTAGATGAGGATGACCTCCATTAAATTTCCAACCCCAAGCACATATTACCAATATTCCTCCACCTTCTCCACAAAATTAAAGGAAAGCTTCCCACCCCAAAGGGTATGATGTCATTGAATAATTGTGTAATACACCAACTAATATTTCTATTATAGAATTTTTGAAAAGTGCACTAGCTTATAAGCATATCCTATATGAAATTTTATGAGATACTACTATTCCTGTAGACACACATCCAATTTCATTTAATTATATTATGAGTACCTTTAAAGATATTGATAGTACTATTTATTTTAATAAATAATATTTACCTCTGTAACACATTATTGAGCATAATCTTCCATCATTTATCCATGTTCATATTCAAGGAAAGTTGATTAAGATAGTTTTAGTTGACAATGGTTGTGGATTAAATATTTATAGTTATGACTTCATGTAAAAATTAGGCTTCAATAATATCAATTTAAAAAAAAATGAGCAATTTATACATAGCTTTGATAATACTCCAACATTAGTGATAGGAACTATCACATTGGATATACTAGTGTTTAACCCTTTTTGGAAATAAGGATTAGAGAAGAGAGTAGCCTAATCAAATAAGGAGTAAGCTACTCTTTAAAATCAGGCCAATTAATGAATTTAGGTTCTAGAGATATTTTAATAAGAAATATTGAATTTAAATATATGCCAAATATAGAAAATACAACGTTAATTATTCTAATAATAACAATACAAAGGAGAAAATTTACTTAGCTTATACACTAATGTCCAAGCAAATCTGAGCAAGGTAGGTGTAGAAATAGACTATCTAAAGATTTTAATCCAGTTGTCACATTATGAAAATTAGTTTTTTTCTAGCATGGACACTTGTGTTGCCTTGGGGACACTTGCATGACCCTAGGGACACTTACGATGACACTACCATCTATGCTTCAATGCATCTATCCTATACATAATTTTAAATGTCAACTAAAACTTTCACCTGGATCGTTTTGAGTTTTTCATCTCCTTTTAGATTATGTGTTTAGATCATGTTTACAAGATTTTGATATCATAATATATCTCAAACCCTTGATCCTTTTCTTAGGTCTTATTACCTTGCCAAAAATGGGTTAGTGGGCTCATGAAGTCGCGCTAACCTCAAGGACCCTCTATCAATGAACACTATCTACATAGCCAATACTCCAAAGAGGCCCTCAGACATATGTAGTTCTCCCTTATGTGTTGGCTTGTATGTGCAAAAGGGTAGAATATATTAAATTCAAGTGCATGTAGTGATATATATTATAACTTGACAAATATTACTCATGGGTTATTATTTGAATGCTTTAGACTTGTAATATGACTGCTCCTATGACTAATATGTAAATAGGGAAGAATATGGAAGTATAACTCAGTTGTGAAATTAATTGAATGGGATTGAATAAGTGCTTGCTTGTTATTTTTTGTGATAAAGGAATCTAATAAGGGTGGTTAGATCATATGTTAGCTTCATAATGAAAAGAAATCAAAATGAAAACAAACACACTAATAAGCATAACACTATCTTGCCTATATCAAAGCGAGGATCATGGTGAAGAAAACAAATTGACAAAACACAACTAAAAATGGAAATAACCTACACCATTACTTACTAATTCCTTGAATGCCCTAAGAGATTTATTTGTTTGGATTGCTTGACTTATGCTCAAGAGATCTTTGGTAAAGGGAGTTGTGTGGCTCCTTCTCCCCTTGTTACCATGGTTTGTTTGGCTCATGCTTGGTTGATGTAGCTTCATGGATTAGCTTGTGATTTTTGCATTATAACACTATGGTCATGAAAACTTGCTCAAAAACTTCCATTATAACACTACTATGTTCAATCTCTCTAAATAAAAAGGTCTAGGCTTATATTTATAGGCTTATCAACTAACCTGAACCCAAGGTGAGTTAAGGTGTAGTTAGGGCTTGGAATGGGTTGAAACTTTACCTTTGTGAGATAAATAATCCCAGTGGAGTTAAAAGGTGTCAAATGGTCATGATTTGCAATGAATAGGCATGGGTGGGATATTTTGGATATTTGAAAACTCACAAAAAGGTAATTATGAATTCCTAGGATATTCTTTGATTTTTGAATTTCCCTTTTGATAATTTATTTAATTGCTTAAGGATAATCCATTTTAGGCATTTGATTTGATTTTTCATGTTAATTAGTTATTTTTAGGTTTTTTGAAATTTTGAATATTTTTAAATTAATTTATGTGTGCATTTGTCCCATTTAATTATTTTATAGGCCAAATTGTATTTTATGAAGCCAAATTTGAGACATTTAGAAATTCTTAGGCTAGATGTGCAAAAGTTGGTAAGAATTGATCCAAAGTCTAGTATGAAGCCATTGGTGGCCAATTTTAGATGTCTATAGTCTACCCTTGTTTGGGAAGGCATTACAAGCTATAAGCATAATAATGTCTTTTCAAAGAATAAAAAGGTTTTGTGTGCTTAAGACTTCAATAGTAATGGATGAATTGTAGGGTGCCCCCTCAAGATAGCAGTTGACAAAGGGGTCAGAAAACAGTCCCTTGAAAGAAGGAAATGAGTAGAATAAAAAAATGGAAACACAATGATTTACCCAAATGTGATCAGAATCATTGAGAATGCAAGTGGGATGGTGTACAATGATTTGCCTAAAGGTGGTTATAATCATTGGACCTCGATAGTGGTAAATATGATATGAAAGATGCAAGTGGTATGGTGTACAATGGTTTTCCTAAAGATGGTTATAAGCATTGTACCTTAATTATGGAAAACAAGCCCCAATTGGGTGGAAGAAAGTGAATGATTTACCCAAAGGCAGTTATAATCATTATCACTCAAATTGGTGGAAACACAATGATTTGCCCAAAGGCAGCTATAATCACTAGAAATACAAGTGGGATGGTGTACAATAATTTTCCCAAAGGTATTTATAAGTTTTGTACCCTGATTATGGTAAATATGATATGAAAGATGATGGCAAATATGATGATGTCAAATTGATATAGAAGATAAAGATGAATTAGGCAACCTGCTAGTAGGGAGATGCTCATTCGAACTGGCAAGAGGAAAATTCTTTCATTATTTAATTACTCTATTTGGGATATTATTTGGCTTAGCTTAGGACTATTGCTAAAGTTTGTGCTAAGGAGATATCATCACTGCATTTGCTATGTAGACCCCTCGAAGCTAATTTTTGCTATAGCACTTGACAATAGGCATCATGATAAAATACCATGAGGACTTGGCTGAAATATGTATGAGGACTTGGTAAAAATGTGAATAAGGAAAAAAATACACCAATGATAAAAACCATGATTATAATGTTGGCTTATGAATATGGATTGATGATCTGGGCAGCAATTTAGGCGACAATTCGGGTGACAGTTCCACCCCAATTGATGACAGAACTTCTGAGAGCCATAACTTTTGCACCGTAGCTCCAATTGACTCACCATTTGAACCGTAAGAAAGCTAAGAATGAGGAGAACACCATGAGATGGCATGGAGCTCTAATTAATGAATTTTTCCCCCCAAAAACCTAATGGAATTGCCCTAAATTTCAATTTTAGTAGTGTAGTCTAAAAATAGTAAGTTTCTAAAATTAGTAATTCCTCAAATTTTATATTATTTTAAAGTGTGGAAGTCGAACCACTTAATCTCAATCGAGATTGGTGACCTTCCACATCCTCCCCCTACTTTTGAAATGGGTATAAATGAATATGTAACTTGAAATGGAAAATCAAACACCTTTTCCCAGAGATAAGCATATAGTTGTATTGTGATCTTGAGTAATAATACATCTCTTCTCAGAGAATTCATTATTATTGTGTTATTTCTATGTTCTTGAAATATTTATCAAACAAAACTTCTAAGTTTTGGATTAATTTTTTTATGAATAATGTGCAAGGAATCATCCAATGAATGCACATATACTAAATTAAGGCAACGGTATTGAAAGTAAATAAATAGGTAAACAAACCAATAGATAAAAAATCAAACAAAAAGAAACAAACAAACAATGGTTAATCCCAATGTTAACACAATCAATATGACATAAATAAGACAAAGAACATTACCCTTAGAAAATAGGTGACAACTTAACAAACAAATAAGATAGGGGAATAGAAGAAAAGGAAAAAGGTGTTTGAGTTGTCTCCATATGCACTAGGTAAGTGGATTCTACCTACATAGTTCTATGGATGTAGTATCCAACAAAAAAATTTACCCGAATGTAGTTCTCCTAGGAAATGGGATAGAAGAAAAAGATGATAAGAATAAAAACATGATGGATAAAAAGGCTAAAAAGGATGGGGAAACTAAATGATAAGTGATTTATTATGACTTAGTGAGGGTTCCCAGAATCCTTAAGGCAAAGAAGTGGTCAATGTTTTCAGTTTTTCTAAACAGTTTTACAAATGTTTTTGAAATTTTGAAGTATCTTAAATCGATCAAGAATGATGAGATACTAAATGGTCCAAGCTCACAAAATGATGAAAGCATTCAAACTGAAATGTTGCTTGTAAAATGGTGAGAGCATGGCTAAGAACAATCAAGTGTTACCAACATAGTCCCAATAGGACCTCAAGTCACAATAGTTCTACCTTTTAGTAGAGGAATCTAATTAGTGTAGTAGCCAATTCAAATAAAATAGGCATAGTAGGTATAATGGCATAGTATGGCATAGGAATGGCTAGTTGGTATGTCAAGGCACAATAAACAAATGTTGCCCCTAGATTGCCCATAGGCAATTATAACTAGGAAACAACAACATAGATCAATGTTAATAATTTTTCCATTGGTGGTTATAATTAGTAGCAAGATTGGTAAGACACTGATTTGCCCAAAGGCAGTTATAATCAAGCCCACACAAACAAGGCATGGTATAGAATGAAACAAGAAATGAAAAATGCAACTACCAAAACTTTTGTCATACTAATTTAAAATATGGCCTCTATCTGGAATTCTTGAAACAACTACTAAAGTTGATTTGAATCTTCATGCTAAAAATGGAACCAATAGATGAACCAAGGTTAAATGAGATAGGTAGGTAGGATCAAAATAACTTGGTTGATAGAAAAGGTATGGTAAAACAGAATGGTTGAATGACAAAGTGATAAAATCATAGAATAGTATGGTATAATGAAGAATATTGATAATATGGTACAACTTGAAATGGTCTTTATAGACAATACACCAAGTCACTTAAGCGTAGTACCGCTTGAGGTGTATAATGTTCATTGGGTCATCATGTTCATCCCTGTTGGGTATGGCGAGCCTTTATGCTCTTGCACCATTGTCTACAATAATGATGAAAGGACCCACCCAATTGGGTTTGAACTTTCCTTTATCCTTCTTCTCGGTCGTGGTATTCTTTTGGTACTCTTTAAGGATAAGATCACCAAGCTCAAATTGTCTATGTTTCACACACTGATTATAGTGTCCACAATTTTTTTTTTGATATGCTTCAATGTTGTTTACTACAACCAATCATTTCTCATCAATTAATTCTAGCTCTTATAGGTGAACTAATCGATACTCTTCATTGTCTAGGACATGCTTCAAAGAGATGCATAGTGAAGGTAACTCAACCTCAATGGGAAGAATGGCTTCAGTACCATAAACAAGTGAGTATGGAGTGGTTCTCATGGGAGTGCAATTATTGGTATAGTATGACCAGAGGGCAAGGAATATTTTAAGGTGGCAATCATGACTGGTATTATTGACAATATTTTTAAGGATGTTGATAATTGGTTTTTTAGATGCTTCTACCTGGATGTTACCTTGAGGGTAATATGTCATGGAAAAATGTTGAGTAATATTATAATTAACACATAGTGATTCAACATCTTTATTTTTGAATGATCATCCATTATCATATATAATGTTAGAGGGCATGCCATAACAATAAATGAGATGGTTAAAGATGAATTTGAAAATTTGCTTTCTAGTCATGTAAGTGAGGGGTATAACTTCAACCTACTTAGTGAAATATTCTATGGTAGAAAGGATATGTTTATGGCCATTAGATGAGGTGGGGTTTATCATTCTAATGAGATTGAGTCCCCATTTAGCAAATGTACATAGTGTCAACATTGGTTTCAAAGCCTTGGCTAGGGCATGAATCAGATTAGAATGTCATTGACATTTATCTCATCTTTTCACGTATGCAGTTGCATCTACCTCCATCATAGGCCAATAGTCGAATTAAGCTGGCCGAGACATGATGACTTGAGATAGTTAAATAATTATGTTGCATAAATGTTTTTGCATGTTTATCATATGAGATTTATTGGTTTTTTGCATGATTTTCATTTGTTATATGAATTAAGTAAGAATTTGAGTTGTATCAATAGGTGGGTTTGAAGGTGGGGTATTAGTGTTGATAAGAAGAAAATTATTAGTGTTGGTGAGAAGAGGATTCTTTATAGGTGGAGGATTCAAAACATTAGTGTTGAGAAGAGGATTAAGATGAATGAACTCAACTACATTTCATTGTGTAGTAATTAGTTTTGGTTTAGGAGAAGAGGAAGGAAGAAATTGGATAGGTTCATTTGAAGTAATGAAACAAGTGAGGTTATTATCCAAATCCTTGATTATGTAATGTTCTGGACTAAGAGAAGGCTGAAAAGATGTAATAATGATGAAATAAGACTAGATAACCACACAAGGAGAACAAAAAGTGACAAATAATAGTATAAGGTTGTTTGAGTCAATCTTGTATAGCAAACAGGCGCTGAAAAGAGTTTGTAAATAGTATAGGGTTGACTGGGTTGATTCTATATAGCAAACAAAGACTAAAAAAGGTCTATAAATAGTACAGGGTTGACTGGGTTAGTCTTGTATAATGGATAGAGGTTTAAAAAAGTCTATAGATAGTATAGGGTTGATTCGGTTGATCTTGTACAGTGAACAGAGGCTAGAAATAGGTAGATTCTTGATTTTGCTTATATCTTTGTTTCTACTCATCCATTTTGTAAACTATAAAATGCATTGGATTCATGATGATGTAGGGAAGATGATAAAGTTGATAATAATTTATGAATTGAAACAATACAATTTTTTCAAGTAATGTAAAGAAACAAGTACTGAAAGGAAACATATAATCAATTGGATTAATGTTGGCCAATCCAATTGATGCACACAAAACAAAATCTTGCACTAATGCTAGCTAATACAAGTTTTTTCACATAAAATTGAGCAAAGAGCAAGAAATCAACTTGAAAAGTAAAGATATAACTAATTTGTTAACCTAAATGTTTATTATATTATTAAGATATGATTTTAAATGTGAAAGGAAGTTGGCTATAAGCAAGGTACTAGATAAGAATCTAAGGATGGTTTTCAGTAGTTTGGGATGAAAGGGACTATAGTGGAAATGATATAGGCTTAGTATTGGGGCATACCTCCTCACTTAATACACTATAATGATAAGGGTGTTGGGTGCTTATCCAAAATATACCATTAACCATGCTTTATACTTGACTAGAGCATCATGTCGGCTTCCCCCTTGATGATGAAATCTAAGTAGGTTGGCCTAGGGTAGATAGAATGTTAAAGTGAAAGTTTATGCTATGTGATTTGGTCATGTGTGCATAAAATAGAAATAGTGAAACTAAGTGAATAATTAAAAACCCCCTAATTAAACTATGTGAACTATTCTAAGCATGCAAACAACAAGAAAAGAAATGTGTGAGCTAATTACTAACAGATATAAGGTTAATTCTAATTTGAAATAAGGTATAGTGTTGACACTATATGAAAAAAATATATAATATGGTTGAACCTATATTAAGGAAGCAAGGTTTGAAAATAAATTGGGTCGATAGAGTCGATCTAGTTATTTCAGATGGCACACAAAACACAGAACTAGGTTTGCAGTGTTGATCTAGTTGACTATGCAAGGGTAGTTTTAAAGACTAAAAACTGTGAAAGGAAAGATAGAAAATAAATAAAATAGAGGTATAAAGAAACCTTGGTGGATCAGAGATGAAATGAAGGAGCATTATTGATGAATAACCTTGAAGTATGACTGAGAAACCTACAAACTGGTTTAACATGATGGATCAAGTTGTACAAGAACTTGTTGAAAAAGTTTTGAAATTGTAAGGGGTCAACTAGGTTAACCTAATAGGCTAAATTAGATGTTTTAAAGGATATAAACTTGTACTAGGTTGACTAGATTGACCTACTTGCTTGTTCCTAGAAACCTATGCATAGAGAAAAATAGCTAGGTTGATGGAATCGATCTATTATGTCAAAATATATGATAAAAATGAAATAAATGAAGTAAACATGAACAAATACTCTAAGGGTTAGTTCATGTTGGGTTCACTAAAATGTATGCAATTAAAAATGCATCATGTCTATAAATCAATCCTAGCTCAAAGAAGATAGAACATACCTACACTTTTGATTGGGGATACACTTGTGAAGCAAAAACATGACCAATATGAGGATATGCTAGAATTAATTAGGGGATCACTTGTCACAACATATCATGCTATGAAGGGTTTTAAAGCCTACAGTATAACATAATCACACAACAACCCTTATGGAGTTCTAAGGTTTAAAACATTCACTTTATTCTAATAACAAGAAAGTAAATCTAATCTACTGCACACCAAAGCTTCTGGCACAAAGTGGGGGTTAGAAATAATAAAAAAACTAAACCTAACATATAGTAGAAGACATATACTCACATCATTGTATACAAAATATTAATACATGGGAGAAGAATACAAATGCATTATCTATTTACTCTTACAAAGGAGAAATAAAGTTAGGAATACTTACCTTTGAAGACGAACCTGCCAAGCCTCAATCTCTCTCTTGGCCAAGATGCTTCAGAAGAGATTGTTGTGGTATGTAAGGATAACTAATATAAATCAACTATAGGCTACACAACCTATCTAAGCATCCAAAATATTTATCCATAAGATAAGATCCATATCTCCAAAGAATTTATGGAATTCTAAGCTTTATTCCTCAAGTAGAATGGTCAATAAATAGATGTTCACTCGCACTTCTTTGCTAATAATTATTATCTTATGAAATGGTGGAAAATAAACTTGTATATATAGGTGGATATTTCCCTAAATCCTCCCAAGAATGTTGGCTATACAAGGTTGACCTAGTTGACCCAGTGTATTTTTGGGGACAAATCACTAGGTCTGAGCTGGGTCAGTTGAAAGGCTAACAAGCTAAGAAAGTGAAAAATACCCCTAAACTATACTAGGTCGACCTAGTATAGTTGACTATCCAAAAGGGTGTTAAGGTAAGAAAAGGAGGAATGAAAGGAGGAAAAGACTAGAATGGGTAGGACTGAGAAGAATAAGCTTAGGGTTAATGGTTTTAGGAGACAAGTGTGTAGATGGAAAGTGGAAAAAGCTACAACAATCTTATGAAGCACTAATGGTTTGACCTAGTATAGTTGACTATCCAAAAGGGTGTTAAGGTAAGAAAAGGAGGAATGAAAGGAGGAAAAGACTAGAATGGGTAGGACTGAGAAGAATAAGCTTAGGGTTAATGGTTTTAGGAGACAAGTGTGTAGATGGAAAGTGGAAAAAGCTACAACAATATTATGAAGCACTAATGGTTTACCCAACACTTTCTCCATGCACCCCTCAAGGCATGCACTCAGAGAGATTGAGACTTGATAGGTTCTTGCAAGATAAAAAATGTTAGTAATCAATAAAATTTTGGAAATATTATGTGTATACATTGGCAAGCTGAACTTAGAAGGCTTAGATATAGAGATAGAAGACTCATCAAGATATAAAACTTGTAAAACATGATTTTGGCTCTAAGGACATTGATAATGCATGGTTTTATGATCACATGAGGCTTTCTATGCATATTTATAACTTGATTGTGAGCATATTTATAAATTACACAAGTAAGCTATTTCATTCTGGTTTCCATGTGACATCCTAATGATGATCTGACTTCACAAAACTTGATCCTAAACTTTTACAGCTTTGGATGAACTCCTTGAGGCCATGTGTAGACCCTTTCCATGATCCTTATTTGTATTGATCACCACGAAGACCTGCCACTTATATATATATATATATATATATATATATATATATATATATATATATATATATATATATATATATATATGAACCTAAAATGACCTCTAAGATATCAAATGATAGAAGGACCAAGATAGACTATGCAAAAATCTAGAATGGCATATGAAATGACATTAAATGAGCTATAACATGCACCATGACATTATTAAAATCCCCTATACAAGATTTTGACTATAGGGGGTTGACCCAGTTTGGCCTATGGTAAAAATGGTCAATAGTTGGTGAGTAAAAATTCCTACTCCTAGAGTTTACAGACCATACGTGGTGTTAATTAAAGGTACATTTTGTTGTTGACTATGTGTTTATGCACTAACACTATTTTGGTTTAAATTTGACATTTCTGGTATATTATCCACTATGTTTTGCTATTTATTCTACGTAGAAGCAAAAAATACTTCCTCGATGATTGGAGTATTAAACACATTTTATCTTAAAATGTTTTGCATAATTGGGTAAAAACCCTAATTTTCTTGGCCTTTCAACTCAAGTAAGATTCTTGTTGAAGGAAGTGATCGAATAAGAGGTACATTTGACATGGCCATATTATTAAAGTTACATGCTAGGTTTTGATAGGTTTGGTATGATGTCTACATTTGAATGAATTGGTCCTCCATGAGGCCACTTTATGTGACAAGAATATATGGATATTGATATGGCATCAGTTTAATGGCATTAAGATTACTAGAAGAGACATGTTCATTATAAGACATGTTGTACGGCCCTCTTACTAGACTTGACAAGTTTTGATGCACTACCTCTATGACTTTGTTAGGATCATAGGCTAATAGCATTGTAATGTAATAAGGTTGTTGAAATTTTTCCATAATTCAAGGTACACTAGCCAAATATTGGGCCATCTATTCTTGGTCTTGCTATGTGTATGGAAGAGAATTAACTAAATAGTTGGCTAAAGGATCTTGACTTTATTCCCCTATTTGAGTGTTGTATGATGGATAAGAATCGGTCTCCCAAATAACATCATCTCTTTAATGGTCTTGAATAGATTCCTCTTGTGTAACAACATTTCCATATCTTGGATTATACATGACCCCACTATGTGTATAGTGAGACATGGTCAAATCAATGGCACATATTTTGCAACAACAGAGGATAGAGTTTTACAAACTCTAAAAAGTTATGCCTGAAAAGGCAAAAGATTCAACTAGGTCTAACTCAATCTAGATGTGGAGTTGTATCTTTGAAAGGTCAATGTTAAGATTTGTTAAATATAGTATAATATCAAATGTCTAAGGTTAAATTCTTTACACAAACAAAGTCAAGTAAAATGAACTAAAAACAAGATGCTAAACTTTAGGTCCAAAAATGTTCCAAGTAGGTCTAAACTAGAAAAGGGAAAAGTTGCTAGGTCTTTTGACCAAATGTGACATCAAAATATAGGCTCAAACAAAGCATATTGTATGATTTTTAATCTAACAAACTTGGAACACTTTGGCATAAATAAGACACTTGATTCTAGACATTAAACATGATCAAATCGATATAAGGCACTAAACAAAAGGCATTTGAAGATGGGCTGATTTTGACAAATGATGGTAGAAAAAATATAGTTTTTGAATTTTAGGTCAAAACTTAACCTAAGTTACGCAACCTAAAAGAGAAAGATCTATGTATCAACCCCTGTGTGTCGAGGCCTAAATAGAAATCAATCAATGTTTGGATCCAAACTTGGAAAATTTAATCAAAGACTCAACTTAAGAAAACTCAGGGTTTATTAACAAATAATCTAAGCAAATTTAAATATTATGACCATGCTAAATAAAAATCCAATAAGGCATAAATGATTGGTTCAAACAGTGACAATTTAGACACAAGACAAGACAAGTCAATTGAAACAATTTGAGTAGCTTAATGACTTTAGTGCTCTGAAAATATGTAACAATGTTTTGTTTCAAAGACTTCTAAGGTTCAAAACTTGAATTGATTTAGGTAGCATAATGATACCCATTTTAATGAAGTGACACACATAATGTTTTTGACATGAAAGTCCTCTAAGTTAAATCAAGGTGTTAAATGGATGGTATAACACCTCATCAAACAATAGAGCAGTGTAGACAAACAAACTCGTATATGATGTGGTTTAAAAAACAAAGTTTAGAGTCAATCACCAAGAAATAAAAGAATAAATGATAGAAATATAACTAAGTATATCATCCTAAATCCTATCAAGGTGTGGTAAGTGGGTTTGACTAAAACTTATAAGTTACGACCATCTAGATTGATCCCAAGTGTATCTAACAGAAGAGAAACATCATGTTAATTGAGTTCATACTGATCAATTTATCATGCAAGGGTCTCTTACTTTTCATGATGATACCATTCATATTCTACTTAGTGGTATCCCCTAGTTGACTAGACCTGACTCAGGCCTTCGATACTAAAGGAGAGGTTAACCGCTCAACCCCCTAGCTCTAGTAGTATGCGTTCCCATCTTTGTATACCCTACTATAGAGTGTGGTTGAAACACTACCAGGAGATTAAGCCTCAGGTTCATGCTTCCCTAAAGAACTCATGAGAGGTAATGACATCCCTTTCACAAGCCAAAATGCATGAAAATAAAGACTAATAGAATGTCTTTAGGGTTGCTTTTAGATCACTCGATACAATGCAAGTTTTGGGGAGAGCCTAGGCAACTTTATTTTTATGCCTTAGACTAGGTACTAAATGCAATGAGAAGGAACTTTTGATCCCAAAAGTTCCCTATAGGGGATGGGGGAGAGCATATACATGCTCTTATTTTTGAAATTTTCTTTAACTAAATTTAGTAAATTTGTGTTTCAATCAAGCCCTAGATCTACAATTGTTAGATAGTATCCTTCTGCTTTGAAGCACTTTTGATTGTGAGCAAATGAAATTAGGAAAAAGAGCTCTCAAATTTTAATTTTGGAAAACACAATGACCATGGCTAGTCAAAAATGACTGATGCCAGTTCAAGGTAACTGATGCAGTCAGTTCATAGAGAACAGATGCCGATCGTGAAGAATCAATGTCAATCGATTAAGACCTGTGCACTAAATTTTAGATATAAGCTATATTACTAATTCTAGTAATAAAAACCTAAAACTTAATCACACCAATAGGAATGGATAAAAAGGTAATTAACATAATAAGGACATCCTTACCATCATTTTACCTCCTTATGGATCCAATCTAGGATTTACAAATGGATTGTTTGATGCCCAAATTTGAAAATTTGGATTGCTTACTAAGTGTTGAAAATTACTTCTAAATGGTTAAATGAGCCTTATAGTGGCTATGGATGGATGCAAGATAAATTTATAGATGTAAGATAGTAGAAATACGATGGCTCTATAGATTTACAAGTTAGTTTGGAGGAGGAGGGAGAGCTTGGTTAAATAGACATGGAGGGAGAGATCAATGGCTCAAATTCAAATTTAGGCCACTGAAATCAAGGGCTAGGGATTTTCTATGGAATTCTCAATTTCATTGAGATCTCTAGAATTAGATAATTATAGAGAAAGGGTCTAGAATGGGGAAGATTTATAGAATCCTCTAGTTTTAGAACTCTCCCCTTAAGGTTTAGGGTTTTAGCTAAGGTTAGGTAGGGTGGTGGTAGGTAGATTATTTTGGAATTTTAAATTGGCTAGTTGGCTTAGGAAGTATGTTAGTGGGTAATAGGTTATATTAAGGGTTTAATGAGGGGATTAATTATTTTTAGGATGGGGTAAAGGTTTATAGGATATGGGAATGGGATGTATGTTATTAGGCCATTAGTTAATTTAATGAGGAAATATAAAAATTAGACTAAATTAGTAGGAATTAGCATAATTAGTGGGGCAAGCATAATTTAGTGCTTATATTTTTCCCCTCTTTGAAAGGGTATTATGAGTGGAGAGAGCTGAAATGATTAATGGTCCTTTAAAGAAAAACCATGATGTTAGATGGTGTTAGTTGTTATTAGGATATAATGCCTTGTCGAGGGAGCAAGTAGGGAGAAATTGACCTAAATGGTCACTCAAATAAAAAGATCAGGGTAGAATAAGGATATGAAAATAATATGGGGTTAGGATTCCCTAATTAATAATGATGATTGAGGTGACCAAAGAGTGAAGGGGAGGGAAAGTAGCTCAAGTGATGGGTTCTAGACAAATGACCAATGCCTAAAAAGAAGACTCAATTTTTAGGATGAGTTTGGTGTAAATATGATGGGTTCAAGCCAATGATAAGTCCCATAGCAAGGATACATGCTAGGGAAAGCTTGAAAATGTATAATAGAGATGATGATTGTTGATCAGTTATAGAAAGCTACTTTTTTATAAGATTCAGGGCTTAAACATGATGTGTGAGTGTTGAGTGATTAGTCAGAGGACAAAATAGTGATAAGGGATATATGGTGGCTGAGTTATCCCTGGACACAAGAGTGGGACTAGGTACTACCTACATAGTTTAAAAAGACCTCATGCTAATGTAGTTTTTGACATAAGATAAGGTGAATGGTAAGGAGTTGGACTTTTTACGCCCCAAACAATGATAAAGTGGATTAAAAGTGATTAGATTAGATCAATTGGGTGATTGGATGATATTAAAAATAGTTAGTGTTAGTAATGGGCTATTAAGGGAGTATAAGGGGGATCATATAGGACGAAAAGGGTCAAAATTAGCTCATTTGCACTTTTTGACTTTTAGTGACTTAATTTCTGAGGTGAGACCATGGACTAGCTACCCCAAGCTTCCCATCATGGTGAGAGAGTCTGAGAAGACCAAAGAGAGGTTGCTGCTAGACCTGTGATGAGTATCAAAACCCTAGCTTAGTATTTTTGTGGATTTTTGATAGTTTTAAGTTATTTTTGGATGGTTTTTTAGGGAAAAGGACACTGATTGAGTTACTTTGGCAAAATCGTAACTATTAGTTTTGCCCTTAGTCATAATTTTGTCATCACAACTAGGAATTTTGAGGGGGTAATCCATGGTATTACAATATCATGAGTCCATAGTTACTATATTACAATACTACATGTAGGGAATTATGATATTATAATACCATAACTATAGAGTCATGATTTTTCAATATTGCTAGTAGGGATTCACGGTTTTGGTTGATCAAGGAGTCAAACAAAAATGCAAGTGTAGAGTAACAATTTTATCAAAACCACCACTAAGGGTAGCTTCATGATTGATGATTTTGTTAGTGCATTAAAAAATGGGTGAGTGTTGGGGTGATGGGTTGGGTTGAATGAGCTAGGGAGTTAGACAATTAGTTAGATAGGTAGGCTAGGTGGGTTAGATGGATAAGATGGGGTAGATAGGAAAGGTGATCAAGTGGATGTACTAAGAAAGGAGTGGGCTGATTAGGTTAATTATATGTGTTGTAGTTTAGGTAGTGTTATTGAGATAGGGGTTAGGCTAGTGTGGGGGATTAACAAGGTAAGGATGGGGTTGATTGACATGGTTTAGAGTGGTAGAGGTAATAAAGAATTAAGGATTAGTTGGGGCTTTTAGGTGACTTAGAATAAATAGGATAGGTGAGTTAGGATAGGTATTTAATGATGGAGGTAGTGATGGAAAGATGATGATTGGTGTAGGAGGATCTAGGCATGATGGCATTGTAGTTGTGACATCCAAAGGTGCTTCATGAGATGCATCTATTGATGAAGGTGGAGTTTAGGGTACTAAAGATGATTAGTCTACATGATGTAGCTACTATGCCCATGATATACATTGATTAGGCTTTGATTACAACATTTTTGGAGCACTGGAATTTAGAGACCAACACCTTTCATTTTATCATGGGTGAGATGATGATCATTCTAGAGGACATCTACATGATTTTTCATTTACCTATGTCAGGAGACCAGATATATTGGAGGTCTCATACACTGATCTAAACATTGTAGTGCTTGATGGGGGGATTACAAGTGGGGTTATGGGATAGATGGATTGACATTGATAGGTGCTTATATGAGGGTACCATTGATAGATTGATGTTTATGGTGATGTCTCTTATTTCTAGTATTCTCCTACCAAACAAGAGTGATTAGTGGTTTCATTTAGGCTTGGGAGATGTTATAGCTGATATGGTTCAAGATCATCAGGTATTTGTTTAGAGGCCTATTATGTTGGTACATTTGTATAGAGAGATCCATTTGGGGGCTTATAGAGGAGCAATGAGCTTTGGGCCTTCATTGCTTCTACAAATCTGAAGTTGGGAGCATATTACTATCTAGTGACCATTAGAGACACTAGCAGCTTGCTAGCCTAAGTAACCAATGGTTTTTGGTTGGTACATGTTATTAGGGGTGTAGTTGGGACATGCAGGTGAGATGAGATTTTATAGAGATGATTTTTATAGCCTACACCTAGAGCATATTACTTGGATGCCAAATAGAGATATTCAATTTGGATGGGATGATGAGATAGTGACCTAATACATGTTTATAGAGTGCTACTTGATGGGGTGATAAGATTTGATTATTGAGAGATATTGCCCTGATTATGTGTAGCACCAGTTCAGTTTTATCTAGGATGTTCCTAGAGTGAATCACTTATTCACTTAGAGTGAGTAGGAGAGGCCTCAATGGGGGAGGCTAATAGATAGAGTGAATGCATGAAATGATTATGATAGCATTACCCTAGTGCATTGGGACTTTTATACATTGATATTAGATCCAAGAATGATAACAACCTATACAACATGGTGAATACCTAGGGTACTAATTAGATTGACATGTCCTAGGGTTATGGTTAGGTGGAGTATTATAAGAAGAGTCCTCCAGGTGCATGCTAGGATATAAAGGAGGATGAGATAGGTGCTTCCATAGGATGGGCATGATGGATATGATGGGCATGATGTTATGAATGTGGATGGGGGAGATGGTGATAAAAAAGATGTGGTAACACAAATGGAGCCTCAAGCTTAGGCATAAGTATAGGGATATTGAGGGGTATAAGCTAGTGGGAGTGGTGGTAGAGATGGTGCGAGACCTTCTATATAGACATTGATGGAGGATGAGAGGTCTCTTTTGGATAGACTACACATAAAGATACAAGCATGATTAGCAGAGGTTACATGACTTACACAAGAGAGGGATCAACTATAGGTTTAGTTCTAGAGTGTTATTACTGAGAGAGATGGTCAGCTAGTCTAGGCCGAGGGACAAGTTATTGCCTTATAGGGATAGGTTACATCTTTATAGTTAGAGGTAGAGTAGAGGGATGGGTAATTGACCCAAGCCTAGGAATAAGTTATGGGTATTTAAGCACAAATTACTATTATGTAGGCATAGATAGTGACTCTATAGGGTCAAATTCATAGTAAAGATGCTCAAATAATAAGATTTTAAAGGTAGATTGCATAGATGCAGGCCTACATCCACACATTGATAGGGGAGGTGGAGGTGGCCAAGAGGGCTAAGGATGAGGTAGACTAGGCAATGAGGGGTCAAGGGATGATGGATTTGATGGGGAACATTTTGTGACTAACTCATGAGGCATAGTATTATTGGATGCTTTATGAGGTTGTAATGTTGATCAAGCAATGTGCTCCATCATTCTGTGAGAGTTCATCTCAGTCAGTTCATCAACCTTCAAGAGGGGGATGAGGACGACCAGGGCTACTTGAACCATCAGGGCCATAGTTGTGAGTTTTGAGATGCACATATGTATGGGGGATTGTTGTATTATTAGCTCATTCTTCCTCATGGGCCCATATTATTGTATTTATTTTTTGACATGGATTCCTTATGGACTTGTACATTTGATTTATATTTATATGTGATGAGATATTGTGATTAAAAATGTATATACATTATTTATTGATGTTGATGTGAGATATATTTATCTTTTGTGTGATGATGATATGATTACATAGATATTATGGAGACTCATGGTACTATTTTTACATGATGTGATTATATTAGATGTGATGGATTTTGTTTTATGGATATGATGTGATGGTTATATGCCTTGTATGAGGTACTTATTTTTATGATATTATTAGATGTATATTATGTATTATGATGAAATAATCTGGTATTTTATTAATGATGTGATGTTAGGTAGATATGGTTTAGATGTTTGATTTATATGTGTGATGTTAGATGTAGTGTATATGGGATATGAATTTTATTTCAGATGTTGTTTCATGAGATGAATTTATATGTTTATGGATGTATGATTTTATTTCATGATGTACATGTGTAGGAGATGATTATGACTTTGATGTATATGCTGTGATAGTAGCGTGATTATGCCTTGTGGGGTGAACATGCTAAGGAAATATTAATCCCCTATTGGTTCACTTTGTTCTCACTTGCTATGGTAGGAATACTCCTGCACCAATGAGGTAGGATGGGGAAGGGATAGGATTAGGCTTTGACATAGGTTAGAGATGGTGGGAAGGTTAGGATAGGATAAAAGTGGGATGGAATGGGTAAAAACCATTAAAATATTTGCAATACTTTTGTAATATTTCATCATTTATCCATGTGCGAGGGACATGTGGAGTCCAAGAGATGTTAATATAGATGCATGGGGAACTCTATTTAAGAGATGATATTTTCCAAACAAACATTCAAAGGTCATTCATACCATCCTTGTTCCCATGAAAATTAACAAGATAAGATATACACAAATTACTATAAAAAATAATTAACTAAACACTATACTTTAGTATATACATGGAAAATCATCACATGCATGCATATTTAAAACAAAACACATGATTATAAAAGACAATCAAAGATATCATAAACCAAAAATAATGATGTTAATAGGGATATTTACATGGGGAACATAGTTATTATATATAATGGGCCTAATGATGATTTTGGGGTTATATACAGGATATGTGGTGCCCAAAATCTTGTTTGTGTTAGGATGGGACTCCAACCAAGTTTGCAAAATGGGGGTCATGATGACTTCTCAGGAATTGGTATCATAGTATATGCCCAAAAACCCAAAAAAGGGAATTTATTCTTTGTGACCCTCTATAGTGATGACATTAATGTTAAGGTATGGACCTTGAGGCTCAATGACAATAATGGATGAATAAGGATGAAGTATTGCCTTGAGGCTAAAAGGAGACACACTCATCAAAGGAGATTTGGAGGGGGTAAATGGATAGGGAGTAATGATAGGGATGTGATGGGAGTTGGGGATATATATGCTAAATATGGATAAGTGATTCCAGAGGACACCCCCAATAAATATTCTTAGTGCTTAACAAGCTAGTTTACTCCCTAGGTGTTGAAGTTTTTATCTCATATGACTGTACAAAAACCATGTGCTAGTTTCCCACTATTAAGACCAGGGTTAGGGTTATTTTACCATGATTATGGAGTTCATTTTTCATCATGGTACTTGCCCAAGGTGCCATAGAACTAGTTTTCACCATTGAATGAAATTTTATTTCACTTTTTAAAGAGGGGTTCATAGACGGAGGATGCTGGACAGATTTTCACCATTAATGTATTTTTATTTCATTTTTTATTTCACTAGAGCTAATTTTTATTTCACTAATTTTTTGGATTAGGGAGGAGGTGTGATGGGTGGATGGAGTGGATTCAGGATGTCCAAGGAGTGGGGACTCATAGACAGAGGATGATGGAGCTTGTTAGGTATAGAAGTATTTTAGATGCATGATGTTCATGGGATCATCAACTTCTTATTGTGTGGCCAAATTATATGATATCGATCTAAACTTAGCAATGATAATATAGGGTCCTAGCCAATTATCTTTAAATTTCCCCTTCTTATCTCTATCTATATTGGTGTTTTTCTGATTCTCCTTCAGGACTAAGTCACCAACCTCAAATTCTTTGGACTGGATCTTTTTATGATATTGCCCCTTTAGTCTATTTTGATAAGCTTTTAAGTGATCAAGGGCCTTCTGACATTTTTCATCAAGGATTTCTAGTTCCTATAGGCATTCCTACCTATGATTATGATAAATGATGATGCCCTGTAAGGAGATTCGAAGGGAGGGGAGTTCTACTTTTACTATTAAGATTTCTTCGATCCCATAAACTAGGGTATATGGAGTGGTTCCAGTGGGTGTGCAAACACTTGTGCGATAAGATCAAAAAGCTAGATATAGTTTTAGGTGCTAATTTCTACATGCTTGATTAATTATCTTATTAAGAATTTTGATGAGGGTCTTGTTTATGGCTTCAACTTGTCCATTACCTTGGGGGTAATAGGGAGAGGAGAAATGTTTCATGATGTGATATTTTTGACATAAAACCTCAACTTCCTAATTTTTAAATGGTTTTCCATTGTCTCAAATGATGTTGGTAAGTATGCCAAAGTGGTAAATGATCTAATTGAGAATAAATTTAGATATTTGGAGGCCTATAGTATAAGTGAGTGACATCACCTCTACCCATTTAATAAATTATTTTGTTATCATGATAATGAATTTGTGACCATCTAATGAAGTTGAATTAATCCTGCCAATTAAATAAAGGCCCCATATGGAAAATAGCTATGGGCTCATGATAGGCTATAATTCCTACATGGAAGCATAAATGAGATTCCCATGTTTTTTATAGGTAATGCATTTTCACACATACTGACAAGAGTCCTATTCTATGGTTGGCCAATAATACCCAGTGTAGAGAAGTTTCTTGACCAAGGCCATTCCTCTTATGTGCCCACCACATATACCATCGTGAACCTCTTTGATCAACTGAGAGACCTGTTTTAATGTCAAACACCTTAACAGGCTTCCATCATAGCCCCTACAATAAAGTGTGCTACCAAGGATTGTGTATTAGGAAGTGTGATGAATGAAGGCTTTACATTGGTGGAAGTTAAGGTTAAGAGGGAAGATGTTATCATGGAGGTACCTATAGTTGTCATGGTACCACAAGAGACTAGGATCATTAATTGCAAAAATTTGAAAAGGAGCCATATATTGATAGGTTATAATAATCAGATGGTCAATTAAAAAGTTCTCTTCTAAGACCTATGAGAGAACCAATGGTAGCCATGGAGTCAGTTGCTTTGTTACTCCCTCATGGTACTTGTTTAAATGTTATATACCAAAATTTTGATTTTAACTAATCCATTAACTACTTATAAGGGAGAAAATTTTCATCCTTTATCTAAAACTCATTAATGACCTATTTAATTGTCAGCTGTGAGTCACCAAATACTTGCAAGTCCTAGATATTCTGTTGAATAGCTATGTGAGGACTAGCTACCAAGGCCTCGTATTCTAAAATGTTTTTAGTACATGAGAAGGGAAAGTGACAAGCCTTCAAAATAAGATCACCTTGTGGGGTGACAAGGAGGATGCCTACCCCTAATCTATGTATAGTGAATGAGCTATCAAAATATAATTTCCAACTACTTGATTGTGAAGTACTCATTATAAACTCACATAAGAAGTTTGTTGTAAGGGCCTTAGTTGCTTCAAGTGGTGCCTCGACTAATTGATCTACTATGACTTGTCCTTTTATGGCCTTTTGATTGACATATTCAATGTTAAACTTGCTAAGCAACATGATCCACTTAGCAATTCTACCAATAAGAGCTGATTTAGATGATAAATATTTCAAGGGATGAACCTTGGAAATGCATTGTACTTGATTATTTAACATTAGTGTTGAATCTTGTTCAAGGAAAAAAACATAACTAAACATGCCTTTTTCAATTGGAGTATAATTTAGCTCATAAGATATTAGTGTATGACTAAGATAATATATAGCTTTCTACTTGGTTTGATCATTATGTTGTGTCAGGAGGGTACCCATTGCACATGGGGTTGGTAAAATGTATAGGAGAAAAGGTCTTCCCAAGATGGGTGGTGACAACACAGGTGGGTTAGCCAAATATTTTTTGATATTTTTAAAAGCTTGCTGACACTCAAAATTCTAATTAAAGCTAGTCCCCTTCTTTACGAGATAGGTGAAGGTGTGGCATTTGTCTACAAGTTGAGAAATAAAATGCCATATGGATGGTAATTTGCTCTAAAGACTCTTGAGCTGTTTGAGATTATGAGGCATATGCATTTTTGTGATTACTTTTACTTTTGCTGGGTCTACCTCTATGCCTCTTCTTGAAATTATAAATCCCAACATATCTCCCAGAAGTGACACTGAATACACATTTCTTGGGATTTATACTAACTTTGTATTCTTATAATCATTTGAAGATCTATATTTAAATAACATGGTATGTATATCTTAGGTAAGACTTCCTCATAATGTAATCCACATAATCCATGACTATGTCATATATCATGTCATGGAAAATGACTGCCATAACCTATTGATATGTTGCTGCAACATTTTTAAGGCAGAAGGGCAGGCATGATAGCATAATGTTCCCCATGGAGTGATGAAAGTTATTTTGTGCTGGTCCTCAGGTGTGATTTTAATTTGATTATATCCTAGAAACCATCCATGAGAGATAACATTTCATATCCAACAGTTGAATCCATAATCATGTCAATGTTTGTAAGGGGGAATTCATCCTTGAGACATGCCTTGTTTATATCTCAAATTCTATGAAAATTCAAACTCTACCTTGTGGCTTGGTCATAGGGATAATATTGGAAATCCAATCAGAATAATCTATAGGGTGGATAAAACCAGCTTCCAATAACTTTTGTTTATCCTCTTTGACTAATAGTAATACTTTTGGGTGCATCTTTCATAATTTTTGTTTGATTAGTTTTCCATTTGGATACACAACCAAATGATTCAATACTAAAGAGGGGTCTAATCTAGGCATGTTTGCATAACTCCATACAAATATGTCAATGAATTCCTTAAGTAGCTCGATGATGACTTCTCATTTTATAGGTTTCAAAGATGCCCCCAATTAAACTATTTTGGGATGTTGAACCATCCCAATGTCAACTTCTACGACTTCCTTAATTTGAGAGGGTGATTTTTATTGTAAATAAAGAGACAAGGATATTTTTGTAACATCGGAAGCAAAACAATCAGGAAGCTCTGTATCAATGTCAAAGTATTCTTTTGAGACATGTGGAAGTTCATCTAGTTCTTTAAGAGGCTCTTCCACTTTAGAGTATTCTTCATCACTTTGATTATGGGGTTCTTATTTCTCTCCCCTTTTGTGATCACCAAATGGAATAAAATATCAAGCTCTCATGTATTCCAATATTGCTTCATCATTTTGAAACATGTCAAAAGTAGGCTGCTATTTTGAATCCCAGTCGATGAATGATGGATAGCAGAGGGAAATATTAATGGTGGAAATGGTAGTATCAGGGAAGATGTTGGTGGTAGAAAGCTCTTCAAAGTGACTACAAATGAAACCTATTTCAATGTCTTCATTGGGGAGAGATGACCCAAGGATCAAAAGAGAATCCACAATGATATTGTTTAGGTTATCATCATATAGTCCATACCATAGACCAAAGTACTATGGATATTCTTGAACCATGATGGGTTCAGGTCTACCTTGCTCTTGTTTACCTAGTCCTTTCCATTTATAATGCATATTCTCCATCATTTTTTGAACATGGGGATATTAATTTCCTAAAGAGATAAGGGCCTCATCATCTAGAGTAAGCCATGAATCATCCAATTCTTTGATGTATTCTTCAGATAAAAATATGATGTTGAAAAAAGTTGTTGGTCCAAATTAGTGTTTGATGGGATTAATCTTCCTCATGGCTGGGGACCCATAACTACATGGAGAGAGAGGTAAATCACCAATGTAAATTTTTTTATATTCATATTCTCCATAGCCTGTGGATGTGATCTTCAAGTGAGTGACATCAGGTAGTGGATTGGATGTGGATTCAAGCTGATCATGGGATATGTATTTGGTAGTTGTTGGGATTAAGATGGAATTATCTATGCTAGGATAAGGTGATGATGATTGGTCTATTTGATGCTATGAAAATGGTCAATGACTTTAGGGATGGTGACTTCCATTACAGAATGGGAGAATTTGATACACTGATGCAAAGTGGATAGAACAACTTGCATTTCATGGATCCATAGATGCCCAAGCAACATATTATAAGGTAGGTCCACATCTATAACATGGACTAGTGTTTGATGCACTATGAGCCCCACAGTGATGGGATGGTAAATCATCTTAATAGATGGCCCCTCATTATCATCATAAGCTTTGATCATTATTAAGGTAGGCCCTAAAGATGTTTTTGAATATCCTAATTTTTTCAAGAAGTCAAGATTACATAAATTTAGCATTGATCCTCCATCTATGAAAACCTAGGAAACATGATGGTGGGATATGGACACTTCAATGAAAAGGGGATAATTATGGTTTGGGCAAATGGGAGGCATATCCTAAGCACTGAAAGTGATTTGCTATGAAGGGGATAAATATCTTACTAATGCTTGGAACTGATTGGTATCTAAGTCACTAGGGACTTTTAAATCATTGAAGACTTGGTTTGTTATCTCTCAATGCAATACAAATGTTTTAAGAAGCTTCATTAAGGATATTTTAGCTGGGTTTTTTTCAAGTTATTAAATGATGTCATAAGACTTATCAAAAGAACTTGAAGCATTTTTAGGAACATTCCCCTTTTGGGTAGTGAATGTAGTGGGTAAGTTTTAGGTGGTGCCATAGGAAATACTATCTTATTATATCTAGTAGTAACTACATAATTAATAGTGGCCTAATTAATCTTTAGAATGGGGGACAAGGATGGAGTGTATTCTTGGAGGTTACAGATTTTGATGGTGTTGATGTAGTGGTAAGGCACATTATGATAGTTGATGCAGTTGGATGAAGAGCCCTGACCCTAGTCTCTTAGTGGTCTTCGATACTTTTGATCATTTTTAGGGAGTGGATCCTTATATATGCTGAGTTACCCATTTGTCAATTGATTTGGGGAACTTTCTCCTTCAATTTCAATGTCACCCCTTTCAATTAAATATTGGATGTAGTGCTTGAGTTGCATATATTATTTCATATCATGCCATTTAATCTTATGGTATTTATAAAATTCATCTTTATAATACCAATTTGGGTTTGGTTGGTGATCATCCATAGGTCTAATTTTAGGCAAGGTGATCATATTGGCAATAATTAATTAATTTAAGACTATTTCCATTAGGACTCCTAAGCTTGTGAGTGGTATTTTGGCTATTTGACGCTTTGGCTTACCTCATGGAACTCGGATGGAAGAGACATTTGGTTGTTGTGTGGGGATTTTCTTTTGAACTGCTTGTACATACTACTGTTTAGAATTAGCCACCCCGTCTCCTATGACATTCTTATTTTTATTGAAGACTTTAGATTACCCTAAAAAAAAGTTATCTTGATTTTGGGTGTGCTCATTTCAAGAATATAACTTAATTATCCCTTTTTAAATAAGGGCCTTCTCGATTTGCATTTTTTCTCTATTATCTCATCAAAGGTCTTGGGACACTGTAACTTTAATTGATACTTGAGTTCGATATTGAGAATATCCATAAAGATCTTGGCCAATTATGTATTAGGTACTATACACCTCAAGTAGCTTACCAAACTTCACCATATTTGTGAGAAGTATGCCAAACTTTTACTACTTTTTTTCTTGGTGTTATAGAGGTCAATTATGGAGATGTCATGTTCAATATTAAATTAGAAATGCTTGATGAATTATTCTATCAATTCTCCAAATCTAGATATTGATCCTTTGGGTAAATGCATAAACCATTCTAGAGTGGGTCTAGTAAGACTTTTGGGAAAAAGTCTTAACAAATAGGCATCTTCATAAGCCACCTCATGGAAAGCTATGTAAAATTATTCTACATGATCTCTAGGATCTCCTTTCCCTCGATATTTCTCAAATTTAGGTACTTCAAAGTGTGAAGGAAAGGGTATTTATAAAATATTCATGTCAAGGGTGAGGAACAAAAGTATTCATACTTATATTTATAGGGTTGTGAATGTGGATCTATTTTTTGGAGTGTTTATTTTATTGCTTTCCATTCTTGTGCAAAGGTGGGATCCCCAAGAGGATTTGTGGTTTGATTCTGGCTGCCTTTGGGAATATGGGTGTTATGGGTAGTATGGGCGCTATGAGTGTTGTTAGTGTTATTGGTATTTTTAATAGTATGGGCTTTATTGGTGGTATTTTTATTATCATCATTATTATTTGGGATATTTTTTCGAGGAGATGGTGGATGTTTATTGTGGAGTAAAAGGTTGATTTGTTGTGTTAATTGGTTTAAATGATCTTCTATGATAACTTGTCTCTGATTAACCTCAATGTGGTTATTACTGTTGACCATTTTTTGCCCAACAGGCCAAAAATTGGTCCCCTTCTATCCCTACTATTTTGGGCCATTTCATTTTTTAATTTTGCATGAATCTAGTGATTTCTACAGACTCTACAGATTTTCTACGGACTCTATAGGTCCATTTCTACAGACTCTACAGAGCTTGGTTTTCTATGGACTCTGTAGGTTTTCTATGGACTTCACAAGAACTTCTACGAACTCTGCAGGTGTAGTCTTTCGGCAAATGAAGAACCAATTCAGAGAGTGTAAGGTTTTACAAAGCTTCTTTGGACTCTTGTCTAAAAAAATCATAAGGAAAGAGAGCTAAAATGTTTCAAAGACACTTTTTCTTAAGGTTGGAAGAGTGGTTCATTGACATAATCTTTCTAAGAGTTAGCATCTTTGAACCGTTGAACCATTGAACCAGTTCAACGCTTTAGTTTAATCATCAAAGTTCATCACTTTGGTTCAATCCATTGGTTCAACACTTTGGTTCAACGCTTCAATTCACTCAGCCAGTTCATCTGTCAGTTCAACGGCTTTTGGTTCAATCAAAGGGTTCATCGGCTCGGTTCAAAGCTTGGTTCAATCAGATGGTTCAACAAACTTGGTTCAACACTCGGTTCAAAGCCTTGGTTCAACAACCATTTAAACCATTGAACTAGTTCAATCAATTGGTTTAATGATTGGTTCAAAGGAGTGGTTCAATGTAAAAAGTCAATAGAGCCTCCTAAAGGACAAGTACCCTTGTGAAGGACACTTTGTTAGCAAAAGCACCCTTCAAAAGGGTCAATTTGAATAAAACCGAAGGGCTCTTTGAAGGCAACCGAAGGAAAACAAAAATCTTAAAAAAGGACTAAGGAAAGAAATGAATTCTTTCAAACTTTTTGTCTGAAGGAATTCCTTCAGACAAAAAGTCTGAAGAAATGCAGAGGAAGGTTGTGAGAGAAAAGAAGCTGAGAAAATTTGAAAGGCAAAGTGGCTAGACAATTCTTGTGGACTTTTGTCTGTGAGAAAATTGTCCATGGAAAAAGTCCATGAGGAGAAAAGGCCGAAGCAAAAAACCCACCCGAAGGGTATGTGCCCTTGCAGAGGGCTCTCACCAAGGAAAAGGACTTTTCTCAAGAAGTAGAAGGGTCACTTCCCCTTCAGGAAGGATCGACAAAAGAAGTCCGTAGAAAAGGCTGAAACAAGAAGTCCATAAAAAAGGTCGAAGAGGAAAGCTGAAGAAAGTCCAAGGGGTGACGGGCCCGAGGACGTCAAAGTCAAGCACAGTGAACTAGCCATTGGAAATTCAAAAGTAGTGACGGGTGTGTAGATGTCAAATTCAAGGTGGTGAAATAGCCATTTGTTTTTAAAATGCTTGAGCGCTAACTAGAAAAGAGCCCAAGGAGCCAGTGACCTGCCAAAGGGATAGCCCCAAGGGCTGAAGGAGCCAAAAAGAGACAAAACCAGGAAGAGATAAAGTGCAAAAGTGGATAGGATAGTCCAAGTGGTGAGAGGAGGTGTCAACTCAAGGATTTATTCTTGTAGTTGGAATAGCGCTTGCTAGGTGGTCACCAAATGATGCAAACAATAAGTGACATGGCTTGTTTTCTCTAGTTTAAATTTATAAGTAGACAAGCCACACAAATGCCTTGAAGGTAGTAGTCTATTCACAGAAAAGAGGCACAGTCTATGCTTCCTCATTAATGTTGGGATGCCAAAGTCGAAGTAGGAACCGACAATCAAGCGGCTTCCTCTTCCCAAGGCTCAGATCGCACATGGGCCACTTGAAAAAAGAGCGCTAAAGTCTTTCCCTGAAGGCACCAAGTTCTCTTCTCTTTCTATATATTGTAAAACTTCTCATTTGAGAAGGATCAATCTCTCAGCCTTAAGGCAAAACTCTGCCCAAAAATCTCTTGGGCTTGTAAGGCAGAACTATGCCAGATTTTACCTTGAATCAGGACTTAGCATTTTTTACCTCTATTTGAGCTTGCAGTTTTAGATGTGTCTATGCCTTTGTTCTATGTTAATTCATTTTCCTTATGCTTTTGCAAGGTGATTTCAACATGTATAGTGCATTGTGAGTTTCTCTTTTGTAGGTTTGCTAGAAGTGTCCCTAGAAGAGTGTAGGTGCCTGTGAATAGGCTGCCATAAGTGTGTTTGGGGATGCCTCCGGTAGTTTCTTCCTCCCTGTATTTCCATGGACCTCTAGCTCACTGATGCAAAAGGATTTCCTACATCAGATGAAGTGTATGGGTGCTTCTTCTTGGTGAAAGTATATATTCGAGTTGAGTGGGTCATCATTTCTGGTGTATCACCTTTATTTTATTTTTAGGCTTAGGTTCTATTTTCAGCATCTCTCTCTCCCTTTTCACCCCCCCATTTTTACATTTATTTGTTAGTAGTAGGAGAAACCAGGGCCTAAAAGATACATCAGAGGGAGCTGGCCCTTATCTAGAGACTCTCCCCTCTAGCTTTGCAAGTCCTACAGGCGAGAGGGGAGTTTTCATTTTGACGTGTGGAAGGCAAGAGCTCGACCTCCTACCCAGGGTGCAATCCACTGTGTCAACAATTACAAAGGGGTGGTAGGTGTTCCTCTTCTATAAATTCATGGTCCACACCTTCTTATTATTTGGGTAATTGATTGGCATGTAGATTCTAATGGGGTGTGTTTGGATGGGATGAAGGGTAGACTAAATTATGTAAGAGAGTATGATCAAAATTGAAAGGTAATGTGCCTCCTATTTTGATCGCATAGGCTAAGACATGACCATGATTTTCATATAAATAGTGATAAATTAAGTTCCTAACTTCATCATTATGGAGGTCATCATATTCCTAAGGTAGATTAACCATATGCCCTAATGGGTCATTATCTTAGTTAGAGGCCTATCCAATCCTAAGTTGAGCATGGGTGTAAATAACTATTTTGAAAGAGAGATGTGATAGATGAAATGGAATTCTTCAATTACTACTTCCATTTAGAGACCAAAGCTACTTGTGGTCAAAAGAGAGTGATGTAATGGTTTTTAGAAGATGATGAAGTGGCCAAGAATTACCAAGAGACAAAGTCTCATGAGAGACCAATATAACAAGGATAAAGAAGAGTGATGGGATAAAATACCTTGTCCACTATCAAAGAGATAATTTGATGGGTGTTAGATGAAAGAGGTACCTAATAAAGATGAAGATAAGTGATGGGTGATAGATTAGAATCTTATCAGATTATGTGTTTTGATAATCCCTAGTCTATAAGATATATAAAGGGACAAATGATAATTAAGAAGATGGGTGACTACTATAACTTTATTTTAAGATGAAATATAATATTCAAAGGAAATGAGATGGATGGGAGATGAGAGATGTATGATATATAGGATGTGTATTTAAGTAGGTAGAGTAGGTGGTTGATGTAGGATTAGATAAGAATGATAACCACTTAAGATAAATTATTCACAAATGAATGTTGAAGAGGTTAGGGGGGTAGACTAGTCACTAAAGGTAGATGTGAAATGGAGGATGATTATGAGATAGTGTTATGGTATTAATAGAATAAATTAGATAGTAGCTAGATGCTTAGTGAAATATGACTACTATATTGGATATAATGTAATGGATAGTAGCTAGAGGTTGTGTTTTTTAAAAGGTTTGGGTATAACATATTAAAATGATGACGTATATAAAAAACTCAATAATGGTGTGATATGGGATGAATATGGGATGGGGTGATGGAGAATATAGGATCAGGCAAAAAGGATTAAAGTTTATCTAAATAGATACTAATGGATATGAAGTAAGGGGTTATAATAAAGGTATGAAAGATGTGTTATAGGATGGGGTGAATAGAAGGTCAGAAAAAAGACAAAAGGTTAGAATACAATAGTTAAAGGTGGTATGAAATGGATATGGGTATTAGGTGATTGGATTAAGAAATATAGGATTAAACAAGAGGGATTATGACATAGGTATTAGATGGATGTTAGGTGTGGAAGGAGAGAGGACAAATAGGAATGGATGATTAATATGAGATAATATAATGTGTATGATTATATGGTATGATGATGAGATGATGATTATTTAACTTATAGGTGTCTAAGTTTTTCACACAAAATGAAAGGTATGATTGACTTAGCTTACAAACAATATGAGTCTTTACACAACACTCAAACAACATGTACAAGTACAATCCCTAAATTAGTCAACTATTATGGGTGTGTAACCCAATGCATACACCATCAAATGTATTCATGGGTGAGGATATAGGTCGATGAACCATTATGATATTGATCGAACCTTCTCAACCCTGCTTGCACTCAATGGCTACTTTGACGTTGATACTGACTCATGCAACGATACACCTGTTACAACCAAAGGATCCTAATATAGGTATATATAAAAGGTTCTAGGTGCATCTCTTATATATTCAAAGATACGTTGGGACCTAAGTCCATGTAGGATGCCATTTGACCACCCTATATCTTGGAGCCTAATCACCCCTCACTCCATAGAACCCTTTATGGGGAATTCTACTTAGGTGCATAATGACATCTCTCCTAATTTTTAGACTCCACTAGTACACAAAGTTTGGTTAGTGCATGGTGATGAAATACACATCACCAAACCCTATATACTAATCCAATATGTGGGGATAAATTACATGTCATGTGCTATCCTAAACTTGGGGGTATAAAAATTAAGTAAGCACAACACAATTAATTACCTATGTGTGAGGGGCAAAAATAAAACAATTATTCACAAGTCAATACACACAAGCAAGTACATATAATATGACGAATTTTCATGATAAAGATACATAAAAAAAAAACTAAGATAATATACTAGAGACACCCCCTCCTACAAACACAAGGGTTATATATTCAAGTGGGGTACCTTGGTCTTGAGGGGTCCTGCACCAAAAAGGATTAGTAGTTTAAATTTTTACAAAACCTCAAGTCCCTTCAAAATTTAAAATACATAGAGAAATATCACAATAAAAATGCACAAAATTACAAATACAAAAAAAAATCATAAATCGCAAGTTGTGACTTTGTAGAGGGCAAGCAAACCATGACAGTTATCTTGCAAAACCGTAATAGTTATACAAAACTGCTACTCAACAAAATAAAATCTCAACTTACATAAAAAATGCAATCTATAGTTTTCTAAAAGATAAAAAAATTATAAAATATACCTAAATGTCACTATACTATCAGATTAATTACATGGTAGATTAATCTAAAAAAGTGCTTAAATAAGTATACAATAGGAATATATATAATATTATGATAATTGTTTTATAAATGTGATCAAAAGGAATTTATGCTACTAGAGCAAATGACATTATTTTATGTAGAGTCTAATTCTATTAAGATGTTGAGTCTAATGCTATTAAGATGTTGAGTCTAATGCTATTAAGATGTTAAGTCTCATGCTAGTTAGGTGACCTAAACTACCATGTTAACTAGATAACTACAAAGCCATGATTTCAACTAACAAAATCATGACTACCCAAAAAAAATTAAAAGTTTGATAATTATGGTTTTGCAATAAAGTTTAAAATAGAATTTTCATGGGGTCTATGATGTTTGTATTGAATTTTTTCTACCCCCTTTTAATCCTACACACAAAGAACAATCTATAAGGACCCTTTTTTAGGTAGGTGATTAAGTTAAACTACCTAGATTGAAAAATGGTTAAAATTTGACAAAAAATAGCTTTATCTTGGCTCAAGGAAGCTTACAACCCTTTCCATAGAACTTGAGACCTTTCTATTTATGATCTAGAAAATACATAGGTCAAAGTTTTACCAGTTTTATAAGGAAGGACAAAACTATAACTATCAATGAAAAAATAGCTACTACCAAGTCAAAGTCACTAATCCTATAGTCATGATTTTGTGGATGATGTCTAAATGATTCCAAGCTTGATGCAACCTTATTTACCCTATAAACAAAAACCATAATCCTTTCCCAGGAAGCAAAATCAACTTATAGAGATGTCTACTATTAGGTGATAGTAGGAGATCTAAGGTAAACCTAAGTTTTAGAAAACCATAACTTTACTTGACAAAATTATAATTACCAGTATAAAGTCACAGTTGTCAAAGTCATGAGTTTATGCCTCATGTATCAATGGTTAAATATTATGTCGACCCTTTCTCTGTACTACACATAAAGAAACATAAATAGACAAAATACTTGTAGAAAGGGGTTAGCAATAATAGGCTATAGATCCACCCTTAACTAGGAAGTTTGACAAAATCATGACTATAATCAACAAAGCTGTTATTACCAGAATATAATCACAAATCTCAAAGTTGTGGTTTTGTTGAAAAATAAGACTGAAAAAATTCTTAACTATTAGTGATTAGCCAATAAAATTGATAGTCGATTTACAAGATCATGACTACAATACCACTAATACCAGTGCAAAATCATGATTTACCTATACATGATAAAAATTCAAAAGCTAACCTTCAATTGATGTCCAGTTTATCCTACAAGCATTCAAATAACTTCCAACAAAGTTATAATGTTAGTTAAGGGAGTAAGCTCCCACTGTGGTCACCAAAATGTGCACTAAATTTTAGATCCAAGCTATATTACTAATTATAGTAAGAAAAACCTAAAACTTAATCACACCAATAAAAATGGATAAAAGAGGCAATCAACACCCTTACCATCATTTTACCTCCTTATGTCTCCACTCTAGGATTTGCAAATGGATTGTTTGATGCCCAAATTTGAAATGTTAGATTGCTTACTAAGTGTTGACAATGGCTTCCAAATGGTTGAATGAGCTTGATAGTGGTTATGGATGGATATAAGAGAACTTTATGGATGCAAAATAGTATAAATATGATGGATATATGGAATTCAAAGTTAGTTTGGAGGAAGAGGGATAGCTTGGTTAAATAGACATGGAGGGAGAGATCAATGGCTCAAATTCAAATTTGGGCCATTAAAATCAAGGGCTAGGGATTTTCCATGGAAATTTTTATTCCATGGAGATCTCTAAAATTAGAGAATTGTAGAGAAGGGGTATAAAATGGGGAAGATTTATAGAATCCTCCAATTCTAGAAATCTCCCCATAGGGTTTAGGGTTTTGGGAGAGTCTAGGATAGGGTGGTGGTTAGGTAGGTAGATTATTTTAGAATTTTGAATTGGTCAATTGGCTTTGGGAGTAGGTTAGTGGATAATATAAGGGGGTTAATGAGGGGATTAATTGGTTTTAAGATGGGGTAAAGGTTTATAGGATATAGTAATGGGATGTGTGTTATTAGGCCATTAGTTAATTTAGCTAAGAAATATAGAAACTAGACTAAATTAGCAGGAATTAACATAATTAGTATAATTAATGGGGCAAGCACAATTTAATGCATACAAGACTACCATTGATTATCTATGAATTTGAAGGCAAAACCAAAAAATATAAACACATTAGGTTAGGAAACGATTAGATAAAAACTCAACAAAACCTGCAAGACAAGGATTAGACAAAGAGTTTAAAAGTTACTAAGATCAAGAAACAACCATTAGGAATACTAGAAACATTCAAAATGTAATCTTGGTAAGCTATGTTCCACCTTGCCTACCAACTGATGATGGTTACAAAGAACTAATCTTGGTTGGGTAAAATTGATAACAATCACATAGAATCGATGCTAGTTAGGCTAAACTAGTACTGGTCTCTATGTAAATCTAAGACAATTCAAGAATTAGAAATCAGACAAAATCAAAACTAAAATTATAAATTTGAAAGAATTTAAGCATTCAAATTTCAATTTCTAAGTTGAATATTCATTTACTTGCTATGTGGGGTGCATATGGTCCCACCAATCATGTAATTTATTATCAAATAATCTAAAAAGGGTGGTTAGATCATATGTTATATTCATAATGAAAAGAAATCAAAATGAAAACAAACACACTAACAAGCATAACACTATCTTACTTAGATCAAAGGGAGGAGCATGGTGAAAAAACTAATTGACAAAGCGAAACTAAAAATGGAAATAAATTACACCATTCCTTACTAATTCCTTGAATTCCCCAAGAGATTTCTTCATTTGTCTTGCTTGGCTTGTGCTCAAGAGATCTTTGGCAAAGGGAGTTGTGTGGCTCCTTCTCCCCTTGACACCATGGTTTTTTTGGCTCATGCTTGCTTGATGTAGATTCATGGCTTGGCTTATGATTTTGGAATTATAATAATATGGTCATACAAACTTCTTCAAAAATCTACATTACAATACTACTATGTTCAATCTCTCTAAATGAAGAGGTCTAGGCTTGTATTTATAGGCTTAGCAACTAACCTCGACCCAAGGTGAGTTAAGGCATAGTTGGGGATTTGAATGGGTTAAAACTTTAACTTTTTGATTTAATTAATCCTAATGGAATTAAAAGGTGTCAAATGGTCATGATTAGTAATGAATAGGCATGGGTGGGATATTTTGGATATTTGACAACTCACAAAAAGGTAATTATGAGTTCCTAGGATATTCTTTGATTTTTGAATTTCCTTTTTGATAATTCATTTAATTGCTTAAAGATGATTCATTTTAGGCATTTGATTTGATTTTGTATATTAATCAATTATTTATAGGATTTTTGACATTTTGAAGATTTTTAATATAATTGATGTGTACATTTTTCCCATTTAATTATTTTATAAGCCAAATTGTATTTATGAAGCCAAATTTGAGATGTTTAGAAATTCTTAGGCTAGATGTGCAAAAGTTGGTAAGAATTGATACAAAGTCTGGTATGAATCCATTGGTGGCTAATTTTAGATGTCTAATTTGTTAGATGAATAATGAATTGGATTTTATTTGTATTTATACCAATTATTTTGAAATTTTCCTCATGGAAGGGTTAATAAAACCTTATAGGTCGACCCTTACATTTCAAAATATTTATAAAATTGAGTGTTTAAAAGGCATAGGCACTTGTGTTGGAGAATGTATAGTAGTGTTGATGCTACTGTCCATGTCTAAATGCAGCTATCTAGGAAGATGGAAGGTTTCTAGAGCTTTGTAACTTACAATAAAGGATATATATCAAATTTTAAGTGTAGTGTGGGTTATAAGTGATATGGATAATAAAAATAATAGGGTCAAATAATTTTAAGTGTAGATTTAATTATTTATTTTTAATTTTTTTTCTTAAATATGTTTAGGAGGTCATATTTTTTATATTTGAATCCTTTCCATACTTCACTTTGCCTTGTTTTGATCATTATATCTTGTTTTCAATTTTCCCACCAAAACTATAAATTTGAAAATTTTAACTTATTCTGGGTGTTTTAAGATCTTTTATCATATCCTAATGTTTTGAATGGTCATGAAATTTCATGAAGGGTTGAAGTAATGTATATGACATGTTTAAAATATTTAAAATTTACTAACATATAACTAATTATGTCAAACTCAACCAATGTTGAGACTTGAGTTGGGTCTAGCAAACATGACACCTCATCAACATCCTTGGTCACCTTGGAGACATCATTGACAAGCCTCAAAAATAAATATCTAAATATCAAATTATAAATATATAATGTTTCATAGAACATATGAGTCTAAATGAACTCGTTAATATCTAAAAGTAATTATGAGTAAAGCCTCTATCGGTTGATTGATGGAAGGGGAGAGAGTATCATTTGAGTGATTTTCCACACCAACCATGGAACACTAATACCCCACACAATATCCCAATAAGGGAATGAACCTCCCTTCATGGATGAGGGAGGGGAAGATAACCAATCTTAAACAACTTCATAGCTTTTAGGGGAAACTCCAATCCAATCACTTCATCTCCTAGCTCTATGATTAGTGTCAACCCTTCCACTACCTCTCAAAAAAAGATGTCTCTTTTAAGTGGAACATTGATCATCAAAAGGCCTTTGATGCACTGAAAAAATACCTAAAATATCTACCTATCCTTATCAATGTGATAAATATGTGTCTAAACATCATAATGATCCCTCTCTTGAAGGTTTGAAGTGTTATTGACACTTAAATGACCCTCTGATGCACCTTTTGGTAACACAGTCATAGTGGAGATGGTGGATGAGTCTATATGTAGACTTGGATCATGAATTTTGGTCCAAAACCTAGGGTTTTAGGGCATTCCTACATTGTTCCCAACCTAAATAATACCTCAGAGACCTCAATAAGAATTAAAACTAGCTTGATCGAGCCTTTTGACTCCCTTTGGATGTACATAGCCATAAATTACAACATAGGTTTAGGAAGTTAATTATTAGATGACATGGGATTAAATTTTATGATTTATTTATATACATTATAATATAAATTAATTATTCTAGTTAATCCTATTTTGATTCACATTAATCCAAAAATAGAGTAAAAAAATTACATAGTTAAGAATAATTTTTTTATAATATAAAAATTCTCACATGATTTATCCCATAAAAATTTATTCTTTAATTTATATTCATCTAGCTATGTGTTAAGACATGTTAAAATATTTAAAATGTCTTAACACATAACTAATTATGTCAAACTCAACCAATGTTGAGACTTGAGTTGGGTTTAGGATGTTAATTATATAGTTTAAGAGTTTGGAGAGATGAAGAGAGGGATAAGAGAGATAAGAGTGCATGGATAATAAAAAGAGAAGATAAAAATAAGGTGGTGACATACAATCACTTTTATAAGTGGTAAATAACTCCAATAATTGAATAAAAAATGAAGAAGTATTGAAAACAGAGTTTTTAGATAGGGATGTGTAAACATTTGCACTTAAAGCAATGAAAGAATGCCTTATCTGAGTTTCATGTTATAAATTCAATCTAAAATTACATTTAAGTGAATTTTATTATTGTTTTAGATTCATATAATTGTTTTTAAATGGTGTTCAATCATGTTTCATGTCTAAAGGTACAAGTATACATTTTCTACAGTCAAGAAAAATGTTTTTGATAGTTAAGAAAGTGGTCTTTCATCATGTTTTGAGATTGGTTAAGGTGAAAAAGTGGATGAAAAAGTTGGATATTTGTATTAATAAAAATTATAATTTAAAATAATTGAAAATAGCCTTTAAATTTTTATTTTTTCATAAAACTTAGCTTGTTGCCCTGTGATAGTCAAAAGACCCTAAACTAGGGTTTTAGTGTACTACAATCATCATAACTTGAAAATGAATATTTAAAAGTGTATTAATTTTTTTGGAGGTGTTTTATGATGTTTTTTAAGGTTTTAAAGTCGTTTCAATAATATTTTAAGGCCTAAATTTCAATATATTCAAAAAACTTAGACTACATGTCTAAAACAAGCCTATTTAGAGCAACAAAAACACTAAAATCATCATAACTTGAAAATGAACTAGATAAATGCAATGAATTTTTTTAGAGAGATGAATTAAGGTAAATTTAAGGATTTAAATTTATTTTCAATAATTTAGGATACCTATAAAAAAATTATTAATGAAACTCAGTCTGTAGACTTAGAGAAATAAGGTCTAGAAAACCTATTTTCACCCTTTTTTTGTATTTTCAAGTTTGAACCAAGGTATAAATCAATATAGAGAGTTTATATAGCATAAAATTAATTTGGTAAATTATTTTATAGAATAAATATTCCATTTTTATCATCAATTTTATCTCAGTAAGGCTTGTAGGCCTAATATCTCTCTTATAAGCAAATTGCAAGTTTGATTCTTCCTTAACTCCTTCACCATCATGTTTGGTATCAAAGCAGGGTTTTAGTTGTAATTCAAGGTGACCTAAAAAGAAGTATTTTATTGAGAAGAGTGAAAATAAATTTTTGAAAAATAAATTACAAGAAATTCAAAATGTCACTTAGAGGAGCAACAAGAGGTGTCCTAGAGCAGGTCCAAGAAGACAATTAAGAGATGTATTGCTAGAGGCGATGAGAAACTTACAAACATGTTTGGAGGAAATATAAATCTCTCAAAGAAGAGGTTTTGTGATAGGTGATGTGATTTAATGAGAGGAATAACCACAATAATAGGTTTCAAAAGCAGAAGAGGAAGAAAGACTCTTGAAATTAGTCATACAAATAGGATCAAAGCCCAAATTAGAGGTTCTAATATATAGAGGTATTATAAATATTGAAGAAATTATGGATTAAATAACTTAAATGGATAAATAATTTGATTATGAATGAATAAATAAAGACAATAAGGTCAATTTTTCTTGTATAAGGTTGAAGGGACATGCATATCTTTGGTGGGATAGTGTCCAAGATGGAAGAAAGAAAAGAGGTAAAGAGAAGATCAAGTCATCGGAAAGAATAGTAGAAAAACTCAAATAAAAATTCATGCTTGTAGACTAACAGACAATTTTTTTTAATAAACTCCAAATATTGAATTAGAAATATATGGGTACAAAGGACTACACTAGATAATTCAACAAGCTTACAATCAGAGTTGGTCATGTAGAAGAAGATCTTGAGAAAATAGTAAGGTATATCAATGGTTTGAGGTTCAATATTTACGATAAAATCAATTTGTTGTCATCAAGATCAGTTGAAAAAGCTTATAAATTTGATCTCAAAGCATAAGAGAAGTTGGATAGAATACAAACTTAACAATCTCGAGAAAAAGATAAAAAAATTAGAGTTAGAGGACATCAAGGTGGTAGAAGTTAGTTGAAAATTCATAATGAAGAAACAAGAAACTATTAAGGTTAAGACAATAATACAAGATGAGGTTATTCATACAGAGGAAGAAAGCGATATACAAGAGGAAGAGGATAAGGATTTTGTTGAAAATGTTTCAAATTATAAATGCCCTAATTTGGTTAAGCAACCATAAGTAATATCTTTTGTTGCTTTCACACAAAGGTATTAATGATGGTTATAGTCCTTATTCACATGGTCATCTTGAATCTTTTTAATCTTTCTTATGTCTTATTTTCACTATTTTTGATGCCCCCAGTAGTAATAAGTCACCTTTCCCATTACCAGGGGCCCATAGCTTATCATCCCTAATATTTGCTTTGTTCTAAGCCTTAGGACATTAGCACCACTTTTAGAATAGTAGTGCCAAATGGTGATAGTGTCCACTTATGGATTTAGTGTCTAATGGGCCCTTTCACACATGTTTAAGTCCTAACCTCTTTATAACCCTTATATTATGTTTTTTTATATCTTTTTCATAACTTTTCATCCAATGAATAAGGTATTATATTCATAATAAAAATCCTCCTATATAAGAAGCCTCACAAGGGATTTTACATGTAGCACTTATTTACATAAGATCAACTAATAATACAAATCAAATACTCTGCATACTACTCATCTTTCACACCTAAAAATTTGGATGATTTATCAAAGAAGGGCCTATAAAAAATTCATTCTAGCATACTGTGCAAGTTGATGGTGCACATTCCTATTAACTCTTCAAACTACACCCTTAGGAGAAGATAGTTTAGACCTCTCCAAGTTTGGGGTAACATGAGATTAGTCCAAATGATGTGGGTGACCTATATGAGGACTAAACCTCTATTTTATGGGGATATATCCCTTGGTGCATCAATTTGATCTCACTTCCTAATACCTACTAATTTTCTGGGGTAAAAAGAGATAGAGTAATGCATGAAAGAAACCTAACCTAATGAGGTGAAGCACCAATATTAACTTATCCATTCTAATTGATACTTAATCAACACTTTATGAACCAATTACAGACTAATGACTAAAACAATATATATATATTGAGCTCCTAAGCATAATTATTTCATTTTAAGTTTATGATGTATATCTACAACTTGAAGGTAATGGATAAGAGGCATGTTTAAGATACTATCAATCAGATTGTTCCTCAAACACAACTACCAACACTTTAACACATCATATGACCTGAATAGGATGGCATTATAGTAACTAGGTGAGGGATAGGACTTGAAAGGAGAATGAACTTTTCAATTTTGAAAATTAACAAACCATAACACACTAAGCTAGCAAATAAATTTACAAACAATCCTTCTTTATTGATTCACAAGGCTTACAAGATATAATTTGGGTAGAGTTTCATCATACCTAAATGAAGGATAAATAAAATGGCATACAATCCCAAATTTATAAAAGAAATGAACAAGAGGGATAAGAATGTGTGGTGTGAAAAGGGCATGAAGAGGTTATAATTCCCACCATTCATTCAAATAATAGTTATAACCATCCTCCACACTTCTATTATGCATTACCTTAGTGATGAGTGGCCTCTAATGAGCATTTTTAGGGTGTTGATGTCTCTTTATGGACAAGGTTGACCTCATACATAAGAATCACATGCTAATTTGGTTAATTCCATCTCCTCATGAAAATTACAAAGCATTAATGTTGTTCGATTAGGCTTCCTCCATGAAGCATTTAGTAGCCACCTACTTCTTGGATGCCAATATGACTTAGAAAATTTCCATAACCTTTATGGTGGATAATAAATGGGTCTTATCACCTCATGAAGTAGTTTCATAAGTTTTGTTACCATGAATTTAATGCATAGTATCCCTCTACACCCATGAACAACCTCCTTAATTGATTAAGTAGGCCCATTAGACAAGTAGCCTAGTCTCTTAACTACTCACTACTTGGATGGATATGAGGATTGAATGAAACCTTCAAGATGGATGATCTTAATTCAAGCCTAAATCAACATACTATACCAAGACTTAGGCTTCTCAAGCAGCTCATACCTACAACTCTACCTTACTTAGGTGACTAGGTCACCTCCCTTTAGGACATCTAGACTGCCTGCTTGGCACAAAATTGTATGAGTATTTACAATTAGAATTATGAGTGTTTCATGTTTTGATAAGATTAAATATACCTCATAATACCTTATTCAATTATTTAAAACCTTTGACTAAGTTCTTCACCCTAGATTTCTCCTTAAACCTTACCAAAATAGTGTTTTTTAGAAAGTTCGTACAACTATCCGTATAGACCAGTGCCATGGATGGGATCTCTTGAGATTATGATATGAGATCCAAGTTTTTATTAGGACATACCAATGTATTTTCATGTATTTTCTCCATCAGTTCACTATTAGGGTTTTAGGGAGGTTTGAGGGGGTTTGGGTTCTTAGCAATGGTTCATAAAGGTTAGGCCCTTAACCTATGAAATGATTCCATTAATATATTATAGAAAAGGCCCATAAACTTTTCAAAAATGCTCAAGACCCCATGAAACTATTCCATATAGTTGTGAGCTCATCAAGTTGCTCTTTAGGTGAGAATTATGCATTTTGTGTAGTCTCAAGACATTTTTGGGCCACAATCACCAATTTTAATCTTCTCTCTAAAAACCACTATTGATTAAACCTATGAAACTATTTTAAAAACATATTAATGATGGTTTGAGGTGTTATTTAATCCTCTTTTGTCTTCTATTTTAGTCTTTAAGCAACCATGTTTTGAGAAGGTGTTTGACCAATAGGATTAAAGGTAGAGTTACTATATATTGACTCTAAGGTGGAGCTATAGAGCACTTGTACACACTTGATGATATGGAATCTATCCTTTAGGACATTTATATCATCTGTGCTATATTGATTAAGCCACTCACTACTTCATTGTGTGCATAAAATCCTCTACCTAGGCGCCTAGGCATGTCTTCAAGTGATTATTAGGCATGGAGGCCCCTTTATGTGGACATTATATAACTTTTTTAGACCTATGGATCCCTATCCATTCTTAGAAACATATGGGATATGTAGACCCCTTTCAACATCTTGAATTTAGGTTTAGAGTAGCTATTTTAGGCTTGATGTGTATACTGCACACCTTGAACATGCCAATTAATAGACTATTTGGGTGCCTATGCAATTTGGGGAGACTATCAGGGTTGTTTCAAGGTTAAATTTCCTCATTTGGATGTATTTAGAGATGAAATTTCCTCATCAGGTCTTAATCAAGGTTTAGAGAGGGTTTTAAAGGTCTACCATCTTAATATTAGTTCATAGAGTACATGCCTCTAATCCAAAACCTTTTTCCATGGATGCCTATCCCATAGACCCCTTCAAATCTTCTAAATAGATCTTGATCCCATGCAGAATATATGATGTGTACTGAGTGAAATTTGGTAACCTTTGAGCTCTTGATAAGCATTTTGAGTGGGTTAATAGTCTCAGGGATTATTCATAGAATTCGGATCCTAAATCTTACCCTTTCTTGCATGGATATTATGTGCATAGGGGTCCCAAACTCCCCCTAAGATCATTGGGTCTGAGTCATCATGCCATGTGAGGTATGAGTGTTTTAACTAGTAGCTCAACATGGTAGCTTAAGGTAATGGTGCTCGAGAGGGGTGTTAAGACTAAATTTGACTTTCCCTTACATCCTTTTAGCTGAAGCATCCTCCTTAGGGTATAAAACATCTACATACACCTTTCTTTAGGTATTATAAATGATGTCCCCAAGGTGGAAAAGAGTGTCCATGAGTTGATATGTATGAATGATTCTCAATGACAAAGTGTTCCTTAGTGATCATAAAAGGACCTTACAGTGTTTGCTTGGTTAGGCACGATGATGGATTTTGGTGATGTATTGATCATATTTAAGGGGTAATATGAGGGGTCAAGATTGTTTTGTGTAATTTTAGAAGTGAAAGGAATTCATCTGAGAAGTCTTGTGAAGCTCTAGGTTATCCTAATCATCTTGGCATAATTTCTTGAGTAATTAAATTGATGATGCAAGCATTCACACATGTGAAGGTGTCAAAAGAAAGTGTTAACATGGGGTTGTTTAGATTTGTGCCTAGAGAATGTGTTTCAAATTTCACATCTTGAAAATTTTTATATCAAAACTTATGGTGGTTTAGATTTAATCTCCTAGGCAGACTTCACTACTTTTCGTATTAAAAAGTGATCGTTGGAATTCAAATATTTGGATTTACAAAGGAAAACCAATCTATAATGTTTTGTTTATAAATTTTGATGATTTATGAATTTTATGATGGAGTAAAAATTAAAGTGGTATATAAATTCAAGGAAAATAAAATAAAACTTATTTGGAGGTTTGACTAGTCATACATTTGCATTTATTGTGGTTTAAAGTTGACCAAGGGTTTAACTTTCTTCTGCAAGTGACCCGAGAAGGATATTTAAGTTTTTACTGATAGTGTTTGGATGTTTCATGGTGAATTACCTATTAGAGAGTTTTTTAGACTGCCTAAGGATCATATATATGGATTTTGGAGGTTTGACGAATCCATATTCAGTATGAAAAATTTATTACAAGTTTACTATTTATTCATTTATGGTGTTTTCATATACAAGGCAAATGTTCGACTTTCTTCTGCAAGTGACCCGAGAAGGATGTTTAAGTTTTTACTGATAGTGTTTGGATGTTTCATGGTGAATTACCTATTAGATATTTTTTAAAACTCCCTAAGGATCATATATATGGATTTTGGAGGTTTGACCAATCCATATTCAATATGATCAATTTATTACAAGTTGACTATTTATTCGTTTATGGTGTTTTCATGTACAAGGCATATGCAGAGGTATGTAGTGATGAATGTAATCACTTGAGGATGTATTAGGGGTGATGTGGTATGGAAATATGTTATTTTAAGTGGTATTATGTTCTTAGTTTTGCTTGGTGAAGTGTTAAAATGATGAATAGGTCTCCATAGACCTATAAGGGATTCTTAGGCTTAATTGAAAGGTGCTGGTGCTTAAGGGTGATATATGAAAGCTATGGCCAACCTATGTAGGTGGTGATGATATTTTTTTAAGTGGGATAGAATCCTTAAGTGTTAAGGAATGTCTTATTTCTGACCAAGAAGGTGGCGATCATGAAGGCTATAAAAAAAACATAAACAAAGATGAAGGTTTCTAGAGTTGACATGCGAAGAAAAGAGAAGTGTGAGTATGCTTGGTGGATAGATTGAAGAGTAGATTAGTGTGAGGAATATGTGTATGACTTTAAGGTCATATTTTTGATATTTTAATAGTATTATTGTAGTGTTGAATAATGAGGATGAGTGAAGAGGTGTAGAGTGATCCACAAGGTTGTTTTGGATGCATTTATTGTGTGTGAAGGCTTGAGGAAGTGTGAAGGGTTGAAGAGAGTTGTTATTCACTATTTATCCATCAGATTGAAAGGAAATAAAAGTTATAGAGGTATTGATATTAGAGGTTTTGTGTGGGTGCTCAATATCTAAGGGCAAGTGGGTGCTTGTCCATGTTTAGGGGTTGGTACTCCTTATGAAGTGGGTGCTTCACTAAATTTTTTGTGATATATTATAGGAATTTAGTCCATGATTTTTTAGTATTAAGAGTGGGTTTTATCCCCCATGAGGGTTTCCCACATAATTCATGTGTTATGTGCTTTAATATTGCATAGTTTCCTTTATTTTTTGCAATAATTGGTTTATATTCTTCATGAATGATTATGTTGAGTGGCTAAGAGTTTGAAGTTTTGGATTTGGAATTGAATTGCTTGCATCACTGATTCACCATCATCTTAGTTATTGTATCTCTAACAATTGGTATCAGAGCCATACTTTCTTTGGAAGTTTAACCACTTAAAGGTGATCAAAGGTATAACGGGTAGTCATCAAATGCAAGGAGGTTTCTCTACTAAGCAAGCACCACTATTCAATAGATCTAACTATGCATTTTAGAGTGTAAGGATGAAGACATACATCATGTCTCTAGGTTTTGAATGTGGGCAATATATTATTGATGTGTATTCTCTTACCCCTACTCTAACTAGTGTAGCTAACAAGAAGTTAAGTGAAAACAATTTTAAAGCTATGAATTATATCATTTGTGGCCTATCAGAGGCTGAGTTCACCAAGGTGATCCATTGAAAGTTTGTCAAGGAAATATAGGACAAACTATAGGTCATCTATGAAAGGGATTCAAAGGTTAAATTGTCTAAATTATAGACTTACTGAAGGCAATTTGAGGGTCTCAAAATGAAAGAAGATATTATGGAATCCTATCTTCTAAGGGTTGATGAGGTGGTGAACATGATCAAAGGTCTTGGAGAGGAGATTGAAGAAGCTATTGTAGTACAATTTTTTTTAAGGTCTCTCACTCTTGAGTTTGACTCAAATTTTTTTGCTATATAAGAAAGTCATGATCTCACTAGGATGAAGATGGATGAATTACATGGCATCCTTAATAACTATGAGATGAGAGTCAATGAGGACAAACCACCAAATAAGGAAGAAGCCTTCAAGGTGATCAAAGAGAACAATGGCAAGAAGAGCAAGTTAAGTATTGAAGATTTTTATCTTAATAAAAATCAACTTCAAGCCATGATTGTAAGAAAATTGAATGTAGGATTAGGTAACTATGAAGTTAAGTTTCCTTTTAAATGTTTTTCATGTGAGAAAGTTGGTTATTCTCAAACTAAGTGCCTAGATAGAGGTAAGTATGAACATAAGGAAGCTCATAAGGAATCTCATGAGGATGAGTATAAGAAATTTGAGGGTCCTAGTAAGTACATAAGGTTCTTCAATAGGAGAAATGGCAAGAAGAAGTCATAAAAATGTAGTAAGAGCCTTTACCATGAAGAAGACAATAACTCATTTGTTGAAGAAGAAGGAAACACATCAGACAGTGATGATTCATCTCATGATGAGGACAAGGAGACACTATTTATGTCTCTTAAAGATGATGAAGGAAAATGTTCTTTGGGTAGAGATATTTTTAGTGGAGATATCTCAGAGGAAGAAGATGAACAAGTAACTCTTGAAGACAAATATCTGAACAACTTGGAAGTGTTGAACCTTATACAAAGAAAGAAATGAAAACAAGCATCCTTGATCAAGACCTACGAGGAGAAAATTGGCTTATATGAAGAAATATTGAGCAATGAAGTCAAAAAGCATGATGAGATCACTCAACATATTGAAACTTAGGTTTGTACCCTTGATGAAGTGGTAAAGAGTAAGGATAAGAAATGTGTCAAATATAAATTAGAGATGGAGTCTTTATAGGTGAAATTAGATCAATACATGAGCAATCTTGAAACATATGAAAAATTTGAGAAAAGTACAGTTGATCTTAATGACCTATTGAGTAGTCAAAAGGTCTCAAATGATAAGTCAGGCCTAGGGTTCCATGAATATGTTTAAGAGGATAAGAATAATGAGAAGACATTGATGATAGATCAAACAATTAATCATGTTAAGGAGAGTGATAGTAAAGACAAGAAGAATGCTAATATGAATAATAAGGATAACTTCAAAAGCTATAATGGTTCAAAATGAATAAATCAACCTAATTTAATAAGGTATGATAACTCCTTCAATGGATATTGTCATTCTTGTCATCATTTTGGTCATAGGATCATTGATTGTAAAAGAAAATATCCTAATAAGAGATTTAAATTGAATTATGAGCAATATTATGACAAGCATGAATAATATCATCACTCAAGATAGTCAATTGGTCCACAAGGAAAGCATGACATCTTATACTATAAGTGTCAAGGGATTGGTCATATTGCAAGATCTTATAATGCCTTTATCAAGAAATGAAATGATTAGATGTATGAATGGGATAATGAAACTTCAAGGAGTCATCTTATGGCCCATACACAATATTTTAAAAAATTTCACCTTATGAGTTTTTGCGCTTAGTCATGCGCTTATCTGCCAAGCCAAGGTTTTAGAATTGGGGAAGCTAGGTGTGAGGGTGGAAAGGTCTGATGCACAAAATTTATTCATATTATGGCACTAACATTAGTCTCACATAAGGCACAAACCTTGTGCGCTCACCCAAATCATAATAATGAAAGGACCAGGCCTACATTAGGCTAATTGCATCATGGTAAAACTTAAGGTTCTAGGGGAGTTAGTCCATCACTAGAGGGGTTAGTTAACATTATGATGCTATGTCCTTCAAGGGGGAGTTCATCAAGTGAAAACCTCCTTATTGGCTCAAGTCCTAAGGTGTGAGTGGTTCATCCTCAGGTGGCACTCTAGGTGCATGTCTCAGAGCCTAGGGTATTCTGGCTCAACACCTAGTGTACTTGTAGGTTGGTCAAGGTCACTAATGGTGTAAAGATGCCATTAATGGTCAAGATGAATATCCATTTTAATATGTTACAAAAATCCTTAAGTAGAATGTAGGTAAAGCTAACTCATTAACAAAACATCTTATAAGTCATTAAAAAGAACTAATACTTCACCCTTTTAAGGCTCTTCTTAATTAACTTAATCATAGAGTTCATTACAAATAACAATGTATGTGCATGTCCTAACTATACTCATACCTAATGGCTCACATGCAAGCTTGGGCTATACATTTGAACTCCTAAAACTAACTATAGAAGTAAAATACTGTGGTTGGCTCTCTATTTCACTAGAGATTTTCTATTGTTTTCCTCCTTCCTTTTTCTACCAAGGTCAATCTCCTTTTATAGGTGAGAGTCATCTTACACTAGATCAGAGGAACACGTGCCAAGTGATAAGTTTTCATGAGTCTATCAACTCCACTATGCTATCTAAGTTAGACATGTGCATGCCTTATGTAGATCTATCATTTGGGGTCACTTACCTACCTACTTCACTCTTCTAGCATCCATTCACCTTGAGCCACCAAGTCCTGACAAATATGTCTTCTAATAAGGTCAGTGCTTTTCAACTCCCTACTAGTTGGCATGAATTCCATAGGGACTCCTCTAGCTATCTCTAAAATGTTCAAAAGGGGGGTGTAACTGACCCAAGGGTTGCTTTGTGCTGAGGTTTGATAGGTTGGTGTGGTCCATGTAATAGTAAAAAAGGGGGCCCAACATTATTGTTGACCATTTTGGCCCAACAGGCCAAAAATTGGTCACCCTTCTTTTCCTATTGTTTTGAGCTAGTACATTTTTGATTTGGCATGAGTTTTGCAGTTTCTACAAACTCTACAGGTGTAGTCTTTCAGATGAGGAACAGTTCAAAGAGTGAAAAGTTTTACAAAGCTTCTTTGGACTCTCATTTGAAGAAATTCACAAGGAAGGTTGGCACCTTTGAACCGTTGAACCATTGAACTGGTTTAATGCTTTGGTTTAATGCCTTGGTTTAATGCTTCAGTTCAACTACAAAGTTCATCAGCTTGGTTCAATACGTTGGTTCAACACACATGGTTCATTGCTTTAGTTCATCAGCAGGGTTCAATGCTTCAATTCAGTTTAAAGGGTTCAACGCTTTGATTTAGTTTAAAAGGTTCAATGGTTTTTAGTTCATCTTAAGTTCAAACATTGCAATTCAACAACTTTTGGTTCAATCGAAGGGTTCAATGGTCGGTTCAACGGGCTCGATTCAATGCTCGATTCAAAGCCTCAGTTCAACAAACACTTGAACCATTGAACCGGTTCAATGGATTGGTTCAATAGTTGGTTCAAAGGAGTGGTTCAATGGGAAAAGTTCAAAGGCCTATTTTAAAGTGACACAGTTCAAACAAATGGTGCGCAGTGTTGAACCGTTGAACTGTTGAACCATTTTTGGTTCAAGCGGTTAGTTCAATTGGGCAGTTAAAAGGAGCATCCACAAAGCTAAAGGACAAGTGCCCTTTTGGAAGGCAGTGAGGTGTAAAGGCACCCTTTGGAAGGGTCATTTTCAAGAAGGCTACAAAGGATGATTTCTTTTAGAAAATTTTCTAAGGTAGTTGGCAAAGGCAAGGAAGAAATCCTTCAGACTTTTTGTCCAAAGGAATTCCTTCAGACAAAAAGTCTAAAGGAATTCGGAAAAGTTGTAAATAGGAAACCCAAAAGCAAAAGACAAGGATGATTTCTTTCAGACTTTTTGTCCGAAGGAATTCCTTCAGACAAAAAGTCTGAAGGAATTCGGGGAAATCGTGAGCAAAAAGCCTGAGAGGAAATTTTCGAAGGCAAAGTCACAAGGCAATTCTTGTGGACTTTTTGTCTACGAGAAAAAGCTCACAAAAAAAGCTCATGGGGAAAAGGCTAAAGTAGAAAGCCAAAGGAAAAGGCCTGAAGGAATTTTCCAAGGACGGTGACGTCCCAAAAGCCATCAACTTTAAGAAAATAGACTAGCTGTTGGTTTTCAAACTGTGATGGGCCCGCGAATGTCAATTTTACACCAGCAAAGCCAGAGTGTGGAAGGCACCAAGTGGCAACTATAGAATACTTTGACATGATTTTTTAGGAGCAGTAGAATGTGCCACATGTCCCTTATAAGGCTCGATGGAAGCTGACAAGTGTCAGCCTCTGTAGTCTCTCTCTTTTGTCCTATGAGAACTGTGGTGGTCCCCAGATGAATTGCTAAAAAAAGTGGAAGCCAACACATGTCCTATTATTTAGGACCTTCAAAGGGTGCCTAAAGCTTCCATGAGTCAAGTGGATGCTACCACGTGTCTTGCCCATTTTATAGCAGAATGCGCCACGTGTCACTCACTAGAATCGATGAAAAATGGCTAAGGCAAGCAATGAGAGCCCAAAGAATGCAACGACCCACCAAAAGATCACCCCCAAGGGTTAAAAGAGTAGGAGACAAAGTAGGAAGAAGACAAGGTGCAGAAAGAGACAAAGTAGTCTAAGTGGTAAAGGAGAGGTGAGTTATTGCTAGATGGTCATCAAATGGTGCAAACAGTGAGCGGTGTGGCTTGGTTTCTCCATTTGGCTTTTATGAGGGGACAAAACACAGTCTATTTGTAGGAAGAGAGCAGTTTGTTTACAAAAAAGAGGTGTGGCCATGTTTTTCACATTAATGTGGAATGCCTAAGTCAAAGCAGGAATCGATAATCAAACAACTCCCTCTTCCCAAGGCTCAGAGCGTACATGGGCCAGCTTGTAAAAAGAGCGCCAAAGTCTTTTCTAGAAATCACCAAGTTATCTTCCTCTATATATTGTAAAGCTTCTCATTTGAGAGAATATCCATTCTCTCAGCCTTAAGGCAAAACTTTACCTAGAAATCTCTCGGGGCTTGTAAGGCAGAGCTCTGCCAAATTTTACCTTAAATCAGGACTTAGCGTTTTTACCTCTATCTGGACTTGCACTTTAAAGTATATGTCTATGTTATTTTGTGCTAAGTCATTGTCTTTCATTCTTTTCATAGATCAATTACAACATGTCTAGTGTGTTGTGAAGTCTCTTTTTTGTAGGTCTGCCATAAGTGTCTACAGCAAGAATATAGGTGCATGTGAATAGGCTATCAAAGTGTGTCTCAGAACACCTTTGCTAGTTCCTTCCTCCCTGTATCTCTACAGAGCTCTGACTCACTAAAATAGAAGAGTTTCCCACATTAGATGAAGTGTATGGGTGTTTTTTCCTGGTGAAAAGTGTATGTTCAGGCTAGGTGGGTTAACTTTTTTGGTGTATCACCTTTTCATTTTTAGGCTTAGGTTCTATTTTTAGCATCTCTCTCTCCCTTTTCACCCCCCCCCCATTTTTTACATTTGTTTGTTAGTAGTAGGAGAAATTAGGGCCTAAAAGATACATCAAAGGGAGCTAGCCCTTATCTAGAGACTCTCCCCTCCAGCTTCACCAGTCCCACAGGCGAGAGGGGAGTTTCCATTGTTGTGTGTGGAAGGGTGGGAGCTAGGCATCCTGCCCTGAGTGCAATCCACTACGTCAATAATTATCCCATACAAAAATTGCTAGTCTATCCTAGACTAGTCTTTAAGTGCCTTAGGTGCATAGAACTCAGGTACACCCTACCTCAAATCTTCCTTGAAGTTCTCAAAACCTTGGATGGTACACCTAATTTTGTTTATGGTGCCATCCACTTCAATAGATGCTACTTATAAATTAAGCATGTATACATTCTCTAATTCCTTCCGAAAGGCTTCTATCCTTTCCTTTGCCCTCTTTACCCCTCCATCTAAGAGTTCACCTTACTCACTGGATTTTATTTGGAAGGCACAAAAGACTACCTCCAAATCTTGCTCTTGAGTTTTTAATTAAGCACTGAGGGAGTTAACCTTTGTAATCCCCTACATGTGCTCAGCCTTGGACACCATGGAGTGTTGGAGGAAAGTGTCATTCTCCTCCTTTATCCCTTTTAGGTGCATGACAATGATTTCTACTTGATTGGCAAAATTACAAAATATTATATTTGATTCCTTGGTGCCCCCTTCAAGCTTAGCAAAGAGATATTCAACCACCTCCATCTTCTTGGTTATCTCCCCTCACATAGCCTCATAAGGGTTTGGTTTTTCTTCTAGCACTAGCTTCATCCTCAATATCATTTGCTCTATGAGTGCACATACATAGTCAACCTCTTTCATATTTGAGATGTCCACATTATCCAAGAGGGATGGATCCACCTCCTCTACATGCTTTATTATCTATTTAAGCTTGAGTTTGGTTACCTCCAACTCCTTTTTTGTGTCCTTTGAAATCTTCCTCTAACTATTGGCACAAACATTATTAATGATGATCTTGTGCACACTGAGGTCACCATCTTGATAAGCACTTTCACTGAGCACATAAGATTCATGTCATGGGGGTTCAGTAGATGATAGTCATGCCATTATTCAAGCTTCTTGGCATGTTGAATTGCCTTTATAAGAACCTCAAACTCAGGTTCATCCATGTAGCAATCTAACACCCATGAAACTTGGTGGCATGTGAGGGTCATAGTAGCCCTTGTAGGTATGCACTCCATCATGTATAAGTCATAATCCTCCTTAAATACCTACTATGCCCTTTCTCTATTTTTAGGCTAATATTATTCATCCTCCCCTAGATCTTCTTTTCTTGCATTTGTTCCTGACCTCGTGTCTTCATCTCTCTGCTTCAGTGCTAGATCTTCTATCATGTTGTTCTTATAGGGGTTCTTCCAAGGATTTTCCCCCTCAATCCATCTTATCTTGCTATAATCTTTCCTCTTCCTTTCATTAATTTATGGTTCTAGTATCACCTTCCTTTTCCTTAAGTTCCTCCTCAAAAATAGGGCATGATTTTTGTTGTGGTTTCTTCCATCATTCTGGTGGTGGTGCTAGGTGCCAATTCTGATGATCTTTCTTTATTGGGTTTGGTGCCAATGGAACCCTTCTTCTTTTCCCTTTATTCAATCATTCATGCCCTTTCATCCTAGGCTGCTTTCTCCTCTTTTTCTTTCTTCTTGGTCTTTTCTACCTCCTCTTCCTTCTTGGCCTATTATTTTTTGGCCTTTCTTCTCATGACTTGCATGACACATTTCTTCTCTCTTTCTCTTGCCTCTTCAGCCTCCAATCAGTTAATTTTGGCTTGGTTCATGCCTTTGGCATTTATTTATTTGTGCCTCTAGTATAATTCTAACATTGCATCGATATGGCCTTGGTCAAGGCCCATACCTCTCCATTTTTGTTACAACACTTCTTGTTCTATATTCATGTCAGAATGGGTTGCCTCTTCGAGCTCCCTACCCTTCTCTTCTTTATTTTCTTACACCTTGCTCTCTTTTACTCACCTCCATTCCTCTACCACTACCATTTCTATTACCTCTACAACCACCCCTACTTTAGCCATTTCTTCCTTTTGTTCCCTCAACTCCTGTGCCCTTTGGGTATCAACCTCATAAGATCTGAGTCTTTTTAGCTTGTGCCTAGGTTTTTTTGGCTCTATCTGAGGTGGTGGGGAAAGGGTCTATTCACTTTCGAAGGATTCCACATCCTCTGGAAAAATGATAATACCCTTCCCCCATTATCCCTCAAATTCCTTTATTTCCTCTTCTTTAGAAGCAACTACTTTGGGCTCAGGAGAGGGGATCTTTCCTTTCTTTTTCCCCCTTGGGTTGGAGGTGGTCATTGGGGTGAAGCACACACACTTCTAGTATGATTCTAAAGTATATGATTACCCTTATAAATTGATTTTTAGCTTTAGACACATCTATCCATCATCTACCGAGACATAACTTTGAGATTATGAGGCACACTACCACCCTTGTGCTTGGGTCCTCATATCTATTGATGGGAAAATTATAGCCCCCTTTGAAGTAATTTAGGAGCTTGGTGATGTGTTCCACCTCATCATCATCACCCATTAGTTGGTGGATGTCTCTACCTGCATCTAGAAGTCCAATGAATTTTCTTATCATTTGTATTGAGATCTTCATGCATTGACCCACAAAATACATGCAATCCTCATGGATGCACAAGAGAAGGAACTGAATAAGTTCCTCTAGGTTTCCAAAGTAGGGTAACTCATAGATATAATTTAATCTTGAGGAATTTAGCTTTTCTTTGATCAAGACATCAAAGAGGTCATCACCTTTAGGGGTCTTGCACCCTGTATCCACCATCCAATCCTGTGCCATGTCTCGAAAATGGCCTGATGTCCAATGGTTGTATTCCTTTAGCTGGTAAATGTGCATGGAGTGATATGTTTCTCCCATCAATGCATCTAATGGGAATTACATATGCTGGTAAGACATCTTTATCAATGCCTTTATTTCCATCATGATGACATTAACTACCTCTACTATTTGTGCCCTTGTCTTGGTGACAACTACTTCTTCCAAAATTTTAACCCATTTGGGTTCTAGTTATGCTTCTATGGAGCATGACACCTTTCATTTTTTCATCATCCTAAACCTGCTAGTATTGAACCTTGGGAGGTGTGACTTATTGAAGCCTCTAATGGAGATCATTGCTTTTTCAGTCATAGGATCTCTATTTGTGTGTCTAGCTCTGAGCTTCATTGGCTATTAATGGTGACCTAACAATAGTGTTATTCTTTACTTGGCTCTCTGTACCAATTTCTCTTGTCCCTACTATTTACACATTGGTTTCACTATAGTACACTCCTTAATGTACATCTTTTCACTCTAGATGATTTAAGTAGGATGAATTTCTACTTGTGGTGAGTTCTTTGTTACCTCAATTCTCTAGTCTCTTGCTCTGTGTGCTCTTCAGTCAAGTAAAATTTATAACTTAATCAAGTTTACCACTAATCAATTTATATCCACCTCTTATCAACTACCATTATTAATGTAGGTGTGATGGCATTGACTCCTTGATTTATTAGGGAATGTAAAAATATCTAAAATAATAAAAAATATGCTATCTCATTTGCCTTAAATACGTATCTTTGTTCCACCACCACCACCTTATTGAATGTTCATAATGGATTTTTTGGTGAAGCAATGTATGGTTCAAATGGTCACTTCCCACTCCTTTCTAGGTGGATGTCATCTATTTTGGATGAATTTTCTTCTATGAATGTATCCATGGTATGACCTTCACCTTTCTTATGGAAACCTAGGTGCAACACTCACATGCATGCAATTCAGCCTCCTCAGTTCCACTTCTTCTAGCTACACTCCTCTTTCAACACATTTATCTATCTTGGTCAATTTTGTTAAGCATTGTCTTGCCTTGGCCTATCCTACCCCATACAAATTCCTTGTGCTGACCCTCTAGTGTTTTATCTCTTCTGATTCTTTTATGCAATTTTGGAGAGCATGTGTTCATTTTTTGCCTTGTACTCAACTAAATTGAGCATCTTCACTTTTTGGTCTTGGCCCAATTATGTTGAATGTCTTCTCTTGCCTCAAGTTTCTAGTGTTGAATATAAAGATGCACCTTCTTATGATTGTTTCTCTTATGCATACATGCTTATACTAGGTAAGCTTCATGTACCCACAACTTATATGTCTCACCTCATGTGCTTGTTGGTGCAAGTGCTTGACTCACCTGATTGGAATTATACATGAAGTATGGATCCAAAATTTCTTACGGCCATCACACACTGCTCACTATCACTATACACTATACAAGAATGGTTTGACAAGTGCCAAACTTTATTATGGTCATCGTAACCCAAATTAACTAATGACCACATAGTCAGAGTTTACTTAGCATGAGTGCTAACCTACTACCTCTAGGGCTTCAACTAGTTGCCATTAAAATGCTTAGGTAGTATTTTGCCAGATAATGTATGTACCTTGCATGTGCTTATTTCTAAGATGTGGTGGATGATGTATAAACCCATCCACCAAATTTGTAACTTACTTGGGTGCTTGAAGTACTTGAAGTCATAGATCAACACCAATGCTCCTTTAGTCAGCTCCTTATGATTGATGTGCTTGTCATGCCTTCACTTTTGGTGCACCTTTTCAATTTGTTGGCTCCACTTAGGTTGAACATGTTTCTCATCTAAGCACTCTAAATATTCTAACTTTGCACTTAGAGATTCTTGGTTATCTAGGTGGCCAATTCAAGAAATATGTAAAGAGGGCACTATGAATTCCATGGGCAACACTGCTTTAGTGCCAAACACCGTTTAGAATGGTGTATCTTTTTTTAGGCACTTGTAAGTCATGTGATATGCCCAAAGCACTACAGAGTCATGATCATCCTAATCCTTGTGACCAACATCACATATCTTCATTAGGCACATTCCTAATATTTTATTAAAGGCTTAAATAATGTTTTTACCCTAAGGATGATATGGGGTGGTTTTATGGTACACCACCATGTATTTAGTTGAGAGGATGCACACCATTTCATTGATAAAATGAGTGCCCCTATTGCTATTTAAACTCAATGGGCACCCATACCTATTTATGATGTTCTCTTAGATGAATCACATGGTTTTTATATCCATATAATCTTTAGTTAGCATAACTTTGGCCCACTTAGTGAAATAGTCAGTGGCTGCTAAAATATTCTTAACACCAGTGTGCCGTGATGTGAGAGTGATTAGCTTAATAAAGTCAATGGCCCATTTTTTGAATGGAACCTAAGTGAGGATGGGGTTGAGAGGCATCTCATATTGATGGTTAGGCTTCCCAGTATGCTAACATATATCACATGCCTTAGCGTACTCCTTGGCATTTTGGAATAGTCTTGGCCACCATAGACCTGACTGTAATACCTTGTGTGTCATTGCAATACCCATGCAATGGCCTCCTATGGTTCCTTTATGTACCTCTTAGAGGATGGAGTCCCTTTCATTTTTCAAAACATAGTGGTGTAGGACTTTATCCCTACTTATTTTATATAGCTCCCCTTTGATGAGCTAGAAGGGGGTGGTACAGATAATAAGTTATTTATTTTCCTTGGTGGACATGACTTATGGTGCAAAAACTGATGTTAGGAAGGTGACAATCTCTGATAGATCTTCAAGAATGCACTGAACCCTATATAGCTACACATATGTCATGCCATCCTTAATTAGCACTAGCACATCACCAGAGTTGATGCAAGATAAATGGTCTAGCCCCAAGTTCTACTTCCCAAGTTTAACAATAACCGAAAAATTAAAATTCTTGGAAGAGAAAAACTGATCTACATATACACTTGTGCAAGATAGGATTGTTCATGAGGTACTTAATCACCTCATGATATATGAAGAATATGAATGGGGTTTCTAATAGATATTGCCTAATTTTTTGCAAGGTATAGACCATTGCTAGTGCCTCAAGCTCGATGGTGTTGTAGTTTTGCTCAACCTACATCAATTTACTATTTATGAAGGAGATGGGGTGGTCCATTTTTCCCTTTGCTATTTTCACCAATATAACACCAATGGTAGAGCCTGAAGCATTGAAATGGATGTGAAAAGGAGCCATCTAGTTAGGGAATTAAAGAATTGGTACATTGGCTAACTTTAGTTTTAGTGTATCAAATGCCTCCTCTTGTGCCTCACCCCAGTAGAATGGGCCATCCTTGTGTAAGAGATCTTCTAGGGGTACTATGATTTTAGCATAGCTTTGAATAAACATCCTATAGTGACCATAATAGCCTAGAAAGGTATGCACATCTTTTTGCATTGAAGGGGTTTGAAGCTAGATTATGATGGCTATCTTCACTAGGTCAACAAGCAAACCATATTTGTAGATGATGTGCCCGAGAAATGTTCCAAATGGAGTTTTGAAGATATACTTTTTTAGATTTAAAGAGATCAAGAGCTATCTACACCTTTCAAAAATGAGGCACACATTATCATAGTAGTCTCTTATAAGACCATACAAAGTCTAGTCATCAAGGTATACTTGTAGGAACTTATGGATAAAGTCCTTTAAAGTAGTGACCACTACTCTAGAGAACATGGATAAGACATTATTAAATCTAAAGGACATCATGTTATATGTGAAATAACCCTATTTAGTTGTAAAGGTTATTTTAGGCTTATCCTCCTCCTTAATTTACACCTAATGGTAGCCTGAGAAACTATCAATGAAAATTTAAACTTTATAACTTATGATTCCATCTAGGACCTCATCAATGAATAGGGTTAGGAATGGGTCATTACATAGGTAAAATTTAACATCCTATAATTGACACAAATCTATATGAATCCATCTTTCTTGATACTAATGGCCATCAGACTTATCCATTCATATTTTTATACTAGGTAGATGATGTTGGTAAGTAACATTCCATCAATCTCCACCTTTAACTTGGTGTGAAGATTAAGGTTCATATGATATGGGTGCTTCTTTACTAACCTTGCACCATCCAGTAGCTTGATGCTCATTTTTCCAAGTGAAGGGTGTGTGCCCTTTATGTCCTTATATCTATGTGAGAAGAGGTCATGGAATTACCTTAAAAGGTCAATAATGTATGCCAATTCTGACTCAGACTAGTAAACACCTATAGTGACAATCTTTGGATCACCCTCCACATTGATGTCTACTTTGGTGGTCTTGAGTGGCATGTGGTAGGGCTAATTTTTCTCTTGGTAGGAATATTTAACCTACCTTTTCCCCTCTATTGTCTCAACTTGAAGATGCATTAGATATCCCTCATCTGGTGAGCTATCATCCATGAGGTGTATGAGCTTTCATCTACCTATTAGAGCCTTCCAATTGCATTCCTTCTAGGTCTCATCATATTCTTTATTAGAGTCACTATTGATCACCTTCTCTTCAAATAATGTGGGGAACTCTAGTCCCTTCTCCCCAAACATCTCCTTTAGGCATTCTTTTAAGATTGCAGTGTCCTAAAACACTACTTGATGGATGACTTGTAATGGATCCAATAGCTCTAAGTTTTGTGAAGAAAAGGAGAAAGTGTGCATGAACCTCTCCTTGAACATTTCCCAAATCCCTATCTCATAGCATGTCTCATTTACAATATACCATGCTTACGCCCATGTCCTTAAGGTCTTATAGAAGGTGTGCACCTAAAGGCCTCTTGGCTCATTCTTATCATAGACAGTCCATGTTTCCTCGCATAGATGTACATACGTGATTGGGTCATAATCATCAACATAAGTAGGTATGTCTAGATCTTCATTACTTTTGTTGAACCTAGTGCATATTACTACCTCATGTCCTACCATGTTGGCAAGCTAGGTCTCTGCATTACCCACCAATGGGCAATAATACTCTTCAGAGTGTACACTAGTACACCCATTTGTTTAATTTCCTTTGGGAATTAGGCTTTAATGTCTTAGATATACTTATTGATGTTTTAGATTCCCTCATAATTTTGGAGCACTACAAGCTTCCATCTACTAAGTTGGAGTACCTTTTTGTCCCTTTTTTACATGCATAAGATCCATTTCTTCTTGAGGTACACCCTCTTAATCAACCCTATCTACGTTGATGTAGGCTAAATTGCATGCACTTATTGGTACCTTTTCCCAATGACCTTATAGGCCTCTTCAACCCATCATTCACATGCTCCTTCAATTATATCAAAATTTTATTTTCTATCTTCCCATGTGAGCATGCCTTGGTTAGTAGGGTTGAGTTTCTTGGTGACCTATACCATGATGTTATAGATGTGGTTGATCTCATACTTTAGATCAACACTCTCTGCATAAGGGGGGCCTTGATCATTTGAAAGGGGGATTACCACCCTCTCCTTTCCCTTCTCAAAATCATATAATGCTTTTTTAAGTGAATGTCTGCATTATTGGCATATCACCATGGCCTTCCCAAGAGCATTAGGTAGTTATCCTTTTCAGCTAACTCAATGACCACAAAGTTTGCATGGAACTTGTCACCCATGATATCTACAATGGCACCCTTCAAGATCCCAATAGGTTATGTACAAGTTTTGTTAGCTATAAATAACATGTGAGGTGAAGGCCTTAAGTGTGGCCACCCCATCTTTTCCTAGGAATTTTTGGTTAAGATATTGAATTTTGTGCCTATATTGACCAATACTTCAGAGACTAACCATCCATTAATGGTGGTATCTATCAATAATTCTTGGTCATACTCAGCATTCTAAGTATGCCTAACCTCACACACCCACTCTATATGTGGTACTGTAACTTCTATCACTTGAGATGTGACCTCTTGTACTGGTTCTTCTCCTATATGCTTTTGAAGCAAGTCCTTAAATAGTAGCAACATCCCTTGAGTTTGTAGGAGGCACAGGATCTCAATAAACTCTTATACTTTAGCTTCTTGGTGATCTTGCTTCTTACATGAAGTGGTGGACCTTGCCTTTAAATCTTTGGCCAACTAAATTTCACCCTATAAGTCTTGTATCACACTCATGGATTATTATAAGATGTCCTTTTGCCACATAGGATCAAGCTAAAGCTATGGCACACTCCTTTTGATTCACCATACTCCAGGCATAGATCTCAGTGTGGCACAGTGGGTGATTGAGTGGTGAACACACTTCTTATTGTGGCCTATAAGTTGGGTGGCTTCTTGCAAGTTTGATGGGGCTTAAGGTCCCACTTTTCCCCCTTGAACTAGTGCCTAATCATTATAACACCTCTATATACACCAAGCCATCCTTGAGTACACTTTTTGTACAAGTCAAGGCATTCCTCGATTACATGTGGCCCTCAAAAATACTCACACATTAGGTATGTGGGGTAATCATGCTAGTAATGTTTAGTCAACACACACTTATAACATGATCATGGTGGGAATCTTCCTCCACCACATCCACTTCCTCAACCATGTGTACCTCTTTGGTTCCCATAACCTATGTTGTTCTAACTATAGCCTTGATTTTCTTGACCTATCTGGCCACCACCTAACATTATTACTTGCCTTGCACCTCTTTCCATATTTTGGCACATCTCATCGATGACCCTAAAGTCTACTATTGAGTGTGTATAAGCATCACACATCTTTTAGTAAATGATGGTGTTTACTTAGCTAGTGCACTATAATAGAGGACAATTTTAGGGGTCATGTGCTCCATGATAAAATTCACAGTTAAGAAGTAGTGTGTAGACATTTTTTTATCAATAGTTGTTCTTGTTATGCCCCTCTATCTCATAATCAGTGAACCATAACCCATTATGAGTGTCATGCACTTGCCTAGTGGTCAATTTCTACAACTAAAAAGCCATTAATGTAATCTACACCTCCATAAATGGACTAACTCTAGTATCGACACTGCCTACCACCTCAGCCTAAAACATGGTTTCAAGCACTTGATGGGGTTATGTGAAAGTCTTCATGGACAACATGTGTCTAAAAGATACCAATAGGCCACCAAAAAACCATTGTGCATGTTGGGAGGGATGAATTTCATATTAAAGCTTAGAGAGTAGAGTTTTGAATCATACATCATATAGGTGTACACTCTTAGATAACCCCTGGTTGATCTCTTTGAGCATTGAAATACTTTGATACTTAAACTCAGGGATATCAAATTCTTTCAAGAAGGGATCCTTTAGCAGATTATAATTAGCCATAGGTTGGTTTGGATCAAACTTTTAATACCATGTGTGGGCATGATCTAGTAAAGTAGTCATGAATTATGTTGCCTTGCATTTACGTTGAGTGATACCTTGAGTGCACCATTGTATTTCATATTTTAGCACATGCTCCATGGAATTATTAACTCTATAATACTCAGGTAAGTGCATGGCCATATGATAGTATATTTGTTAAGGAGGTGGCATGGGGTTCTGATGTGCCTACCTTCCTTATGTCTATGTTGGGGATGGTCCTCCAATGCCTCCACTAGCAGGGTTGAGTATTAACCCTAACAAGTCAAGATACGCTATGGAACTTGATGGCATAACCCTACTCCCTTGTGATACTGCACCACTTCCTATGAGCTACTACCTAGTTGACATAGCTAACATTCTTTACATAGTAATGCTTGCACCTATATTCAATTATCTTGGGTTGGCATTTACTAAATTCATCAATCTGTTACTCAATTCCTCATAAGGGATCACTTTCTCAAGTACAAACTCTTGGCTCAAATCTTCAATTCTATCAAACTCTAGGTTGATAATAGGGTTAGTTACTATTATTCTATCTTTTGGTTGGGGATCCAACACATGATCTTGTGCTTCAGGGTCAAGGGGGTAGGTGCTTTTGGTGAATTATCAAGCACCAATTCTTTCAAGAATTTTTTGTAATATGTACTTAATAATTGAGTCTAATATCTTGATTATTCCTCTCTCTTTTCACTATTTCCATTCAATGGATCCTTCCCCATGTCCTTCCCATTCACTACGAGTCCTCTCAGCACTTCTAGGTTCTAGATTATCTATCAGTATACACTTGAGATTACCATAATTCAACCTATGGAGCTCTTGGGTGTTAGGTTATTATTTCTCTTCCATCACACCCTACCTATACATCCCTTTATTGCCTTCCACACTTGCTCATACACACAAGGACTTTAGCCTTCCATTTTCATAGTTTTTATACCATAATCCACAAGGACATTTTTTAGTTTGATGTTGAGCCCTTTGATGAATGTGCCCCTTAGTTCATAGAGAAAATCATACTCTAATTCTTTAGGGAATGAGAAGGTTGACACTATGAATTCTAACATGTATCTATTCAATGCACCACTCCACCACTTATCCATAACAAGTGTCCAAACTTCATCTAGACTTTCTAGCCTTTCTATGCAATATGTGGTCCACTCGAGGTGTTAGCCGTAGCTATGACTTCTAGTGGTAACGTAGGTAACTAACCATCAGTATACATGCTTAGGTAGCTCATAGAATAATACTTCATAAAGAACATCATACAATTTATTCTACACCCATTTCCATGGCTTCTATCCTTTGCATGTAGGATGGTTCTACATCAAACTATCTTTGACTTACTCTAGCTAGTGCTCAATATTATTGAGTGATAGTCAGATCATCACCTGTTGCACCATTGTAATAATGAAATTGAACATGGGTCTTGGTAATGGAACCAAAATATTGTATAAATGTTCACCTTACTAATTTATATGCGTGGTCATGCACTTAGCTACCAAGCCAAGTTAGTTCTAGACTTGAGGAAGCTAGGCACGAGGGTAAAAAGGTCTAATGCACAACATTTATTCATGCTATGGCACTGGTATTAGTTTCACATAAGGTATGAACCTTGTGCGCTAACCCAAAATATAATAATGAAAGGACTGAGCCTACATTGGGATAGTTTCATCATAGCACAACTTAGGGTCTAGGGGAGTTAGTCTATTGCCAGAGGGGTTAGTTGGCCTTCCAGTGCTAAGTACTTCAAGAGGGGAGTTCAACAGGTGTAAACCTACGTATTGGCTCAATTCCTAAGGTGTGAGTGGTTCATCCTCTGGGGGCACTCTATGCATATATTAAATCCTTGGGGTATTTTGGCTTAACACCTAGTATATTTGTAGGTTAGTTAAGGTCACTAATGGTGCAAGGATGCCATTAGAAGCCTTGTAGAATCTCCATTTTAATATATTACATAAATACTTAAGTAGAATGTGGGTAAAGTTAACTCATCAACAAGACATTTTACAAGTCATAAACTAGAACTAATACTTCACCCTTTCAAGGCTATTCTTCATTAAATTAAACACATAGTTCATAACAAATAACAATGTAGGTGCATGTCCTAACTCTACTCACACCCAGTGGCTCACATGCAAGCTTGGGCTATACATTCAAACTCCTAGAACTAATTGCAAAAGTAAAATACTATGGTTGGCTGTCTATTTTTCTATAGCTTCACTATCATTCTCCTCTTTCCTTTTTCTATGAAGGCTAGTCTCCTTTTATAGGTGAGAGTCATCTTATACTAGATTAGAGGGGCACATGATGAGTGATGAGCTATCATGAATCTGACAGCTCCACTATGCTATCTAGGTGAAATATGTGTACACTATATACACAGTTATCTTTTGAGGTCACTTTCCTACTTGCTCCACTCTTTCGACATTTGTTCTCCTTGAGATACCTCATTCAAGTCTTGATAGGGACACATTATAATAAATTCAATGCTTTTCAATTTCCTACCAACTAGCATGAATTCCATGAGGACTCCTATATCTAGCTCCAAAATTTTTAAAAGGGGGGTGTAACTGACCTAAGGGTTTCTTTGCATTGAGGTTTGATAGGTTGGCATGGTCCACATAATAGTACAAAAGGGGGCCCAACACATAAGGTATGTACAGTCAGAGAAACTTCATTTATTTTAAGTGTCAAGAGATAGGTCATATAACAAGGTTCTACATGAATAGTCAGAATTCTACTTCAAAGAATGTCAATCCTAACATAAAGAAAAGGAGCCATAATGAATGGAGATTGAATAAGGTGAATAAAAAAAATTGGTTGAAAATAGATTGTTTGTCATGATAGAATAAGGTACAAGATCAAGTGTCAAAGATTAAGTCTTATTTGCTCAAGTAGATAAATTAGTTAAGCAAGATTCCAAGTCTGAAAGAAATAATGAAGTTAATGACTCATTAAAAGTTAATTTGATGATGAAGAAGGATTGTAAGCTAAGTGAGAGCATGGAGATGTGAGAGTCTCTTAACTCCTAAGTTTTGGGACCTATAGTCTCTCTATGACAAGTGGGTGTCTCTATCTATGCTTATTATGAGACATCTTTTATATGTAGAAGTAAGTGTGTGTTCTTTAGGCAATGTGCAAGAGGCTATAGTCAATACAAAGGTATATAGAGTTATTGATTAGTATTTAAGACCAATGCCATTATGATAAGAATTGATGATATTATATTTTCAAGCCTTATACTAATCATAAAAAGTCATTAGTTAAGGGGGATAACAAGTTCATGAGATTTTTCCATAGGTTAGTGATGGAAAGCTTCAAGAAATCTATTTAGGGACATTGGTCCTAAAGGCATGTTTTAGTGAAATTTTGATGCTTGGTTTAGAAGTTCAAATCATGAATAATGAAGGTAAGGTTGATATGGAGTGTATAAAGGATGTGTCTAAGTGAAATCCATGAGGTTTCATGTATTGGATTGGTCACTTTAAGCTTTCATGACCATTTATTTAGTTTGACCATTTTACTCAGTGTTCATTGCCTAGTGAGAGCTCATCTTACAAAATTGGTGCATTTGACATCTATGAGGCCAACCAAGGGTTGAGTCTAGTTGGATTTGACGTGTCCATATGAAAAAGGTGTTGATGAGATGTTAGAAGGATTCCATGATTAGTTGAAGGTGTTTTGACATAGTGACAGGGGTATTTATAGGGTTTATAGGCATAATCATGAGCTTTCCAAGTGTCAAATCAAGATTTATGATTGGTCAAGGTGAATTTATGGCATAGAAAGGTGTGTTGACCTCATATAGGTGTGATACAAGTGGTTTTAGGCCTTGATGTATTTTTGAGAGAAAATTGAATATTTTTGATATCTCTTAGGTATGATAGTCCTTGCTTAAGGGCTAACAAGACAAAAACCATTTAATGGTTATATGGGTTCCCCAAGGATTCAGACCTCAAATTTTTTTCCATTGGTGTTTATTGGTGACATATAAGTGTGAGAGAAGTTTTCGAAGTTAACATTGACTAGAAGATGGTAAGTTGACCTTATTTATTTTTAATGCCCTAGGTTTTACACCATATGGGTTAGTGACCTTACCAAAGGAGTTGAGATATGAGGATTCCTAATCTATTTAAATGGACATATGGGTTTTAAAAAAGTACTTTACATTCATCTAGAAGTATATTTTTTGTTTTATGGTTGAGTATTTGTGCAAATGGAGGGATAATTAACAGGTCAGTTTGTGAAGGAGATATAGTGTATATGAAGAGTTGGATTATTATTCTTGTAATTCATGAGGGCACACATGATTTTGAATAAAATATGAAATTTCAAGTCATGAGGGTGCATACAAAAAATGTTATGGGCTCTGTAAAGTTCATGTAGGGCTACTAGGCCTCTAGGCAAGGCTAGGGTGAAGAAGAGTGATTTTTGGTCATTTTATTCAAAATAAAAAGTTATGGTTATCCTTGGATATGTCTATAAATTGGATTTATACATCATATATATTTGATAAAGAGATTTAATGTCTAATTTTCATTTTATGGGTGGATTGTGAGAGAAAATTTGAAGGCAACTATGAAATTTCATCATGGTTGGAGATGGTCTTAAGGTGCTCAAGGGGTGACCAAGTTAAGGTGACTTAGGGGGAGTCCATATTAGTTTTATCAAGGTTTTACCACTCCTATTTTATTTATATTATTCATTTATTCTTCATATATTAGTGCATGGTCAAAGAAGACTGTTGTCAATAAGCAGTCTTGAGGTAGTCATGGTAAGGAATGATATGCATAGTGATAGGGGGAGTTTATATCATATATTAGAGGAGGTAACTTATTTTTTTTAGATTTTAAAATATTTATAGGTCTTTAGGATCAATAGGTAATCCCACTTTGTCATTGTGTCAAAGGGTGAGAAAGTGTTTGTAGAGGAAGAAAGAGTATGTGCATAACTTTGTTATTGGTTTTGAAAACATTTATAAGTGTTGACATAAATGAAAAATGGGGAGATTGTTTATGTGTTTTAAAATATGTCCATAAGGTGGCAAAGAGTGTCCATTAGTTGATATGTATGCATGGTTCTCAATGACAAAGTGTGCCTTCGTGATCATGCATGAACCTTACATTGTTTGCTTGGTTAGGCAAGATGATGGATGTTGGTGATGTATTGACCATATTTAAGGGGTAATATGAGGGGTAAATATTTATTTTTTTACTTTTGGAATTGAAATTAATTAATCTAAGTAGTCTTGTGAATGTCTAGGTTATCCTAGTCATCTTGGAAGAATTTCTTGAGGAAGTAGATTGATGATGTCAGCATTAACACATGTGAAGGTGTCAAAATAAAGTGGTAACATGGGTTTGTTCATATTTGTTCCTAGAGAATGTGATTAAAATTTTATGTCTTGACATAATGTATATCAAAAGTTATGGTGGTTCAAAGTTGCTCTCCCAAGTAGATTTCACTAGTTTCCATAGTCAAATTTACATTAAAAAGTGACTGTTAGAATTCAAATTTTTGAATTTACAAAGGAAAACTAGTATGATATGTTTTGTTTATAAATTTTTATGATGGTGTAAAAATAAAAGTGGTAGATAAATTCAAGGACAATCCAATAAAATTTATTTGGATGTTTGAATGGTTGTACATTTACATTTATCACCATTCAAAATTGATTGAGGGTTTGACTTTCTTTTGCAAGTGACCCGAGAAGGATGTTTAAGTTTTTATTGATAGTGTTTGGATGTTTCATGGTGAATTATCTATTAGAGAGTGTTTTATACTCCCTGAGGATCATATATATGGATTTTGGAGGATTTACCAATCCTTATTCAGTATGAACTATTGGTTACAAGTTGACTATTTATTCATTCATGGTGTTTTCATGTACAAGGCAAATGTTTGATAGGTTTTACATATGAAGAGGTATGTAGTGATGAATATAATATGTCTTAGGTGTCATTTGGAATGAAACTATGTGATTTTAAGTGGTCTTGTGTTCCTACTTTTGCTCAATGAAGTGTTAAAAGGATGAATAGGTCTTCATGGACCTATAAAGGCTTCTTAGGCCTAATTGAAAGATGTTGGTGCTTGAGGGTGATATATAAAAGCTATGGTAAAACTATGTAGGTGGTTTTGATATTTTTATAAGTGGGATATAATTCTTAATGGTTAAGTAATGTCTTATGGCTGACCAAGAAGGTGGTGATCATGAAGGCTCTATAAAAAGCATAAACAAAGATGAAGGTATCTAGAGTTGACATGCAAAGAAAAGAGATGTGTGAGTATTCTTGGTGGATGGATTGAAGAGTAAATAAATGTGAGGAATTTTTATGACCTATAGGTCATATTTTTTATGTTTTAACAATGTTATTTTAGGGTTAAAGTTTGAGGATGAGCTAAGAGGTGTAGAGTGATCCAAAAGGTTGTTTTAGATGCATTGCTTGTGTATGAAGGATTGAGGAAGTGTGAAAGGTTGAAGAGAGTTATTATTCATTATTTCTCCATTATATTGAATTAAATAAAATTTATATAGGTATTTATATCATAGGTGTTGTGTGGGTGCTCAACATCTAAGGGCAATTGGGTGCTTGTCCATGTTTAGGGGTTGGTGCTCCTTGTGAAGTTGGTGCTTCACTAAAGTCTCTTGTTTGTGATCTATTATAGGACTATAGTCCATGTGTTTGTATTATTGGGAGTGGGTTTTACCCCCTATTATGGTTTGCTACATAATTCATGTGTTATGTACTTTGATCTTGCATAATTTCCTTTGTTATTTGTAATAACTGGTTTATATGCTTCATGAATGCTTATGTTGAGTGGCTAAGAATTTGAAGTTTTGGATTTTTAATAGAATTGTTTGCATCAATGATTCACCCCCCCTTCTCAGTTATTGTACCTTTAATAACCTTATCATTACCTTAATTATGATTGGGTAGGGTTGTTATGCCATAAGTTAGGGGTGGGTCTTAAGGCCTAAAAATGGCTTTAGGCCTTATAGGCCTAAACCAAATTTCAGGACCTTGAGGCCCTATAGATGCGTATGTGGATTCAATATCACTATAACATACTTTTAAAAATAATTTACACCTTCTTCACTTGTCTTCAGCTTCCCTAAGCACCATCCTAGTCCCTCTCTCTGTAAACATTAGAAAACCATACACTACAACTCTAGATGTCGTATTAACCTTTTAACCACCCCTTGGCCCCTTTTGGGTTAGATTATTTAGTGATTCTAAAATTATTAACCTCAAACCATTTTCTAGGGAATTAACCATCATTCATTATTGGATTAGCCAATTTTGATTATGTCCCCTTGAATGCTGGTGATCAACCCTCAATTGCTGATGGTTGACCAAACCGTCGATGGTTACTTAAACTCTTGCATGATCAAAGGAGTCAACTACAACTTGACTAAAACTTACTCATTGATTACCAACTATCTAATTTTAGTTTGTTGTTCATATGATCAATGCATTATTAGACTGTTTGATAAACCATTTGTTAAACTCTTCATTTTAATCCTCCTTTGATCTATATTAAGAGATGTAGAGGAGGTTGAAGGGGAGATGTAGGTGTAAGAGATATCCTTACTCCCAAGAAAATCTAACAGATTCTTAGCAAACTAGGAACTAGGTCAGAGACTTAGGGTGCTTTTGCAACTCACTATCTTGAGCTAAGGTATCATTACTATGATAACATTGCTCTAGAATCCACAAAAACATTCAGCCCACCTCAACATTCTTCAGACTAACAACACCCCAAATTTAAGTATCTATGTTTTTTATCAAGATTTAGTAATTAGTTTTATTTATTTCAGTGCTTGGGTCATTTCCTTCTCTAAACTTCATCCCCTATGTTGGAGTTTTGCAACTCTAGATACTTCATCTCCTACCCAAAACCGCCCATATCCTATTCCAATCACCCAAACACCCAACTCCCAAACAAGATACCTATGAGCATTACTCTCTATCTCGTAAACAATATTCAACCCAAACATCACTCCTAGAACCTCTCCACAACTCTCCCTAACTAACTTTTTTTCCCAAGCTAAATTTATAGTAACCACCGATGGTTTTAATTAACCACCAATGGTCTTACCTAACCGTCATAGGTGCAAGAGATATCCTTACTCCCAAGCAAATCTAAAAGATTCCTAGCAAACTAGGAACTAGGTCAGGGACTTAGGGTGCTTTTGAAACTCACTATCTTGAGCTAAGGTATCATTACTATGATAACATTTCTATAGAATTGACAACAACTTTCAGCCCACCTCAACATTCCTCAGACTAACAACACCTCAAAGTTAAGTATCTATGTTTTTTTAATCAAGATTTAGTAATTAGATTTATTTATTTCAGTGCTTGGGTCATTCCATTCTCTAAACTTCATCCCCTATATTGGAGTTTTTCAACTCTAAATACTTCATCTCCTACCCAAAACCACCCATATCCTATTCCAATCACCCAAACACCCAACTCCCAAACAAGATACCTATGAGCATTAATCTCTATCTTGTAACCAATATTCAACCCAAACATCACTCTTAGAATCTCTCCACAACTCTCCCAGACTAACTTATTTTCCCAAACCAAACTTTACAGTAACCACTGATGGTTTTACCTAACCACCAATGGTCTTACCTAACTGTCAATGGTTAATAATTGCCAATGATCACCTAACTCTCAATGATCACATATAACTACCGATGGTCACTGTGTGTCATTTTATAATATGAATCTAATTTAACCCATATAATCATACCTAAATCTTAGTTTATGAGTTTCTAATTTATCACAAAGCTTCAAATTATTTTTTGAATCAAGTTTGAGTGATTTAGCATTAATATTCAATCATTTATTATTATTTTTAGTCAAAATCACTTCTCTCTTTTAGAATTTCTTGTATTTGATTTTAGTACCTTCTATTATTTCATGCAAGCATATATTTTAAGTTTATCATAACTTTAGCATTTTAAGAGTGTGGATTTAAAACCTCTAAGGAAGCTTATGCTTCTTGGATCTAGCTCATGCTAGGCAGTCCACCCTACTATCTCACTAATCTACCATTTTCTAGATTACTTTCTTATTTGTAGGTCATCCTCCCAAGACAAAGAGGAGTATCAACAATATTCTAGATTCATGTGTGTACAACACATTTAGGTTCTACTAACCTGACCCTTATTTTATGTTTTACATCTTTCTAAACAAGAAAATAAAGAAAAAAATTCTTGAAACATTTTGGGATGCCCAGTGGGACCCTTGAGCTTTTTCCTGGGTTCATAATTATAGGAAATTTAGTTGCATTAGAGAAGAGTCATTCATTGCATTATTTTTTGAAAATTAAACGTTCCTTATTTCCTTTCTTCCTTTTTAAAATCAAGTTCTAGTTTCTTTTGATTTTTTTGAAAAAAGTAAAAATTGTCATTCTTGCTTTCATTTAATAAAATCAATAGTACTCATTCTAGGCCTAAGATTTGCATCATCATATCACATCTAAGTACATCTTAGTTATTTTTTATTCATTTGAAAAGACACCAAATTTTTCTTATGGATTAAAATTAACTTTGCATCCATTGTTTTCTTGTATTGATTAGTTCACATATCTTAATTTAATCAAGTAAATTAATCGTAATCTCAATTATTATCACACACATGATACCAAACCACACATTTAATAAAATATCAAAACATTGACATAAGGCTCGACTGGGATTTCATCTCCTAGTGGTCACCTTTCCTTAGCTATAATTCTTAGATTTCACCATCAAGGGGAGAACCAATTTAGTACGTTAGATGAGTATAATCTCTAGCAACTCGATATATTCTAGCTAAGCACCTGATACCCTTATCACTATGATGTGTGAAGTGATGGGGTAGGCCCCAATAAAAATCCATGTACCAGGTTATATATATATCGTGAGAGCCTTTAACTACTTGAAATCATACTTAGACATATTCTTCTAGTGCCTTCTCTACAAGTCCAAGTTGGTATTCATAAACTCCTTAAAATTGAAGCATAAACCTAAAGAGAGATAAAAGGTATTATAAGATTTAAACATACTTTAGTGTATGCCTATTTTCTTTGAGATCTTTTTATTTTGATTGATTCTCTTTTGAGTTTGTGAAATCATTTTTCTTTCCTCCTTTGCATGGTGTGGACAAAACAACAACTAAGATACCAAGCAAACCAAGATCCACCTCCCAACCACCCATCTTCCTCTTCTTCCTCATCCTTGGATTACCATTTGGATATGGAAAGTTCACCCCACCATTCTGGAAGTCCTATTATACCTTAAAAAATGCCCAAGGAGATATGGATTTTGCCACCTTTCTAGATAATAATCCCATACCCTTTCAACATTACCTTAATATCATGTCTTACCATAACCTTGATTTGGTTCTACCCATTGAGCCACCTTATGGCATGTCACCACATATTATGGGTAAAACCTCTATTTACACCATTTATACCCAGCCATTAATCACCCAAGCATCCTATTATAGAAATAATCCTTCCAATACCACCATCCAAAACTAACCCATCCAACCTACCAACACCCAAACACCTTCCATCCCAACAAATAACTCTTCTAGTATAGGATCAAACCAACCTTTGGTCACTTATACTCCACTTACCATTAGAGTACCCTATACTAGTGTTGCAACCCTTCCTCCTATTATCTCCAACCCACCAACCTCCACTCCATTCCAAAGCTTGGTGGTTTCCATACCTTATAAAATCACACCCATTAGTACCAAGGTTACCACCTATACTCAACCTATCAACCAAACCATACCTCTGAACCAACCGATGTCAATTCCTCAACAAGTGCCCATTGCACCCAACCCAGGCTATATTCCTAACCCACAAGGGTATATGGCTCCATATTATACCTAACCTCCTATATCCACTTACCTATACATGGAATCTTACCAACCATCCATGTATACATACCAATATGTGGCATCCTCTCAACCTTCCACTAGCTATTCATATGTTGCTGATGTAGAAAAAATAGGCCAACCTTTCAAAGACCATAACTTTTGACCCATAGCTTTGTTTGAACTCTTCTACATGCCAAAACGACCATATCAAAAAGTTCATTGCTGTCCTAGGTACTTATAATTACCTAGGGATGTTTTAAATATTTTTTTGAGGCCATACATGATCATCTAAGGGTCTGAAATTATGATTTAATTATTTTTTTAGAATTTTTCTATTTTTAAAAATTGTATATTTTTAGGTATTGACGTTAACTTCAGTTTAATTTTTCTCAATAGGTTAATTTTAACATTTAGGATATTTTAAGATATTTTTAGAGCTACACGTGCTTGCATGCAAAACTTACTATAAATAACAGCTATTAAAAATAGATTTTTTTTTTTTAGATTTTAGTTTTTTTTGGAATTTTGAATGTAAACTCTAATTTTTGAGTTGAGGCTTATTTAAGCATGGTTTGGGTTTGTAATTATTTAAAGTCATTTAATATAAATCAATATTGGTTATTGTTTCATATCTTAGCCTATTTATAATTTATTATCTTGATAGTTTTCAATTTCATTAATTGCACATACCCAACCCCAACATAACATACCATACAACCATGGGAGTACACAACTACAAACCGATCTAGTTAAGATGTTAATGGACAAGATGACCAATTTGGAGTCATATATTTCTAGTACCCATAACCTCTTATCATATGATCAAATTTACAATGAACCAATTCATCCATTCATCCCAACATGATATTATCCTCCTCAATGGGAAATTTCAAAAATTTCAAAATTTTAGAGCAAGGAAGATCCTCAACAACATCTTATATCATTTAGACACTCTTGATATTTGATTGCTTATGATGATTCTCTCCTTATTTGGACCTTTCCCATGCCCCTATCTGGTCTAGTATTAGATTGATATAGTGCTATTACCTAACCCTCCCTCTTTTATTTTGCCCAATTAGCTTAGACCTTCTTAGATCATTTTTCCATAAATATATCTAATAAAGTTTCCATCACCAACCTCTACTCCATTTGGTAATTTGAGGATGAGTCAATTGCTAGTTTTATAGCCCATTGGAGAGGTTTGATAAACCAAATCTCTTTCTCTTTGCCCCAACCTGAGCTGATTGAGCTCTTCTCTCAAGCTTGTGCCAAACATATTTACTTCACTTTACAGGTTCAGACTTTCAAGAACTTTGATGAGCCTTTAACCATGGCATGCAAATTAGAGATTAGAGCCATTGATGAGGGGAAGATAAAATTGAGAAACAAGAACTCTAGTTTCAAGTCAAATGAAACTTCCTCTTTCAAAAAGACCAACCATTCCAACACCAATGCCAAAACCAAGAGAACCACAAATGCAATTGTCCTTAAAACTACCCCTCTTCTAGTTTTCAACCAACCCAAATCTTCTAATTCTTCCAACCAGAATACCCAAAACTAAAACTGTAGCAACCAAAATCAATATACTCCATTAGGGGAGTCATATGCTTTGATATTAGAAAAGTTATTGAAAGAAAATATAATACAACTTCCTCTAATTAAACCCACACAACAATTCAATTCCTCTCATCCTATACCCAACTGGTATAAGGAGAATGAATTATGTGGTTACCACTGTGTTATTAGGCATGATATTAGTAGATGCAATACTTTCAAAATCATTTTCCAAGGGTTGATTGACAAGGGGGAACTCATGTTAGATAAACCCAATGCACCCCTAAATCAGTCACATGATATTTTTAGGTATTCATTCCCCAACCATGTCCCTTTCATAAATAATGAAAAAAATAAGCAGAATCCATTGACCACCATGAGGTCCATACTATTAATGTATTTATTAGTGAGCTCATTCTTGAGGAATCCATTGCCCAAACCAATTCTTCTTCCCCTCCAGTTATTGAGGTAGTGGGGTCACCCTCTATTCCTTTGGAAACTAAAACAAAGGAAGCAACTATTCCCCTTTCTCCACTTATTGAGGTAGTGGAGCTACCAACCTCACCTTTTGAAGACATACCAAAGGAGGCAACTATTATCAACATACCTTTCTCCTCTAACATAAAACAATCCACTCTTATTTTGTTAAGGATTCCTAAGGAAGAGGTCACCTTACCTACCCCTCACATGGAGGAATCACCTTCCAAAACCTTGGAGCCTTTGATTCAAGAAAAGGAGAAAGTAACCACTCTCCTCTCTCAACCCATGGGCTTATCATTTGAGTCCAATATTGAAGGAACCAAACCTGTCTATAAGAATTTATCTATATTGGTTCAAAACTTGGAGTTTTTATCCCAACCCAACATAGATCAAACCAAATTTTGGCACCATCTTGGGATTCCTTATCCAACCAAGAAAGAGCCCTAAAACATACCATTGTCAACCCAACCATAAAATTCCACTAGTTAACTCACCATCATCCTAACCAAACCATTAGAAACCTCTACCTCTCAAACCTTAATTGAACCAACCAAACTAACTCCACCCAAAGCAACCCAAGCACCTTCTACTATCCCAATAAAGCCCATTAGAAGCATGGGCATGGTACCCACTCAAAACCTTACTCACCCTCCATTAAAGATAGATTTAGCACCATCTATCCCACTAAATAAACCCCAAGTTAAGCCAACTAGAAAGTGGAGTCACCTAGGATCCCAAAAACCAAAACCTTGCCACCTATGTCTACATTTGCCTTCCATTTTAGGATTGCATCTTTCTTACATCTTAAGATCTCATCTTTCCATAAAAAAAACAAGTTTCCCAAAGATAAATCAAACCCAACCTCCTTTTTAGCTACACCTCTACCTATTTTTCCATGCCTTCTACCTCCAAACCATCTACTCCCAAACCTTCTACTTCTAACCTTTATATTTATAAATCATCCACTACCAAGCCTTCTACTTATAACCCTTATATTTCTAAGCCATCCATTACCAAGACTTATATTTCTAAACCTTATACCTCCAAACAATCTACCTCCAATCCATTAAAATAAAAAATACCACTTGCCAAGAATATTCCACCACCAAAACTCCCATTGTGAAGCCTACTCCGAAGAAGATTTCCACCCCAAAATTTAAAGCCAAAAACCCAACACCCTTTCCACCTTTAATTGAGTCCTACTCAACCATATTACAAGCTTCTTGATTGAATTTTCCTCTTATCAAACCATTTAACCCCCATATTCCTAAGCCATCCTAGTTTAATGACAATTTGATTTACTCAAACCATCGAATGCTAAGACATGATATAAAAAATTTCAAAGCTCTCCAAGTCATAGTCTACTAGCTATGTGATGAGGATGACCTATTATCAGACGAACCTCCCATGAGCCCACCACCAATCCAATAACCAAAAGTAACCACCCAAAACTTACCTACTCCCACACTCTCATCTAAGAGTGAGGAGGAATCGAAATAATCCTCTAGCCTAACTCTTTCCCAAATTCATACCATCCATGTAGTCACATGATCACAAGCCAAACAAAAGGAAAAAGGGAAGGAAGAGGTGTCCATTCCATGGACATAACCTTCTTCCACTACTTAATCACCTAACCAAACCCAAACACCTTCACCTTAACCTAATTCCAAGGTGTCCATATTCGGTGCCTCCCAATCCAACCCTTCTGAGTCAATCCAAAGAGTAGTTATAAAGAAATTTAAAAAAAAACTAGTGAAGATGAGTTTATATGAACTAATCAATACCTTACCCCATCACCATCAGGAAATGATAGAGGTTTTTTAATCCATAGAGGTTCAACTAGAAGATCCATAACCTCTAGCAGCCTTTATTGGAGCCTTTTATATTTCCACCCTTGTTACCTTTAAGGATTCAAAAATACCCTCTATTTATCCCCATGATCTAGATCCTCCCCTCTTCATTACCATATAAATCAACCAAAATTGGATCAAGAGCGTTATAATTGATGGAGGGGCTATCATCAACATTATCTCCTCTTATGCATATGACTAACTAAAATTTCTAGAGAACATTATGTCAAAAACCATAGTAGTGATCCATTCCTTTAATGACACTATGGCAACAACTCTAGGAGCTATCATCTTCGACATTCATTTAGGACCTCACACACTTCCTAAGATCTTCTACATAAGAAGGCAAGTTTGATTACAATGTTCTACCTAGATGCCTTAGATCCATTCCATTAATTATATGCCATCTACCCTACATCAGTGCATCGAGTTTGAGCATGAGGGTCAATTAGTTACCATACAATCTGATCCAAGTCCTTTCACATCATGAAACATGATGTACTGGCTAAATGATGTTCTCCTTCTTCCATCAACCAAACCTTCACCAATAAAAGATGACTCTAACTCTTCCTTCAACCAAGCCTAGACTAGCTCATCCATCCCTTCTACCCATATCCCGATGAAGGACCCCTTAGAATCAACATTCTAATGTATCTCACTTGGGGAGTATTTCCTCTTAACCTTGGATGCCTTCCCTACTCCCCAAGAGTTTGGGAACCTTGACAAGGATTTTGGTTACAATTCTAATATCAAACCATTATTCCTTTTGAGCCTCCTAATCCCTAAACTAATATTGTCTATGGGGGACTCGATCAATTTCTTTCCACCTCTTCTAACTCCTCTTGTCCTCGACCATTTACATCTAGTTTATCCTATCTAGATAAACTAGAGTTTGCCAAGACATACCTCCATAACTATGTTTGGAAAGGATTCAATCTAGGAATTTATGAACATGGACCACATGAGTTATTTTCATGTAAGACCTAAAATCCATGTGAGATATTTGGTCTCAGATTCATTTCACCTAAAGAACCAACCAATTCACCTCCCATTACCATCATTGATAAGGAAGTTCCATCCTTACCAACCCATTCCCCATCATAATCTAAAGATTTCAATGCCATTCCACCTAACTTTTTTTTCATTAAAATTATTAGCCTTAGACCCTTAACTTATCAAAAAGATTGGGAGACCATAAAATTTTCTTTGATTCATCTAGAGATGGTAGAAGATGACTCTCCTACCATTCATACCATTCAATGTAAGGATGATGATTCCTTTCTCACCTTATTTAGTGTAGAATATTCCTTTATCCACAAGTCTCTCCCTCCTAAGACTTAAACCATGTTGAATTTATTGACCATGCATGTAAACTTAGGTACTCAGGATAACCCATGCATTGTCAAAATCGGCCACTAGCTAGATCCCTCAAAGCTTCAAGATTTCTATTCCTTCCTACAAGATGATAACATAGCATTTGCTTGGTATTACAACTACATGCTATGAATCAACCCTTCCATATCTACCCATAATATCATTACTACTCACAATGCCAAGCCTATCAAGTAGAAGCTTCATTAGATGCACCCTCATATAGTCCTTATCAAATAAGAACTTCAATGCCTCCTATCTGTAAATTTCATCCCACCCATTGATTATCCCCTATGGGTCTGGAATATCATCCCTATCACCAAAGTAATAGTGGGACTTTGTTTCTATGTATATTTATATGATCTTAACCTTGCTTGCTTGAAGGATGACTTCCTTCTGCCAAACATTGACTAGCTTGTTGATCTTACAGCTAGGCATGAGATGATATCTCTTATGGATAGTTTATCGAGCTATAATCAGATCTTGATTTCCCTTGAAGAATAACATAAAACTACTTTTATCACCCCATAGGGAACATTATACTAAAGGGTCATGCCTTTTGGTCTTAAAAAATGCTGATGCAACCTACCAACGTGCCATGACTTATATATTCCATGACCTTATTTTCAAGACCATAGAGGATTACATAAATGATATTCTTGGGAAATCTAAATATCATAAAGATGATTTAGAAGTTCTCAAGGTTAACTTTAAATGCCTCATCCATTACCATGTTTGCCTTAACACCAAGAAATGCATTTTTGGGGTCTTATTAGGAAGCTCCTTGGTTTTATCATCTCTTTTTGAAGGATCAAATTTGATCCCAACAAAATCAAATTGATCCTTGACATGCCTCGTTTGACCAACCTCAAAAAACTTTGTATTTTGTAGGATAAGCTCCAATCCATTAATCACTTCATCTCTCAGCTATCTGATAGATCCCAACATTTCCATCACCTTATTAAGAAAGATATATCTTTTAAGTGGAATAAAGACTATCAAAAGGCCTTTGAATCACTTAAATAATACCTTATTTCTCCACCGATCCTCATTCCTCTCAAAGAGGATCAACTTTTCTACCTTTATATTTTCACCACTTATCACTCTTTAGGGCTAATGCTTGCACATCAACATGAGCAACATAAACAACAAGCTATCTACTATATAAGTCCAACATTTATAGAGTATGAAACTTGGTACACCCATACTAGGAAAATTTACCTCACCTTGGTCTTTGTGGCCTCCATAATCCACCATTACCTTCCCAATCACAAGACCTATGTCATAACCAACACTGACCCACTCAAGTATATGCACTCCAAGCCATACCAAAACTAGTGTATGGCTAAATGGCTCATGCTTTTTGTTGAGTTTGATCTTTAATTCCTCTAGTAGAAGTCAATTAAAGGGTAAGCTATTATTGACCAATTGGTTGAAACACATTTAGTAGACAACAAACCATCTCCCCTTGAATTTCCTGATGAGTCTATCATGACTCTTTCTAAAGAAAACCTCACCTATCAAATGACCATGTTCTTTAATGGATTAAAGTGACAACATGGTGGGGGTGCTGGTATCATTATCATCCCCCTTAATGGTGAACCCATTCCTTTATATTTCAAGATTGATGTTGATTGTACCAATAACATGGCTAAGTATGAAGCCCTCATGATAGGTCTCAAAATTACTTTAGCCTTAGGAGTCACGGTGATCAGTATTTTTGGTGACTCTCAACTCATAGTCCATCAAATCAGTGGCTCTTATCAATGTAAAAATGGCATCTTATAATAATATAAACATCTATTTGATGTACTCTTAACATCATTTAAACATTACCTTATCCAAGCCACTCCATGATCTATGAACAAGTTTACTAATATAATGGCTTCCCTTGCTTCCCAGATCCCATTCACACCTCCCAACTCTAAGATATTTGTCTCTATCCATCATCTTACCAAGCCTTCCTATACCAAATCAAATCCTCCTATTTTTAGTGTGGAGGAAACGCAACCCGACCTATCTCAATGTAGGCATAATTCCCTCTAATAATTCTAAGAATGGTCAAAGAACATTTATTCATAGTACCTCTCATTATAACATACTAGGGGGAATTCTTTACAAGCATGGCTTTGATGGTCTCCTTTTCTATTACCTACATAGTCACATAATTTCTCATGATATCAGAGCAATGCATGATGGGATTTATGGAGGACACTTTAATGGTTGAGATACCACTATATATATCCTTTGCCTTGGCTACTATTGGCCCACCCTTAACCATGATTATTGTGATTATGTGAAGAAGTGTGTTAAATGTTACTATCACACCAATTTACATGTTGTAATTATTTATCTTGTTTAGCTTTTGTGCTTAGTCATGCACTTAACAGTCAAACCAAGTCACTTTTTTGATTGGTATAACTAGATGAAATCATAGTAGGGTCTATGGTGCATAAAATTTAACTTACTACTATGATGGCATAAATTTCACACAAGGTGCAAGCCTTATACACTCACCTGAAGTACAATAATAAAAGAATCAGGCCTGTGTTGGGCTATTTGAAATATGACACAACCTTGGTGTCAATGGGACTTGGTTATTGGCAAGACAAACTTAGGTGGCCTATTGGTGATAGGATCTTTTAGGAAATCTCAATGGGTACCAGCCTAATTAAGGGTGAAATTCAAATGGTATAGGTTCATATCTGGCTAGGCATAACTCTTATTGGCATAATCTAGGGTGATAGTGAGTTATGGGTCCTTCAGGCACTTAGCCAGGTCATGGGGGTGGCTTATGTTCAAGTACTCATTCTTCAAGTTAATGCTCTAGGCATGGGTATTAAAGCCTTAATACATGTTGGTTTCGACACTTAGTGGGTTTCATAGGCATTCTAAAGCTCTTATATGGCATAATGATGCCATTAGCAACTTGGAACAAACCTTTGTATTGCAATACATTATATGAATGTAAGATATAACATTACTCACATAAAACTAAATCTAGAAACATACAACATGGATAACTCATATGGAAGGGATCAACAACCGAAAAGATAGTCAAGCCATTCTATTAACTTGAATGTTGTCAACATAGGGTACAATTTATATAATAAAGCATGTGCTCATCCTAGAAACTACTCATGCCCAATGGCTAATAGTTGATCTTGGGCTATACATCTAGATTTCTTAATATAGTTCATGCTAGGTATAATATATTAATGGTGGCTCTTGATTTTAGCAAGGCTTCACTACTATTCATTGCCCCCTAGTCTTCAGGTTCAAGCTCATTTAAATAGGCAAAAGAACATATTCTTTCTAAGTGGGATGGATGCATGTCAGATGTTGAGTTGTCATTGGGATTGTTATACCATCAAATCCACTACTCTGACACCCATGCTCTCCAATAGCCACATACAAGCACTTAATGAGATTCTCCTTAAAACTCAAGTGCTAGAAACTGTCTACCAACTAGTGTAAGATTACCGAATATTCTTCCAACTGGTGCTAAAAATTTTAAAATGGAAATCATTTGCATGACTACCATGTGCTAAGATATGTTGAGTTGGTGTAGTCCACTAGGTAAGTTACAAAAAGGAGGCCCAATATTACCCCATACAAAATTGTTAGTCCACCCTAGACTAGTCTTTTAGTGCCTTTGGTGTGTAAAATTTGAGTGCATCTTATTCTAGCTCTGCCTTAAAGTTTTCAAATCCCTAGATAGTGAGCTTGATCTCTTCAATAATGCCTTATATTTCAATCGATGAAAAATCAAGCGTGTACATGTTTGTACTTTATATTTATTTTCTAAAGGCTTCAAGCCTTTCCTTTTCTCACCTTACCCTACCATCTAGAATATCCCCTTGCTCAATTGCCTTTATTTGAAAGGCATGAAAGAGGGTTTCCAGTTCTTGTTATTGGGTCTTTAGCTTGGTGCTTAAGTCATTGACCTATACCATCACTTGCATCTACTCGATCTAGATCATAGTGAAAGAGTGTTTAACCAAGGCATCTTTCTCCTCCTTTGAATTTATAATGCATGTGTTGATGACTACTATTTGTGTGGCAAAGTTAAAAAATATTACATCTACTTCTTCCACACCCTCTTCTAGTTTGAAGAAAAGGTCTTCTATCACATTGAGATTTTTGTTTAGCTCTTATTTTATGGCCTCATAGGGGTCTTCTTTCTCCTCTAGCACTGACTTCATATAAGGTAGAATCTACTCTATCAACACATAAAATTTTTAAATCTCTTTCATCTCTGAGGTATCCACACCACCTAAAAGGGATGGCTCTACCTCTTCTACATGATCAACCAACTACTAGAGTTTGAGCTTCACTACCTTTAATTCCTCCTCTACCTTGAGCATAATTCCATTCCACCTGGTGGCATGGAAATCATTGATAATGTTCTTGCACACCACTTCAGAGGTCATTTTGAGGAGGGAATTAGCCAAGCTCACTGGATTCATATCCCTAAGATTCACTAGCTAGTAGTCATGCCCCTCCTCTAGCCTCTTGGTGATTTAGATTACTTTCTTTAGAACCTCAAACTAAGGCTCATCCATGTAGTAATCAAGAGTAAAAGAGACTTGATGGTGCATTAGCATTGTGGAAGTTTTGGGGTGTATGAACTCCATCATGTAAAATTTATCTTCTTTGATGAATCTCCATTGTGCCTTTTCCTTATAGCTTGGCTCATAGTCCTCTTCTTCTGATAGCTCCTTCTCTTCTCCATTGGCAGTGGTGCTCCCTCCAGTGCCTTATTCTACTTCCTCTTCTTCTCTTTCCATGAGGGGTTCCTGATTAGACTTATCCCCTTACTCTGTTTCATCTCTTTGGTGCTAGTTTCATCGTCATGTTATTCTACTTGTAGGGGTTCTTCTATAGACTTTTCCCCTTTATCCATTTCCTCCTCTTTTTAGGGATCTTTAGCATGAGGTTCCTTGGCACCAAAATTTCTCTCGTCTTTCCCCAATAGGGTCTCTGATTCCTTCTTTGTGAGTTTTCCTTAGTTTTTAGTATCACCTTATTTATCTTTAGGCACCCATTTTAGACTAGGGCACACCTATTGTACAACTTATTCTACCATTTCGATGGAGGTGCTAAGCACCTTTTCTGGTACTTTTTCCTCTCTAGGTTACTTGCTAGTGACAACCTTATTATTCTCTCTTTCCTTTACCATCCTGGTCCTTTCCTCTTGGGTGACCTTTTCCTCTTTTTCCTTCTTCTTAGCCTTCTTCTCCTCAGCCTTTCTCATTGCTTCCTCTATCCTAGCTTTTTCCTTTTTAACCTTCTTCTATGTAGTTTGTGCCTTACATTCCTTTTCTCTCACCTTTATCTATTTGGCCTTTATTTGATTTATTTTAGCTTGGGACATGCCCTTGGGCCTCATGACCTCTCACTTGCAGTGTAACTTTAGCACCATGTCGATGTGCTTTTGTTCTAAGCCCATGCTCTCCCATTTATGCTTCAAGTCTTCTTTAGTTGTCACATATAAATGTGTTACTTATCTGGGCCCTTCTCTTATTTCTCCTTCCTTCCTCCTTCCTTCCTTTTTCCCCTTCATCTTTTACACCTTTCAATCTTTTTCTTCTTTCCTTTGCTCTTCAGTCTCAACCATCTCAATGACCTCTTTTGATATCCTGGCCATTATCATTTATTTTCTTTGCTCCTCTAGCTCTTGCACCCTCTATATCTTAGCTTCACTAAATCCAAGTTTATTCCATATCCACATCTTATATTCTAATTTTATTTGAGGTGGAAAGGAGGGGGTCCTTTTACTTGATGAGGAGTCATCTTCCTCTAGCATGATATATACACCCCTCTCGACTATTTCTTCTTCCATATCCTCTTCCTCCCCTTCCTCCTCTATATTAGAAATAACTATCTTGGGCATTAGAATATGTGCCTTCCCATTTTTTTCCTTGTGTTGAGACAAGTCTTCAACACAAATTACATGCACTTGTTAGATGGGGCCGAAGGAGAGGCTCCTTCACCTAATGTAATTTTTAGCTTTAAACACTCCTCTATTTCTTCCAATGTTTCCCCCCTCTTCCTCTGGGGAGACTTCTTAATTTTTGATGGAAACAGGTCCCTTCATTACCAATATAGATAGGAGGATCAGTACTCTATGCTATTATTCCTTCTTGGGCCACCTTTTTTGGCTTCATTTCATAGTAAATCCTATGGATGAAGTTAACTATGGTTGCCTTTAAGAGGGGATCGATGTTTGTGCAATCTGACTCATCTTCTTCATCTTCGATGGCCCTTTTATTATCATGGATGAATTGACACTATAATTTTCACCTCTCCATATCCATTTACTTGACTATAATGTCTAATTGCTATGCATTGGGGATCCACCACAATGCATCTCTGAAGTATCTCATTGAGAAGGCATAGGGGAGCTTTAGCCACCCTGACATGTTGTCATCAATAAAAAACAAGCATAGTACATAGAAGTGATACATCATAGTAAAGGCCACCATTTTTTAAAGGCTCTTGGGGAGTTCCTAAGGAATGCACCACTCCAATCTGAAGGATTCTATTTATTTCTCACACCATTGCATCACACATGATTTTTATTTGGCACTGAAGGAGGTGTGACAAGTGAATTCTCTATATTTTAATGCTAGGGAATCATTTTGGGTTGGGAAAACCTAGAGGTTATCCTCATTTTTATCTAAGATCCCTATTTCCTCCATGATAATTAATATAAGGATGGACCCCCACTTGAAGCTCCCTTTCACTCTATATCATTCCAACACATTTTTCACCAACTCTTCATTGATGAACTTTACAATTTTGAATTGTACACCCTACATCATGTGATAGGTGATGCATAGGTACACCTTTTATAAATTGGTCCATTAACCACATAAGTAAAGTTTGAATATTATGAGGCATGCCACCACCCTCATGTTGGGGTCGTCACACTTGGTGATGAGGAACGTGAAACCCCCCTTGAAATATTTAAGGAGCTAAGATATGTGCTCTACCTCTTCATCACCATACATTATTTTATGGATGTCTTTGCTAGCATATAAGAGCCCAATTATCCTCTTAATTAACTAGACCAAAATTTTCATACATCTACCTGAAAATTATATGCTGTTCTTATAGATGTGCAAGAGTAAGAACTATACAAGTTCCTCTAACTTCCTGAAGTAGGGAAACTCATAGAGTTGAGTTGCATCAGAAGTGGTCAACTTGTCTTAAATTGAGACATTGAACAAGGCATCACCTTATGGCATATTATACCAATTATTGAAAGTGACTTGAATTCTTGTGGTTATAATCCTTTAGTTGGTAGACATGCACAAATAAATGCCAACTCTCCCTACTATAACTTCTTCAGGAAATTACATGAACTGATATGAAATATTTGTTAATACCTTGGTGTCAACATCTACAATACTAACTACTTTGACTAGTTGCACCTTGGTTTTGGTGGTGATCATTTCTTCCATAAGCCTAACCCACTTGGGTTCTTGTTACACCTCTATAGAGCTTGATGCTTTGTATTTCTTCACCATCCTGAATCTACTTGTGTTGAACCTTAGTAGGTATAGGTAGATGAAGCCTCAAATAGTGGTCAATACTTCTATAGACATGGGATCTATGACCAGACCCTTAGCTCCCAAGCTTTATTGGTCATTAATGATGGCCAAGGTGATAGTTTCTTGCTCCCATTATATATATTTTGATCAAATCTCTCTCCACACCTCTTTAAATTGGCCTTACCATGAATGCAATCCTCCTTAGTATGCCATAATTTTACTCTAGGTGCCTAAAGTGTTCTAATTCATGTTATGATAGGGTTTTTACCTTTGAATCTCTATTTTATTGCTTAGGTTTTCTCTAAGTCTTGAATTAACTTAAACTTTATAACCTAAGTAAGTCTACCATTTACCATTTTATACCCTTCTTTATCAACTACCATCATTAATGTAGGCTTTATGGTGTAGGCACCTTGATTTCTTAGAAAACTTGAAAAAATCTATGAAATCCTCAAAAATTATTTGTCATTAATGCATTAATTTCATATCTTTGTGGCTCTGCTACCACTTTATTAAATTCTCCCTAATGGTAATTCAATGAAGTGACATTAAATTCAAATGATCACTTCCCACTTAAATTTGGGTTGACACCGACTGTCTTAGATGATTTACTCTTATGGTTGTTCACTTGGCATGACCTTCACCTTCCTTGTGGAAACCTAGGTATAGTGCCTCATATGCACATGATTCAGTCTCCTTGGTACCTCTTTCTTTTAATAGTTGTGCTTCTATTTCAAGCATGCTTCTTTGTCTTGGTTAATTTCTTGCACATCATATTGCCTTGGCCTGTCCTACCCCATATAAAGCCCTTGCATTGGACCTCTAGTGATTTTTTATCTCTCTTAGGTATCTTTCACACTATTAGATTATGCATCTTCACTTTATTTCTTATGCACAACCTTATTGAGCATCATCACCTTGTTCTCTAGTTTCTAGTGTAGAAACATTTGATGCACCCCTTTTGAATTGTGGTGTAACGTTATACTTGTGATTTTGCATGTTATCCTTTTATTATAAAATATTCAAAGTCTGGTGACTTTTTTACACCCAAAAAAATTAGGCATTTGGCCCTTGGTGCTTAGAAATAAAATGGGCTTAACTCACCCAATTGGTATTATGTGTGGAAGTACCAAAGTAGTTTGTTCTTGGGATTCTAAGATCCTTACAATGATCAGCTTGTGTACATGGATCTTATACATTTTATACTTACATCTGATGAGTTTCACATGCCCATGACTTACATGTTTGGCCTTGTACACTTAGATGGTACAAATTCTCGACTCACCCGGTTAGAATTATGTGTGAGAGGCTGGGCAAATTTGCTGTAGCTAGATTAGATTCATGCACCCATAACTTAGGTGTCGTGGCCTCATGTGCTCAAAATGTGTAAGTGATCAATTCACTTGACTAGAATTATGCATGAAGTGCCAACAAATAATTCCTTGCAGCTAATATGTGCCACTTATTACCTCTTTACACTATATAAAGAACATAAACAAAATTAAAGAGAGTAGTTTGGCTTGTACCAAACTATCTTTTGGTCAGCTCATCTCCAACTAACTAGTGACCAATAATTTAGTGTCATTATGGCATAAGTGCCATCCTACTATTGATATAGCTTTAATCAATTGCCATTTAAATGCCCTGGGAGCATTTTGATAGACAATGTGTGTAACTTGCATGCGTCTATATTCAATATGTGGTGGATGATTTAAGGGCCCATCCACCTTATTTATAGTTTTCTTAGGTGCTTAAGGTATGTCAAGTAATAGAGTAGCACGAATGCTCCTTTAGTTATTTCCTTGTGCTTGATGTGCTTATCATGCCAGAGCTTTTATCACACCTTTCTGATTTGCTAACTCCATCTTGCTTAGGTGTGATTTTCATCTAAGTGCTCTAAGTCTTATAACCTTGTGATCAAATATTCATGGTCATCTAAGTGACCTATCCATGTAATTCATAAGGATGGCACCATGAATTTCATGGGGAGAACTGATTTAGTGCCAAACACTAGTTGAAAGGGTGTAGCTTTGTTTAAGCACTTATATGTCATGTGGTATGCCCATAATACTGATAAAATATGATCATCTCAATCCCTGTAACCAACATCAAATATATTCATTAGGCACATTCCCAAAATTTGTTTAAAGGCTTCAATTGTGTCATTTTCTTGTGGATGATATGGGGTGGTCTTGTGGTGTGCCACCATGTATTCAATTAAGAGGATGTGCACCGTCTCATTGATGAAATGAGTTCCCCTATAGCTAGTTAGGATTAATGGGAACCCATATTGAATTATTATGTTCTCCCAAATGAATCATGTGGCTATGTAGTCTTTTCTTAGTATGAATTTAGCCCACTTAGTATACTAGTCAGTGGCAACCAAGATATACCATACACCTGTGAACCATGCTATAAGATTTATTGGTCTAACAAAATCAATGGCCTATTTCTGGAATGGTGCCTAGGAAAGAATGGTGATGAGAGGAATCTCATATTGGTGGTTGGGGTTCCCAGTGTACTGATATATGTCACATGCCTTGGCACACTCTTTAGCATCTTAGAACAGGGTTGGCTACCATAAGCCTAGCTGTAGTATCTTACACACCATTATGTCTCTAGTGAAATGGCCTCCTATGATTACCTCATGTGATTATTATAATATGGAGTCCCTTTAATGTTCCAAAACACATTAGTGCAAGACTTCATCTCTACCTAGTTTTTACATCTCCCCCACAATGAGCTAGAAGTGGACAACACAAACCACAAGTTATTTCTTTGCTCTATTTGACATGTCCTGGACCATAACCCCAGACATTAGGAAAATGATGATATTTGCTAAGTATTTAAGAATATGCTAGACTTTATATAGTTTTTCATCTGATATGTCATCTTTAATCAGTGCCACTGCATCACCAAAATTGATGTGGAATAAATGGTCTAGCCCTAGATTCTACTTTCTAGGTTTAATGATAATAGAGAACTAGAATTGTTAGAATAAGACTATCCATATACATATGGACTCATGTAAAATAGACTTGCTCATGAGGTACTTGAGCACCTCATGATCAATGAAAAATATGAATGGAGTCACTAATAGACATTGCCTAAAATTTTGTAAGGCATAGACCATTGCTAGTGCCTCGTGCCCAGTGGTGGTGTAATTCTATTTTGCTTGTGTCAATTTCCTAATTGTAAAAGAAATGGGGTGGTCCATTTTTCCCTCACCTAGTTGTGCCAATATTGTGCCAATTGTGGATCCTAAACCATCAACATGGACATGGAAAGGAGTAGTCTAGTCTAGAAATTTTAGAATTGACATGCTATCCAACTTTACCTTCAATGTTTCAAAAGCATCCTCTTGTGCTCTACCCCAATAGAACAGGTCATATTTTCACAAGAGCTCCTCCAAGTGTGCTATGATATTTTCATAGCTCTGTATAAACTTATTGTAGTAGCCATAATGGCCTAAAAAGGTGCAAACATCTTTCTATGTGGAGGGAGTTTAGAGTTGAACTATGATGTCTATATTCACAAGGTCAATGAGCAAACCATCCTTGCAGATAATGTGTTTGAGTAATGTCCCAAAGGGGGTTGAACAGATACACTTTTTTAGGTTTATAAATATTTAGAGCTTCCTATGCCTTTCAAATATGAGGCACAAATTATCACAGTGATCCTTGACAAGGCCATATATGGTCTAGTCATCAAGATAGACTTGGAGGAACCTATGAATGAAGTCCTTGAAAGTGGTGATCACCACTCTAGAGAATATGACTAACACATTATTGAGTCCAAAGGGTATCACATTATAGGAAAAACAAACCCATTCAGTTATAATGGTTATTTTGGGTTTATCCTCCTCGATCTACACCTGATGATAACTCAAGAACCCATCAATGAAAGTATATATTTTGCAACCTGCAATACCATCCTGGACCTCATTGGTGAATGGGCTCAAGAATGGGTTAGTGATGAAGGTGGAATTTAAAAGTTCATAGTTGACATAGATCCATATGTGCCCATCCTTATTTATGCTTATGACCATTGAGCTCACCCATTCAAATTTTTGGTTAGGGTAGATTATGCCCATAACTAGCATTTTATCTATCTCTATTTTTACCTTGGTGTGGAGGTTAGGGTTCATTATATACAGGTGTTTCTTGACAAGCCTCATGCCATCCAATAACTTGATGCTCATTTTACCAAGGGAAGGGTGGGTACCCTTCATGTCTTAATAGTTTCACAAGAATAAGTCCAACAATTCCTTCAAGAGGCTTATGATGTGTGCCATCTCTACCTCAAACTAGTAAGCACCTATAGTGGTGATCTTTAGCTTGCATTCTACATTGATGTCTACTTTAGTGGTATTGAGTGCTGCAGATAGGGTTTATTCCTCTCTTGATGAGAGTCTTCAACTTGCCTTGTCCCCTTAGTTGTGTCAATTCAAAGATGAGTTAGGTCTTCTTCATCTAGGGCACTATCATCCATAAGGCACATGAGTTTTTGTCTCCCTATTAGAGCCTTCCAATTTCACTCTTACCATGTCTCATCATCCTCTTTGTTAGAGTCACTATTGAGCACTTAATATTCAAATAATATCAGTAGCACTAGTCCTTTCTCCCCAAACATGTCTCTAAGACATTCTTCTAGGATGACAATGTCCTCAAACACTACCCTATGAATGAATTGTAGTGGCTCCAGTAGCTCTAAGTCTGTGAAGAGAAGGAGAAGGTGTGCACAAATCTATCCTTGAGTACTTCTCATTTTCATATCTCATGGTGCATTTAATTTACAATGTACCAGACTTTTGCCCATGTTTCTAATATCCTATAGAAAACATGCACCCATAGGCTTCTAGCTGCATTCTCACCATAGATGATCTAGGTTTCTTTACACAAGTGCAGATGTATGATCAGGTCAAAATTGCCTAAGTAAACAAGTTTGTCTAAGTCCTCATTACTTCTTTCAAACCTTGTGCTTATTACTACCTTAAAATCTTTTTGTGTTGGTAGGTTAGGTCTTTGTAATGCCTACCAATGAGCAACAATACTCTTTAGGGTATGCACTAGTGTGCCCATTCTATCTACTTCCTTAGGAATGCATGCTTCAATGTCATGGACATAGGTTTGTATAGGATGGCTCCCTTCATATTTTGGGAGTGCTAAAATCTTCCCTTTACTTAGTTAGAATATCCTTTTCACCATCTGTTTGGTATTAGAAACCCATCTTTTTTATGTGTGCTCCACCTTAATCAATCCCATTTTGGCTGGTCTTGGCTTAGTTAGCTGCACTAGGTGACACCTTTGGATAATCACTTTATAAGCCTCTTAAACCAATTGGTTATAGGCTACATAGTTGTTATTAGATGTCTATTGTCCATCCTCCCATTTGATCACCCCTTGGTTACTTGCATTAATCTTTTCGATACCCCACACTATGATGTTATAAATGTGGTTGATCTCATCTTAGAGATCAACACTTTTCACATATGGGGGACATTGATCACTTGATAGGGGGATTACCAACCTCTCTTTTCCATTCTCAAAAGTCATGTAGCACTTATTGAAGTGCATATCTGCATTATTGGCATAGCACCATGGCCTACCTAAGAGTGCTAGATAGTTATCTTACTCTGCCAATTTGATTACCTCAAAGTCAACTCAAAATTTGGTGTTTATGATATCTATAATGGCACGCTTCAATATCTTGATAGGTTATGCTCAGGTTTTGTTGGTCATAAATAGTATATGTGGGGAGAGATTCAAGGGTGGTCATCCCATATTATCAAAGGTGGTTTTGGTTAGAATGTTAACCTCGACACCCATATCTATGAGGACCTCACAAATAAACCATCTATCGATGGTGGTATTTATTAGTAGTTCTTAATCATAGTATATATTCTAAGTATGCCTTACTTCATGCACCCACTCCATAAGCAATACAATAACTTCAATCATCTGAGGCATGGCCTCTTCCTCTGTTTATTTCCCTACATGCTCTACAAGTAAGTTTTTTAGTAGGGGTAACATTCCCTTAGTTTGTATGATGTGCAATATCTTGATCAACTCCTAAACTTCAACCTCCTAGATATCTTGCTTCCTATGCAAGGCACTTACCTACGCCTCTATATCCCTAGCCAATTGGAGCTCTCCCTACAAAATTTGTATTACACTCATGGCTTGATATAATAAATCTTTTTATCACACTAGGTTAGGGTAGGGTGCAAATCTTGGCTCAATTTGTGTTATGTGCTTGATATGACTTGGATTACCATAGTATAAGCATAGTTTTTTTGTTAGTACAATAGGTAGTTAAGTGCTGAACCCAATTTGATTTGTGGTATACACCTTAGGTGGCTCCTTGTGAGTATGTTATGTCTTGGGAGCCCATTTTTCTTATTTTTGTTCATGCCTAACCATGGTAGTACCCTTATCTACACTAAGCCAACCTTGAGTCAGCTTTTTATACAAGTATAGGCAATCCTCAACCATATGTGGTCCTTGACAATACCTACATATTGGGTGCATGGGGTAGTTGTGTTGGTAATTCTCGATCAACCTATACTTATAAGATGATCATGGTGGGAATCTTCCTCCACTATGTCCTCCACCATGTCCTCCATCTCACCCACATACACCTCACTAATTTACATAGACAATATTTTATTGGCCATAGCCTTCATTTCCTTAGCCTACATGCCCACTAACTATGGTCATTGCCTACCTCATGCCTCTTTCCATATTTTGGTGCATCTCATCAATGACTCAACGTCCATTGTTGAATGAGTATAAGAATTACACATCTTTCAATAGATGGTAGTGTTTACTTGACTAGTGCATTATAATAGGGGATAGTTTTGAGAGTCATGTAGTCCATGACACACTTCATATCCAAGAAGTAAGGGACACAAATTTTTATGTAGGCAATTTTTCTTGTTATGACCATACATCTCACAATCAATGCATCATAACCCATTATGAGTGTCATGTGTCAAACCAGTGTTAAGCTTCTATAGCTAGGAGGCCATTGATGTGATCTATGCCTCCATGAATGGGTTGATCTTAGTATCAGTGTTGCCTACTACCTTAGCCTAGAGTGTAGCTTTAAGTGCCTTATAGGGGTCCATGAAGGTCTTCATGGACAATGCTCTCCTAAAAGGTACTAAGAAGCCCCTAAAAAACCATTGTGCATGTTAGAAGGGGTGGTTCTCATATGGAAGCTTAGAGAGAAGAGTCTTAAATTATGCATCATAGAGGCACACACTCTTGAATATCCCTTAGTTGATTTCCTTGAGTGCCATGATGCTCTGTTGCTAAAGCTCAAGAATATCAAATTACTTTAAGAATGGTTCCTTCAACATATCATAATAAACCATAACTTGGTTTGAATCAAAATTTTGATACCAGGTATAGGTGTGATACATCAAGGTGGTTATGAATTGAGTCACCTTACATTTTGACTGAGTGATGCCACAAGCACATCATTGAAGTTCACATTTAAGAACATACTTTGTGGTATTCTTGATGCTACAATACTCATTATAGTTGACATCCTTTAAACAAGAATGCTTGTACTTATGTTCTAGATTCCTAGGTTGATGACTACTAGTCTCATGGTATTCTAGTTCAATTATTCATAAGGTATCACTTGTTGGATTAAAAATTCTTGGTTCAAGTCTTGAATTCTATCAAAGTTAATGTTGATAATAGGGTTAGTTATCATTCTTCTATCTTCTAGTAGAGAATCTAGCACATAAGCTTGTGATTTAGGTTCAAAGGGGGTAGGTGATTCTAGTGCATCCTCATTTGTCACATCTTGTAGGACCCCAAAGAATTCTACACCCAACTACTAATCTCAATTTCTTGCTTCCTCCTCTCTCTCATCATGATGCTATAATTCAAAGGATCCTTCCCCATGCCCTTTCCACTCACTATGGGTCCTCTTAGCACTTAAAAGTTCTAGATCCTCTATAAACATGTGATTTTACTTATTATAGATCTATCTTCAAATATCTTGAGTGTTAGGTTGCTCATCCCTTTCCATGGTGCCTCACTTACACTTCCCCTTCTCACCTTTTGTTCTTTCTCATATATGCAATGATTTTAGCCTTCCATCTTGATGATCAAATAACATAATCTACCAGTAATTTCTTTAATTTAGTATCGAGCCCTCTTATTAACATGTCCCTTGGTTCATCAAATAACTCATACTCTACTTCTTCAAGGCAAGAGAAGGTTGACACTGTGAATTTTAACACATAGATATTAACATGCCACTCCACCTCTTGTCCACAATGCACATCTAAATATCATCTAGGCTCTCAAGACTCTATATGCACTCCTTAGTCTAATTGAAGCACTAGTTATAGCTTCATATTCTAGAGGTGGTATAGGTAACTAGCCATTGGTACACATGCTCAGGTAGTTCACAAAATAACACCTCATACAGAGCATCATATAGGTTGGCTTACACCCATTCTCTTATATTTTATCCTTGGCATATCAGATGTCTCTACGTGACACTATCTTTCACTTGCTCTAGCTAATGCTCAATGTTCTCAAGTGATAGTTAGAGCATCATATTGTTGTAGCATTGTAACAAAAAAATTTAACACGGTGTCCCAATAATAGAACCAAAATGTTGTAGTTATTTCTTTTGTTTAGCTTTTGTGCTTAGTCATGCACTTAGTAGTCAAGCCAAGTTACTTTTTTGCTTCATACAACTAGGTGCAAGTATAATAGTTTTTATGGTGCACATCATTTAACACACTACTACACTAGCATTAATTTCACATAAGGTGCAAGCCTTGTCTGCTCACCCAAAGTGTAATAGTGAAGGAATCATGCCCATACTAGGCTAGTTAAAACATGGCATAACCTTGGTGTCAATGGGACTTGGTTATTGGTAAGATAGAATAAGGTGGCCTATTAGTGCTAGGCTCTTCTAGGAAAGCCCAATGGTTGCTAAACTATTTAAGGGTGAAATTCTCATGGTGTATGTTCATATCTGGTTAGGTAGAACTCTTATTGGTGTAAGCTAGGGGGATAGTGAGTTAGGGGTCATTTAGGCACTTAGCTAGGTCATGGGGGTGGCTTATGTTCAAGTGTTCATTATTCAAGTTAGCACTCTAGGCATGGGTATTAGAGCTTTGGCGTATTCCGGTTTCAACACTTAGTGGATTTCATAGGCATTCTAAAGTTGTTATATGGCATAACAATGCCATTGGAAACCTAAAACAAACCTTTGTATCATAATACATTATACCAATGAAAACTATAACATTATTCACATAAAACTAAAGTTAAAAACATATAATAGTGTTAACTCATATGGAAGGGATCAACAACCTAGAAGATAGTCAAGCCATTCTATTAACTTAAATGTTATCAACACAGGGTATAGTTTATATAACAAAACATGTGCTCATCTTAGAAACTACTCATGCCCAGTGGCTCACAGGTGAGCTTGGGCTATACATCTAAGATTTCTTAACATAGCTCATGCTAGGTACAATATACTAATGGTAGCTCCCAATTTTAGTAGGGTTTCATTATCATTTATCACCCCTAGTCTTCAGGTTTGAGCTTATTTAAATATGTAGAGGAGTATCTTCTTGCTAGGTGGGATGGGCACAGGTCAAATGCTGAGCTATCACTGGGGGTTGTTATACCATCAACTCCACTACTTTGACACCCATGCTCTTCAACTACCACATGTAAGTACTCAATGAGATTCTCTTTCAATCCTAGGTGATAAGTAACTACTTGCCAACTGGTATAAAATCATTAAAGATTCTTATAACTGGTGCTAAGAATTTTAAAAGGGAAATCATTTGCATGACTACCACATACTGAGATGTGCTGAGTTGGCATGGTTCACTAGGTAAGTTACAAAAAGGGGGCTCACCATTACTTCATGTATTGAGTCATAGCCTTTAAATATCTAAGGATTTATAGCCCTTCTCATAATAGGTATTGGATATTATTTGTGAAATTAACCCTCATTATTCATAGTGACATCATTCTATCATCATTACAACTGAATATTTCACCAAATGGATGGAGGCCATTCCTCTAATTTCAACCAAAGCTGAAAAGATTGTTGATTTTATTAACCATCACATTATTTGTCATTTTGATGTTACTCATAAGATTATAACCAATAATGGTAAATATTTTAAGAATAAAAAAGTTTAAGGTCTTTGTGACATGTTTGGCATTAAGTTTCTCCTCACCCTATCATCCACAAGCTAATGGACAGGCTGAATCTTCTAATAAAACCCTTAAAAACATACTAACTAAAATGGTTAATGCATTTAATCAGGGTTGGCATTTACACAACCCTTTCAACTTATGGACATATCATACTAGTATTTGAACTCCTGAAGGTGCTACCATTTTCTCTCTTATCTTTGGAGCAGAGGATGTCTTACCTCTCAAAGTCCAAATTCCCTCTCTTTGCATATCCCTATAGGATATCATTTTCAAGGGTGATTATTTCCAATAATGTTTAGCCCAACTTGAGCTACTTGAAGAGTGCCATTTGGATGTACTTAACCATATTCATGTCTATCAAGAATGAATCAAGTGTGACTATAACAAAAACTTAAGAGAATGAGAATTTAATATCGGAGACCTCATCTTAAAGGAAAATCAACATGTACCCAATATGGAGAAAATCAAGTGGGGAAAGATTACTTTTAATTAGATTGGACCTTATATCATTATGCACAATTATGAATCTAGAGATTAAAAATTATCCTTTCTTGAAGGAAAACTAGAACTTGAGCCTCTCAATTCTTCACATTTGCATCATTTCTTTTGTTAAATAAGATTTTTACCTTCATCAGCTCACTCTGAGGACAACCAATTAAAGCATAAAAACATGTGATTATCCATCACAATTGTAGTCTTAATCTTAAATATGGGTATGATGGCTCTACCCATGGCATGCTTATCATGGATACTTTTCATCCCAAATAGGATGGAATCCCATGGTCATTGTATCTCAAAGAATCCTCTCACCCACTATTTCAACCTTCTTGTGCTTTAGTTTTACCTTCATAAAGGTAAGCCTTTAAGCCTATATAAGCAAGCATATGTCTTGAAAATCAAAAACATTAAAAGTCATATATTATATGGGTCATCTCTAGTATTAGTAGACTACTCCCTTGAAAGACAACTATACCAAAACCAATCAAAATTGCTCAACACAAAGTAGACTGCTCCCTTGAAGGATAACTATAAAAAAGCCTAAGACAAGTCTTAAAAAGCTTAGACCATTCCCTTTAAGGATGGATAAGTAAATAATTTGTCAAAATCAATTGATTTATCAAAGGCTCCTCATATCGATCAGCTTCCCTAAAACCTCTCAAAGTAATAATAAAAATATCAAAAGATCTATTATTTGGAAGTTGTAATTAGATTTCATGAGTAGACTTCCCACATCGATCAATCTACACCATAGATGACATTGATTTGTTTATAATAGATCTTAGGTAACCTACAAAAGAGGCAAGTTAACCTCACATGAAGGTTCCTTTATCATCCATCTCCCCTTTATACCCTCTATAAAACATGGGATTTTGAGCTTACTCGACATTGTGTGATCAAGAAACATTTTAACCAACCAATGAATGCTAGTGTGAAGCATGTGAAGGGCTTATGTTCATAAGCTTATCTACCTTCATTTTATTTAGGTCCTGACCAATGAAAGAGCATTGTGTCTCCTTTTCCTTTCTCATACCTACTTGTCACTACATTCATTAAGATGTTTGCATTTTGATTGTCTTATATTTTCTTGTCTTTTCTGACATATAGTTTTGTTATCCAAAATTAAACTATGTGTTTTTATGTTTTGTTTAGTGATTTTATTTTCCTTTATTTTTTTAAGTGTTTTTACCATAATTGTTTTTTAATAAATTAACCATCTCATATATCAAAAGTCATCTCATCTATCTAAATAACCAATCACATCTCATTAATCATCATCATTTATCACATTTATAACAATTTATAAACCAATAAGTCATCACATATGTTATCCATCACATGTATATCTAGATAAAGGAGAACATAGATTCATTAATTTAAAACATTCACATTTATAACATCTAATTAAGTATATATCTAATCATAAGAGAAATGCTAATCACAACATCATGATCATATCATAAACAACATCATCACATCATGAACATCAAATAACTAACCATAACCATAAACAACATCCATAACCCATAATCATGTCAATAAGATCATAATCATAAATAATAATATATCATAATAATATCTATATATCTCACCAAAAGGTGTACATCTTGCTACATTAGCTTGTAGGTTGGTATCAAAATCATATAATACATCAAAATTAAGCCTACACCTGCACTATTGCTACCTAACTTACATTCCTAACACAAATTTTGAACCTTCTAACAAATTCCTACCAAATATCAAACCCCCCCATTTATCATACCTATCCACCCAAGTCAAACCAATAAAGCAAAACAACTTTCTAGTTCAACTACATCCCCTACCTCATTACACATCTTTCATCATGGTGGAGCCCTCAGAACCACCACTGTCGCTCATCCCCCCTCTACCCCTACCTCACTACATATTTAATGGATTTCATCTACCCTAGTCTACCATGATATATCTCCACCTATAAAAACCCAACTATGATCAATCATCACTCACTCAGCTCGCATGAGACTCTAAGTACATAGTCACCATTGTTTTCACACAAGACAAAGGTGAAAAATTCCATGGGTCAATTTTCAAATGAGAAAATAAAAACCCCACCCACTTTGACTTTTTATGATCACCCTTTTAGGGCTTACATTTGACCATTGATGGTCATACATGACCACTGATGGTTGACCCTGACCATCGACGGTTGGCCCCTATAGGGTTTTACCATCCTACCATATCTTTTTCCCAAAGCACCACCTAACCCAAATTTCTTTTTACCTACCTTGCTTACTTTTTGGTTAGTCAGTCCACTTGTATGCCTCTATTTGTGATGATCACACCATGACACCTTTACCATCACATTTATTTTTGTGACCCAAAATTTCCTTAGTCATTTGATTACATTGATTATCTTTCCATATTTGATGAAATTATGATACTTTTGTGCACTAACCATTTGGGCTCCTTAGAGCATGATCCTTTGTGATCCTGACACCTATAACCATTTTTATTTTCTCAAGATCACATCCAATTTTTTGATACTTATGAATACATCAACCTTGCCTAGGAGACTTGAGTTTATAGGATTAACCCATATCAACTATGCATAATGTTATGGCTTGGTTACCTTGTCACCTATCCTTTTAGTCTAACCTTATTTTACCACTTACCTCATGTATGGTAGCCTAGTCTATGCACAATTTATGATATTGCACTTAGTCACATTTTATATGCTTATTCATGTTTAAATGCCCAACCAACTAACCTTGACACCCACCTATCCACTTTTCAAACTTGCCATCAACTTTGTTTCACCTCATCAATTCCCAGTTTGATGGAGAAGACCTCCTCCCATACTTGAGGCATCTAACCTTATACCAACCTTCTATTTTCATTTTTAGCTTGCTGATGCAAACTGCATAACAAAAAGGGGCAAATTTAGACATTATAAAACCATACATTATAGCTCTAGATGTTGCATTAACCTTTAAACCACCCCTTTAACCTTTTAGGTTAGATTATTTAAAAATTCTCCCATTATTAATCTTAGACTATTTCCCATGTAATTAACCACCAGTCATTAATAGATTAGCCAATTTAAACTATTTCCCCTTGATAATTGATGGTCAACCCTCAACTATCAATGGTTGATCAGACCGTTTATGGTTACTTAAACTCTTACATGATTAAAGGAGTCAATTATAACTTGATTGAAACTCACTCGTTGATTACCAACTATCTAATTTTAGTCTTCTATTTGCATGATCAATGCATGATGAGACTGTTTGATAAACCATTTGTTAAAATATTCATTTCAACCCTCCTTTGATCTTATTAATATATGGAGAGGAGGTTGAAGTGGAGAGGTAGGTGCAAGAGATATCCTTACTCCCAGGTGAATCTAAAATCTTCCTAGTGAACTATGAACCAGGTTAGAGACTTAGGGTGCTTTTGCAACTTGTGATCTTGAGCCAAGGTACCATTACTCTACTAACATTGTTCTAGGATCCAAAATTTTTTTTAGCCCACCTCAATATTACTTAGATTAACAACACCTAAAAGCTAAGTATTTATGTTTTTTATCAAGATTTAGTAATTAGCTTTATTTATTTCAGTACTTGGGTCATTCCCATTCTCTACACTTCATCCCTTATATTGGAGTTTTGTAACTACAAACACTTCATCTCCTACCCAAAACCACCCATAGCCTATTCTAATCACCCAAACACCTAACTCCCAAACCAGATACCTATGAGCATTACTCTCTTTCTTATAACTAATATTCAACCCAAACATCACTCCTAGAACCTCTCTACAACTCTCCCCAACTGACTAATTTTCCCAAACCAAATTCTATAGTAACTGCTGATGGTTTTACCTAACCATTGATTATCTTACCTAGTTGCCAATGGTTAACAACCATTGATGGTCACCTAACCACCAATGGTTAGACATAACTACTGATGGTCACTATGTGTCATTTTATAACATCAAGCTAATTTGACCCATCTACCTATACCTAAATCTTAGTTCATGAGTTTTTGATTTATCATATATCTTTAACTTGTTTTTTCAATCAAGTTTGAGTTATTAAGAATTAACATTCAATAATTTATTACTATTTTTATTAAAAATCACTTATCTCTGTTTTAACATTTCTTTTATTTGATTTTAGTACCTTCTATTATTTCATGAAAGTATCTATTTTTAGTTTATTAGAACTTAAGTGTTTTAAGAGTATGGATTGATAGCCTCCAAGGAAGCTTATGCTTCTTGGATCTATCTCACACTAGGTAGTCCACCCTACTATCTCACTAATCCACTATTTTTAAAATTATTTTTTATTTGTAGGCCATCCTCCCTACACAAAGAGGAGTATCAATAATCATCTAGATTCACGTGCACATAATACATCTAGGCTCTACTAACCTCACCCTTATTTTAAGTTTTACATCTTTATAAATAAGAAAATAAAGCAAAATTTTAGTGAAACACTCTCTCTTAGGTTTGCCCCAAGCATCATTGACCAACTTGAATGCTTGAGTCAGTTATAGAAACTTGAGCTTAATATTTATTTTCTCTTCTTCTTTGGTGTTGATGGAGTTATGAGCTTAGATAACATGTTACTAGATATTACCATAGCCTCTAGGACTTGGTCTCCTCAATTCTGCCATTAAATCCCACTCATATAGTCATTCATTGAAGTCTATGTGTTTCTTGGATGTCCAACAAAGATCAGATAATCACCTTAACCTTGTATCACCATCACATGAGATATGAAGGGATATATATGCCATCATCACCCTGGGGTTCCATTTTAAATGTTTATTAACATTACCATTCACTCCAATCATACACTCCAAATTGACTAAGTAAACCTAGCTCACTATACATGCTTGAGCCACTTTGCTTGGTTATCTCTTCAGAATCCTTGTCCTTCAACATGATATCTCAAATTTTATTTTCTTTGAGATCTCTCATTCATGTGCCTATAGCACATCATGACAAATTCTAAAGGTAGGATGCCTAAAGATGTGTAGGTAGATGGTTTAGATGTGTTAATTATTAAGAGGACCTTAAATAACCCCCTGAGTAAGAGGAATGCTTCCATAATTTTTTGAGGCCCAAACATCTCATTTTATTAAATATCAATGTCCCTACTTAAGGTGATCTTCCTTGTGACACATGTCTCTTCCTTTGATTGTATAGGTTCAGCAATATGGTGGTCTAGGATGACCTTTTAGAGACTAGGACTGAGTTGGCTTTCTAAACCTAATCATAACTGGATGGCATCCACACTTAAACAAACCCTTCCATTATAGTTTCAATGGCTCTTAGTAGAATTATGGAGCGATTGTTCTAGTTTCCATGTTTTATGCTTTTAAATAAAGGTTTGAACCTATGGGTGGTAGTCATAGGGATTATGGATTTTTCACATAGAACTCAAAGCCTATTATGAGGTGGGTTTGCTTGATGAAACCATCAAGGATCAGAGGTTCCTTGAGAGGTTAAAATGGACTATTGATTCATACTCAAGATGACCTATGAAGACCTTAAAAACCTTTACTCACATGCTCAACAAGGCAGAACATTTGGAGTTCATCAATCAAACATATGGAGTGAGAAATGGAAAGTTAGGATTTTATGAAAACCTTAACTTCTACTAAACAAGTGTATGAAGGTGCTAGGAAGCTAGTTGATGGTTTTTTCCTATGAATGCCATAATGAAGCCTAATTATTATAATAAAGGGACTCTTATACATGAATAAAACACTCTTTCTTATTCCATAGTGTTCTAATGACCTTTAATAATCATTACCATGCAACACTCAGTAGTCCATGTCTATATTGTAGATCAACTACTAGTCATACTCATTTGAAGGTAACATTATAGGAGAGCTAAAGGTTCATCTAACCACTCCACTAGTAATAAGTAAGAAAGAAGATCTGAAAAAATTAAAGAAACCATAATCAAACCTCAACCCACTATCCATTCTCACATATGTGCATTGGAGGCTCTTCCTCATCAAGGAAACATTGTCTATAGTCTATAGCTTGATATGATTTGGATGTTTCTTGATCCCATAAGGTCACACATGTGAACTAGGGGTGGAAAATGAAATGGTAGGACCTTGAGAACCTATAAAATACATGTATAATCATTAGTTTCATCAAACATTCCCAAAATATACTAAAATTGATCCAATGTTTACTCTATGTGGATGTAAAAGTCTAGTTTAATTTCCTTAATTTCTTAACATTTTTTCATAAAGCATAGACCATTATTTTGAAAACCAATGCCAAGGGTAAAGAGGCCATTATACTACATTACTCTAGCCAATATCTTAGGTCTCCATTTTATCTCTCTTATTTGTATTGAACAAGAACTTGAGGTTCTATCCATGGCTTCTAAGGAGGATGATGGAAATGAGTGGTCAATTTTTGATGTTTGTTGCCCTAAAACTCCTAGATTATCTCACCTAATGTCTATGTTAAACCTCCCCTATAGATACTTGACTCTTTATGACCATGTCTATACTATACAAATCTTTACTTGGTTATGAAGGAAATTTTATGTTGATCATCCTCCCTCACTAACACCTAATTATACCCTGAGTATCCATCAAGAAAGGATAACATTTGTCAACCTACAACCTTTTTAAGAATATAATACATAGAAGGTAGGGGATAGTTGTCTCTCAATGACACCTTATTAATATCTCTAAAGTTTACACATAGTATTAACTCCCCATTCTTCTTGCTTACAAGCACAAGATTAGCTACCCATGAAGAGTGTTTGATGGGGAAGATGACGTTGGATTCAATGACCTTGGTTAATTCTTTATTCATAAGGATCTCAATCTTGGGGTTGACTGGTATTTATTTTTGTCTCATAGGATTATCACTTGCCTCTAACTCTATGGCATGCTGATCCAAACCAGGTTGAAACCCCTTCAAGTCATGATACTCCCTAGTAAATATGTCTACAAATTCTTGACATAACTTTATAAATGTTACCTTCTCCTCCTTAGTGTTCACTTTTCCTAGTTTGAGTAGCCTATCTCTTAAAATAGTAACCTTCTCATAATGATCCTCTTTAAAAGATATAATAAACTTGTCTTTCCTTAGCTGATCATCTTTATTGAATATATTTTCCAAGGTTACTAATCCCTTAGGTAACTTGTTTGTCTTGAATTGGATAATCTGGTCGCCATACTACTATTATAATTTGCCTTAGTTCTTTGAGAAAAATTCTTCCCATTGATGCAAGAAACATGCTATATGCTTATAATTTTCAAACACATGCCATATAACCTAATTTTTAAGGACTAAAGGTCTGTATAATACCTTAATTTAAGACTACTCCTTGATGTCCTTGACCCCACTTGGAATATCATACTATACTCTTATGGCTACCAATCGATCTACATGTTGATTGGCCTCTCTTGGGATAGAGTGAATTTAAAATTCCTCAAAGTCTTTGAAGATGTCCCAAAACTTGCATTTGTATGCCTTCGAGAGTGGATTCTTAACTACATTCTACCCCCTTACCTAATGCTCTACCAACTCACTATCTCCCATAGCTTATAGGAGCTTGTGCCTCTCTTTATTACCCATTTTATCCCATGGATGAGTGCCTCATACTCTAATGTGTTGTAAGTGCAACTGAATTGGAACCTTAGGGTAGAAAAGCACCTTTTTTTGGAAGAAGAGACAAGCATGACACCTACCTCATTTCCATTCTTAGACCTAGAGACATCAATGAACAAACTTCATAATCCTTCATGATCTTGACTTGGGCTAATGAGAGTTAGTATGACAACCCTTTCCTCATTCATATAATAGGCATCCAAACTCTTGTATGGATCATAGCCATGATTATCTACTACCCATTCATCAAGGAGAAAATTTGATATCCCTTTAAAGGGTTTAGTGGGCTCTTGATCATTAGGGTATTTATCCTCATATATAATAGTGCAGTTGACATTAGACAAGTTAGACATGTAAGGCTCTAAATAGAACCTATATATAGGCTCAAACCTTATGGTGACCTTTGTTCCATACCTAGTCCTAAAAACCATATAAGACCAGTCAAAAGAGAGATAACCCCCTAATTTGGAAATGAAATCCGTAGACAAGCATAAGGAAAAGTAAGGAGGGAGGTCAACCACTACCATATCTTGAGATATAATACAATTAGTAAAAATAGCCACTATAATTTTTATATCCTTAAGGACACCAATAATCTTAGTGGGAGACACATCTAGTTGTAAGACCCCTTTAACATTAGGTTCATACTTAAGTCCCAACTTATCTACTATAGACTTAGGAATGATACAAGAAATATCCCCAATATCTATCATAAATTTGTGTACTAAAGAATCACCTATAATGATAAAGAGATATAATGGAGTGGGATTGATTACCTTAGGTGTTTGAGACTCATGAGGCTGCTTGGTATTGGTTAGGATTGCACCCAACCTTTTTGCTTGCTTGTCTAATATGTGGAGTTGGATATCTCTTCTTGAATGGTATGTTTTTGTCCCAAAATGAGAAAGGTATACAACATAGGTATGTTAACATGAGCCTTCTTAATTTGATCCATAATACTAAAATAAGAGATGGTAGCCTTTAGCTGCAACTTAAGAGCAATAGTACAACTTGTAGTTTGTGTGAAATGAGGTATGAATGGACCTATATGATTTTTCCTTATCTTATCTTGAAATTTCTAAGTTGGTAGAGTCTTAGGAGCTAAAAATTGACTAGCATCCTCTTGAAGTGGTTGATATGGTGGAAGGGCTACTCTTCCAAGTCCTAAATCATCACCAATTACCCTTCTTTTAGCCCTTGTGTAGGCTATAACAGGACTGTCTAACTTGGTTTCACCTTCAATTTAATTGGCTACAAATTTCTCAAAGGAATTTTCTCCTTCTTAGAAGTCAAAAAAATTGGTCTCATATGGTGCCTTACTTCCACTTGTTCCTTGTTTATTTGGCATCTTAGCTTTAGTCATGAAGGGAGTATCTCCATGTTGCATAGAAGGACCTTCCTTGTGTTGTGTGGGAGGTTGACTATCATGTGTTAGAGGAACTTGATTTGCTACATGAAAGAATATTTGAAAACATATTCACTTGGATTGATTGAAATTTCATGTGACTTCCCCCATTGAGTGGGCCATTGACCCTCTTGAACATAGTTGTCTTGATTTAAAACTAGTTCTCTAGATGTGCTAGTAGAATTTGGGTTGTAGATGTTATAGGGATTTTCTTGAGTGATCTACCCTTGAACCTATTGGTTAGGCTGATATGGAGGTATATTGTATTGATAAGATAGGAGGCTTGATAGAGTGCTTGGTAAGGCTTATGAGGTGTAATTTGCTGTCTCTCCAAGGCCACTATCTTATTATTTTGTGCCTTGAGCAAACCTTCAATCTTTCCCAATTTGTCTGCTTGATTGACATCTACTTGATCATGATTGGTTGGTGTTGGTAGGGGAAAATAGTAGGAATAGGGGGTTATATCTCTAAGAACAAAGGGATGAGGGTTCTTGAGGTAAGCTTACCTACTTGTATTAGATAATTTTTTTCCCTTATAACTACGTCATAGGCATCTAGTAGTGTATTCCCTCCCATGGACTGTATCATGACTTCCACATCATAATTGAAGGCTCTTAAGTAGTACAAAAAGGAATAATTGGGGATGGTCTTGACTATTGTGGGGACCCTATCCTAGGTTTTTTTAAAGCTATAATTTAAATCTACCATAAACTCTTAGGGAGCCATTTTGATTGTGGTGAGTTTCTCTACTAAAGATAAATGGTCACTCCTATTCTAAAAATGTTTGCAAAGGTGTTCCTAAAATTCATTATAGGTGTTGATGGAAGCAGGTGTTAAGCCCCTATACCATTGAAGTGCCTTACCCTTCAAGGAAGTGGCCAACAACCTCATTGACGAATTTTTTAGGGTCACATTATGGACTAAGCATAAGATGGATATGTTTAAAATATGTATTTAGGGGGGTGGTTAAGTTTTCTCCTATGAAATAGGGAAGGATATTGAGTGATGAAATAGGTATATCATCAAATTGATTTAGATTTAAGGGACTACCACCATTAAAGGGCACAAAATCTTGATGTCTAGGGCTAGACATTGGAGGTGTATGGGTTACAACATTGTTTTGTTAAGAATGATTAGGATAATTATGGGGTATGGGATTAGGGTTGGACCTAGGATATCTCTTTCTCCTAGAAAACCCAAATATAACTCAACAAACTTAGCTTATTTACATTTTGATGAAGACCTTGTGACCACTTTTGGTATGAAACTTGAATACATATTTACCACTAAAGTGATTGAATCTCTCTGATGTCATATAAGTCTGTAAGTGCATGCTCCACATCACTTGAATCACTATACCACTAGGCATGATATAAATATTAACTCTCCAAACTACACCCTTAAGAGAAGATAGTTTAGACCTCTCCAAGTTTGGGGTAACATGGGATTAGTCCAAAGGATGTGGGTGACCTATAGGAGGACTAAACCTCTAGTTTATGGGTCTAGCTCCCATAGTGCATAAATTTTAGCTCACTTCCTAAGAACCACTAATTAGTTGAGGTGAAAAAATATAGATAAATGCATGAAAAAAGCCTAACCTAATGAGGTGAAGTACCAATATTAACTTATCCACTCTATTTGATCCTTAATCAACACTTTATGAACCAAGTAAATATTAATGACTAAAACAAGATTTATAATGAGATTATAAGCATAAGTATTTCATGTGAATGATATGATGGATATATATAAGTTTAAGGTAATGGATAAGAGGACTATTTAAGACAATATATACTAGATTGTTCTTCAAACACAACTACCAACACTTTGGCACATCACATGACCTGTATATGATGGAATTATAATAACTAGGTGAGGGAAAGGACTTGTAAAGGAGAATGAACTTCAAATTTATCCAAATCAACAAACCATAACACACTAATCTAAAAAATAAATCTACAAACAATCCTTTTTTATTGATTCCTAAGGCTTACAAGATACAATTTGGGCAGAGTTTCATCATACCCAACTGAGGGATAAATACGATGGAATAAGAGCTTAAATTTATTCAATAAATTAAAAAGAGGGAGAATAAGGTGTGGTGTGAAAATGGTATGAATAGGTTATAATGGTCACCAATCATTCAAATTATAGTTATAACCAACCTCCACACTTTTATGCATTACCTTGGTGATGGGTGGCCTTCAATGAGTATTTTTGGGGTATTAATGTCTATTTTTGGGCAAGGTTGACCTCATACATAGGAAGGGAATTATAATTTGGTTAATTCCATCTCCTCATGATAGTTAAAAAGCATTGAAGTGGTTTCATTAGGCCCCCTAGATGAAGCATTTAGTAGCCACCTCCTTCTTGCATGCCAATATGACTTGGAAAACTACTAAAACTATCATGATGGATAAGAAATAGGTTTTATCACCTCATTAGGTAGTTAAAAAAGTTTCATAACCATGAATTTAATCCATAATAGCCCTCTAAACCCATGAACATCTTCCTTTATTGATTAAGTAGGCCCATTAGACAAGTAACCTAGTCTCTTGATTGCTCGCTGCTTGGATGGCTATGAAGATTGAATGGAACATTCAAGATGAATGAGTGAGCCTATTTCAAGCCTAAAAAAACATACTATACCAAAAATTATGCTTCTTAAGTATGTCACACTTGCAAATCTAACTTACGTAGGTGACCATGTCTCCTCCCTTTAACACATCTAGGTTGCCTATTTGGCATAGACCTATATGAGTATTTACAGGCATAATTATGAGTGTTTCATGATTTTATAAGGTGAAATATACATCATATTACCTTATTCAATTATTTAAAACCTTTGACTAAGTTTTTCACCTTGGATTTATACTTAAACCTTGCTAAAATAGTGTTTTTAAGAGGTTTGTATAACTATCTGTATAGACCAGTGCCATGTATGAGAGTGTAATATGAGATCCAAGTGTTTAGAAAGACATCCCAATGAATTTAAATGCATTTCCTCTAATATCTTCTCCATTGGGTCACTATTATAGTTTTAGGGAGGTTTAAGGGGGTTTGAATTCTTAGCAATAGTTCATAAGGGTTAGGACATTAACCTATGAACCAATACAAATGATATCTTATAGACAAGTCCCATCAACTTTCCCAAAATGGTTAGGATCCATTACAACTTTCCATATAGTTGTGAACTCATCAAGTTGCTCATTTGGTGAGAATTGTGCATTTTGTGCAGTCTCAAGGCATTCTTAGGCCATAGTGACCAATTTTTATCTTAACTATACAAACCACTATTGATTAAACCTATAAAAATATTTTAAAAATATCTCCATGATGGTTTTATGTGCTATCTAATCCTCTTTTTCCTCTGTTTTAGTCTTCAAGCAACCATGCTTTGAGAAGGTATTAGACCAACATGTTTAAAGGAAGAGTTGTTGTATCTTGACTCTAAAATGGAGATATGGAGAACTTTACCACCCTTGATGATATGTAATACATAAATTAAGACCTTTATATCATTTGTGTTGGCTTGATTAATCCACTCACCTCTTCTTTGTGTGCATACAGTCCTCTACCTAGGTACTTAGTCATGTCTGTAAATGATTATTAGGCATGTAGTCCCCTTTAGGTGGATATTATGTAGATTTTTTAGACCTTTGGATACATATATAATGTAAGGTCATCTTATTAATTCTAAATTTTGGTCTAAGATGTGTCTTAGAGTCATGTTTATGAGTGAAATTTGAATTTGAGTCTAAAATAAGTTTTCCTGCCAAAAGGGATTTTCAAAATTTCAAGATGTTTAGGTGGTGTAAGTGAATGGTAATGATGTGTAATTGATGAACTAATGTTTTAATATAAATTTAAGGTCTAAATAAATGTCTTAAAGTGGTCATGATTTAATAGGTCAGTTTAAGGAGTGAGGTGATAGTTAGGGAGTCCACCACCCTACGTGGGTCTAGAGATTGTTAGAGGTTTATTAAATCAAGAAACAGTTGTAGATCTTGTTTTAGAGTCTAGTTTGTATATAGAAATGAGAGGGAGTGTTTATGGTTATTATTAGGGGGAGATAGGAGGTGAAAATTATCTAGGAATGTAAAATAAGGATCTATGAGGAAAGTTGATACAAGAATCCTCAAAAGATGACAAGCCCAGGAATTGGGTTCCCTATGTAAATGTTGATTGATCAAATGAATAAAGAACTAGTTTTGTTTATGAGTCATTATATTTTAATAATATTTATGGTTAAAAATTTCCATTTATTTTTTATTGGATCTTGAATCCATAATCAAGATAAATTATGCTAAGTTATAGGTTTGATAAAGACTGCAGGTTCTACTATGCAATAATCAAGTGTTGAAGGAAGCCTTATTTCTTAAGAGTTGGATTGTTAACTCATTGAATATGATGGTAAAGAATCAATTATTGTATTATATTTTATTTTAATTCCAAATGAATAATGAGATAAATACATAGGAACAATAAGTGATAGTCTTGTTTATTATAACCAAACCCCTGTGTGTAATCAATAATGATACCTATTTACATTGATCAAGTGTCAATGAATAAGAATGGAATCAAGGGATTTTAATGATGGAATATGGATTATAAAAGTGTGTATTCACTTAAAATGTGTGTTAAAATTGATACAAAACCTAGAAACATTATTGTGTTTCATTAACTAGACATAGGCCCCTACTTATTTGATACAATCAAGACAATTACTCCCTTGTTTACACAGTTAGGGTACCCAAAAAGTGATAAGATTAAAAGGAAAGAAAATAAAGAGTGTAATAGATAGGTTTGAGTATTAATTAAGGTTGATACACCATATTAATAATACAAAAGTATTTTATAAGATTTTATGAAGATAAATAAATTGACTGTATCCTAACACAGTCTTGTGACACCTACCAAATTATGTATTTAGAGATCTACAACATCTTTTAGGGGTGATTGAGAAATTATATGAATTGGGGGAGTTTTATAAAGTTCGAATAGACATTATGAAGGTCAAAGGGGGTCTTGAAACATTGTCTAAGTAAATTTATGCTTGTTTCTCCCTTCATGAGCCTGTGCATGAGGGTAAAAACCTTGATTTAGGGTTTAGAATATTCTAAGAGATGGATCCATTAAAAAAATGTTAAAAACTTGTATTTTAAGGTAATATAATATTCTCTTGAATATTTTCAAGGAATTAAGGTTGTATGGACTCCGTACAATAGTGTATCAATCCTATAAGAGAATGAAAGCTAAGAAGTCTAATACGTAATATGCTAAAGAAAAAAAGTGATGTGATTTGAGAGTTAGGTCCAAAAGAGAGTTGGATAATCTGAATGAGGAAAATGGTATCCAAAAAGTGCATTAGTTTGGATTGATTGTGTATTTATTACTTAGACAAAGGAGATTTGTCAGTTTGGAGGGTTAATTAAGGGGTCATGTAAAGAAGGAAGTAGGTGAATCCTAGAGAGTTGAGTAAAGAGGGAGATGTATGAGTTGAATGGACCAAATGGGTCCTTAAAAGTTTAACAAGTTTCTTGACAAGATTTTTCAAATGCTCCCAACAAGGAGATTTACTCAGAAATAGGGCTAGTAGGCTTAGAAGACAAGAAGTGGAATATTAAATGACATGCATGGTGATGAATGATAGAGGTGGATTGAGATAGTTTAAAATAAAGTGTTTGAATGTTTTATGTGTTTTGTAACTTTTGATAAGCAAGAATTTGAGTTTTGGTCCATTTATGCAAGATAGGCCTAATGTGGGTTAGGAAGGAATGACAAGTTTGTAAGAGAGTGTAAGTAGAAGTGAAACTTGTATAAATCTTTGCATCATTTTGGTATCAAAGCCATATAATTGATCTAAGAATAGGTATATATACAGGTTGATTACATTGTTCATACTACATAGTACACATTTCATGTTATATGAATTTGTAGGTAAGAAAGCAAGGAGGAGATTAAAAGGAGTATTTTGAAAGACAGAGTAAGAAAGTAGATATAGAGAAGGTATGAGTTACTTGTGGTTGATTTTTTGGTTTGAGTGCATTGTTAATGATATGTGATAGGTGAGAGAAAAATGAGATAAGAGAGGATTAAGGTGGTAGTTCTAAATCAAGAGAGATATTAACAAGCTCAAAAGAGATAAACTAATAAATATAGCTTAGTAAAGAGAAGATAGTCCTAGTGTGAAGGACAAGAGGTGGAAAGTCCCTAGTGAGGTCTAAAATAGAGAGTGAGAGGGGTTCCAAGTGTGAACCAAAATAAGGTGGTCTAAGTGAGGCTAACAAGAGGAAGAGTATGTACCCAAGTGAGGTACTAAAGATGAAAATGAAAAGAGAGGTAGAAATAAAAGTGAAAGATAGGGTTAAATCTGAATGCCACAATGAGAGAATGATGGAGATATAGATAAACAAAATGAAGGATGCATTAGAAAGGATGGAAAGAGAGTTAATGTAAATGTGGAATGTGTATAGTTTGAAGTGTGTAATAAAGATTAGGAAAAGAGTGGAGTGTAGCTTTAGAGAAAGAATGAAAGGGTGAGAGAGTCAACAAGTAGTGGAATGTGTGCAAAACCAATGGAAGGAGATGATTCAAAAATAGAAGTTGATGGAATAGAGAGAGGTAATTGGGACTCAAAATTTTTAGTCTAACATTGATTTATCATGGTTTAATGTAGGTCAATAAATGGAAAGTGAAGAACATGATAGGGATGAAGAAATTGAGTGGACAATAGTCCATAAGGAAGAAGAAGCTGATGCATGGATGAGTAAAGGTACAACTAAAGATGAAGTGATTTGCTACCCTGAAGATGGTGAATTATCTGATAAAGAAGAGTGAAGGTGTGAGAAGAAAATAATAGGTAATGAATTAAATGTTATTTTTGATGAATATTATGAAGATAAAGATGATGTTTTGTATAAAGACACAATAGGTTTGTTTGAGGAGTTCATTAGATAAATGAAGAAATAATAATTACATGAAGTGTTTGAGGAAAGAGATGAATATGTAAAGGAGGGTGAGATTGATTTGACAGTCCATGAAATGAAGATGCAAAGTAATGAGTTGACTAATTTGATAGTCAATAAAGGAGAAGCTATAGTAGTTGAAAATAAGATAGAGGATGGTACCAACAAGATTATGAGAAAGAAAGAGACCTTGGAATGGTAAAATAATGAAAAAGATATAACATGAACAGACTATGCTAATGGAGAGGCAAAAATAACACTATTAGAGGAAACAATAGATAGAGAATGGAAACTTATATAGAATTCCATGAAGATTGAATAGAATTATGAAAGAAATAAGAGCAATAATAATAAATATAGGTAAAAGTAGTAGTACAAGAAGTAATAGGAGAAAGAGAAAATGATAACATGGATGAGAAAGTAGAGGCATAGGTGTGGAAGCAAAGAGCACACACATATGTATGAAAATTTGAATGAAGAAGAATATGGGTGCCAATTTATTTTTCTCCCCTTGGGAGTATGATGCAATATAATATTAGGAATGTTCAAGCATTGGTTTATGATGTGTCTTGGAGTCATGTTTATGAGTGAAATTTGAATTTGAGTCCAAAATAATTTTTCCTACCAAAAGGGATTTTCAAAATTTCAAGATGTTTAGGTGGTCTAAGTGAATGGTAATGAGATGTAATTAATGAACTAATATTGTAATAGACCTTTAAGGTATAAATAAATTCCATAAAGTGGTCATGAGTTAATAGGCCAGTTTAAGGAGTGAGTTTGAAGTTAGGGAGTCGACCACCCTACATGGGTCTAGAGATTGTTATAGGTTTCTTGAATCAAGAAATGGTTATAGATCTTGTTTTAGAGTCTAGTTTGTATATATAAAGGAGAGAGAGAGTGTGTGTAGTTTTTATTAGGGGGAAAGATGAGGTGATAATTATATAGGAATGAAAAATAGGGAGCCATGAGGAAAGTTGATATAAGAATCCTCAAAAGTTGACAAGCCTAGGAATTGGGTTCCATATGTAAATGTTGATTAATCAAATGAATGAAGAGCTGGTTTTTTTAATGAGTCATTCAATTTAATATAAATATTAATGGTTAAATATTTCCATTTATTATTTATGGGATATTTAAGCCACAATAAACATAGATTATGCTAAGTTTTAGGTTTGATAAAGACTGTAGGTTTTGTTATGCAACGATCAAGTGTTGAAGGAAGCCTTGTTTCTTAAGAATTCGATTGTTAACTCATTGAGTAGGATGGTAAGGAAGAAATTATTTTATTATATTTTATTTTAATTCTATATTAGTAATTGGAATAATACATAGGCACAATAAGTGATAATCTTGTTTGTTATAACCAAACCCTTGTGTGCAGTCAAGAATGACCCCTGTTTGCATTGATCAAGTGTCAATGAATAAGAATGGAATCAAGGGATTTGCATGGTGGAATATGGATTAGAAAAGTGTGTATGGAATTAAAAGGTTTTTTAATATCAATAAAAAACCTAGATACATTATTGAGTTTCATTAACTAGACACAAACCCTTGCTTATTTGATACAGTTAAGACAATTACTCCCCTCTTTACACATTTAGGGTACCCACAAATTGATAAGATTAAAAAGAAAGTAAATGGAGAGTGTAATAGATAGTATTGCATCTTAATTAATGTTTATAAACCATATTAATAATCCAAAAGGATTGTATATGGTTCTATGAAGACAAATAGGTTGACTATAGTCAAACATAGTCTTGTGACACTTATAAAATTTTGTATTTGGAGATATAAAACATATTTTAGGGGTGATTAAGAACTTATATGAATTTGGGGAGTTGTATAAATTTTAAATAGATATTAATAATGTTATATGGGGTATTAAAACATTTTCCAAATAAAGTTATGCATGTTTATCCCTTCTCAGGCCTATGCATGAGGGTAAAAACCCTGATTTAGGGTTTAGAAGATTCTAAGAGATGAAACCCTTAAAAAATACCAAAATTTTTTAGTTTGGGGTAATATATTATTATATTGAATATTTTTAATGAATAAGGTTGTATGGACTTTGTACATTAGTGTATAAAGCCTATAAGAGTGAATGGAAGCTAGGAGGTCTAATGGGTAATATGCTAAAGAGAGAAAAGTGATGTGATTTAAGAGTTAGATATAGAAGAGAGTTAGATAAGATGAATGAGGAAAAAGGGTATCCAAAAATATCATTATTTTGGATTGATTTTTTATACATTGCTCAGAAGGATATTTGTCAGTTTGGAGGGCTAATTAAGGGGTGGTGTAAAGAAGGAAGTAGGTGAATCCTAGGGAGTTGAGTTAAGAGGGAGATGTATGAGTTGAATGGCCCAAAAGGGTCCTTAAAAGTGTAATAAATTTCTTGAAAAGGTTTTCCAAATGCTTCCAACAAGGAAATTTACTCAAAAATAGGGCTAGTAGGCTTAGAAGACAAGAAGTGGAATATTAAATGACATGCATGGTGATGAATGATAGAAATGGATTGAGATGGTTTGAAATAAAGTGTTTGAATGTTTTATGTTTTTTGGACTTTTGATAAGTAATACTTTGATTTTTGGTCCATTTATGAAAGATAGGCCTAATGTGGGTCAAGAAGGAATGGGAAATTTTCAAGCAAGTGTAAGTAGAAATTAAGGTTGATACAAGATATGCATCACTTTACCTCCTCAAAAACATCTAGGATGTGTAGACCCCTTTCAATTTCTTGAATATAGGCTTAACGTAGCACTTTTAAGCCTGATATATATACTACACACCTTACACATGCCAACCAATAGAATATTTGGGTACCAATGTGACCTAGGGAGACCATCAAGGCTATTTCAAAGTTCAATTTCCTCATTTTGATAAGTTTGGAGGTATAATTTCGTCATCGGGTCTTAATCATGGTTTAGAGAGGGTTTTGAAGGTATACCATCTTAACGATGGTTCATAGAATAAAAGACTCCAATATAAAACCTTTTACCATGGATGTCTAACCCATAATCCCCTTTAAATATCTTGAATATCTCTTGGCCCATGTAGATTGTACAGTGTGTACTGAGTTAAATTTGATGACCTTCAAAATCTTGGAAAATATTCTAGGTGGGTTGATAGTCTTAGGAATTATTCATAGAGTTAAGATCCTAAATCACACTCTTTCCTCTATGGATCTTGAGTGAATTTGGGTCCCCAACTCCCCCTAAGATCACTATCCTGAGTCATCATGCCATGTAAGGTATGAGTGTTTAAACTAGTAGTTCAAGATGGTAACTTAAGGTAGTGGAGCTTGAGAGGGGTGTTAATATTGAATTTGACTTTTCCTTATATTATTTTATCTAAATCATCCTCTTTAGGGTCTAAAACATCCTAAACACCTTCTCATTACCTTAAGTTTACTTGGGGATGGCTGGTTATGCCACAAGATAGAGGTGGGGTCTTGAGGGCTAAGGATGGCTTTAGGCCTTATAGGCCCAAACTGACTTTTAGGACCTTGAGGACCTATAAATGTGTATGTGGATTAAATATCACTATAACATCCTTTTAAAACCAATTTAAACCTTTTACACTTTTCTTAAGCTTCCCTAAGAACCATCTTAGTCCTTCTCTCTCTTAGGTTTCCACCGAGCATCATTGACCAACCTGAATGCTTGAGTCAGCTATGTTGGAGACCTAACCTTAAGTATTATTTTATCTCCTTTTGTGTTAATGGAGTTGGGATCTCAAATAACATGTTATTAATTTGACCATAACCTCTGGGACTTGACCTCCTCAATTCTACCATTAAATCCCACTCATACAGTCATTCATTGAAGCCTATGTGTTATGTATGTCTAAGTTAGACTAGACAATCACCTTAACCTTGTATCACCATAATGTGAGATACCAAGGGATATATATGTCATCATCACCCTAGGGTTCAATTTTACATATTTATTAACATTTCCATTCACTCTAATCATGCACTCCAGACTAAGTAAGTAAACCTAGCTCACTATACATGCTTGAGATATTTTGCTTGGTTATCTCTTTAGACTCCTTATCCTTCAAAATGATATCTATGTTTTGATTTTATTTGAGATATCTTCTTCATGTTCTTGTAGCACATCATGAAAATGTTGAAGTTAGGCTTTTTTTAGCCCTATAGGTAGATGGTTTAGATGTGTTAACTATCAGGAGGACCTTAAGCAAGCCCCTGAGAAAAAAGAATGCTTCCATACTTGTTTGAGCCCCAACCATCTCATTTTATTAAATCTAAATGTACCTCCTTAAGATGATCTTCCTTATGACACATGGCCCTTCCTTTGATTATATAATTTCAATAGTATGGTGGCCTAGGATGACCTTTTGGAGACTGGGATTGAGTTGGCTTGAACCTGATCATAGCCTTTGGATGGCATCCACACCTGAATAGACCCTTCCATTATAGTTTCAATGGATGTTCATAGCTTTATGGAGCATTTATTCTAGTTTCCATATTATATGATTAGATATAAAGGCTTGAACCTATGGATAATAGTCATAGGGCTTATGGAGTTTTCACTTAGAACTTAGAACCTATTATGAGGTGGGTTTGCTTGATGAGACCATTAAATAGTAGAGGTTCCTTGAGAGGTTAAAATTGACTATTGATTCATAATAAAGATGAACTATGAAGACCCTAGGCACCCTAATCACATACTTAATAAGGTATAACATTTAGAGTTCATTAATTAGACATATGAAGTGAGAAATGGAAACCTAGGATTCTATGAAAAATTTAATGTTTGATATTGAACCTTAAACTCTACTAAACAAGTGTATGAAGGTGCTAAGAAGCTAGTTAATGGTTTCTTGCCTATGAGGGCTACAATTAAGCCTTTTTCTTATGAAAAAGGGACTCCTATACATGAGTATAATGCTCTTTCTTATTCTATAATGTTCTAATGACCTCTGATAGCCATTACCATGCAACACTTAGTCCATGTCTATATTGAAGATCAACTACCATTCATACTCATTTGAAGGTAACATTTTGAGAGAGCTAAAGGTCCATCTAACCACACCACTTGTAATAAGGAGGCAAGAAGATCTGAACAAATTCAAGAAACCATCATCAAAACTCAACCCACTATCCATTCTCAGATGTGTATTTGAGGCTCTTCCTCATCAAGGAAACATTGTCTATAGACTACATATTGAGATGATTTGGATATTTCTTACTCCCATAGGCTCACACATGTGAACCAGGGGTGGAGAATAAAATTAAAGGACCTTGAGGACCTATATAAGACATATATAATCAATAGTTTCATCAAACATGACCAAAATGTACTAAAACTAATCCAATGTTTACTCTATGTGGATGTAAAAGGTTAGTATAATTGATTTAAGTTATTAATATTTGTTCATAAATCATAGAGAATTATTATACAAACCAATTCCAAGGATCAAGAGGCCATTATACCTCCTTCCTTTGGCCAAGATCTTAGGTCACCATTTTCTCTCTTGTCTATACTGAATAAGAACCTAAGGGGTTATCCATGGCTGCCAAGGAGGATGATGGAAATGAGGGGTTTATTTTTGATCTTTCTTAGCCTAAGACTCCTATAATCTCTCACTTGATGTCTATTTTTAACCTCACCTATAGATCCCTAACTCTTTCTGACCATGTTTGTACTATATAAATCTGTACTTGCTTAAAAACCCCTATAAAACATTGGTTTCCTACATTTTCCTAGGTTTTCAAACCTTTAATCATTATTAATAGGTAAGAGGAGGGAAAATAGGGGTCAAAATGCATTTCAAAACATTAAGTATAGATGGGGAAGTTGAAGAGCCATTGTTTCCCATGTGTGGGCGCCTTTAATGGATAACAAATCCTTTGACTTATGAAAAGACATCCTTTTTGGATATGAAATGGTTTGATCATGGAATTATGGTAATCATGGAGGCCTTTGAGTGTATGATTTATGGTATTAGTGGTGGTTTTGGGTCAAACCAACATCATCTTATGGTCAAACACTCCCTTTTAAAGTAATATATATGATTTCAAGTGAAGGTCCAAAATAAAGTGAATTTAATATTAATCAAAGGACCTTAAAACACACTAAGGAGGTAAAAAAGGTTACTCCATATTTGTTATAACATTATTTAACTCCTCTGATCTCACTATACATTGTAATATTTCAACATATTTAGGTGGGTTCATGATAGGTCATGAGCTACACATTAGGTTACCTTCATTATGAGTAGATTTGCACCATTAGGACCACTCCAAGGCCTACATGGATCCTTATACATGAATAATAAAAATGAGAACACTTGAAAAAATAATCAAATAGGGTGTTTATATGGCCACCATGGTGTTACTTGACATGATAAAACACTTGAACTTGCTACTTTGACATGATAACCAATGATCTTCCTTGACACTTCAAGAAGCATGAGAGGGTAACCAAGGTGAGTTTAGGTTCTTATGACATAAGTTTACTTCTTTATAGGCCTAAAGGTATAACTAAGTCAATAGTTCTCTAAGGGATAACTACATGTGATCTGATATCCCTAACATTGGGGTTAATATAGGCAGTGACTAGGACAACAAGGGTTCATCTTCATACAATCATAACATCCCAAAACCTAGTTTTTCCTTTCATTTTGCATTTTATTAGTTCATTTTTTCATGTTTTTATGTATTCATTAGGGTTTTGGAGAATATTTAACTAAAATAGTGACAAACAAGCCTTGTGTGACATAAAATCACCTATAAGACCTCTAAGAACTCTTACAGCTTCCTTGAAAGTGATGAAAAACCACTATAGAAAGGAAATTAGCATTAGAATTGGACACTAGCACCACATGGTGTTACTATCCTAAGACGGGTCTAGCTATCTAGAGCCAAATCTCAAAAAAGAGTCAAAAGATGAAAATTTCCTATGTCTTCTTAGCCATCTCTAGTACACTAATCTGTGAAAAACTCTGTGTACATATAGATAAGTTCCTTTTCTCCCTATTCTTACTATTTTGGGAAAGTTACATAGAATCAATAAATTCCAATTTTATTCCAAATTAATAACAAGACCAACCCTTTAATCTAACTTAGGATTTACATATTAAAAACCCTAATAGGTTAAAACATTTGGTGAACCCAACTTACTTTGAATATTGATTCAAACCCCTAATTTTCCTTAGGGTTTACCTTCACTAAATTTGGTACATTAAATTAGGGTTATAAAAATATGATTTTCTAATTTTTTGGTTTAACCTAGCTAATTTAATTAATCTTATATTAGGGTTTCATTTATTTAATTTAATGTAATTTTTGCAACACAACCCTAAATCAAAGCCCTAGATCCATATGCTAGGTCCCTATACACACAAAATATTATCAATTAAGGTTTCAACAATAATATTATTTTCTATTAAAAATTTTGTTTAACAAATTCATACATTGCATACATACTTATGTTAGATTATATTCTACCTCTTGTGTGTTTATTATTCCTTGTTTACACTATCTTCTTTGGCAAGTTTAAAATGGCATCTAAAAATTATTCTTCCCTCCATCCACTTGATGCAATCTTGAATTTCTCTCATGATTATAATAATGAGTGGAATAATTTTTAAGATTGTACATTAGAGCATAATAATGACTTCATTTATAATGATGATGATGACTATTGTTATAATGATGGATATGAGGATTATTATGAGCATGAAAATAAAAATGAACACGAGGATACATTAGATATATCATATTCTCTTTCCTTTTATTCTCCTCTTACTCCTAAAAATAAAATTAATAATATAATGCAAAAAGAACCTCTTGTAGGTAGTGTTTTACTCCAATTTGATCCTAGCTTTTCAACTATTTTTTCTACTTCATTATTTAAATTAAATCAATATAAATGAATTTCATGAAAATAACTTTTGCATGCTTCAAGTAAATTAGATAAGAACAATGAATCTTATTTAGCATTCTCAATTACACTTAAAAAAGCAAATATAAATGATGTTATACCTTTTACCAATGAACAAACTAGGGTAGATGAAATTAATTTATCACCCTCATTCACATTTCAAGCTCAATCAATGATTATTTACAACAAATACATAATGCATCTATTTCTAACCCTTCTCCTATATGTCATAATTTTCAAAAAGAAAACATGATTGTTACTTCTCCTTCTCTTGATTCCAAAATAGAAAGTGATAATCATGCTTGCATTTTAAAAATGACTAGTGAACAAATGCCTTGTATTGCACCTACATATGATGATACATTTCATAATAATAAAATGTTAAAATCTTCTCATTATCTTTCTCTTATTGAACATGTGGATGATACCTCTTCTACTCTTACTTCTTCAAATGAATTAAACTTTCATTTTGATGAACATGCGATAATGATGGTTATTATGATTATGATGAAGATGACATAAAATCTACAACTTATAATTTTTATCTTACCTCACAAATCTCTCTTGTTCAACCAAACAATAGGTCACATGTAAAAATACACACACACACACACACACACATATTATTATGTGCATAATTTCTATTCACTAGAGAATAAAGCAACTTCTATTAAACAAGTATGTGATACTCATTCAAAACCTAACAATATCAGAGATACCAATGAATCCCCCTTAACCCCCTCACTATAGTAGAACCTATTTCTCAAATAAACCCAAATGAGGGTGATAACTCATTTCCCTCTAACTAGGTCCATGCTATCACACCTCCAAAGGTTATTGAGAGCACACCGACCCTTTATAAACAATATTTCCAAAATAATTACCAATGGATAAAATAAATAATAAAATCCAAGCATTAAATTAACCCTTTGATAATGATAATATACCTTAACAAGTGTTAATTTATTTAATGCATGTTGTGGGTACTTTACAAAAACAAGTACATCATCTCACTTTAGAGAAAGAATCATACAAATCTTAGATTGATGCCAATGTTATACATAGTAAACCTATTCCATGCAAAATTTCATCTATGAGGTTGCCACACAACTTTTAGATACTAGTATTACCTATATTTGATGGATAGTGAGATCCATATTTACACCTTCAGGCTTATTCAAAAGCCATGGTTCATATTAAAAATAGGTTAATTCTACTACAAGTGTTTCCAAAGTCACTAAATGGAAAAACGTTATATTTGTTCCACTATACATTCTCTAATGAATCTTTACATACATATGAGGAGATAAAGATAGTCTTTCTCAAGAATTATATATAGAATAAAGGAGCTAAATATTACCTTCACTACATCAAGGAGAGATAGAGCCTACATCATAATACATTTTATGGTTTAAACCCTATTTGCATCAATAATTTATCAACAAACTTAGAAGTACAATACATCTTTGCTATAAGTTTAATTTATCCTCTCAAGGAGAGGTTGCTATTTTAGACATCTAAATCATTCAGACATCTATGCAACATAGCTATAACATTAGAGGAATATTTGGGATTATTAATTACATAGTTAGAGGTAGATTTGGTGATATACCCCTCAGATCCTTAATCATCAAATTTGGTATAAGATCCTCCTCCAATTCCAATTTGGAAACTAGTGGAATAGAAACAACCAATAAAAATACTCAGTAAGGGCAAAAATCCACTCTAAATAGCATAATCTATAGTTAATAGATCATAAGATATATGCAATGGGGTTATATAACTTTTAGATAAGGCTGGGCCTCATGACATCTTACTTACATTACTAGATAAGGGGATGCTCATTATACCTTCAACTAATCATCATCCACCACACCATTTGCACCAAGTACCACATAAGCATAATGATCATTTTAATTAGATAAATGGACATTTAGATGACCATTTTTAGGCACTTTGAGATCACATCAACCAATATGTTAGTAGAGGCGTCATAGAGTTTAGATAGGGGGAACCAGGACCTCATTCATCACACTCCTTTATAATAGAGTTATCCCAAGATGTTACTTTTAAGGAACCATTAGTTACTCATTATATGAGCCTTGTGACTTCTAAGATAACCATTTATCAGTAGTATCATACATCACAACCTCAACAATGATGGCAACTAGTTCACAAAGTTCAAAATGCACATCTAATGTGCACACCAATTAAGATATTTGGGAAAAAATAAAAACCCAAAGGCATAATTTTGGTATAAGCACCAATAAAAATATTTAGAAATAACTACAAAGCTCAAAATTCAACTCCAATGTGCACACCAATTAAAATATTTGGAATAATTATCAAACTAAGGGTATAATTTTAGTTTGACAACTGATAAAGATATATGGAAATAATTATAGAGATCAGAACCCAACTTTAGTTCACACTTAAAATATTTGAAAGAAATCACACAACTCAGAGAGAAGTTTTAGAATGTTAACCAACCAAGATGTTTGCATCAAAGTCTACACATTCATACATCAATAGTGCATCACAAACAACTCTAGTTTCATAGTCTATGTCTATAACAACACATCATGAGTAGTATGGTCATTGGTTCTCCATGCCATCCAGGTTTAGATAGGGCATCTTGCCATCACATTTTATACATGTAGACGTCTTATGAAATATAAACAAAAAACCATATACCAATTAAATATAAAAACTTAATCTCTTACACATATGCCCAAAACATTCATAAAACATATATAAATCAATTAAATTTACTCCAACAAAAAAAAAATGCAAACATCAACATTTCAAACAATCAAACTCATTTAACACATAATAATATATACCATATAACCAAATCCACTTACTAATGCATAATGCCAACTTATCATAACAACCACACACACACACACACACACACACACACACACACACACACACACACACACACACACACACACACACACACACACACACACACACACACATATATAACTCAAAACATCATTTGAATACAAATATGGTGCATCACTTAATGATACGAACATGAATATTGGGACCAACTCCCTCACTCTCACTATCAAACACATCAAAACTAGATATAGAGGCCCCACTATCTCTACATAACCACAATCTATGGCTATGCCTACTCTCTATCTCCCAATACATGCCAAGCTCAACCCTATACTCGACATACTCTCATTGAAGTCATATATAGTCATCTATTATATAACTACTAGCCCCACCTAAAGAATTAGGAGAGGGCATGGTAACCCTATGTATCTCTACACATAACTCATCTCTATCTATTGCTACTTATCTAAATGTCATAATCACTATCATCACCTAATAAAACAAATGGGCATGCATCCCAACAACATTGGTGTCCCTCTCCACTAATCCATCATCTATGTATCTCTACACATAACTCATCTCTATCTATTGCTACTTATCTAAATGTCACAATCACTATCATCACCTAATAAAACAAATGGGAATGTATCCCAACAACATTGGTGTCCCTCTCCATTAATCCATCATCTAGGATATGTCATGTCAACTCACACAATGCCCACTCAATGGTGACATCCTAATAATTATCATCTCTTACACCTAAAAGCATTCATATAATTCAAAATAATCTTATCTTATAAACCTATAATAAACTTTACATAACACATATAAACATATTATCTAACTTACTATCATCAACCCTTAGGGGCTCTACATCTAACACCTCATCTATGATCATCCCACCTATCAAGAATAGGGGTGACCATCTATGCTCACTCCACCAGATCACGTAGGCCTCAATCACTCCAAAATCATCCACATCCGGTACCTCAATCTTGGGATCATGTTTCATCACTAGCATAGGAACTAGCTTAGCAATCGATGGCCTCAGCGTACTACCTAGCCTTGTAGGAGCCCAAGAAATCCTCAACCACACCATAGGTGTTGGGGGCACATCTTCTACAACACTAAACTATTAGGTAACCCTCTCATACTAAAAATGCTCATATACATTATCCCAATAATCATGTATCTAATAACTCACTTGAATCTACCTCAATTATGTTCCATCCTCAAGCCACCCCTGATATCCCCTATAGGGTATTTAGATGATATCGTCTGCTCTCAAACTATCTAGTAACTACCGATAATATATAGTACTCTTCCTCTGTGCATGAAATATCCTAGTCTATCTTTTTATAAATACATATGGATGAGACAATCCATCCTATGGATGTGCCACATGCCTACTCATAACTATGTACTCATATGCCTAATAGTGTAGTAGTGTCGATGCATTGATACCCCTACCACTCATCTCTTATGTAAAGAAGTACATCCCTATATAAATGAGCCAACAAGGTATGAACCCAAAAATACATAGTGACATGATGCTTAATGTCCTACCCTATCTCATGCATCTTATAATAGATCAAGACACTACTCCCATCCATAACAATAAATGATGACAATAACATAACTCAAAATTTACACAATCACAAAACATTAGCCATAACAATTAGGGTCAACAATATGTCACTCAGACTACCTATGAAATGAGTCCTCACCACAATGGTATAAAAATACCTATATGATCACTATATAGATTGAGGACCAGTAGCCTCCTATAATATATATTATTACCTGAGATTAGTAATCATAGGATCTGATATACATCTTATAATGTCATAGTCATCTCACCTATAGGTAGCTAGAATATACATGTGTCTGCATTCCACCTCTCACATAGTGCAGTGACCATAATCTTATCTTATGGAATAGGATCCAGGAAAGTATCATATCATAATATCGTTCTCTCAAGCACCTCTATATCCACATTAGATAAGGGTAAACCCCATATAGTCTCCATCATCTTACCCATACAAAACTCTGTCATACAGGCATCAACCTACAAAATTATAACTAAATCTGACATCAATAAAATAAAATAAAACCTAGCAAGAAATAATAGGTATCATAAATTAGTCAACAATTCTAAACACCACATCTTAGGCCTATTAGACACTATCACTACCTAGAGGATAGTAGTGCTAGATAGTAGTGCCACACTCTAGATAATAGTGCCAAAATCTGGACAGTAGTGCCCAAAATGGGACACTATCACCAACTTCTCTACAATAGCCCTAAAATAGTCCTTTTCTAACAAAACTAGTAAGAAAGATAGCCAAAATGATAAAAATAGGAAAATACTAAGTACTTTACTAGGAAAAACTCCTCCCTAGCCTGAATCCATGCCTCGACCTCCTCATAGCATGATGAACTAGCATCTCATCTCCTTAGCATGTTTCTCTATCTTAAACTCATTTTTTTTCCACTCAAATGATGCAAATGAATTTAAAATGATTCAAAATGAAATATTTAAGTCATAAATTACCCAATTCCACCTTATTAAGGTTACCCTTATGTGCCAATTTTGCTAATTAATATGACTCTTGTTATTACCATATCTCTTGAACTATAGCTCTGATTTGCGAACCATTTCTTGCACATGGGACTTGATATCGATACACTTATAATTTTTAAACTTAAAAAATGACAAACATAATCACATTATATTAATAATACAATAGACTAAGTATCTATCTAAATACACACTAAATTATCAACTCTGACATAATCAATACATTATTCAAACCTAATACAACACCACAACTACAAAGTAACACCAACACAATCAATCCTTACCACTTTTGGTTATCTATCCTCATCACAGTCTTAGATCTCTCACCAAAATGGGGGGGAAAATATGCATAGATTGCTTTAAACATACAGAGTTACATTTAGATATATAGACACATAGGTCTATATAGGTTTACACAGGCATTCATATATATATATACACACACACACACATGTATATAAAGGTTTACATAGGTATATAGAGTCATAAATTTTTAGATATATAAACACAAGGTCTACATAGTTTTACACATACACTCAATGTCACAAATTTTTAGATATATATAGACACACATGTTTACATAGGTATCTAGAGTCACATATTTTTAGATATACAAACACATTGGTCTACACAAGTTTACACAAGCATTTAGAGCCCCAAATTTTTAGATATATAAACACACCAGTCTACACAAGTTCACACAAACATTTAGAGTCAGATTTTTAGATATATAGATACATAGGTCTACATAGGTTTTATGCAAGTTTTATACATGTATTTGAATGTACACTTTACACACATATATAAATTTGACATAGGTATACTAGTTTATTTAGATATTTAAATACATAACTACATCACTGAGATATCAAGATTAGGGGGCACAATGTAAAAAACACATTTTTGGTCCTCATTTTTAGATTTATTAGGTTATACTAGTATTATCATCAATATGATCACTAGGTTTTCACTAGTCTGGGTCAAATGATCATCTGCAGTGGTTGATCCATAGCATTAAGCCATTTCCAGTTTATACAATCAAATTTAGAGTGGGGGAAAATTATCCTTACTTCTCCACACCTTCATCTTACATTACTTAGATTTAGAGTGGGGGAAAGTGAGTTTTATTTCTCCACACATTCAATTTACATTACTTAGATTTAGATTGGGGCAAGCATGCCTTATTTTCTACACACATTCAATTTACATTACTTAGATTTAAAGTAGGGGCAAGTGAGCCTTGATTCTCTATGCATTCAATTTACATTATTTCTATTTAGAGTGGGGGAAAGTGAGTGTTATTTCTCCACACTTATAGTTTACATACTTAGTTTCAGCATAGGTGGCATTCAAACCATATGCTTCCCTTCATTGGTTACACTCCAGTTCTTATCCACTTCTCTAGCTGTGAAGTTGGCTATCCAAATTACATTCACATAGATAAGCACATGTATGCATTTATATTTTCTTTTACTCTAGTACTTCCATTTCATTACGTTACTATAATAAAAGGGGGGAAAATATAGACACCCTAATTTGGTCAAATAACCACAAGCATTATGTCTTTTGTTGCTCTTTCACACAAATGTCTTAGTGATGGTTATAATCTTTATTTGCATGGTCATCTTGAGACTTTTTGATCTTTTTTGTCTTATTTTCCCTATTTTCAACACCTCAACAATCATAGGTCACCTTTTCCCAGTCCTAGGGGCCCTAGCCTATCATCCTTAATTTTTTTTATCTATTTTGAGCCTTAGGACATTAGTACTACTTTTAGGACAATAACACCACATGGTGCTAGTGTCTACTTGTGTTTTTAGTGTTTGATGGGCCCTTTCACCTATGTTTGAGTCCTAACCCCTCTATAACCCTTCTTTTAAGTTTTTTATATCTTTTTCATGACTTGTTAGCTAATGAACAAGGTATTATATTCATAATAAAGATATTCTTATATAAGGAGCCTCAAAAGGCATTTTAAATCTAACACTTACTTATTTGACACTTATTTACATAAAATCAACCAATAGTCTAGTTAAAATACCCTACATACTACTCAACTTTCACACCTAAACATTTGCATGCTTTATTAAAGAAAGGCCTAGGAAAAATTCATTCTAGCATACCGTGCAAGTTGATGGTGTATGTTCCGTAAGGGATAACTACATGTGATATGAGACTCCTAACATTGGGTTTAATGTAGGCAATGACCAAGACAACAAGGGTTCTATTCCATGCAATCGTAACATCCCATAACCCAAAATTTCCTTTTCTTTTGCATTTGATTAGTTCATTATTTCATGTGTGCAGGTATTCATTAGGTTTTTGGAGAATATTCAACTAAAATAATGACATAGACGGGCCCTTACATGACCTAAAATCACCTATAGGACCTCTAATAACTCTTGTAACTTCATTAAAAGTTAAAAATAACAACTATAGAAAGGAAATTAGTGCCATATGGCACTAATATCTTAAGAAGGATGCTACTATCTAGATATAGATCTTGAAAAATAATCAAAAGACACCATATTCTTTCATGTTTTCTCAACCATCTCCAACACCCTAATCCATGAAAAAATCTGTATACATCTAGATAAGTTCCTTTTCTCCCTATGATTACTATTTTAGGAAAGTTCCATAGAATCAATAATTTCTAGTTTTATTCTAGATTAACAAAAATCCCAACCCTTTAATCTAGCTTAGGATTTACATAGTAAAAACCCTAAAAGGTTAAAACTCAAATGTAACATGTATGCTATCCATAGGTCATATGAATCTCTTAAGAATCTATGAATAAGTCATACAAGAATTAAAGGCAATAATCAAGTTATTCAAGATGAATAAGAAAGTGTAGGATCACCATCACATGTGGAAGAACCTAAAATGAGAGAGTCTTTATTGATGAAGAGAGTACTATTAAAGCCAAATAAGGAGGTGAAGGAATTAACCCAAAAGAAGAGATTATTTAAGACTACATGCAAATAAAAAGGTAATTATTGTAAGATTATCAATGATAATGGTAGTATAGATAACTTGGTTTCTTCATAAAATATTGAAAAACTAGGATTGAAAATATTGACACATCGTACACCATACAAAGTATCTTCATTATAAAAGGGACATCAAATACTAGACAATGAGTAATGTAAGGTTGATTTTTTATATCACTATAAGGATGAGGTACTTTATGACATTATGAATATGGATGTTTTCCATAGGTTTTTGGGTATACCTTAATAATTTGATAGGAGGGATATACATAATGGAAGGAGTAACACCTATACATTGGAGAAGGATGTAAAGAAACATAACTTGACATCATTGAAAAATGGTATGTTTCTTTACATCCTTCTCCAATGTATAGGTGACACTCATTATAATTACCCATGTGTAGATAAAATAATGGAGAATATATCAAAGAAAAGACATAAGTGTGGTTTAATTAAACATGTTCATATATATGAGAAGTAAAGTGAAGAGATAGAACATGAAAATACTATTGTCAACTATTAAACAATAAAGGAGTGTCTTCAAAATTATAGAGCTGGTTGGTATGGACATGGAATTAATATAAGAGTTTGTTTATATTAACATGGAGATAAAATATATTGAAAAAATTATGGTATAATAATGTTCTCAAGAGGACATACAAGATGGAGTTCATTTGCAACAACTAGAGGTGGGAGAAAAGACTCTCACAAGGAAAAGTGAAAAATATTGGAAAGAATGTGAAATAATGATTTTAATGTGGTGGAACTCTATATTTACAAAGGTAAATAAGACAAAAAATAATAATCTACAAATGCTTATGAACATGTCATTGATTGGGAGCAATAATGAAGACCTCGTGAGTAGGAGCTCATGAATACTTTTTGTACTCAAAGACCTGATGCAGGACCATTAAATTTAGTTATTTATTTTTAAATTTTTTGTTTTTAAATAGGTTTTAGAGGTAAAATTTTGTATATTTTAATCCTTTTCATTCTTCACTTTGCCTTATTTTGATTATTCTAGCTTGTTTTTAATTTTCCTACAAAAACTAAAAATTTAAATTTTAAAACTTGTTTTGGGTGTTTTAAGATATTTTTTCATATCCTATTGTTTTTATGGTCATGATCCTTCATGGAGGGGACAAGTAATCTCTATTAAATGTTTAGTAATAGTTAAAATGTCTTAACACATAAATGATTATGACAAACTTAGTCAAGGTTAAGACTTAAGTTGAGTTTAGGAAGTTAATTATTTAGTTTAGGAGTTTGGAGCAAAGAAGAGAGGGATAAGAGAGATAAGAGTGCATGGAGAAGAAAATAAAGAAGATAAAATGATTGTGGTGGTGTCCAAGAACTTATATAAGTGGAAAATAACTTCAATAATTTAATAAAAAAGGAAGTACTTGAAACAAAGTTTTTAGATAGGGGTGTGTAAACATTTGCACTTAAAGCAATCAAAGAATGCCTTATTTGAGTTTTATAATTGAAATTCAATATAAAATTAAATTTAAGTTAATTTTATTTTTTTTGGAATCATATCATTATTTTTTAAAGGTGTTCATTCATGTTCAAGTCTAAAGATACAAGTAAAATGTTTTTGCAGTCAAGAAAAGTGTTTTTGACAGTAAAAAAAGTGGTCTTTCATCATGTTTTCATAATGATTAAGGTGATAAGGTGGATGAAAAAGTAGGATATACGTATTAATAAAATTTTAAAATTTAAAATTATCCAAAATAGTTTTTAAAATTTTGATTTTCCATAAAAGTTATCTTGTTACCCTGTGATAATAAAAAAACCTTAACCCAGGGTTTTAGTCTACTAAAATCATCATAACTTGAAAATAAACAATTAAAATTGTATAAAATTTTGTGGAGAGATGTGTTAGGATGTTTTTGGAAGTTTAAAAAGTGGTTAAATAATTTTAGAGGCCTAAATCTCAATATATTCAAAAAACTCAGACTATAGGTCTAAAACAAGCCTATTTAGAGCACCAAAAACATTAAAATCATCATAACTTGAAAATTGTATACATATGCAATAAAACTTTGTAGAGAGGTAAATTAAAGTAAATGTGAAGATTTAAATTTATTTTAAAGGTTTGAAGATACCTAAAAAAAAAATTATTAATGAAACTTAGTCTACAGACCTAGAAATAAGGTTTAGAAAACCTCGTTTTCACCTTTTATTATATTTTTAAGTTTGAACAAAGGTATAAATAAATATAATGAGTTGAGATAACATAAAATTAATGTGGAAGAGACTATTATACATAAATATTATTTGTATAATTATAATTTTATATCAATAAGGTTTATGCCTATTCTAAGAGACTCTTATGGATAAAGATTCCTTGTTTGGTTACTATTAGCAATCCAAGTTATACCCTCTGAAGGAGATTGTCCACTTTTGCTTCAAACTTGTACTAACATGGGAATGGATTAAAGGTTTTGGGTGCCCTTATAACTAGTCCAAACCTCTATATTATGGGGCTAACTCCCCTAATGGATCTATTTGGCTCAGTTTTTTAAGAGCTATTGCTGTTGGGGTGAAAAGGGGTAGAAAGTGCATAAAAGAAATCTACTCTAAGGGGTGGTGATGCACCAATATGACCATTCATCCACTCAATTTGGAATCATAACAACACTAGTGAACTATAAATGAACTAAAACATTATCTCCAAAGCTCTTAAGAAAAAAAATTTCATATGAAGGTCTTGATGAGTGATTACGACTTGGAGGTGAAGGATGAAAGGCTTACCTTGAGGCATTTCTAACTAGATTACACTCCAAACATGATCACCAAACTTTGACACTTCATAAAACTGAATAAGATAGCTTATCAACATATAGGTGTGACAAGGACATGTTAAGGGAATATTTTTACCACTTATCACATCAAAACAAGAATACACACATTTTGAACCAATAATGAAGAAGCTATAATAGTTTAATCATTAGTTTAAGAGGTCTATCAAGTACAAAACTAGGTAGAGTTTCCTCATACCAAGGTGAGGGATATAAATCAAGGCCTTAAGGCATGAATAAATAGTAGAAAGAGAAGATAAAGAGGGGGATAATAACATTGAGGAGAGAGGTAGGGGTCATAAATGACCATAGTACACTTATTACTTTAGTTACAAATAGTTGCATAGTCCTTTTTCAACTCTCTCCATGCATTGATGCTCTTCAATGACCCTTTAGTCATTGAGGTGGGGTAATAGAGGATGTGGTTGACATGTTCAACCTATCTTAAAACATGGATACACCCCTATTTGGTCAAATATCTCCTCTTCCTATTAGTTATGACATTAATGAGATGTAATTAAGCCATCATAAAGCATACAACAGTCTATCCTCCTTTTAGGCATATTAACCAAGTCAAGAAATTGACTTATTTCTCTATTATGAATATGGAATGTGAATTGATTTACCATTAAATATTAGTTACATGGGTGATAAAATTGCATTAAATCCCTCAATATCATCTCTATGACAACCTTCAATTCTTTTTATTGACCAAGTAGGACAAATAAGCCACTAGGTCTACTTGTTTGACTGTGTGTTTGATAACCATAAAAGTCTATATTATACCTTAAGATCATATGAATGGGCGAGTTTTAAGTCTAAAACAACATAATGTACCATAACATAGGCCTTTGTGAGCAAGAGAGACTTGTAATTTTTTCAAACTAGGTGACTAGGTCACCTTCTCCTTCATATCTACAAACTAGATGTATGGAGAAATGACAAAGGAATTTATAGGAATAGTTTTAGGCATATAAAGACTTGAGGAGACAAATAATGTTCCAAACCTTCACTTATAATTATTTTCAACTTTTCAAACAATCCTTCACCCTGTTCTTTGTCTAATTTCTTGAAAAAGTATAGTTTGATGATAATTACATGTAGTGTATGTTTAACACAGTACTATGGGTAGGGTCTCCTCTAAGTGATATATATGTTTCAGGTGTTTATCAAGTCATTAATGAGTGTTTGAGTGAAAAAATATTCACTTTTCTTAGGTCTAGTCTATCTTAGGGTTTAAATAGGGGTTTTGAGGTCTACCATCTTAATGATGGTTCATAAAGACCAGACCTCTAAACCCAAACTTATGGACATGGATGTTTATTCCATATAACCCCTTAAATTTTTTGAAAAGGTTTGGTTCCCATGCAGATTGTGTGTGGAGATACAAGAAAAAGATGGTGAACTATGAGATCTCTACAAGCCTTCTATATCTATCATCAGTCTCAAAAATGATTCATAAACTTAGGCCACTAAAACCAACTCACTCTACCATATATATTAAGTACATAGGGTTTCCTAAAATACCCTGGGATAATTTTCCCTGAGTCCCTTTATGGTGGGAGATACAAGCACTTGAACAAATAATTCAAATTGACTATCTAGGATTATGAAGTTTGAGATAGGCTTCTAGGTCCAAACTTAAATTTCATTGCTCTCCCTTGTTTGAGTCATTCTCTATAACATCTAAGACAAACTATTTTAACTTATTATGGTTTAAAAATTGTTTAGGAGGGTCTAAGCATACTTCCATGGTGGTGTGGGCCTTCTAGGTCTAAGATAGGCTTTTAGGCCTAATTGGCCTTGATTGAGATTTGGAGGTCCAAGTGACTTGTAAGTGATATAGGGATTCAATATCATCATAAAAATATCTTCCTAACCTTTTCTAAACCTCTTTATCTATCTTTAGATGATTATACATCTAACTCTATTCTCCTTTTTCAAGTGGCTACATGTAGGTAACACTACCAGGATTGTTAAGTATGAGTGTTTTGATAGTGGTATGGGATGCTTGAGTAATTTCATTCACTATTATAGTGATATATTTTATTAAAATAATTCCACATAATCTTAAGACCTAATAATACCTTTATTTTTAAGTCATTCATAAAATTTTCCTCTACACACCCCCAAACACTAGTCTTAGGGTTTACAAGCAGTCATGTTTGCATAACCCTTGGAAACTAGTGCTTTTCCTATTTTACATAAGTTTCCCATCCTCATGAACACTTGTGAAAAATTTTCACCTTCCCAATCAAGTGTATTCAACACTTAGATGATCTCAATGTTATGCATAAGCCCCTAATTGACATGTACAAGTTTGTTCTTATCAATTTTAGGTCCAACAGGCCTAAAAGGCCATTAAGTAGTCACCAAATTGAGGTTATTATGACTTGAAAACATTTATACACCCTCATTTACTTACCTTATCAGGTTAATTTATCCTTATAATAACCACTTAGACCTGTACATGCCTTTCACTCTTGTGCATAGGCTTGCTTGCTTGGCTATAGGTTCCTAGTTAGCCCTACTTAGCTTATTAAAGCTCCTTTAGTATCTTAGATAACTAAGTCATTAGATAGGAATTGAGAGATTTGGAATCATGGATAAGATTATCATATCCTTCTCCCTCTTCATCTTAACATAAGGTCTTGGGGACCTTCATTTCCTCAATTAAAATCCTACCTATAGGTCTCTTTCTAGGTTTGTTGGCTGTGATGGTGTCTTATTAGAAAAAAGGGCTAGTGTCTATTTGAGTGCCACCACATATTGGTAACTCATTAAACTATTTATTGTTAAATATTTGAGATGAATTTAAGACCTCATCCCATAGTCAACCTTTCATGTGATTGGTTAACACAATAGGCTTGTATATGTGATTTTTAGGCATAAGCTGAGTCTTTCCTTCTCTTGGAGTGAGTTATGGTGTGTTTAGACTCTTTCTGACCTTGAATATCTATCCCCATTTAATTTAATACATATTAATTACTCTCTAAGGCTTTATAATGTCTTAAACATCTCCTTTATTGTGTACCTTTTAGTTAACACTCTACCCTATTAGCTTATACAAAGGCTTGTAGGTCTGAATGAGAGCTATCTAAACTATGGGTGCTCCTTTTAAGAGGGGATTGGAATTTCATTATTTCCTTGAATGGAATTAGTGTGATTATGACCCTTAATATTCTCTCTAAGATTTTTAACTTTCATTATTTCTCTAACATGGGAGTATAATACTGTATATACTCAAAAATAGCCTTAACTATGCTTATGCTTCTAGGGCTGAGTTTGATGTGTTCACGTTTATCCAACCATATTTTTTCCACATACATATTTATTTATAGGGTTTATGATTTTCCAATGTTCCTTAACATTTTCAACATCCCTCTCATGTAACTTCCTAAGTCAACACCTCATCTTCTTGCTTACACAAAGGCCTAATGTGGCTGTGAGAGGTTCATCCTTGCATAGTGGGTTGAGAGTGAATATGGTTTAGTGTATAGGACCAAGATTAATGTAGGGAACTAGTGCAAATCTTGGTTCAAATATGAGGCTTATGCATATGTTTCTTGAACAACTTGAAGATTTCTATAGGTACTATGTTCCCTCTTGTAAGGGAGGTCACTCATCATCTAAGATAGTCATAATAAAGTAGGGCTTAAGGGGTTTATTGGAATGATGGTGTCTTTTTTGAGTGATTTATAAGGTACATGAGGTTTTAAAGGCCTCAAGGAACTCATAATATAACCTAAAAACACAAATACTTCCATATTCATGTACTAGAAGTTCTTGTAACCTAAGAAACCAAACTGTAGTCTATAAATAGAGGAAACCTTAGAGATTTTATTTCTTACACACTCCCACATGTGTGAAAAATGGGTGGAGGGTGATGGATATGATCTATGAGGATATTCAAAACACACATCAAGCATTGGTTCTCAGAAAAACTTAAAATATGCACCAAAACTGATGCCATTTCAACTCCCTACATAGATGAATAAGCTCATTAAAGTGGCCAAGATGTTAGCTATTGTTCATAAAGTATAGGAAATTTAATTATAGATAAATTATATGGATTTTATGGTAAAAATACCCCCTTCCTCTACCCAATAGATAAGCTCTCCATTTTCTCTCTCCAATCTGTACTATCCATAAACCTAAAAGCTTTCTTGGGTTGTAAAGGAGCTCAATTAAAGAGAGAGGTTAGTTTTGGGCCTGTCTTGAATATTTCTACCATGAAAATTCATTACGATGTCTAATATAAGCCAAAAGGCATCCTCTAACTCTCATGTATATTGATTGACCATATAGGTCTATACATTTTGGAGGAAACACATGAGAACATTAGCTTTCTTATATTTTCTCTAGATTTCTTACTTTGATCTACCATTGAAGGATGAGGAGAGAGGAAACATGAGTTAACTAAACTTTGGAACTGAGTGGCATGGTAAATATAACTAAATAGTTATGTTTTATCATGTGTGGGGCCCATTTGGCTAGTGGGGAGTGAATATGAGTTTCAAAATGGGCCTTTAAGGATATGAAATACATAATGAGTGATAATATGATTAAATTGGGACCTTTTCGAGACCTTTATAATGAAATTTCATCAAAACACTTTCCCCTTCTCCTAGGTTTCCAATGAAAATAATCTTATATGAGGTGATTGATGGCTTAAGGGAGGGGGTGATGAAGGTTTGAAAATTCTTGAGTGGATAAACCATGGACAATGATATTGAACACATCAATAAACCTTCATATCATGACATGAGAAAGGTTTAGACACCCTTTATATTGATTAAAATGACTCTCTCACAAGGAATGGCTTGAAAAAGGGCCATATACCATGAGAATCAATAACCTCAAACTTGTCAAGTTACCTTAATTTTATCAAAAGGTCCTCAATTTTAACAAATAGGTTTAATACCACTCTTTGGACATTACAAGACATTTTTACACTCCATTTCTCACTCAAATACCATTGTGATGATCTAGCACATAACCTAAGGACCCAAGACATCTAGGAATATGATGATCACAAATAAACTCTATGACCTATTATGACACTTCTAACAGTGCTACCAAGGCTCAAAATAGGATCAACAAAGACATGACCATGCATGAGATCACCATGATCAGGCTTGAATGGTTGTCATATAAATGTTTTTGGTTATATGGGTTGGAATTTGGACCTAAGAGGCCAAATTTATAACATTTTTGGTGACTTAGAGGGGTTGATCAGCCTGTTGGTCAAGGGAACCAACTCACTTTTCATGACAATGATGACTCAACATGACTTATGACTTGGATGACCACCTTATTGGATTGTCAAACAAATTTAGTAATTTGTGACACCTCTTAGGACTATATCATTAACCACAAAATACACAAGGACAAATAAATAAAACACACCTAAACCTAAGGAAAATAATAAGATAAGACACCACAACAACAAGATAACATGACAAAACTATAGACTTGTGTTAACCAATTATTGGAACAAGATAAAAAACACTTAAAAATAACTAACCTGAGATCAAATTCTTTCCTCTTAGATCAAATGGAAAACTTATTTGATCACTATGGCACCATGAGTTTTGATTTCTATGTCTTGATTTGAGTCCACTCAGACATTACTCATTGTATGAGAATTCCCACTTGTAGCAAAGGGCATTAGTATGCTCATGGATTCTTGGGAAAGTAGATAATCCTTCTTATTCTACCCTTAGGTGCATGGGTTGGTTATATGAGTCCAACACCCAATCATACTCATTCTAAACTTTCCTTCCTTGCATCAATAATCTAATTTCTACCCAATTATGAGCTATTGATGGTTTTTCATGCTCTGATACAATTATTTCCTTGGCCACTCAACTATTAGGCCTTGGTTAGTGCCTCCATTCTGATCCATTTAGGATGGTGGTTTATCAAAGCCTTCAAATTTTTAATAGGTGTACAAGCAAGGTTGGGACATGCCATTAGTCTCTTCTTGATTTAGCCTATGAGACTCAAGATGAGAAACTACCATAGTGTTATTTACAAGACCTTCCTCAAGCTCCTCATGGGGTAGAGATATACTATCTAAGCTTGAACACAAGTTCTCCAAATCTTCCCAAAATTCCATCTCTTCATGATCAATTGAATTGTCTTCTTCTTATGGCTTACTTTACTTACAAATAACCTTTTGTAACTCATCTTATTTTGCATTATGAAAGATTGATTCATACCTATCCTTGGAAAGGGGTGTCCAAATGGTGATTTCCTCTTCCTATTCACTCAAATCACTCTCATCCTCTATCATTAAAATTATTTCTTCTTCATTTGTCTCACAATGAACAGGCTCCTTCTCAAAGAATGTCATGGTGGATCCTTGAAAGAGCTCAAGAAGGTGAGTTAAATCTAATGTTGTTGTAGATGATTTATCATGCTCATTGAGTTGCCCACCTTTTACAACAATCAATTCTTATTTTTACTTCACATTGTCTTGAATAAACCTCCATGAGGGGAAGGCTTGAAATCTTGAATATTATCAGACTTGTCCTTAATTTCAATACTTTGTCTTATAATTGACTAGTCTATTTCTCCCCTTGACTGCTACATTTATTTCCAAGTTAGAACCTTATATGTAGGAGATTATTGTTTTTGTTAAGTCATAGCTTGAGGAAGGATTGAGGGTACCTTTGGCTAAGATTGTGTTGCTCTTAAAAATGCTATTGACTAATGTAGATGCTTATTTAGAAGTTCAATATATTTATCAAGATGAGCCTCAAAATCAAGCACCATTTAATTGGAGGTATCTTCAAGCTAATCAAAATGTGAATGACCTTGTAAATTCTACTATGAATCATGGAAATTATCCCTCTTAAGACACACTTTTCCCTCACTTTGAACTCTCTCTTGGACAAACCTCCAAGTAAGAAAAATTGGAAAGGCTTGTGAGGAAATTTAAGGGCCGTGACACACATTTATTTGAGACTCTTGACGGGGAAAGGGTATTTCATTAGAGGATTGATGTGGAATGAAAGAGGGGACATATTGATGATAATTGTGAACCTGTTGCCCCTTATATGTTATTAATTTCTCCTCAATCTTTGAAACTAGACCCTCTATATCCAACATGTCACTAGTTATCCTTGAATGATATTCTCTCATGAAAAATTCCCACTCTTTATTGGCTTGATATAATGAATTCCTCATGCTCTCAATCACATGCCTAGGTATTTCTTGGCCATACCCTCTCAGGGTGAGAATGTTCACCATGTGTTTTTCATAGTGCAACAATGTTTGTTTAAGGCTTGATATGGATTAAATTTGAATATGAGTAGGCTAAATAGAAACATAATTATGTTTCCATGGTTGATTAGGTTGATACATAGGCTACTAAGGAGGTGGATGAGGCTCATAATTGGGTTGGTAATCTTAGTAATAAGGATACTCATTATAGGGCTAGAAAGGGTGAATGTAGGGTTGATAGGGATCATGATGGGATTAGAATGGATCATAGGGATGTTAATAAGGAAGTTAATGATAGGTTCATGATAGAAATATGACCCATATGTAGCCATAAATCATCATAATACATATGAACAATAATGAACTATGAATAAGAACTACTCTTACCCTTGAGATGATGGCCACATGATGACCCTTTTTATCAACTTTTGACTGCAACCTAGCTTGTAAGTGATTTAAGATGATTGTGATGGCCAAGATGCTATTGTTAAGACTATAATGCTTGAATTAGTCCCATCAGGTGTGTCAAAACTATTAGCAACCAAATTTACACTCTCTGAAGGAGATTATTCACTTTTGCTTCAAACCTAATCTAACATGGGAATGGCCTAAAGGTTGTGGGTGACCTTATAACTAGACCAAACCTCTATATTATGGGGATAACTCCCCTAGTGCATCTATTTGGATTAGTTTTCTAAGACCTAATAATATTGGGGTGAAAAGTGTTATAAAGTGCATAAAATAAATCTACTCTAAGGGGTGGTGATGCACTAATATGACCATTCATCCACTCAATTTGGACTCCTAATAACACTAGTGAGCAAAAAATTAACTAAAACATTATCTCCAAAGCTCCTAAGCAACAATATTTCATATGAAGGTCTTGATGAGTGACTAAAACTTGGAGGTGAAGGATGAGAGGTCTATCTTGAGGCACTTTTAACTAGATTCCAAACATGATCACCAAACTTTGACACTTCATACAACCTGCATAAGATAACCTATAAACATATAGGTGTGACAAGGACATGATAAGGGAATATTTTTACCACTTATAACATTAGAACAAGAATATACATAGTATAAACGAACAATGGAGAAGCTAAAATAGTTTGTTCATTAGTTCATGAGGTCTATCAAGTACAAAACTAGGTAGAGTTTTTTCATACCCATGTGAGGGATACAAATCAAGGCCTTAAGGCCATAATAAATAGTATATAAAAAGAGAAAGAGGGGGAGAATGGCATGGAGGAGATAGGTAGGGGTCATAAATGACCATAGTACACTCATTACTTTAGATTCAAATATTTACATAGTCCATTTTCAACTCTCTCCATGCATTGATGCTCTTTAATGACCCTTTAGGCATTGAGGTGGGGTAGTGGAGGATGTGGTTGAAATTTTTAACCTCTCTTAAAACATGGATACACCCCTATTTGGTTAAATATATCCTCTTACTATTAGTTATGACATTAATGATATGCAATTAAGCCATCATAAAGCATATAACCTATCCTCCTTTTGAGCATATTGACCGAGTCAAGAAACTGACTTCTTTCTCAATTATGACCATAGAATGTGCATTTATTTCACATTAAGGATCAGTTACATGGGTGATAAACCTAAATTAAATCCCTCAATATCCTCTCTATGCCAACTTTAAACTCTCTTTGTTGACTAAATAGGCCAAATAGGCCACTAGGTCTAGTTATTTGACTGTGTTTGGAAATCATGAAAGTCTATATTAGATCATAAGATCATATGAATGGGTGAGTTATAGGTCTAAAACAAAATCATGTACCATAACATAGGCCTTTGTGAGCAAGATACACCTACAATTTTTCTAAACTAGATGATTAGGCTACCTTCTCCTTCACATCTATAGACTAGCTATATAGAGGAAGATTACAGAGGCATTTCCAAGCATAGTTTTGGGCATATAATGAATTGAAGAGAAACAAATTTTCAAACTTTCACTTCCAATGATTTTTAACTTTATAAATAGTTGTACACCCTATTTATTACCAAATTTATTAAAAAGTATAGTTTTATGACAATTTCATGAATGTCCATATAACACAGTACTATGGGTAGGGTATCCTCTAAGTGATATATTTTTTAGGTGTTTATTAGGTCATTCATGAGTTTTCCAGTGAACAAATATTCACTTTTCTTAGGTCTAGCCTATCTTGGGATTTAAGTAGGGTTTTGGAGGTCTACCATCTTAACGATGGTTCATAAAGACCAAACCTCCAAATCCAAACTTATGTCCATGGATGTTTATTATATATAACCACTTAAAATTAATGAAAAGGTTTGCTACCTATGTACCTTGTGTGTGGAGATACAAGGATAAGATGGTGGACTATGAGCTCTCTATAAGCCTTCTAGACCTATCATCAATCTTAGCCATGATTCATAAACCTAGTACCCTAGAACCAATTCCATCTACCATGGATTATGAGTAAATAGGGGTACCAAAAATACCCTAGTCACATTTTCCATGAGTCCATTTATGGTGGGAGATACAATCACTTGAACAAGTAACTTGAATTGACTGTCTAAGATCGTGAAGTTTGAGATAGGCTTCTAGGACCAAACTTGTCATTTTATTACTCTCCCATATTTGAGTTATTATATATATGATATAAGATAACCTATTATACCTTATTATGGTGTCAAAATTGTTTAGGAGGGTCTGATCATACTTCCATAGTGGTGTGGACCTTCCAAGTCTAAGATATGATTTTTAGGCCTAATTGGCCTTGACTAAGTTTTGGAGGTCTATGTGACCTATAGGTGATCTAGGGATTAAAGATAATCATAAAAATATCTTCCTAACCTAATATTAACCTTTTTATTTATCTTCAGATTATTAGACTTATAACTCTATTCTCCTTTTTCAAATGGCTGCCTGTAGGTAACAATGTTAGGACTATTAAGTTTGAGTCTTTTGATAGTAGTATAGGATGACTAAGTGATTTAATTCACTGTTATAGTGATATATTTTATGAAAATCATGCCACATACTCTCAAGACATAATAATACCTTTAGGTTCAAGTCCTTCATCTAATTTTCCTCTACACACTCCCAAACAATAGTCTTCGGGTTTGCAAGTAGTCATGTCTGCATGACACTTGGTGATTGAGTTTAGTGATTTTCCTACTTTACCTAAGTTTAACATCATCATTATTACTTTCATAAATTTATCACCTTCCACCTCAAGTGTTTTAAACACTCATATGATCTCAATGTTATGCATAAGCCCCTAATTTACATGTACAACTCTGTTCTTATCAGGTTTAGGTCCAACAGGCTTAAAAGGCCATTAAGTAGTCACCAACTTGAGGTTATTATGACTTGGAAACATTGATATACCATCCTTTACTCACCTTATTAGGTTAATTTATCCTTATAATAACCACTTAGACTTGTATATTCCTTTCACTCTTGTACACAACACTATTTGCTTGGCTATGGGTTCCCAATTAGACCTATTTGGCCTATCAAAGCTCATTTGGTGTCTTAGAGAACTAAGTCATCAAACAAGCATTGATCACCTTTGAAACATGTATAATATTGTCATATACTTCTACCTCTTCATCATAATGCAATTTCTTGGGGACCTTCATCTCCTCAACTAAAATCCTATCTATAGGTCCCTTTCTAGGCCTGTTGGCCATGAGGGTGTCTTATTATAAAAAAGGGATAATATCTCTTTGAGTGCCACCACATATTGGTAACTCCTTAAAATATTTATTTCTAACTCTTTGATATTAATTTAATACTTCATCACATATTCAACCTTTTATGTGACTGGTCAACCTAGTAGGCCTATATATATGATTTCTAGGCCTAAGTTAAGTCTTTTCTTATTTTGGAGTGAGTTATGGTGTGTTTAGACTTTGTTTGACCTTTAATATATATAACTATGTCATTTAATACATCTTAATTACTCTTTAATTCTTTCTAATGTCTTAAACATATCCCTTCTTGTGTACCTTTTAGTCAACATTCCATTTTATTAGCTTATACAAAGGCTTGTAGGTCTGAATGAGAGATTTATGAGTTGTGGGTGATCCTTTTAAGAGGGGATTGAAATTTAATTGTTTTGTGGAATGGAATAAGTGTGATGATGACCCTTAATATTCTCTCCAATCTTCTAAAATTTCATTATTTCTCTAACATGGGAGTACAATACTGCATATGCTCAAAAAGAGCCTTAACTATGCTTATGCTTTTAGGGCTAAGTTTGAAGTGTTCACCTTTTTCCAACTCCATTTTATTCACCTCAATATTTATTTATAGGTTATTATGAATGTATAATTTTCCTTGATGTTTTCAACATCCCTCTCTTGTAAATTCCCGAGTCAATTCCTCATCTTCTCGCACAAAGGCTTGATGTGGCTGTGAAAGGTCCATCCTTACATAGTGGGCTGAGAGTGAAGATGGTTTAGTGTATAGGACCAAGATGAATGTATGGAAATAGTTTATATCTTGGTTCAAAGATGAGGCTTATGCATATGTTTCTTGAACAACTTAAAGACTTTTTATAGGTACTCTATTCCTTCTTACAAGGGAGGCTACTCATCATCCAAGAAAGTCATAATAAATCAAAGATTAAGGGGTTTCTTGGCCTAATTGTGGATTTTTTAATTTATTGGGAAGTTAGAGGAAGTATTAAAGGCCTCAAGGAACTCATAATACAACCTAAAAACACCAATACTTCTATACTCATGTACTAGAAGTTCCTACAACCCGAGAAACCAAAATATAGTCTATAAATGGAGGAAACCTTAGAGATTTTCTTAATTACACATTATAACACATGTGAAACATGTGTGGAAGGTGATGGAGATGGGTTATGAGGATATTAAAAATAGACATCAAGCATTGTTTTTGAGAAAAACTTTAACTATGCACCAAAACCAATGCCATTTCAACTCCTTACACAAATGAATAAGATCATTAGAGTGTCCTGGATGTTATGTATTGTTCATAAAGTATAAACCATTAACATAAAGAAAAATAAAATGGATTGGAAGGTCAATATACCCCCTTCCTCTACTTTAGAGATTAGCTTTCCACTTTCTCTATCCAATCCATGCTATCCACAAACTTGAAAGCTTTCTTGGGTTATAAAGGAGTTCAATTGAAGAGAGAGGTTGGTTTTGGACCTATTTTAAATCTTGATGTAATGAAATTTCAATAAGATGTTTGATATAATCCCACATATAACCTATGAGTCTCCTCTATATATAATGACTGTACAAGTTTGTACATTCTATAGGATACACTTAAGAACACTCTCTTTCCTACATTTTCTCTAGATTTTTCACCTTGATCTACCATTGAAGGATGAGTTGAAAGGAAGAATGAGTTAAATAACCTTTGAAATTGAGTGGTATGATAGAAAGCATTGAATATTTATTTTTTGGCATGTGTGCGGCTCATTTGGCTAGTTGGGAGTGAATATGAGTTTTAAAATGGGCCTTTAAGGATATGAAACACATAGTGATTGACAATATGATTAAATTGGGACCTTTTCAAGATATTTATAATGCAATTTCATCAAAACACTCCCCCTCTCCTAGGTTTTAAATTTAAATAGGATTATATGAGGTGATTGATGGCTTAAGGGGGGGTGATAAAGGTTTAAAAATGCTTGAATTGATAAACCATAGATAATGATATTGAACACATCAATAAACCTTCATATCATGGTAAGAGCAAGGTTTAGACACCCTTCATATTTATTAGAAATAATCTCTCATAAGTAATAGCTTGAAAAAAGTTCATATACCATGAGAACCAATAACCTCAAACTTGTCAAGTTACCTTAATTTTATCAAAAGGTCTTTAATTTTAACAAACAGGGTTAAGACCACTCTTTGGACTTTAAAAGACATATTGAGACTCCCTTTCTCACTCAAAAACCATCATGATGATCTAGCACATCACCTAAGAACCCAAGACATACAGGACATATGATGATCATAATTAGACTCTATAACCCCTCATGGCACTTCTAATAGTGCTACCAAGTCTCAAAATAGGATCAATAAGGACATGACCATGTAAGAGATCACCATGACTAGGTTTGGATGGTTGTCATAGAAAAGTTTTTAGTTATAGGGGTTGGAATTTGGCCTTGGGAGGAAAAATTACTAACATTTACAATTTATAGTCAAGAAGGTACTAGGCCTGATCTTCCTTAATCTCTCCATTAGGAAGGAGTACACTTGTGTTCCAATGCAGCCATGTTGCCCCTTGATAGTTTGATTTGGTAATGATGCTTATTTATTGAACCATTAGAGAGAGGTTCAAAATTAAACCTTGGAAATGTGATGAGAGGAATTTGAGGGTGATCATGCCCCTAATATGATATAAAGGTGAATTATGCTAAGTCTATTGAGAGCTCATAATCTCAATTGCACAACTCAAATGTAACATAATCTAGCCATTCTCACCAGAGTCAAATGGTGTAACCATATCAATCCACAATACTATAAAATTGAATAAATTATATGAAGAACACTAAATATCAATTGCACTAATAAAAAAATCCAAATTTTGTAGTAGATAAAGCTCAAATGGTGCATCTTGGTAGGGTCAGTGCATAAATATTGGTAAAATGTAAATAATTTGTCTACAATTTAGTGTATTTTCATGGCATATGCACCTTAAAAGTCTTTAAATTTGAAGTATATATAAAAATGTAACCTATTATCTATATAATATGTATCATAAAACTAAATTTTTTTGTCTCGAATCGATGTCAAATGCATAAAATTTTATCCCAAGTAGATTCATGAATAATGTAAATTAAATAAAATTTTATCACTTCTATCAACTATATTAATGTGGAGTCATGTATCTATGACATGCCCATATTTTAAGGTGAGGGGAATGAAAAATTGATAGTCACCTTATCCCAAAAGGATAAGATAACTATGTTGTATCTGTGTGAACCATGTAGTAAAGAAGCATATAATAGTATCATGTCAAAGTAGATATATCAATGAAGCTCAAAATATGTGTGCATATCCTAAGATTCATGATATGGATCATGGCAACATATATAATATAAAAATATTTAAATACAATCAAGCACACACATAAGATTACTCAAAATTCACATAGAGAGGCGTCTAAGGAGATCAAAAATAAGGGGCATGTTCAAATGTTGCACACTCAAGATGAGGAAACATGTAAGTGTCCATACACCAAAGAAAAACTTAGGGAACTATGGATAAAAAACAAATAACATATTTAAATGTTCCACAAGTAAGACAAAGAATGATTTGAGCAATAATTTAGGTGACAATTTAGGTGACGGTTTTACCCCAATTGATGACAAAACTTCTGGGAGCCATAACTTTTACACCATAGCTCCAATTGACTCATCATTTGGACCATTGGAAAGATAAAATGAGGATAAAATTTTGAGATGGCATATATATTTTCTCAATGGTTTTTGACCCCTAAAAACTCAATAAAAGTGCCCCAAATTTCAATTTTAGTAGTGCAGTCTAAAAATAGTAAGTTTCTAAAAATAGTAATTCCTTGAATTCTATATTATTTTGAATCATGGAAGTCAAACCAATTAATATACATTGATATTGGTGACATTATACATCCTCTTCCTACTTTTAAAATGTGTATAAATGAATATGTAACTTGAAATGGAAATCAGAGATTTCTTCCTAAAGATAGACATATAGTTATATTGCGATCTTGAGTAATAAAACATCTCTTCTTAAAGAATTCATTGTTACTATGTTATTTTTATGTTCTTGAAATATCTATCAATCAAAACTTCTAAGTTTTGGATTAGTGGTATCAGAGTAGTTTGTCTTGAGAATGTATGATCCCAAGGATGAGGTCAGGCTACAAAAAGCTTGGGTGGAAAACAATAGAGCTTCCAAACTATCCACCTATTCACTCCAAATGAATTCAAATGGTGGATGAAACTGAGACATCTGATACTTTCAATGAAAAGGTGAATGAATCCCTCCAATGGAAAAAAACATAGATGTTGTAATAATTTACCCAAATTCTCCAACAACTCCTAATGGGAAAATTTGGCTCCTCATCTGCACTTCTTGGCTCCTCATCCATGGAACGTCCTTTTAGTGTCCCAACACCCTTCAAGGTTTAGGTGAATTTTGATATTCCTAAATTTGAAGACAAAATCAATGCTAATGTAATATAAAATTGGTTGGATCAATTATCTTCCTACTTCTCTATAAATAAATTCATCAATGGAGAAAATATCACTTTTGCTCTTTTGAAAGCATCATTGCCCGTAAAAAATTAGTGGAAAGTGTACAAAAAGAGGTTTAGTATAGATGACATTGGCCTTGAGGTGGAACCTACCTAGGATTATTTCATGGAAGTGGTAAAGGAAGAATAATATCCCATTGGAGCATATGATGATCTATACATACAGTAGCAACAACTTCGCTAAGGTAAGGACCAGTCTGTTCAAGATTACATAGACTTTTTTCATTCTCTATCTACAAGATTGGGTATGCAAGAAAGTGAGAAACATAATACTATCAAATATCATGGTGGAATACAATGGTACATATGAGGGGAAATGGAACTCTTCAATTTGGAAACCCTCGATGAGGCATACAAGTTTGTAGTAAAGATTGAGCAAAAGCATGGAAGAAAGAATACGAAGAGTCAGCCTTCAAAATGGAAAAGTGATAAGGAAGGTCAAACACAAGGCCAAAATTGGAAGCAAAAGGAGTTTTAAGATAATAAACCCTAGAAGGTGAAGGCTAAAAAATGGTGTGATTACCACAAAATTGGAACTCACTCTAAAGAAGAATGTCGAACCATCAAGTCACTAATTTTTGCATCACAATACTTAACATCTACTACTCTGCCTCATACATAACCTATAGTCGAAGAGGATGAATAAGAGATTATAGATGCTGAGCCTGATACCATCATCACTTCATCACAAACCTATGAGGAAAGGCTAAATGACAAGGAAAGATTGTTTCGCTCTAAATTATGGGTAAAAGATAAGCCTCTACATTTCATTGTTGATAGTGGGAGTCAAAAGAATTTAATCTCTACTAAAGTTATGAAAAGTCTAAATCTATCCATGAAGCCTCACCCAAAGCCATACAATATTGGATGGTTGAGCCCAAGAAGAGACCTCCATGTCACCCATCATTATCTTCTTTCATATGTAATAAAACCTTTCCAAGATGAAGTCTTGTGTGATGTGGTCAATCTAGATGTTTGTGATGTACTCCTTGGTTAGCTATTCATATATGATCGATATGGCATCTATGAATCAAGAAACTGAAGAATCACCCTCAATCTTGGAACATGGCACTACAGGGTACTAGAGGTACCACCTCCCACATCTATCTCCTTGATCAATGCCAAGTAATGTAAGATATTGGTGGAGAAGACAAAGTAATTCATTCTCATGGTGGTCAAACCATAGAAATCCAAGAAGGCTGATGTTACAGTGCTGACTACACAATCAACATAATAACAAAAGCAGATGGGATAAATCATAAGAGAATATGATGACTTATTCAAGTCACCCATAGGATTTCCACTACATCTCTAGGTAAAACATTTTATCAATTTGATCTTAGGATCACTTTTGCCTAATAGTCCTATGTATCATAGATCAGTTTTGGAGAATGATGAGATAAAAAGATAGATTCAAGAATTGATCCAAAAAGGTCACATCAAGCCAAGTTCTTCACCCTGTGGTAGTCAAATTGTCTTAGAACTAATGAAATATGGAACATGGAGGCTTTGCATTGACTATCAAGCCTTGAATAAAATCACTATGAAGAATTGTTACCCCCTCCCCAAGATTGATGACCTGCTGGACCAAATCTATAGTGTAAAATTCTTCACCAAAATTGATCTCAAATCTAGCTATCACCAAATTCCCATCGATCCCACCAATGTCTGAAAGATTATATTTAAATCTAAGGAGGGGCTCTTTGAATGGTTGGTTATGCCTTTTGGCTTAAATAACACACCTGCAACCTTCATGAGGATGATGGATGACATCCTGCGGCCCTTCACCAACTCATTCATGGTTGTTTACTTGGATGACATACTCATCTATAATAAAACATGGGAGGAACATCTATAACATGTTTATAAGGTGCTTCAAACTCTTCAAGAGCACAAGTTATATGCAAATATTGAAAAATGCAATTTAGGATGAAAATAATTTAGTACCTTAAGTATGTTGTGAATGAGGAAGGGGTCCATGTTGATCCAAAAAGATTTGGGTTATTTGAGAATGGCCTACACCAAGGACCCTCATAAAACTTCATAGTTTTTGGGTCTTAAAAATTTCTATCACAGGTTTGTTCTTGGATTTTCACATGTTTCTCGGTCACTAACCCAAGTGACTAAAGGAGGAGCTAAAGCTATATTTCAGTGGGGTGAAATACAACAAAGGGCATTTGAGAATTTTAAGAATAGACTTTTCTCAACCCTTATTCTTGCTTTGATAATTTTGCATCAACCTTTTGAGTTGATGATAGATGCATCTAAATATGCCATGGGAGCTGTCATCATGCAACATGGCCATCCTATTGTATATCATAGTGAAAATTTCATTGATACAGTCAAGAAATATCTAACATATGATACGGATCTCTATGCCATTATGCAAACCTACAAATAATAGAAACACTACATATTGGGGAAAGAGATGGTCATGCACACTGAGCACAAACCATTAGAATTTATCTAGACATAGAGAAAACTATTAAATGAGAGGCACCAAAAGTGGGCCACATATCTACAACAATTTCATCTGATAATCAAACACAATAAGGGGTTCTTAAATATAGTTGCAGATTGTCTGAGATACCCACCAATTATTACACTCATAATAGTTCTTGACTTGTGTGGACATGAGACTACCACTTGGGGTGCTCTATATAAAGTAGATCCTACCTTTGCTAATACATATCAGGTGCTTCAAAAAGGTAAACATGTTTCTAATTTATATTTGCAAGATAATGTTCTCTATCATATGGGGCACATCTATGTTCCAACTATAGAGCAATATAAGATGATATGAGAAGCACATTTTAGTAGGACATATGGACACTTTGGTGTAGAAAAGACATTAACAGCTATTTAAAAATGCTTCTACTAGCCCCATATGTGAAAGGATGTGGAAAGGTATCTCAAATATTTCACTCCATGTGTGATAGACAAGCCAACAAATAAGAAGCAAGGATTATATATGCCTTTGCCAGAACCAACCAGGCCTTGGGAATCTATCTCAATGGATTTTATCTTAGGTTTGCCCACTTCAAAACATGGTAAGGACTATATTTTTGTTATAGTGGATCATTTTTCAAAAATGGCTATCATGATTACTTGTAGAAAAATATATCTGCTAAAGAAATTGCTCAACTATATTTTAGTCATGTATGGCTCCATTTTGGTCTCCCCAAGTCTATTGTCTCAGATTGAGATAGCAGGTTCATGAGCATCTTATGGTCCACTCTATGGAAGATGATGGATACCAAGCTAATGAAGTCCATAGTCTTCCATCCATAGACTGATGGTCAGACAAAGGTGGTGAACCACTTGATTTTTCACATGATTCATATGTATCACTGCAAACATCCATACACATGGGATGAGGGGCTTATTTTCATACAACATGGATACAATTAGGCCTTGCATAACTTGACCAAGCATAGTCCATTCCAAGTATGATTTAGGTTCTAACCCATGGAACTAATTGATATAACTATTCCATTCTCCACCATAGAATACACACCTCATGGAAGATCTAAGGTAGAAAAAGAAATAAAGTTCATTGAACAAATGTAACACATCCAAAAACAAGTTCATGACATCTTGGAGAATATGAATCAAAATTATAATCAATGCCATGACAAACATAGGATTGTACACCATTTTTCTATGGGTGACAAGGTTTGGTTATAAATTTAGAAGGAATGAATTTCACGCCCGCACAGAAAAATTTATCATCTGCAATATGGTCCCTACAACATCACTAGAAAAGTTAGATAAAATTCTTTTGAGTTGAACCTACCAGCCTACCTTGGTCTGCATCCAATATTCAACATGGATCTCCTCAAACAATATCATCCACCTTTATTGGAAATTTTAGTTGTAGAATAATAACTAGACATTAACGAGCTTGATCCATAGAGTTTTTCTCTAGTGGCAGAGGATCAAATTATGGACACCTAGATGAAGACAACAAGAGGATGCTCTATTCCTCTTTATCAGGTGGTCAAAAGGGGCCAACTTAGCTACCAAGGTGAGTGGATTATAGAGAATAAAATTAAGACAAAAATACCACACTTGATGAGGAATATTGATGTAATGGGGACCATTTCTTCTCAAGGAGGGAGGAATGATCTAGGCAACAATTCAGGTGACATTTTGGGTGATGGTTCTACCCTAATTGATGATATAACTTCTGGGAGCCATAACTTTTGCACCATAGCTCCAATTGACTCACCATTTGAACCATTGGAAAGATAAGAATGAGGAGAACATGGTGAGTTGACATGGATATTTTATTGATGGTTTTTTGCCCCCAAAAACTCAATGGTAGTGCCCTAAATTTCAATTTTAGTAGTGCAATCTAAAAATAGTAAGTTTCTAAAAATAGTAATTCCTCAAATTCTATATTGTTTTGAATCATAAAAGTCAAACCACTTAATATCCCTTGATATTGGTGACCTTCCACATCCTCCTCCTACTTTAAAAATATGTATAAATGAAGATGTAACCTGAAATGGAAATCAGACATCTCTTCTCAGAGATAAGCATATAGTTGTATTGTGATCTTGAGTAATAAAACATCTGTTCTCAGAGTATTCATTGTTATTGTGTTATTTTTGTGTTCTTAAAATATATATCAATAAAAAATTTTGAGTTTTGGATCAAATAAGCAAATAAAAAATACACTCAAGTAATCCATGTGAATATATGGAGTAAATGAAATAGAATTGACTAGCATAACCATGTCATACTAGTCCCTACATACATGTGTTAGCAAAAAATGTCATGTAGAATACACATAAAATTAAATTGTGTAAGATAGTAACATAAGTATAGGAATTTGTATAATTTAGTTTATAGGATCAAATGTAAATGATCATAAAACAATAAAACCTATGTCAATCATTATCATATAGAAGCAAGATATCCCCAGTGTAGTGTGTCATATGAGAATATGAAAGGTCTAATATTTGCATGCGTATGTATCATGGATATACTATATTATTATATAATACTCAAGTAAATATGAAACATATGCATGTAAATAAATGATATGCTCACTACTAACATAAATTAAACAACATATTGAATAAATCTAGTAAAAATGTGAAATGCTAAATATTTTTGTATTTTTGATTTATTGAATGTTTTTTTATTTTATTAAATATTTAATTTTTTAATTTTTTTAATTTTGTGATATTCTTGGAAAAATAAATCTAGTTGATGATCCCATCCAAGGGATGCTCATAAAGTGCTATATACTATGCATATGGTATGGTAAATTGGTCATACTACTAGGGATCATGTATTTGTGCCAAATCTAGAATTGGGGAATATATAAAATTATGTGTATATTGTATAAGATCCTATAGTAGGTTTATTGTCTTATGGAAACCATTATTTAATTCTGTATGATTTCCTTGGTGTAATATTATATTTGTGTACTAGTTGTGAAACACAGTGCTATACTATCAATAACTTGCTAGGTTGTAGAGGTGTAAATGAGGATTTCAAAGAATCCACTATAGATCTTTGATGTAATGGCCTCTCAAGTATTATGCACTTGTAAAAATATATTTATTATTGCTTACCATTTTATTTATGATTAACCTTAGTAGGTCATATAATTAGTTTTCATGGAATAAATTTTACCTGATGTAGAGGATATTCATATTAAATCCCTGAAACTATAATTACCCTATTGGCATGAATATATTTAAGGCAACCATGCACTATGGAAGGTGCTACACAAATATTATGAATCTAAGGTCATCCAAATAACATATTAAATACTTGTGTGTGGTATAATTCAAAATGTTGTGGTCACCTATGCTAGACTAACCTATAAAGGTATATCAATCTCACCAAAAACCTATTGTGTCTTTACATCAAATGATTTTACCATTTTAGTCAAAGGAAATAAATCATCACATGTGTATCCCAAATGTGTGAGTAATGTCATGGTATATACATTATCACTATAACAATTATTAGCCATAACATTATGTATAGATTGATGATTAATATTACCTTGATAAATACATAATGAAGATCTGAGTCATCATCCAAAATATCATTATCATTGAATGAAATATAAGGCCTTTAAACCATATGAGGTATCTCATGTATAAGTGTACCAATAATCCCATCTAATGGGTGCCATTAATGTGATGGAAGAGGATATACATGATATTCCATTTTCACTTCCAATGTTTCCTTAGAATGTCTTATAATGGATTATTGAATATCTTTTAATTTTGATGATCATTGGGTTGTGATATCGAATCCATTAGAGTATCCTCAAAGGTGAGTAGATCACTATCAATAAGATCTTGTATCTTGTGCTAAATTTAAAACATTTGTTTGTAAAATTCCCTACTCATTATTGATAGTCACAATAAGTATTGGCATCATATCCTTTTGGTAAAGGTTAACTCGTATCAACCACCATAGGAGGAGGGGGAGATATGAGATGACATTCCACAAGCTTCAGAATTTGCAAATTTAGATACTTGAATAATCGTATAAATCATCTCTTAGCTGCATTGGAGAAGATAATCTAATTAGGTTTTTATGACACTATATTAACCATTATGTGATTGTTTCCCTTTTAGCCTCAATAGGTTTGACCTTATAGCTTGGTTTGATATGAAACTTGGTGTTGGATGTATTCGATGTGTTTGCTATATACTTAAGCTTTTTCAATGAAATAAGTTTAATTTATCTATCTCAAAAAATATAGCATAATTCATCAAAAGATTTGAACTTCTTAAAAATAATAGACTCATATAAGGGAGTAAACAAACTTAAAGATATATTGAATCTCTTTATTTTCCATTGGATTTGTTATTTTGGCCAATATTATCTTTTACCTCAATACATATTCTTTAATAGGCTCATTGGTTCCTTGTTTTATATTAGCAATTTGTGCATATGACATCTTTTCAGTAATCTTGATTGAAAAATGTACTAAAAACTGATCCACCAAAGGTTTGAATGCTCTTACAGATTGTATTGGTAAATCATATAACCATCTTAAATCATAGTATATAATTTTTGGAAATAATTTGGTCAAAATTTTATCATTTGAAGCATAATCATGACATGCTGCATAGAAAGATAAAAAATGTTGTTCAAGATTACCCTTTCCATCATAAAGTGTGAACTTGGGTGTAACAAAACCAATTAGAAAAGTGTACAAATATATCTTAGGTGCTAGAGTATTATGTAATACATCTTGTGAATCAATAACATGAGTTTATTTCATAACATTTTTCTCAATGTTGGTAACCTTAGCTTCTAAATATTATATAACTCATAACAGAGTGTGCATAATAGACCCATTGGGATTTTGATTTAAAACTTAAAATTCACCAAAGGGGATGAAAAAACCACTTGTGTTGATATAGGCATTGAAATTGGTAATTGAGTTAAAGTATTGATTATTTCCATGGAGGATGTATAAATAGTTGTACTATCTAAGGGTTCTTCATTATTATATGTGGATGCATTAGCCTTAACATGGTTATTGATTTCTTATTATGTAACATGTAAGAATGCATAAATTATTTATTTATTGAATTGTATTTAAATGGTAAATTAAAGGTACTTTCTCTTCTATTTTCAAATGATATGATTTTAAAGATTTTCCATATTTTCTAAATCCAAACAAAGATGCCACAAGTAATGATTTTTTTAGATATGATAATCACTAAAATCATAAACCCTAGTAGGCTAAAAATCCTAGAGCAAGATAGTAGTTATATGAAAATACTTAGAGGTTGGGTTCACCAAAAGTTCAACTCTTTTTAGAAATAAGGATTAAATAAGAGAGTAGCATAATCAAATAAGGAGAAAGCTAATTTTTAAAAGTGAACCAATTAATGAATTTAGTACATATATTCTAATAATAAATAATGAATCTAAACATGTTTCAAATATATAAAGTACAACATTTAATATTCTAATAATAACAATATAAAGGAGAAATTGTACTTAGCTTATACAATGATACATAGGTGGATCTGAGTAAGGCAGGTGTATAAATAGTCTATTTGAATATTCTAAGCTAGTCATCATATTTTGAAAACTAGTTTTTTTCCAACACAAACACTTGAATTACCCTATGAACACTTACATCGACACTATGATCAATGCTTATATGAATTTATCCTAAATGAAGCATTGATTGTTTACTAAAACTTCCACATAGGTTTTTTTAGGTTTTCTATCATGTGTCAGATTTTATGTTCAGATCATGCACATATGATTTCAATATCAACATATATATCAACCCTAGATCCTCTTCTTAGGTATTGTCACCCTACCAAAAATGGGTTAGTGGACTCACAAAGTCAAGATGACCACAAAAAACTCTCTATCAATGAGCACTACTACATATCTAATACTCCTAAGAGGGCCTCAAAGATATGTATTTATCTCCTATGTGTTTGATTGTGTCTACACAAGGGTGAAATATACTATATTCAAGTACAAGTAGTGATCTAACTTGTAACTTGATAAATAATTCTCATGGTTTATTATTTAAATGCTTCAGACCTATAATATGATTTATCTTATGATTGATATATAAATATGGAAGAATAGGGTAGTATAACTTAGTTTTGTAATTGATTTTATGAGATTGAATAGGTTCTTACTTGGTATTTTCTATATGAATAATAAATTGGATTTTACTTATATTTATACCACTTATTTTGAAAATTTCCTCATGGAAGGGTTAATTAAACTTATTAGGCTGACCCATACATTTCAAAATATTTGAAAATTTGAGTGTTTATAAGGCATAAAAACTTGCATTGACAAATGGACATTAACGTTGATGCTACTTTCCAAGCCCGAATGCAATTGTCTAGGAAGATAGAAAGTTGTTGGAGCTATATAACTGATAGTGAAGGATATATATTAGATTTTAAGCATATTATGGGCTACAGGTGGTTTGTATATTAAGAATAATAAGGTTAGACTATAATATAAGAATTTTGGCCCAGTGATATGGTGAATACGAGCCTCTCAACTACAAGGAACGTCTAAAACTAAAGAGTATATACTTGAGTGATATTTATCAAGTGTACAAGACTAGTTTAACATATAAATCTAGATTTAAGCATCTACAATTGGTAGGTCCTAAAATGATCTATATTTTCTTTCATGTTTTTGTTTTAGATTACGGTAAAATCAAGTTTTGAAGGGACCCTAAAACCCTATAATAGAATAAAAAAAGATAGAACATTAACCACCACTAGGAAAAGCAGTCTTGAAACCTACTGAAGAGCAACATCAAAATCAGGTTTTTCAGGGACCTAAAACCATAAACATAGTCCAATAAAAGTACCCAAGTTTTACAAGGACCTTGAACCTCAAATAAAGTTTTAGACCAAAAACCAAGAAACAAAACCAAAAACAAGAACCAGTTACAACAACCAACAATAAGGACCTGAACAGGAACAAAACCAATAAAGAAGACCCTAGGCTTCTATTGCAATTCCATGATCATCTTAATAACCTCCTTCCCAATCGTAGTAGTATCTTGGATGGAGTTAGTAGCCAAAGTAGCAGTAGCTTGCAAGGCTTTTTTCCTCAAACTCTACCTTGTCCTCTTACTTGGACCCTCCAAGGATATTGTTTCTTCATTTGCTCTTTTACCAAGGCTAGCTGCAGCAGCACATATGCTTGATGTTACCTACTCCATCTTTGTTCTACTTTCCTTGATGAACATTATAAGATTATTCTCATAATGTTTAAGTTTTTTTGGGATATCTCTCATTTTCACCTCAAGGTGGTTGATTATGGTCTGATCAACATCTTGATTGTGTTGCATTGTTTCCACTTTCTTCTTCAGCAACATTATTTCATTATAGATCCAAGAATCAACTTGGAGAATAGAGTCGGCCTTGAACTTGGTAGAATGTAGGAAGGAAAGCTTAGCTTCCCTCTACAGAGAGTCAAAAATGTCTTCTACAATCTTGTGTGGAGGGGAATCAACCTGTTCAATTTATTCCTCCCTATCCATCAGTTCCTCCTCTCTAGTCTCAACAGGGTCTTCATGCTTAACAGGGTCCTCCTTTTCTTGTCCCCCAGTCTCCATAGCAGGAGTAGAAGCCAAAACCATCTGATCTTCCTCTCTCATATAAATTAGATCATTAGTTAAGATATATTTGTCTTTAACACCTCCCCCAGACACAGTTTGATTACCCTCTTTGTCAGAATTGCTCTGTTTTGAGTTTCCCTCAGTTATATCCTCTTCATTACCTTTCTCAAATTTTCCTTTAGTTTTCGAATATCTATCCAAATTGGAGATGAAATCCCCAACATCTGTCCCTTCCTCTTCCTTTGGGACATCCTTCTCAGAGCTTTCAGTACTCTCCAACTCAAAATCCTCTTCTACAATTTGTTTGTGAGAACTAGAGGGTTTTGGTTTTACCTTTTCTATCCCTTTAATATTCTCATCCTTCTTTACACTTTTTGGACTAAGAACCCTTATGTTTGTTAGAAGGAGTCAAATCTATGGATTTATTTTTAAAAAAACCCTCTATGAGAAGTATCAGACCTTCATGTAAAATAGGGTGAGACTCCTTATGGGCATACAAGCTTTGAAGCAACAAAAAATGTAGATAGAAAGGGAAAGAAATTCTATCCTTGTGCCTAAAGTGGTTGAGAAAAACAAAATGAAATTTGTGAACTCTTTTATTCCTACCATCAAGGATAAAGTACTCACGGATACAACATAGCACATCTCGCCAAATTCCTTTTATTTGTTCCACATCAAAGAAGTCTCCATTCTTTTCTAGTTGCTTCTCCTCTACATCTATCTTCAAAATTTTTTTGTAGGCAACATTGGAGATACTAGTCTATTTTTAGAACTTAATACCACCCATGGGAAGCCCTGTGACCTTAGCAATGAAGTCCTTAGTAAGCTTCATAGTGACTCCATGGAGAGTAACTTTGTCATCAACCCAATTTTTAAAGAAGGCGGTAGTGACATGGGGTTTAAAGCCATGTAAATGCTCTAGATAATTGACCACCTTCCCTTTCTATAGAATCTTCCATACATCCTATCTAGCCTTCCAGTCATCACATTTTTTGGGCTCTTGCTTCTGCGGTTCACCCCTCATATTACAAAGCAAATGAAAAACTCGAAGCACCCAAACACAGAAGGCAAAAAGTTTAAAATGGAACCAGCTATTTTTTTCTTGAAATGGAGTTTGCCTTTTTGATGACACATGCAGTGACCACATTACATTCTCATGAATGTACCTCCTTAGGGAAGGTAATCTGTCAGCCATAAGGCCACTCCACCAAATCATTAAATTGCTAATCTAAACAAATCTTTCCCACTTTAGAATGAATGGCATCATAATTAATAAGCACTTTAAGATCAACGTGCTTATTTAATTCATCAAGCCACCTCACCTTATGCTCCGTTTGAACAACATGATTAGCTATCCAGTCAGTAACCCCATTGGCCTCTTGATATGTATGGGATATGGCCACTTTTTCAAATTTTTGAATTAAGGCTTTGATTTCCATAACCGTAGCCTCAATAGACCATGAGATTGAATTTTTATTATTTAGGGTGTTAATAATATTCAAAGAATCACCTTCTAACCATAATTTGGAATACCCCAAATCAACAACTAATTTAATAGTGTAGAGGGCTGTAGTAGCTTCAACAATATGGCTATTGGAATTACCAATTGGGATAATGATAACATCAATTACATTTCCCACATGATCTCTCAAGACCCCTCCACATCCCGCTCTTCCTAGATTTCCCTTAGCTACTCCATACATTAGGAGGAACATACCATTTTATGATCGATCTTGGATTATCAATTTTCAAATTAGACCCTTCAGATCATAAAGGGTTATCAAATTGGAAGGTTTGATTAGAATCCCTCTAGGATTTAATGTTCTCCTTAATGGCTCTAATGATATTCTGACCAAGCAACCATCCTAGAAGTTCTTCACTCTTGAATATTCTATTGTTTCTTTCTTTCCAGATACCCCACTAGAGATGAGGGAGAGTTAATTTCCAAAGAAAATGAGCATCAGGATCCTTAGAGGGGCAGCACCAGCTTTTAAAAGAGAGTTTCACATTGTTTTGATGGACCCATGTTATACCCCAAAAACTAAGAATCTCAGTCCAAACTTGCTGGGTGTAAGAGCAATTCAAAAACATATGGTCTCTATCTTCAAGTCCATTTTTGTAGAAAATACACCTATTAACCACATTTATACCTATTTTTTGCAAATTGTCAAGGGTCAGAATTTTATTTTGAAGAAGAGTCCAAAAGAAGATATTAATTTTGGGGGTGAGCCCCTTAATCCAGGCATGAGACCAAAAAGGTTGATTACCCTTTTCCTTTAAAGTGAAGATAGTAGAGACTTTAAATTGGCCACTAGGGCTAGCATGCCAAATAATCTCATCCTCAAGATAAGGATAAAGAGAGACAATATTGAGAGATAATTGGATGTTACTGAAGCCTTGATCAACATCTATTAAATTCACCAAAGAATTATTCTACCAATAATGACTAACTAATATGCCATATCTCTACTTGTATCAGTCAACTAAATCCTTGTCATGAAAATCTCCAATCAAGGGATGATCCTTTAACCAGACATCATCCCAAAATTTCACCTTAAGCCCATTACCAATTTTCCAGGAACAACCTTTTCCTAGAGTTTTCTTGGTCCCCTGAACAGCCCCCCATATGGAAGAAGGATGAATAACATCAGGAGAAGAGAAGAAATCAGGAAGGGATTTAGCATTGAAGAGGTACTTATGTTTACATATGGTACTCCACTCTTTGTTGTCATGGTAAACTCTCCAACCTAGTTTGGCTAAAAGAGCTTTGTTCATACTTTTGATTTTCCTGATTCCCAATCCCCCTTCACTGAGAGGTTTGCAAACATGATCCCAAGCAATTAAAGGCATTCTCCTTTTTTCCTCAGTACCAGTCCATAGAAAATTTCTTTGAATTTTTTCAATAGACTTAGCAAATTTAATAGGAATTCTAAAGAGACTTAAAGCATAAGTAGGTATGCTTTGAAGACAAGCTTTGAGAAGAGTTAACTTACCTACCTGGCTTAAAAGATTTCCTTTCCATCCCACAAGTTTCTTGCTGAATTTGTTAATAAGATCTTCCCAGAAGGCATCAGGGACCTTCAGGCCAAGAGGAAGACCCAAGTAAGAAGAGGGGAGAGATCCTCTAGAACATCCAAGGATTTTAGCAATTTTATTTTGTCTCTAGATAAGGGTGTTGACAAAGAACACAACACTTTTATTCTAGTTAGCCAATTGACTAGAGGCAGAAGAATATAAGTTAATAGCTTGCTTCAAATTTCTAGCTTCCTTGACTTCGGCCTTACCCATAAAGATGGCATCATCAACAAATTGTCGATGAGAACAAGTTAGAGGATGGGAAGAAGGTTGTAATCCCTTAAAGAAACCTCTATGGACCAAGTCCCCAATATATCTCCCCAACCAATTAGCCATAATAACAAAAAGGATGGGGGATAAAGGATCACTTTGTCTCAATCCTTGAGAGGGATAAAAGAAATGAGATGAGCTTCCATTGAACAGAACAACAATAGAGGAGGTAGAAATCAATTGATGAATAAGACCAACAACCTTTTGGTCAAAGCCAAAAGCTAATAGAATGTTTGAGAGAAGTGACTAATCAACTCTGTCATAGGCCTTAACAATGTCAACTTTCATAATGAACCCCTGATTGTTAGAACAAGACAAGGAGTGAATATTCTCATGAGCAGAGATAATAGAGTTAAAGATTTGTCTACCTGGGATGAAGCCATTTTGTTGATTAGAAATAATCAAAGGAATCACTTGGATAAGTCGAGAAGTAAGAAATTTGGAAGTAATTTTATAAAAAGAATTACAAAGGCTGATCAGTCTAAATGGATTAGGAGAATCAACACCAATTTTCTTAGGAATCAGGCACAAAAAGGTGGAATTGACTTCCTTAAGCATCTGTTTAGCTCCATAGAATTCCTTCATAGCATCACATACATCTTTACCAACAAATTTCCAAAGTTTTTGGAAGAAAAACATGGGGAATCCATCAAGACCAAGAGCTTTATCTCCTCCCAGAGAATAAACAGCTTTGAAAATTTCATCATTCTTAGGAATTAAGCTTAACATTTTATTCTATTCCTTCGAAACCAGAGGAAGAATCACTCTAAGGATTTTAGCTTGACTATCCAAATTAATGTTAGGATCAGCCTTCATTAGAGAAGAGAAAAAAGTCACCATTTCATCCATGATGGCCTTATCCTCTATAATCTTCAAGTCTCCCTTTTTTAGGTGTGATATGTGAATTTTGGTTCTATGCTTAAGAGTGGATAGATGGAAATTTTTTGTGTTTTTATCTCCTTCACTCAACCATAACAACCTTGATCTTTATCTCCAGTAGATTTCTTCTTTAGTGATGATGTCATGATATTGAGCCAACTTTTCATTTTCTTCAATGAGGAGGTCAAGAGTATATCCTTCCTTCTGAATTTTTTCCTATGTTTTTAGAATATCCTCCTTAATAGCATTTTTGTTCTCAAATATATTCCCAAATCTATTCTTATTCCATATTTTAACTTCCCTTTTAACATTTTTGAGCTTAGAAGCAACTCTAAAGAGGGCCGTGCCTTCAATATCAATACTCCACCATTCTTCCAATTTACTTTCAAACTGTGGGTGTTGCATCTACATCTTCTCAAATCTAAAAGGAAAATTGTTCTTAAGATTAATCTTTGTAGCAGTGAAAATGAGGGGAAAATGATCCGATCTTATTTTATAGCAAGATTCCAACTTGCAAATGAATTCTTTAGTCCAATCAAGAGAAATAAGAGCACGATCAAGCCTAGCCTCAATACATTCATTACCAACTCTCTTGTTACTCCAAGTAAACTGAATTCCATGGAGGTCCATATCCATTAGACCCTCTTTATTTATAAACTCCAGTAAATCCAATCTCCCTTCTAGCTAGGTAGCAGTACCTCCCATTTTCTCATGATCATAGAGAGGCACATTGAAGTCTCCCATTATAATCCATCATCCAGAATAATCCTTATTTTTAAAATTGGAAACAGACTCCCAGACCTTTTTCCTTAGGTGCTTAATGTTGGGAGCATAAATATTCACAATATACCAACCCTCCTTTTGGTCAACACTAGTAATTTTGGCTATCATAAGATATTTACTAGCAATCATAATAGTTCCAGAATAATTCTTCTTCTTCCATAACATCAGAGTTCCCCTTGATGCACCTTCTGAACTACTGGCATTTATAGAATAATTTTAAAAATCTTTAATCTGTTCTGCTTTCTCTTTATTCATCTTAGTTTCTTGTAGCAAGAAAAAATTAGGCTTTTGTTCTCTAAAAAAATTCCTAACAATATCCAGTTTATGAATACTATTCAGCCCCCTAATATTCCAAGTAATGATTTTCATATCTATTTTTTAGGGGTAAAATCCAGAATAGTTGCCTGCCTACCATTAGCAATATTCTACATACTTTCTAACTCTCTAGTTTTTTTAGTGGATCTTCTTCTAGGTTTGTCTGGGGAACCAACATCCAGTTTCACCTTAGAATGCTATTCAACTATTTTTCCAAATTTATTCAGAGTAGAATCAAGAGGTTTTGCCTTAGTTTACTGATCTATTTAGCTTCTTCTAGTTTCTACCCCCTTAGTATTGATCTTTTTTTTAGCCCTTTTTCTTTGGTTTATTTTGTGCTTTGAGTTTTCTTCATTATCTTTCACAACTTCTAGGGGAGGAAGCTCATCCAAAGGAAAGTCATTATTAGCTTGAGATAACACCTAGATCTCCCTAGACTGAGAAAAAAGATCTCCCTCCTCTGATTTATTTCCAGCTTCAACCAAGAATTCACCTTCCTCTAGCACAATTTTGTCATCTACATCTCTTCATCAATCCTCTATCCTTTGATAGATAATGATTTGTTTTGATAGATCTGTCAGATCCTCTATTCTTTGTTCAGGTATTATGGTCTCTAATTGCAAACCATGTCCTTCTTTCTTAGAGTTTACTTTCTCAAAAGAAATCTCTTTATCCACCTCAGCATGTAGAATATTAGAATCTTAAAAAAAAGGCTCTTTATCTGCCTCATCATGTAGAGCTTTAGAATTTGCATTATTCTTTTGTTCTTGGTGATGATCTTCTTTGGGTTTTCGTACTTTCTTTTGCTAGACCTTGGTCTTTTTCCCATCCAAAACACTACTAGGATGATTTTTTACTTTTGGAGGGACAATTTTTAACCAGATGCCCCTGTTTCTTACAAGCATAACAAGAGTTGGGCAAATCTTCAAAAAAAATTTCTTGAGTTTTTTTACTGAGCTTGGATATTAGTTCCACCTTTTCTAGGAGATGATTTAGGTCTACCACTTTAACATAAAGTCTAGCACTTTGAAGTTTGGTTCTAGAGGCCGTAGCATTATCCAATGCCACAAGTTCACCAAAAGAACTAGAAATACCTTTAAAAATGTCCTCATGCCAAAATTCCAAAGGGAGACTAAGAAGTCTAGCCCAAATGGGAGTGGTTAAGAAAAAAGAATCTGAGAGATCCATGTTAGGCTCCCATTTTTTAATAGTGAGAGAGCGTTTACCAAAAGATCACGGTCCTCCACTAAGAATTGTATTCATGTCTTCCTTGCAATTGAAGATAAACGAGAAGAAACCATTTGACATTGGTGTAATATCTACCTCTCCATGAATAACCCAATTCCTTTTAACCATTTTTCTAAGAGATTCTAGATCTGGTCTTGCTCCTAAAAATTTTCCCACTATGGTGAAATCTATGGAAGACAGAAAAATCAACTAAAGGATCTGGAATAAAAACTTGAAACTCACCTTTCTCCCAACAAGACTTAGTAGTCACCGGCGGGAAAAGAGATTTTCTAGTAGGTTTCTTGCCAAGTAGAGATGACCAAGTCCTTCATTCTAAGAACCCTACCTTCATCCCTTCTGAGGACTTTTCCTTGTTAGAAACAACATTATCTTTCTCCTTTTTGAGATCCTACCCCACCACATGATCCAATGGGAGGACACAGATGCCACAAAAAGGATCAAATACACATGAAGACTTTCCATTTCATGTTTTTGTTACTCAATTACATTATAATCTATTATTGGGATAACATGGGATTCATAGGTGCATCAATTTTATATATGATTCACATGAGTACACAATTCCAATAGATGATACACCTTTTTGATATTATAAAATCACAGAATTTGATAAGGTTTCTTTCATAACATCTGAATAACCAATTCTAATTGCATAAATATATACTATGAGGTGGGTGAATTAAGTAAAGTGGGTGATATCGAGTAAGATTCTCCAAGTCCTTAGCACATTGATGAACCTATCCAAGAAATTTATCCAAAGGAACATATCTCTACACATCTTAAATAGCCTATCATGAATGAAGACAAGGAGGAATTACCTCATATATTCCGAATAGTCCATTACAAAATTACCACTATTGGTCAATATAGAAGCCTCTTATTTCAAAATAGAAGATTACTATAGTAGTGATGGTGAAAATACATAGGAATTAATAGATGAAAAAATGTACAAATTATCTTTCAATCCCATTGATGAATATGAAAACCTATCTCATTATTTATTTACATTAATTTAAGTAGGTGAATATAAGGATATATCTCTTCTACAAAATAATATTAAAGAAATAATTTTTGAACAAGATGTTATATAAAATACTTTTAGTACCATATCATAGGGCATTTCACAATTCATTAATTCAAGAACTTCTAATCATACAATGATTATATCTTCTAAGCAATAAGGGCAAGCTCAAAAAAGGAAAACTCAAAATACAGTCATTAAAACAAGTTTATGGTCTATTCAAATAGGGATTTATTAATAAAATAATTTAAAATCAAGAATCCCCTTAAAAATATGGTCATGAAAGAGATCCCAAAATAACTTTATTCTTATATAGAGCCTATCATTATTAAATTTTTTATGGATGGAAAACAATGTACTAATGTTGCAGTTACATGCCTACAAGATAATAACACATGTAGTATTGATCTTCTCAAATATCTCAGGTATGTCACACAAAATCTCCATCAAACTATAGGTCCCATGCATTGCATTGGATCTATTAAATTACTAATCACACTGGTCCCAAAATCACATTTTGCATTATTTCATATTTATCCTACTTTACAATAATATAATGCAATTCTTGAGAGATCATGGAAAAGATCAATGGGAGATACATTTATTATTAATCATGATTCACTCATATTTTAGCAAGATAGTGCAATGGTTACAATTTATAAGGAGGACAAAACTACAATCAATCAACACACTGCTAAACATATCGCATCAAGATCTAATGTAAATATGGAACATATGATACATTCTAATGGATCAAATTTTTTTACAGAATAGAAATATATTCAAATAGGTGGTTTATTAGAAAATAAATCATGTGAATATACTCTTTATGCATGCACTCCATAGGATATTTACACTAACCAAATAAATGATGAACGTAATTGCCTATTACCTACTTGTACATAGTTTCTTTTCTCTTTGCTTTAGTTGATTATTCTTATACACTTAATCTAATTTTATTTGATCCCTTGGATCTATCTTTAATTTTTGGGTACTTATTCCCTTGTTTGCTTTACCCCAATTTGAATAACCTAAAATAATTTCCTTATTGATATATTAATGCACATCTTTCATGATAACTCATTTGATCATTATTGCATATCTATACTTTCATGATAACATATATCTACTTTTACATGAGTTTATATGGCCAAGCTTGCCATATTTTCTACATTACATATACATCTAAATTGGGGTCATTTACTTTGTCTTTCTTCTTACCATGATTTGCCTTAACACAGTATTTAGGGTTGTTTGAATCTCCCCTCCTTCCATTTCTAAAACCTTGTTGTATAACTTGATTTTCAAAGTTTTTTCAAATTTCACTTTTGCATAGTTTACTTTTCAAATATGGTAAAAAATAAAAAACATTCATATATTCTAAAAAGTACAAAAAAATCAAAACTATTTGTAAAAATATAAAATTAAGACCTATAATCGTATTCTCATGTTGTTGGATTACATTTTGGCATGTGTGATAAATATTTATGTTCAATTTATAGTATATTTCATTATCTTTTCAATACACAATGCATCTCACAAGGTATCTAAGTGTGAAAGATGACATATTTTTATAGAACCAATAAATAATCATACATAGATGAAGTTGTCCTAATCAAAGTTTTTTGTATATAGTCAATTTGTACAAATTAGCTCTAGATAGACAATATCACACTATGCACCTATCCTCTTACTGTGGACCCATCCTCATGAATTTTAAACCTCTATTTCTAGACACAACATAGTCATAGGGACCTCTTAACAAATTTTAATCATAGAAAAAAATGCATATTTAGATATTAGTTAAATTTCAAGGTAAGACAATTTTACATGGTGTCTATGTTACGCTAGCATTTTACCCAACAACTTTGCTCAGTTGGGGGTATCTCATCATTCTATACAAACATTTTTACATGAATTTATCTAAAACCTCTTTTCCATGTTGATCTATAACAAAAAAAATTGTCTTAAACTTCATTCATACTCTACATGTTTCATGATGAATATGCTACTTGATAACATGAACACAAATTCATATGATCTAAATATGCTAGCTTTTTTTTCTCTATATGCTTACTTCATTACATAATATGATTGAACTTGCTTAATTATTGAATTTGGCCCTTATCCTTGTGTATGTTCAACACACATCCTCTTGCTTGTATGGAATCATGATGCCATGTTTGTGTGGCCTCTAGCCTGTTATGTTTTTGAGACATTTACATATCCCTTATATTTAGTCTTTAGGCCTTATGTGTGACATTTATGTGAACTTTATAACTCTATGTGACATTTTAAATTCCCCTTATTTATGAAAATTTGGCCTTCTTTCATGATATTGTGTGACTTTGATTATGTGTTAATTATTGGCTATAATGGTGCCATGAATCTTATCATGAACTACTACATATCTATTACATATATCTATGATGCCATGGCACATATCATGCACATAATACTTATGTGATTCAATGCTTCATTTTTCAAAAATACTATGTTTAAAATACATATTCAACACTTGCAAGCCATTTACATGATTCATACAATACTTAAATGCTATATTTAAATTACATGAAATAATGCCATATACAAGCTCTTCATATGCTTAAATGTTACATATCTAAGATTCCAATACGATTCAAGTATGCAATTTTTTTTACATGATTATGTCTTTCACAAATGCTATCACTTTTTTATTTTGAGAAAAGTGATCTACATGAATTTTTCCTCATCTCAGAAGAGGGAATCTTAATCAAATTTTCTCCAAGATTTCACAAGTAATACATTTAAGATTTGATAGTTTACAATATGTAGAAATTATAATTTTTAGATTATGGGGGCATTCAACTTTCTTATGCACTCCACTCTTATAGTTACTCGAACACATATACACTTGTGCAAAGATAAAAATGAGATCTCAAATAGTTTTAAAAAGATCAAATTATAAATCTATACAATGTAGGAGCATGATATACATTCAAGACCAAGATACTACCTTACAAAATTTAGATTTCTCTTTTTCAAAGCTTCAAGAAGTTACAATTTGAATCTAGATCCATCTGTAATGGTGTGATACATATTTTGTAAGTGTACCATGTTTGAGCTTAGTAATCATCCATATATTGGTTGAACTTTAGAAATCCATTAACTAGTTCCCACCTCTTATTTTCAGTTCAAAAAGTGAGTTGCATAAGAGCTCAATGATGCTTAGCATTTTGGTTGCACTTTAGTGAAATTTTTTCTTAGCTTCCATCTCTTTAAGCATTACAAATTAATCTATGAGGTTTGGAGCAAAAAATATTTATAATTCAAGAATATACACTTATTCTTGAAATTGAGAATTTATCACTCTTAATTCACCACATGTTCAATACTTCTCCACATGCTTCAACAAGGGGGCATGCACATCTCGATGACAAAGACAAATTGTGTATAGACACTCAGGATTGCATTTATTTTACTTTAATAATTTTGTACATTAATATAATAAATGAGGGGGGGGGAGCTTAGACACTAAAATTTAATCAATAAATTCTTATTAATGTTTATCCTTGTCATCATTACCATCTTGGCCAATTCACCATTTTGATAACCAACAATGTTTAAGAAAGCCTTCAAAGTATTGCAATTACTAATAACATATTCTAGAATTTCCTATTTCATTCCTATTTAGTAGGTACATTAATATCACTCTTGTTTTATAAGCTTCGATCCTTTTAGATAAGTTTTCACTAGGTAGACAGGGGCACACTGCTCATTTTTCTAGTAGTGTGGACTTGTCTCCTGCACTCTAAAGACTGTCTTTTCAGAATGACATGCTTCCTAATGGATTTACCATGTATATAAATTAGTTATTAGAGACATTCAAATGATTTATCTATAAAATCACATCAAAGGTCACACTTGAAATGACATAACACTCTCTTACAAGGCACCTATCTTTCTAATTTTAAAAGCATCTATTTTCTGAATAAAGATCCTTATTACAATTCTACTACAATTTTATAATCTTTGGCTAAGTTTAATATTGTTTATTGCAAGTTGATGGAATCCATTATCAAGTTGTATAATAAAATATACTATTTGAATTATGTTTGATCAAATTTGGTATAATATAAAACCCTAGATGACAAACTACTATACAAAATCAAAGGGAAGAATATAGAAATATCAAGCGCTTAATGATTTGAAACTATGCAATTCTAAAAACTTACTAAAAATAACAAAGTATAATAGAAAACAAACTTAATTAGAAATATATGATATTTTTTGAGTGTGAATGTGTACTGATTGAGATTAAGGATTTAGCATTGGATCAAGGCCTAGACAATAGTGCTCTAGGCTGGACACTACATGGTTGGTGCTCTTGTCAACTCTAGTAGCACTCATGTCCACCTACAATGAGAAAGTTAGGGTTTTTGGGTTCTTTATGTCTTTGTTTGTAGATATTTTATCTAGTGTAGGGGGATTAAAATCACTTTCAAAGACCACTATGTGACTAATTTTCCTTGAAAAATTAACTCCTTAACATGTGAAGACCAATACAAATTGATGGGTAAAAAGGGGTCAGCAGTCGAAGCTGTGTAAGACCTCAACACCCCATGTGTTGAGAATTACCTACATACCAATACTATAAATAGGGATAAAAATTCATGTAGTTCTCCCAAGCTATGGTGGTGTGTGAATGTTAGGAGAAGAAAAATGGATAAGTAAAGCTACGTAAGATATTCTTCAAATATTCATGCGTTATGTATGAAATTATCAGCTGTATGTATTTTGTCCTATCCTTCACTAATTTTAAAGGGATAGAAGATGAATAGTCTCCTCTCTTTTTCACCAATGTATGAGAAGAATATAAATAGATAGGAACTATAGTAATTATAAATATGTATGTTTGTATGAAGAAGAAGATGAACCTTTGTTGAGATCAATATAGAGTTTCTAGTTATGGTTACCTATCATATTTCTTATTTTATTTATTGTCTATGTTATCATGCTTAATGTTTGTTTTAATCTTATCTAAAGTAATATGAATTTTTTAAAAACCTTAAAAAATCTCTGGATTAATATTAGTTCCTATCTATTGCATGATAACTCATCTTTGTCATGCTTATATTAATTATAAATTCTCTATACCATCTTGCACAATATAAAAAAATTAGCTATCCTTATCCTTATCATGTTATATTGCATTAGGAACCTCTACTAACAATGGTGTAGTGAGTTTGGAAACACTCCTTCTTGAGGAAACTATGCTAATATGGTTATCAGGATAAAAAGGCATTAAAACATGGTTAAAATAGAAAGTATGGCACTTTGTAGAAGAAGAATATAAAAGGACTAGTCTTACCACAAGTGAAATCATTCAAGAGAATATCTATGGAGAAATATATGAAAATTTATAGTGTGAGCTACTGAACTACTGACTAATTGGTTGACAAGACTAGAATACTATTACTTCTATCCTCGAATGAAAGAAACTATTTCCTAGACTGAAGAGAAGATAAACAATTTGTTGAAATTGGAAACTGATTAGATGAGAATGATAGACTATTGGGTTGCCACTACCATAGATTGATACATCACCAAATTTGTGGTTCAAGGGTATTTAACATTTAAATCTATGCAATATTGTTTTGTCTGAGGAGTCAGAGGAAATGTTTTGCAACAACTACCTCTCCTGTTGAAGATGTTGGTTGTAGATAAGGCCATGGTGCTTGCTACAACCAATATGGAGTAGTTGCTTCAATAATATAAGGATGTGTGCACATCATAGTGAATGATGGATAGATGAGTAATTAGAGATTGAATCTAAATACATAATGGAGACATGAGGAAAGAAGAGTTAGAAGAAAACTCTAGATTCAAAACTAGAACTATGATAACAAAAGAGATGAAATAAATAGAAGAATACCCAAGTAGATACGAGTAGAAGTAAGAGTAATGGTAGAGTAGACGATGAATGAGTGTGAAGATGTGATAAATGACATGAAAAAATAGGATAACAATGAATACCAATAGATACAATGAGAGGATGAAGATGAGATGTGCAAAGAGGAAGATGAGAGTAGTTTAGGAGTAGAACAGTTATAAGATAGAAGTAGTGCACAACTACAAGAAAGGGTATTATCAAAAGAAGAAAAATTATGTATAGAAATCTAAATTAGTTATAGGTTAATCATAGGTTCAATCATAGTAGAGGAATAAGTCACTAGAAATAATTCTTCACCAGAAGTGTATGCATCTCTGTAGCCTAATCTTTTATATTCTAGTAGAAGTTTTTAACTAGGTGAGTAGGAGGATAAAAATTAGGAAAGATCATTTTTAGATCACGTGAACCATTGGGGTATGAAAATTCACAAAAAATCCATTAGGAAGGCTTTAAAATCCATAAGATTAGTTAAAGTTGAATAATAACAATAAAAAAACATAGATAAGCAAAGTGCACATGATGATTCTTTTGGTGCATAAATTAGTACACATGTAGGATCACTCAGAACATAGATGCCTCCAATATCAGCTATGTAGAAGACTCCATTCATACCCATAAATATGTTGAATTAGTTAGGAGTATTCTTAAACTTAGCCATCTATGATGGGTCCATGAACCTTGAATAGTACTTGCTAACTTGAAAAATGAAATGGAAAGTTAAGGGCATCACTAATGAAAATTTACAAAAGTGTGAATTAGTAGGGGCTCTTGCTAAGAGAGAACTAGAGTTCATATACATAAGAGATATTTAGAAAGAAAGTTTAAAATACATTCAAGATTAGCTCATCATAGAATTTAAGATTAAGAAATGCATTAGCTAGATAAAACATGATGTGATGGAGATATGGCAAAAGTTTTGAGAGTCAGTCTATGACTATGATCATAGATTTTCTAATATAATAAATAAGGTAGAATTTGATTTGATAGATAAACATAAAGTTACATGGTTTATTAAAGGACTATGAAATAGGATTTGGTTTACCACTACACAAAGTCAATATGAGACAAAAGCAGATGTTAGAGATTTTGTACTATGTGTAGAAAAAATTGAGGATTATGGAGAAGCTCTTGTTGCTAATTCTAAAATTGAAGACACGTTACAAACTTTCATGAAAATAATGGATCAATAACATGAGGTGGATAAGCCTAAATTAAATATATGGTACATAAAGTGAAGAAAATAAGGACACCATAAAAATGATTATCATAAAGTCAAGATAAAAATCTATGAACTCTACCAAGTAGTAGGGAATGCTATGACACAATGCCATCTTCTATAGCAATATATCAAAAAATTGTAGAATCTATATTGTAATTTATACAAGTTGACTAACCATGATGAGAATAACTATAGAGCTTTGTGGGATCTTAAAGAGGACATATCCAAAAATGTATTTTCCATCACAGTGCAACAATATCCTTGATAAAGCATGTAAGCTTAGCATAGAAGCTGATAAGAGTTGTGCGACCCAAACAGGTCCATAATAGATTTTGAGTTCACCATAGTATCAGCCTCATGGTTTGGTTGGATGGAATCCTTATTTTCCAAGTTAAACACCTCCATCCCCTTACTATCAATATGCAACACCTTGGACCTCACCCATAATGTAGTAATAATAAATGAATTAGACCCCTCCAACTATGCAACATCAATTCAACATGGGAGATAACAATCAATAGTACCAGCATTGGAACTTTGCATATCAGCAAGGAAGACATCAAGGGGATTATCAGTCTAATAGAGGAGGAGATCAATGTGATTATAAAGGAGGATACCAAGGTGGTAAAGATAATAACCATCAAAGGCCTCCTCTATAATGCTATCTATATGGGGAATATAATCATGTCCAACATAATTATTCAATGAATCTATAAAGACAATAATATTGTGCATATTATAGAGTCTCTGATCAAGATGACAAAAAATATTGTCCTATTCTAGAGAAGTAGAGAAAGGAAAAAGCCATCCAAAATGTAAATATGGTAAGTGTAGAGCCTAAAAAATGCATTTATGAATGATATGACATGACAATAACATGTAGAAAAAGGGCCACCTCCATTAGAGATGCCTCAGGATCAAGGCATCAAAAAATTTAAATAAGATAAATATCCAAATCCAACTACAAAAAAAATCTCATGCACGAAGTTGCATAATTTTTGAAGAACATTCAACATTAGGAAACTAATGATGGTGATGTTACAAAAATTAATGCATAAATGTATGGCCAAATTATGTGTATTATAAAACAAGATAGAGTTGTCACTGTGCTCATAGATCTCTTGAAACTTTTGAGTACTCTACACAATGAAGATATATCATAGAACATCATGAATCTACTACATAATATTTTTTAATGTGAGCAATGTGGTCAACAAAAGATAAAAAAATTGGTTTGGTATGTCAAGACAAAGAAACCCTAAGATGTTGATGCATGGATTGATATTTAGGTTGATGGTAGATGGTATCTTTGATTTTGGTAGCATAATTAATATGATTCCTAGATCTACATGGGAAGCTATTAGATGACCGACTCTCAACTATAGCCTAGTAACTATGAGCTTAGCTAATTATAGAAAAGTTTAGCCTATTAACATATTAGAGAATGTCAAGATCAAAGTCACAAACTTGTCTCTATGAGGTGACTTTATGGTCATAGACATGAAGACTATAACAACACACTACCCTACATTGATAGGAAAAAATGGGTGTATGATGGACAAATGACTATTAATACAATACATAACTGGTTTGAGGCACATCAAAATGACAAAGTTATTATCATTCCTCTCAATAGAGCACACAAGCCATGCATAATTCTAGTTAAACCAGACTCCCCCTATGTTTTACAAGAAGCTAGTTAGATGAAGGTCAATATTAAGAAGAATACAAAAGGTCTATGTGCAACTGAATTTAACTTCTTATACCAGCATGCCAAACCAAAATTACAATCACTACTCACTCAAAAACTCAAGACATAAAAATAGTGGAGGCCTAAACCAATAGCTATGTAGCTAATGGTAGATCAATTTGTCATTGAAGAATGTGCCTCTATGTTTAAGAAATATCTGACTCAGTCAGAAGTTAATTTTTTATATCAAGCTAATGATCACATGCAGGACTATATACAACCAATAAGGGAATACACTTTACCATAAGAAACAATTTCATCTATCAGTGGTGACTCAGATGCCCACATCCTTAACTAGGCCTAAGGTAATCATGAACTCTGGTTGATGTGAATGGTCTTTAGACACAATCAATTATTGCTTGTGTATTATGAAATGTAGGACATCAATGATTTCATTCTACACTTGCAAGTCCATGTTTTGACCATTAATTAATGAGTCAACACTTTAAATTATGTTCTAAAGGGAGTTGTTGTGACATGGTGGGCAACTCATCATAATGACCAACTTGAATGGGATGATGCCTACAAGCTCATGATCAGTAGATTTCAACTACCATAGTTCATCCACACCAATTGGCTATTATTTCAAGAAGGTGAGTACCCCAAAATTCATGTACATAAGTATGTTGAAGTTTGGAATGAAGAACATGTCATACCAAAATACTGGTTTACATATTTCACTATACACTTGCTCCACTACTAGCAACATGGTACATGCATCAAGAACATAGAATGGAGACCAAACATTAGGCATACATACAAAGTGATTTTATATATACCTTTGTGTTTGAAGATGAAAATCTTTTGGTCCACAATGCACTATAGAAACTCAATTACTTTTTATGACATAGGTGTGCAGAACATTTGAGCACTACAAAAAATATATTGCATAAAAAAATGTAGCCTCTGATCTTAACAAGGGATTACAAAGGTACAAATTTGCTAAGAATAAAGGACAAGCTTTGACATAGCCATGTCACCATATATAAGATGAGGCATAGGAAAGTGAAGGTTTAGACTCTGATGGTGACTTAGATTTCAATTCTTTATTTGAGCTTGAGCAACTTGTAGAACCACTCAAGGACACCAGCATAAAACTAACTAAGATAAGCTACACAACATTTAAATTCTCAAATAAGAAGGGTAAAAAAGTATACATGAATCTATGGATGATGAAAACTGCAATATTTATCATTATCTTATCAAGTATCATGTCACTAACATTAGAATTGAGGAGGTTCCAAAACTAGAAAGCATAGGTGATTATTGGATGGAATCTAAAATTTCAAAATCTCTACAACTTTTGAGGGATTACAAAGACATATTTCCCACCAAATTCTTAGAATTTCTAGGAGTCAACCCATCTCATAGTGAGATACACATTAAACTAAAGGAGTGTACATGATTGATCAACAAGTGACCATATAAACTTAATCCAAATATGAATCTAAAAGTAAAGGTGGAATTGGATAGAATGTATGATGTAAGGATAATCTATCTAGTAGAAAAATCTGATTAGGCAAGCCCCATGGTAGTTCAACCCAAGAAAGTAGGAGAAATTTGAGTATGTGGTGACTAATGCATTCTAAATGATGCCTATGTAAATGATCCATTTCTAGTACCATTCATAGATGAAGTTTTGGAGTTTGTTTTAGGACAAGTATATTCTTTCATAGATGGTTTCAGTAGATACATCAGATCTAGATCATAGAAGAAGATCAGGCCAAAAAAACTTTTGCAATAGAGTGGGGCTATTTTGCATATAAGGTCATACCTTTTGGCCTTATAAACACACCTACGGTTTTATCATACACAGTGGTTACAACATTCAAGGATTTTATTCATGATTTCCTAGAAGTTTACCTTGATGATTGGGCAGTCTTCTCCTTATTCAAAGAGTATTTGTCCAAGCTATATTTAATGTTGTAATGATGCTTAGCTATATGTATCATTTTGAATCTAAATAAATGTTTATTTTTTTACACCATTTGGAGTATTTCTTGGACATATGGTATGTATGAAAAGTATTCTAGTAGATCAGGTAAAAATTATAGTAATAATAAGTATGCCTCCACTTGTTAGTTCCACTAAAGTATGCCATTTTCTCAGATATACATGCTACTACCACAAATTTATCAAAGGCTATGTAGTGATTTCATCTCTATTGGAAACTTTACCGTGTAAAAATGCAAGATTTCTTTAGACCTTAGAATGTTAAGAAATTTTCATTGAGTTAAAATAATGACTGGTTACTGTATCTATACTAGTTTTTATAGATTGGAACAAGCCTTTCCATGTACATGTAGATGCTTCAAGTATCAAAGTTGGTGTTGTACTTATGTACCCCATAAATGGTACACTTGACCATCCTATCCAATTTACTAGCTAGAAACTATCTAATGTAAAGAAAAACTATACAACTACTGAGTGAGAAGCACTAGCCATCATGTTCGCACTTCAAAAATTCTAGCATTTTTTGCTTACAACATTATTGAAAGTCTTCATTGACCATCAAGTGCTATGATATCTGGTCAACAAACTGATGTTAGGAGGACATATGCCTCGATGGTTGATTCTATTTTAGGAGTTTAAATTTTGCATAAATGTCATTCTAGGAAGGGAAAATGTAGGACTAAACCACCTCAACCACATTCCAAATGGGAAAGAGCCAAAATAATTACAAGAATACTCTCTTGATGACCATATTTTTCATGTCTCTATGGTTATTAAAAACTTTGAAGCCATCTCGACTTGCTCATGCAAGGAATATTCCCTATGCACTTTTAGGAATGGGATAAATTAGTTTGTGACTAGAGAACTTCCATATACCATCATTAATGGACTTATATATCACTTGGGAAAGGATGAAGTCCTATGTAGGGTTATCCTTGAACATGAACAACCTCAACTCTTAGAGAAATCTCATTAAGGAGTCACATGAGGAAATATTATAGGAGAGGCTATAGCTAGAAAAATTCTACAAAGTGGACTATGGTGGCCAAATTAATTCTAAGATGCACATAGAGTTTTGTAGCACTATAATGTTTGCCAACACATAGGTAAACCATTGCATAAAGATGAGATGCTATTATATCCCTTGTTAGTAGAGAAACCTTTCAAATAATGGAGTATTGATTTTGTTAGACTAATCAACCCACCAAGAAAGCATAGAAAATCTAGATATATCATTACTATAATAGATTATTTTAATAATTAGGTTAAATCTACTACTACACCTAGCTCTAGTGTGAAAGATGTAATGAAGTTCTTATATGAAAATATCATTACTAGGTTTGGGTGCCCTATAAAGTTAGTCAGTAATGGAGGAATGCAATTTATAAATAAAACCATAAAGGCCTTGACTAAAGAGTTTATGATATCCCATTAAAAACACTACCTATCATCTACAGGCTAATGGCCAAGCTAAAGCTTCTAGTAAGGTACTAGGGAAAATGCTTACAAAAATCTATGATGTCAAGCAGGATGAATGGAAATATCACATTTCTATGATATTATGGGCATATCACACATATTACAAAAGAGTTATAGGATTTGCACCATTGTAGTTGGTGTATGGTATGGAAGCAGTCATGTCAATGGATATCTAGTACCCAACCTATTCATTACCATGGTCATATGGCTCAGAGATCAGAAGTCTCTTACTAATCAACTCCTAGAACTAAATTAGATGGATGAATTTATATGCAGATTAGTATGGAAATAGGAAGTACACAAGTAAATCTAGAAAGCATGGCATGATAGGAACTTATGCCAAAAATAATTTCACAAAGATCAGTTAGTTTATTATATGATAGTCATTTCAAAGCATTCTTAGGAAAATTACAAATAATATGGAAATGGCCCTACATTATTCATGACCTAACACAACAAGGAACCATGGTTTTAAGGGATCTTTAGGGAACTATGCTACCGGGGTGGGTAAATGGCTATAAGATTAAGCCCTATTACTAATAGTCTATTGATCTCATTCTACAAGTTGAGTGGGTGTTGAGTAACACCATGTAGATTAGAATTTCTCCATTTTTCAATTTTTTTGTGTGTGTGTGTGTGTGTGTGTGTGTGTGTGTTTGTATCTTTGGTTTATAGATGATCTCAAAAACAAAATTTGTGAAGTACAAAGACCACACATGGTGCATGCTAGACGTGCATAGGAGGATCCACGTGTAGCACTAGAAAAGTCAAAGAGGAGCATTAAAAAATATTCAGTCTAAGAAAAATGCCAAAATGTCCCATCAATATATATCTATCAGATATGGTCATCCACTAAAAGTAAATGCAAGAGCTAAGGGTCGATTGATGTGATCTTCAACAAATTAGTGGCTAGTCAACATCAACTACTTGTACCCTTTATATAGACACCAAATAACATAAAGACATAACTTCACACATAGACCAATGACTAAATATTTTAATAACTAGATTAAATGTAGATTTGACACATCTACCATTACATTAAAGATGACTAGACAACTAAGCTTGGCTGAGATGTGGAATCTAAGAGGAAAAAAATCTATAAAAGCTAAGTTCAAACACCAAGTTTGCATTTCATCCTTAGCATATTTTCATGAGTTATAGATATCAAGAGTCAAACCATTTTCATTGCACAGAGCATATAGATCATTCAAATTTCCTCTCACATAGCCATGGATACCATGTAACTAATATGACCCCTATTTGAAGCATAAAAGGAAGCCATGGGCCAACATGGTTCTTTGACAAACTAAGTACAGTGATCAAGATATATTTTACTACCTTTAAGAAGTTAAATAGAAGCTTTTCTATCCTAATCTTGTTGATGTTATGCAACCACTCACCCTCAAAACTCCCCAATGACTCTAGAACATAGACATTGAGTGCCTACTATGGATGCTGACATTTGGAGACCTAGGAGAGATAGTTCAAGTATTTCTTGGGTGATACAATGCATAATCTATTTAGGCCTAGATGAGACTATGGTAATCAACACACAAGCCATGGATTGAGTTTTGGGCATGCCTATGCATGGAGATTTCCTACTGCCCTACAAGACTAAAACACCCCCCATATTGCAAGAAGTCTGAGACTTGTATGTGCAAAGCAACTGAGGGATCCCCATTGATGAAATTCTAGACAAACCTATGTGCATTCTTATCTAGTGCATTACTAAAAGATTTTGGTAGACAACCAAGTCTGCCAAACAAATACCTAAGGGAGTTGTGGACATCACCCATAAGATGATCCACTAGAATAAAGAGTTCAACTAGCCTAAGTACTTCATCTAGGAATTTCTCACAAACATTGAGAAGTGCCACACCACTCCTAGGTAGACATTCTAATATCAATTTTTGATCCTCTTACTTTACTTCATGTAATGAAAATCATTAGAGAGAGAAGTGTACCTAGATATGGATTATTAGCCAGTGAAGTAATTCTATAAAATAATATGGATGCATGAACATAAAACCCTCACACACAAGGGGAAATTTAAATCTTGGTGGGAGGAGTGCCTGAACCTCATTGACACACACCTTAAAGTGCCACCCAATGTCCTATAATACTTGGGTCAACATGCCACCATATTTTTGCTACCCAATGGAGTCTTTATCACAATTCATGAACTACCATGCTCACCATTCAAACTACTCCCCTTCTTCATCATGATGGATATGGCATAGGTTGAAGTATCTTGACAAAAAGAACATGTCACCAGGCATATGACCCCCTTGCAGTCTATACCACTAAGAATAGACATTCCTATTATATAACAACTAGAGTTAGCATCAAGATCATAACAATAGAAGGGGTAGCATAAATTAGATCCTCATTCAGTGTCCCCTCCCCCAAAGTTAAAACCATATAATACTATGACCTATAAGGATGACTCAAAGGTTACATAGATAACCAGCTCTTACGACCTCATGGAGATGGGTATCAATGTATAAGAAGTCTACCAAGTCATGTTGGTAGACATGGATAGAGACTACTATGAGAAGGAGGATGAGAAAGAGTTCTTTTTGTGGAAGGTAGTGCACATAATACAAATCTAAAAGGATGTTCCACTTGAGCTATGCGTGGAAATCCTAGATTGCCCACCTTTAATCATTATTGACATAGTTTGGAAAGAAGCTGAGTAGCTCTAGTGCATAATGGACTTCTTCCATCCTTTAACTACTCTAACATTCACACCTAACATCATCTTTACACCCCTATCAAAAAGTATAATAGAACAACTTGTGTGCAATCCAAAAACATGATGGGAGGCAAGAGTCTCCCCTATATAGAGGATTACAAAGAAAGTTATTCAAGCATTAGTAAATAATGAAATATGCATAAAGAACTAACTAACCAAGCCTATATATTCCTATGGCAATTATAAAGGATAAAAAGAAACAAATGAAAGAAAGTAACACCATATTACCTTCTCAAGTGGATTCACCATACCCATGTGGATCAAAAACATGTTCTCCCTTGATCAAGCATCCTTGTATTTATAAAAAATGGTGGAAATATCCTCCAATGCCTCAAGAACACTCCATAAAACCTAGGCTCATGATTTCAAATCACTAAACTAGCCTATCAATGAAGCTTGCAAGCAAAATCCATGATCAAATGCAAAATTTTGTGGAAAAAATTTAACATTATAAGTTTGAAATATTCAAGCTTTGAAGATATTTGAGCATAATAACCTTACACCAAAATATCTTTCTCTTCACCTCCATGGCCTCTCTATTTATAGATTTTTAAGATTGGTCAGGATCAACCATGATTGTCCATCTTAAGATTAAGATGTGTGGCCATGGATAATCCTAATATTTGGAATTAAATCCATAATTATCTTCATCATGATCTTGGAAGAAGGGGCATTTAAGAGGCATGGGAGGCATTAAATAGGCATGGGTGACACATAATCTTGATATTTGTGACATTTATGGCCTAGGGATGTCTTTCCAAAAAATGATGTCACTTGATGATGCAGTTAATAGGAATCAATTTTCAAAAATAAATATTTAACAAATCTCATGGAAAATCCACTTAAGCTATTAATTTGGATTAATTATCCTTAAATTAGGTTAATCAATATTTGTGAAATTATTTGAAAATTGGCCCTCAATTAATCAAAATGGTCAAAAAGTCATATTACTGGGTCATAATTTAATTAGAGAGGAACTGGAAGGAAATGTTAGATGCATTGGAGCTGTATTCCCATTTAGGATGTTACCAACACCAAATAATAAAGGTAAATGACATGCACTAATGAATTAGAAAAAAAAAGTGGTCCAGAGCACTAAATGGTGAAATTGTCATTTGAGTTGAAATGGTCTGATCAAAGTTAGCTAGCCCATAAAATGCATTGCCTTATTTAGGGATACTTTGACCTAAACTGGCACTTTTAAGAGACAAGTTCAAACCATTTAAGATGTTTTATATATTTTTTCCTAAAATATACATTTGAGTGCAATTCGAGTAAGATTGACAATTTCAACGCAAATGGTGTTAAGAATTGGATGTCTACATTTTGCCCCTATTTGAGAAGGTGTAGTGAGACATTCAATTAAAGCAATGTCTTTTCAAAGAAAAGAGTTGTCAAGAATAAATTGGAATAGACCCATGATGCCCCCTTGAGAGGACATACTAGGATGAAAGAGAAGGATGAACTCTTGAAAAAAGAGAGAAAGTGAGAGGTTAACCCATGGAATAGATCACATCTAGATGAGTTAATGCTTGCACACATGATTACCATTAATGATCAAACTATAATTAGAGGTATAATAGGCCCCAAATATGGGGAGAATGGGAAAGATACAATACATAAATGTAAGGGACACATTGTAAACATACCCAATTTGAGAGTACAAGTTGTGAACCTATAATATTGATCAATCTCGAGACAAGTTGCACACTAAAATATTTCCATCATGGGAATTAGTGTGGAGAGATTAGAATTAGAGGAAAAGAGAGAACTTTATACTTTAGGAAGGGAAGCACCACTAGAATGGGGTCTCTAAAGAGAATATAATAAGTACTCCAGTAGAGTATATTTGATCATGATAAAATAGTTGTGCCCCAATAGGGAGAATCTTGATCATTGATAAAGAATAAAGAATTGTTTTCCCCCTATAGAGCTGATTGGATTTGAATGTTGTTCAGATGTTGTGCCCTAACATGTGTAATTGGTAAGCAAAATAACTTAAATATATAATTGAAAAGATAGGTTAAAGTGAGCGGGCACAAATGTACATGCAATGGTGTAATGGCTTGGAAAGCCATATACAACCAAGCATATGAGAATCCACAAAGTGATGAGAGAGATGAAAAGAATAATAGAGATAGCTGAGCTGACCTCAATATAAATTAAGCACTGCCTACATAGTTCCATGGACTCGTGTTCTAATATGAACTTTAGGCCAATGTAGCTCACCCAGGTTTGGGAGAGAATGGAATGAGGAATGATGAAAAATGACCAAGAATTTATTAGACTCAAAATGTATGCAAAGAGATGCACATCTAAGCATAGACAATGAAGCCTAAAATGCATGCTACCTAGAAGCCTAATTCCATATCATGAGCCTAGGTTTTTCAAAGTGTTCTTGAGAATCATTCATCAAAGTTGATGTTGATGTTAAGATGTTGAGACTTGAGCACAAAGTGCTTACCATAGAAAAATAAATTAGGCATCGTACGTATGAATAACTTAGAATGACATAAGATTCCAATTGCACTGAGACAATTCAAATGTGAATATCTATAACTAAGGATAGTGGTAAAATAATTACCAAAACTAGAGTTACAATCATTTACATTTAAACAACAATAAAAAAGCAAAGACAAAGAAAAAGATAAACATAAATGAACATAACTTGTAATTAAGATATGATCTTAAGTAGGAACAAAAATGTTTTTAAAAAACAAAAGGCAAGAACATATTAATGACATGAGATCAAGATATGAATAATCAAGATTCATGTGGACCATCAAGGCATTCTTGAACACAAAAGAGAAAAAGCAAAATCAAATAGAAAAACAATCAAGGAAATACAAGACCAAGAATGGAGACAAGAAGAAAAAAAGAGAAAAGGAGAGGTTCGAAAGCACAACAAAACACTAAGAAAACATAACAAAATACCAATAAAATCCAAATAAACACACACAAACAAAAACCAAGTTAGTGAAGTTTAAAGACAAATGTTCATGCATGTGTGGTAGATGCGTTACTTTCCACCACATCATAAAAAAGAACAATGACATGATAATTGTTCCTTAATTAAAAAGGAACAATGACAAAATAAATTGGGGAAGAGAATAAAAGGAAGGGGTTGGCTGAGCTAACTCTAGATGTATAAGACAAGTGGACACTGCCTACATAGTTCAATAGATGCATGTTCCAACATGAAATTCAAGCCAAATATAGTTCTCCCAAGAAATGGGATAGAAAAATTATGATCAAATTGGCATGATTAATTTTATAGAAGTAATGGAAGATACAATAAACAAATGAGAATGGTTTGGCAAACAAGAAGCTGATGAGATGAGAAAGAATGATCTTGTAAAATGGAAAGTACATAGGACAAGATGAAATGAACTAGTGTTTTTGTGTTTGAAAAATGGCAAGAGAATTCAAACTTAATAGTTACTCACAAAAAAATGAGAGCATTCAAACTTAACAGTTGCTCACAAAATAACAAGAGCGTGGGATGGTGGAATGGGAATGTACAAATGTATAGAAGCGTGAGATAATGTTTTTGTTCTTTTATGGATCATGTTCTAATATTTTTAGTATTTTGAAAGTAATTACAATGTTTTTGGTGTTTTTGGGATAAAATATGCACAAATTGGGACCATATAGTTGAGGAAATTCTTATCCTCTAAGATAGCTAAGCTGGTTACAATAGCCCATGCTCACAAATCAGTGAGAGTGAGGTTTAGGTTGATCACAAAATGAAAAGAGTGTATGAAAAGGGGGATTGAGGTGATATATTCATGAATTTATCATGACCTAAATAGTCCTAAAATGACCTCAAGTTATAGTAATTCCATCAACACAAAAGGTGAAGAAAAACCAACTAGGTCCCAACAAGTTCTCAAATCTGGCAAATGGCCAGTCAAATGAAAATAATTATGGCAAGGTGATGCAACAATGCATGATAAAAAAGTGTTACCCCTAGTTTACCCATAAGTAATTATAACTAAGATATAATGACATAGGGAAATAATACTAATTTTCCCATAGGTAGTTATAATTAGTAGCAAGACTAGTGAGACACTGATTTGCCTATAGGTGGTTATAATCAGGCTCACATAAACAAACATGGATATAGGATAAAAGATATCTTTCTAGATCAATTGCCACACTAGTTTCATAGACTATCATTATAAATATGGATTTTATTTATTATTGAAACTTCATCAAAATGTCCCCATAAAAGGTGTAGGAAGAATCAAAAGAACCAAGATCAAAACAAGATTGGGTAGGATGACTAAAAATAGGCTTTAGTTTAGATAGGAATGGAAATGGTATAAAAAAATGATCAAAATAAAATTGGATATAGTGGTGACAAACTTACCCCCAAGTGATGACTGGATCAGATTACTCACAAAATAGTGAGAGCATGGGAAAAGGGTGACCGAGCTGACCTCAATAAAAATTGAGCACTGCCTACATATTCCTAAAGGACCTTAAGTCAATGTAGTTCAAATGGCATGGTTCATGGATATAAATGGTATAATAATGCCTAAAAAGAGTCTATAGGGTTGTCCCTAATAGATGAATCATGGTAATGGCAAATGGGTGAATGGTAGATGAAAAAAATGGTTTTGTTGCTCGTGTTAATAGGGAGATGCACATCCTAGTCAATATGTGAGACAATAAAAAATGATCAACTATATAAGTTACTATCCAACACCCTTTTAGAATAACTACTATGTTAAGAAATTTTTGCTGATTTAGATCTCAATAATATGTTCATGATCTTCATATATTGTTGATTCTACTTCCTTCAAACATCGAGACAAGATATCCTTATAACCTTGATAAAGGAAAGTGCTGCCAGTGATGGTAAATAATGATATGATAAATGAGATAAGTGGGTAATAAGTAGGTGGTTGATAATGGAATGTATAATAGGGGAAACAAATGGAGATTGGGACTTTAGTCACACATAATGTTGTTGATGCAAGATTTAACATAATTTTGGTTGTCGCAAGGCCAAAGACCTCTGAAGATGTTCTTGATAGGACCATTAAATTATTTTGTTGCTTGATCTTGAGAGTAGATACTATCTGATTATGCTATAGATTAGAATCTATTTTTATTTGATCTTTGATATTATCTTTAGTAAACAATAAAGAACTTTTGTGTTTAGCTATTGGTGCCTCAATGAGGTTTTCACTGATGAATTTGTTCTGATCATCCCATAGCATCTACAAGAAGGTTTCATAAAGAGATGTTAACATTTGACTTTCATTATCTTCTAGTGTCTTCAAAAAGGTGTTACTAAAAGATGATAAGTTTTATCTTTGCTTATCCCCTAGCACCTTTGAAAGGTTTCACTAGGAGATTGTTCTTCTTCTGAATGAATGTGGTCTTGGCCTCCTTGTTCTTCTTCAACTACTATGTCACCATAGATGTAGTTTAACATAGTATGATTCTATTGATCTGAATCAACATTGGTGGGAGGTGGAATGCTAATAATATGGCTATGTTGGGTGGTAATAATGGAATGGTGAAAGGTAGCATAATCCTCATAGAAGATACTAGGGGAACTTGTGTTGATGCTGAAGTAATTATCTAAAAAAACCATAGAAGGATCACAAATATATTCAAATTGATTTGCAAGGCAATTGTAACCAATGTTGTAACAACCAATACTATAATCTATTTTTGAATTTGATTCCAAAGCAAGGGACTCTAAATCCAAACCATATTGTCACCATAGGTGTCTTGAATGAAGTCATAGAAGTCATTTTGTGTGGCCATTCTATCATAAGTTGGTTTATCCATGACTATACCATAAGTGTAGCTAGACATATCTGCATTTAATGAAGAAAGCTCTAAAAATAAAAGGACTTAAAGTTTTAAAAAATTTGAAAAGCAATGTTTAAAAGATAAAAGGTTTAATCTTGGTTGAAAGAGTGAAGCTACATCTCAAAAGTAGTTTATGCCAATATTTGGCATAAAACAACCTAACATCAAATATCTAACATCAAAGGTTTTTGAAGAAAGGTTGTGTTTTCCCAAACAAAGTCACAAAAACTAATGAGGATAGGCATTCAAACAAACAAACAATCAATAGTGTTCAAAATTGGGTAATCATTTAACCAAAGCTATGCAACCCAAAAGAAAAATATCTATGTACCAACCCCATGAATTGAGGCCTAAACAAAAATCAATCAATGCTTGGATCCAAACTTAACAAGGCTAATTGAAAACTCAATGTTGAAGACTAAGATTTGACCAAATAAGGTAGACAAGATTGGATAGCATGATGGCATAAGACAAAGGTCCAAATGGTATACACAAAATGGTTTGAAATAAGTGGTTTTTGATATAGGGTGAAATAAATCTGGAAACAAATGGAGTATCCTAACGACATAAGCATGCTCAAATGATGTGGTCAATTATTATGTTTTAAAGACTCAAAGGAAAAAAAATTTGACATGATTTGGGCATCATAACGCTACCCTTTGTTAACTCAAATACATTATTTTGACATGGCTTATGATTAAATAAATAAGTTTTAACCTCAAAGAATACCGAGAAACTAATGCCCAAAATGTACTAAGTATAATCATCTAAATGCTAACAAGGGTATGGAAAAATGGGGTTAAATACTCTTGTAAGGTTTTGATCATTCTAGGGGAATTAATTGCACAATGAGTTTCATGTCAAACAATGTAAAAGACAAGCATGGAAATTGGGTGACCGCAACATTAGCTAGTTGTAAAAAGGTCTAGTCCTTTTTACAATCACTACATCCTACTATTCGCTTAGTGTAGTGTGATGTCCAAATGTAGATATGTCCCATCTGCAACTCCAAAAGAGTCAAATGAAGTTAATACTAGGAGGTGAAACCCTAGGTCAAATCTTCCCTACAGAACTTGCGGGATGTAATGACATCCCCCTCACAAGCCAAGTTTAAATGAAAATAAAGAAAGCATAAAATAGAAAGACTTTAGGGCCATTTTAAATATCACCCAAACTTTGGAACGTTTTTGGGGAGTGCTTTAGGTAACATTCCTTCTAAGCCTTGGACTAGGCTATTTACAATAGGAATGGTGATTTTGATTCCAAGGGTTCCCTAAAGGGGACACATGGAAGAACATACATGTAACATTCCTCTTTTTTCCAAAAATAACCTAAGTAAACAACTATTACAAACAAGAATTGATAAGTGTGTTCAATTTTAAACCCAAATGAAATGTTTGGTGGTGTTCATTTGACCCCTTGGTCTTTATTACAAACTTTGAAAACAATCACCAAAACATCTAATTCTTTGTTAAACACCCAAAACAAAGTTCCTAATTGATTTTTAAGCATGCAAGAGGTGATTTAAACATGTTTTTTATCAAAGTAAAAGCTTGTTCCTACAGCAAAAATGTCAGCATATCTTTTAGCTTTGAAGCTCTTTTTAGCTTGAAATAATGAACTTTGAAAAAATATCTCTCAAGTTTGTGCTTTTTTTATAAACATAGTGATCGATGTAAGTTATTACAATCGACGATGGCTACTTTGGCTAATGGGACCTAACTGATGTCAGTTTTGATAACTAAAATTGATTAAGCTAGGTAACTGATGTTGGTATCACTTGCCAATGTCAACTACTATATAAAACTGTGGCAAACAAAAATGGCAAAATAAAGTTAGAAAATCAATTTGTATAAGTTTTAAGGGTCCAAATGGATATTTTAGAGTTGTAAAGTGATCTTATTTAGGTGTGAGATGCATCTAGTACCACTAGGTGTGCCAAGGTGTAGATATGATTACAAAGCAAGTTAGTCAAGCATTAGTCTATAAATAATGAAACATGCATAATTAACTAACTAACCAAGCCTATCTATTCCTATGGGAATTACAAAGGATAGCAAGAAACAAATGAAAGAAAGAAACACCATATTGCCTTCCCAAATGTATTCACCATGCCCATGTGGTTCAAAAACATGTTCTCCCTTGATCAAGAATCCTTGTCTTTATCAACAATGGTGACAATATCCTCCAATGCCTCAAGAACACTCCATAAAACCTAGGCTCATGATTATAAATCACTAAACTAGCCTATCAATGAAGCTTGCAAGTAAAATTTATGATCAAATACAAAACCTTGTGGAAATAATTTAATATTATAACTTTGCAATATTCAAGCTTTGAAGATATTTGAGTATAATAACCTTGCACCAAAATATCTTTATCTTCACATCCATGGCCTCTCTATTTATAGATTTTTAAGATTGGTCAGGATCAATTATGACCATCCATCTCAAGATTGAGATGTGTGATCATGGATAATCCTAATATTTGGAATTAAATCCATAATTATCTTCATCATGACCTTGGAAAAAGGGGCATTGAAGAGGCATGGGTGACCCATAATGTTGATATTTGTGGCATTTATGGCCTAGGGATATCTTCCCAAGAAATGATGTCACTTGATGATTTAGTTAATAGGAATCAATTTTTAAAAAGAAATATTCAACAACTCTCATGGAAAATCCACTTAAGCTCTTGATTTGGATTAATTAGCCTTAAGCAAGGTTAATCAACATTTATGTAATTATTTGAAAATTGGCCCTCAATTAATCAAAATGGTTAGAAAGTCATATTACTAGGTCGTAATTTAATTGGAGAGGAACTAGAATGTGATGTTAGATGTGTTGGAGCTATATTCCCATTCAGGATGTTTCCAACACCAAATAACAAAGGTATGTGATGCATACTAAAAAATTAGAAGAAAAGAGTGATCTAGAGTACTAAATGGTAAAATTGTCATTTTGACTCGAAATGATTTGATCAAAGTTAGCTACCCCATAAAATGCATTTCCCTATTTAGGGATATTTTGACCTAAATTGGAACTTGTAAGTGACAAGTTTAAACCATTTATGACATTTTATAAATTTTGACCTAAAATGTGCATTTGAGTGCAATTCGAGTAAGATTGATAATTTCAACATAAATGGTGTTAGGAATTGGATGTCTACATACCCTAACTTAGAGGAATGCACATTTAGTCAACCAATTATTGTGTAGAAAGCATAACCTACTCCTAAATCTTTTGCACCACCACCATGACATAAATTGGTCACAATCGATAGAAACAAGTAACAGGTTCCAAGTTTGGAGGTGTGACCAAAGGATTTCCCACCATCACCATAGTCACATGAGGTTGAGGAAATTGAATAAGAGCAACCAAAAGTGGAGGAAAAATAGGCCACTAGAGAAGATGCTACTTTCACAACTGAATGCTAACTCAGGAAGGAAGAAAAGAAGAGAAATAAAGAAGAAACCCAATAACACACAATGTAGCAAGTTGAAGAAGTTGAGGCCCCACAAAAGGCCAAAGATGTAGATGCAAACATATAGAAGGCCCAGGATATGGCCAAGTAGGCTCAAGAAATAAATGCCATAGTACAACAAACATAGGAGGAAAAAGAGAAGAAGCAAAAAAACAAAATCAAGATGCAGTAGACTAGGTACAATAACAGGTAGAGGAAACTACTAGGAAAAAGAAAGAAGAACATGATGAAGCCCTATGATAAAAAAAATCACAAGCACAAGCCTAGGCATAATCCCAAGCTACACAAGAACAATAGAAGAAAAATAAAGAAGAAGAAAAATAGAGGAAGAAAGAAGAATAAGAGAAAAAGTAGAAAGAAGAAGTTGAGAGAAAGAAGAAAGAGGAATCGAAAGAGAAAACAAAACAAGAGGAAAGAAGAGAAAAAAAAGGATAAGAAAAGAAGAAGTAAGAATAAGAGGAGGATAAAAAGAAGAGGGAGGAAGAGGTCAAATGGAAGATGGCTAAAGATGTTGCATAACAAGATAAGCTAATAATAGAGGCCACAGTGCAACAATAAGTTCCACTCATAAATTAGGCAATATCTTAGATGCCATAGCTTCTATTAGGAGGTGTTTGGCTTTGGGACATTCCCTCAGTCACTACTCAATGTACTACCTTTTTTATCCCTCTATCCACTATGCCATGCCTTAAACCTACAACCTTAGAAAGCACATTGGATACACTCTTAGTCAAGAAAGAGGCTTCACTTGATGTCTCTCCATTGCATTTGAAGATGTAGTTGGAAGGTGCTACAGGTTTTCAAGAGTTCATCACACAAAAGGCCACCTCCCTAGAGCAAGAGCAGGATCAGACAAGGAAAGAGAATGTGGACTTTAGGGGTCATCTTCATGTAGTAACAAATATGATTGAATATACTTACCCAGATTTATCCTCTTGAGTAATCAAGGACCAAGTGATGTTAGACTACAATAGGCTCAAGACCTTGGTTTTGCAGCTTACAAAAGATTGGCATGCAACAAAACAACTTTACCCAATTAGCATCTTGGGTCATAATTTGAATACTGATGCCACTACTTTGATGACTATGCTTGAGGAGTATTAAGGAATGATTGACATCACATCCCTCCAAGACTATAAACTCACATGCAATTTTTTGGACTGAAAGTGACAACTTGACAATTCCCTTACCATTTTTAGCATATACTTCACCATAGCTACAAAAACCAACACAACCATATATATCTAGATAACCTCAATTGATGAAATTGATCTTACTCTCTAGAAATATTTCAATGCTAGGGATAATGTGCATGATTGATTCCTCAGTTGGTAGCAAGACCTACAACACAATATATTTATAGGTCTTTAGGTAGAATGACATGTAGAAAAGTTGGATTAGCTGAGTGAAAAAATTCAACTAAAGGTAATTAATACAAAGGTAAAAATGAATACCACTGAGGACTCAAACCTAAAAGAACTGATTGGATGTTACTCATCAATGTGCATCCTAATTTGTATGTTCTAATAAGTGATGATTGATTGAAATTCCTTCAAAACTAGCCTGACTTTGATATGTAGTGAGGTGGCCCTAATCATCAAAGTTCCTATTTATAAGCCACCATTAGAGATCCATCAAGAACTTACACAACACACAGATGCTCAGTCTAGGCTAAGGATCCTATTGGCCAACCTTTTACCTTAGTAATGCCACCTTTTTATAGTTGAGTATTTTATAATGCAATTTTTTGAAATTTTTTATAAAGTTTTGAGAAAGTTTTTGTATTGGGGATGATTAGTGAGACAAACAGGGCCAGGATGGTTGAAAACCCATAAAGGGTGGCCACCTGGTTATGTCAACCTATTAAAAATGTAAAAGGGTAGTAGGTTGTTATGCTACTTAGTTGAAAACTCAAAAGGGTGGATAAGTAGTACGTAAAAGGTGAAAACCAAAAATGGCACCTTAAGTGATTAATATGACTCTTGCTAGTTTACCTAATTTTTTAGCTTTTTCTCTTAATACATAGTCAGATGAACCTATGATGTTGTCTTAAGAGGAGACAACATTTTAAGTCCAAGATAATGTTGGGAGAATAAAAATGGATAAGTAAAGATGTGCAAGAGATTATTTGAATATTCATGCATTATGTATGAAATTGTTAGCTATATGTATTTTGTCATATCCTCCAAAAATTGTAAAGGGATAGAAAATGAATAGTCTCCTTTCTTTGACGCCAATGTATGAGAAGAATATGAATAGTCAGGAACTATGGTGACTATAAATATGTATGTTTGTATGAATAAGAAGATGAACCTTTGTTGAGATCAATATAGACTTTTTGGTTATGGTTACTGATTGTATTTCTTATATTATTTCTTGTCTATGTTATCATGTTTAATGTTTAGTTTAATCTTATCTAAAGTAATCCAAATGCTCTACAAACCTTAATAAAGCTCTGGATTAATCTTATTTCCTATCTATTTCATGATAAGTCATCTATGTCATGCTTCTATTAATTATGAATTATCTATACCATCTTGTGTAGTATAGCAAAACTTAGCTATCCTCATCCTTAACATGTTCTATTACATCAGGTACCTCTACTAACAGTGAATAAATAGTGTAATATGATATATGTTGGTGTAATAATAATGTGATTAAGTACCTTAATCATTATTTTTAACATGGAAAATGTATTTAGTCTTGATATTTGGGCTATGAGGGATGTATGCGATCAAAATTAGGAGAAATAGGTGCTTTTCTCTCAACGTGCAATTATGATTCTAGTGTTTTTCAATGTGGAATCCTTTTGTGTGAAAAATGGTTTGAAATGTGTTTATAGAATCATATCATTGAAATTCCTTAGAATGGGGGTCATTAAGGACATAGAATTACCTTTACATAACTTTTTATTTTTCAAATTAGTTGTTATTTGGTGAGAAGAAGGGATAGGGGCAATGGATACTTGAGTAGTGCATTATAGTCCCTAGGGTGCTAAATTCCAATGGGTAATTTGATCATGCTAAGTGTTAAGGAGGGAATAAATAATTCCCAAGGCTAATGAGAACAGGGTAAAGCACACTTAGGGGTCATTTGCCAACTTATAAGAGTGAGTGCTCCACATACAAGGTGTTTGAAGGTGATCAAAAGGGGACCTAAGATAGGTCTAGAGCTAAGTGTGCAAAAGAGTGGTCACATGTGAAAAATTTTAGCTTAAATGTTAATTTATGTGTCTACATTCCCACACCCCACATTTTACTCTAATAATGAAAAAATAAAAAGTAATAGAGTAAAAGTAATAAGAGTGTGTACTTGAACTTACCTATGAAGATGAGTTTAGGATGTAAGCCACAATATTGAACTATGCTCCACACAAACCTACAATGAAACATATTTGATATCAATATTTACTTAAGATGAATATCAAAATTGAAAGATAATAAACTAGATAGTGACAAATAATGAATTCACCTAATTAAGTACATAAACCATTATGTTTGCCTGGTGCAAAAACTAGAAAAAAATTGGTGACTACAGAATGTAGGATCCTTGGAGTTTTCATTAGCATTGAATAGCTTAGATTAGAATGTGCATGCCCTAATACTCATTTATGGGTGAGTATGCTTGTTTTTCCCTCAATTTTGTATCTATTTATCCTAACTACTTTTTGAAGATAATGATGTGAAAGGAAGCATAGGTTCAAAAGACCTTGGTGTAGAAAAGGCAAGTCACAAAGAATAAGGAAAGATAAACATAGAGAAATTGAGAATGTAGGACTCGAATAATAGCAAAAGACCTGGTTAAGGGAGAAAAAAGTGGAGATAGTTAAGAAATGGTTCACTTAAATGTTGGATAAGAATAATCAAGCATGAATCTAGCACCGGTTTGTGAGAAGATAGATGCATGATAATGATGATACAACATAGAGAAAAAATATAAGAGTAGCTAGGCCTGGGTCATTAGGAATTCAATGTAATGGATCACATGACTCATTTCTCATAATGGTCATTGGTGATTCATCACTATGTAATTATTTATGTAACTAAATGGATAGGGTAGAACCATGTATAAATACCTCCTAATTTTACTTAGTGTGTTAGTTGATAGTTGTAATCTTGAGCCATCATAATTCTAGATGTGACTTATATATGCAATGAGAGGAAGCTCTTGTGTTGATGAACTATATTATTTAGTTTGATTATGAATATAATGGAATTATTACTCTTTTATTCTCAGTTTGCACCCATCTTTTTATATGATTAGTTAAGTAGGGAATAAATAGTCAAGATTTAGTCATGGAACCAAGTTTGTATTTATAACTAAGTGCATGTTAAATAACCATAGTATAAGAAAATAAATGAATACACCACTACGTGATGAAACCAATGGGAACTGGTCTTAGGCTACATACTTTGGGTGAGAATGTGAGAACCTTTCTCACATGATATGATGACATAATATCTCATTATAACTCTTGTTATCTTATGCACATGATTAGGAGAAGTTATGCTAGACTAAAGGAAAAGATCACAATAGTGCTTAATAACTAAAGGTGTGCTTGAATCCATCATTGCATACCCAAAATAATGAAGTAACTTAGAACATATACAAATCCCAATAGTTAGTTCTAGTGCAAAAACTAGTGTAACTAATAAACCAACCACTATAGATGTAATAAGGTTCAATTCTAGTGCAAACTAATGAAAATACTAAGTATAATTTGGATTTGGTGTATACAGTGTGGAGAATGACATGAATTTATCATTCCATTTGCAAGACTAGTGAAAAATTAAGCAATGAAGAAATAATTTTTCATGCACCTATCCCCAAACTAATATTTGGTGAATATAGTTTTTGAGACTAAGTAAACCAACTATGATTCTAAGTAAACATGTGTGCTAATCTGGAACAACATGCCATGCATGGTAGCCCCAAACTGAGCAAATCTAAAACAAAATTGAGTGATTTTAGAAACTAAGATTGGTAGATTGTTGAATACTATTATGAGTAAATTAAGATTCTAAGAAATTATGTAAATACATATTTTTAGGCATTTGTAAAATAATGCTAGGAAGGACATTAGAGTAGTGCTCTCTTGTCCAATATGGCATTCCTATCCAAAATGTCTTTCTATGTAATTTTTGAGACTAAAGTTGTGTCAACTATGTAATCACTATCAAAATATGTTTGATTAATGATCTAGGAGGTCTAGTATCTAATACAAACCTTTGTGAATGCCCCCTCTTTTGAGGTGAGTTGTTGAGTCTAAACAAGAACTTGAATCAAAATAAAAAGTTATGTGATATATTTTTATGACATAATGATTGAAATCTGAGTAGTAGTGATAACATGGAGTATCATGGCATCATTATATAGATAACTTGAACATAGTAATGATGTGATATGCATGTAGGAACAAACATTCATAGCAAGATTGTCTAGATAGATGTTAACATTTAGGTATGCTAATAAATTATCAAATTGAGTATGTAACGCTAAATAGAAATACTTAAGGAGGAATATATGATATTTGTCATGGAATAAAAGGGTTGGGTAGATGCATGATGTCTATCATGGCATCAAAATATAAGCAAAGAAGAAAGCTATGGGTCATGACCATGATGCACACAATCAAATAATACATGAAAATCACACAAAATAAATAATAGAAGGCCAATGGGCCACATAAAAGGGATGCATTCAAATGTCACTCAATATAATAGAAGCACACACAAGGACATGTTCAAATGTCCTCACACATACATAAATAAACAATGAAGGCTTAGAGACATCTAGAAGGACATTTTCAAATGTGCACACACATATCATACACTGAAAAGACATGTTCAAATGTCCTTATATGCATAAAATTAGAGACATGAAGGATTAAATCCACTCATATTCAAATGTCCTCAAAGTAAAGAGAGAATGCATACAAGAGATGAAGTTAGTAAAATAACATGAAAATCATGAATGAATATGTAATTTAATCAACAAGACATAAGCTATAACCTAATTATATTCAATAGTTGAGATAGAAAATAATATATCAAAATGTTATTGAATGATCAATATTGAAAGATGTAATGATAGCTAAATAACTAAGTGTTATAAGTGTTTAGAGAATGATAAAACATGTGTGAAATATACCCCAATGAGCTAGATAATGATTGTGCATGCCATAGAAAGCCTATGTGTAGTATAGAACTAAATGGTGATAGTCTTAGCTCTCTATGATAACAAAGAGTTGAGGGATTCTAGAGAAATACACTCCTATCCACCATAATTCTCATATCTAGATGCAATTTTTGAGCATGTAATAATTAAAGTACCTACAACTAAATCTAGTGTTGATATTCTATGTAATTTAAAATTACTCATGTACACTAGTGAAGCGTGTATGATATAAAACCAGATAAAATAAGTATGGAATACTATGCCTAAATAAATTGATTTATGAAAAAGTACATATAAGCATGCATAGGTCCTTTTTTTTTTTTTTTGAAATAATTTATTATTTTTATATTTTTGCATATATAACATGACAAGCAAATCTATATATGAGTAAAAAAATATTATAAGGATATATGTATAAGTAAGGATGGTACTATAATCCCAACATGTTCTCAAGGGGATTCCCCTATATATAATGTGTCATTACCATATTCATATTATGCATAATCAGTATCATTAGGATCATACCAATTTGGATTGTTATAATCATCATCATCTGGATTTTGAACTTGTGAAATGCCACTATTGGCTTATGTTGTATCCTGATACGAATAAGAAACTACCCCATACTATCATATTGACATTTTTTATTTATATTTTACAATGTGTTCTGTGTCATGTGCCTCAATTGATATGTCATTACTAGTATTTATTTGTAAGTGAGTTGAAGTATGCTTTCTCTCTAAAGATGTTCCTTCTTTGGATAAGGATGTGACATTGCCTTCATGTTCAAATTATATGCAAAATTTACTTGTATTAATCATTGATCATATTGATGTTAACCATGATCCTCCAAGCACAATATTATAGGCACTTGAATATGAAATAACAAAAAAATTAGAAAAACTCTATTTTAAAGCAAAAGAAACTTGTAACTTGATTGAACCCATACATGTTATTGTTTAAGTAGTTTTTCATTTTATTTTAAATTAAATATTACTTACTAAAAAATTGAATAAAAATAGGGTTTATGGGGAACACCTATGGATTAGAAGATGTTGTGTACCACTTTAAATCCAATGATAGTGAGATCTCCTTTTTGGATGGAAAGGCTAACCTACACATATGTAAATACTTGAAAAAAATGGATCAATAGATAATTGGGTGGACTGCCTGATACGAGATTAGTTCCAAGAAGTGGCATACTTACTTATAAGGATGTTAGTCCACTATTTATGTAATTAAGTAAATAAAAAGCATATGAAATTATAGTAGATAAATGATATGATAATAATGATGATTAAGATTCAGTCTTCAAATAAGCTATCAATGTGAATGAAATATTCCTCCCAGTAAGCTGAAGAAAAATCTACATCATCTTGTATACATCTAATTGGTCTTCAATGGCTTCAAAAGAGGGTGAATAAATTATTTCGTAGAGGAATAACTCAAAGGCTATGTCACTCTAGTCCACAAACATAGGTTGGGAAATTATGGAGAGATCAATGATACTAGTTACATCATGTACTAAACCAAGTAGAGTCATTTACAAGCAAAAGGCTATGTGAAAAAGGTCATATACTAAATTATTAAAGGATTGCAAATAGAAGCTTAGGATTAAGGTTTCAGATTCTATGAATTAAACATAGTAGATCAATGCCAATCTTGATAGGATTAGTGCCAATTCAAAATGAATCAATGTTGATTCTCTTTATGATTGAGTTTAATAAAATAGAGAGAAGATGAGACTGATTGGATAGTAAAGGTTAATAAATAGATATAAAGGGATACTAATGCTATTTTAAAAACTAGATAAATTTATAAAAGAATAATAATTGATAGAGAATGATAAAATGAAATATCATAACTTACCTTCAATTGATTTGGGAGTAGAATGAAATTATTCCATAAACTAAGGTAGTTTCTTGGGTTTCATAGAGGATATGATTTAAACGTAACAAAAATCCAATAAAGTGTCATTAGGAACATCACAAAATATCCAAGAATAATTTAAGGCTCTAAATTTCTAGGTCCAGAATGTAAAGGTAGGCTGAGTATTTATGGATCAATGTTGATCCAAAGAATTGGCACCGATCGTAAGTGAATTAGTGTCGATTCACCCAAATTGGTGCCTTTGTTTTAACTATGGGTAAAAATGGCTCATGTATGCATGTAATTGTTTATAATGACTCCATATGGGGTAAAGTGGTTAAGGGGTAGATTCCTAGGTTTTAAATGGATTTAGGAGGTTGGGAGTGGTAAAAAGGTAAAAGTAAAGGCTATTTATCAAGCTAGTAAATGATAAATAAACTAAATCTTAGGATAAGGTTTATTTAGGATATTTAAATAAATAGGACCTATGACACCTAATTAATTGTCCGTAGGTAGAAAATTATAGTATCTACATTTTCCCCTTTTTTTGGAGTGGTATAAAATACATGGTACGAGATAAAAATCATGAGAGGTCAACTACCCTAGGTTTATGTGAGGAGGTATCCCCTCAAATTGAGATTTGGTGGAGGATAAGGAGTGGGAGATGGGTTTGAAAAATGAAATAATAGATAGGATGGATAAATAATAGATACAATCTAATAAATATGGATGCATAACATGAAGTGTATGCTTTTCACTAATAAGATGTAAGATAATACAGGTAGAGGTGCCCCAAGGAAAATCTAGTAATAAAATGCCACAACTATGAACAAGTGGACTTAACAAAGGCTAAATAAGAGAAAAAGTGATAGGGTTGGTTAATTGAATTATCAAGTGTGCTAAAATAGTGTGCATGATAGCTATAGATAACTATTCTCAAGGGAGAATTTACTCTTGAGAACCACTAAGGGGAGATACCCAAAAGAGTATATGCCTTATGCAGGTTGTGGGACCATTAGAGGGTCAAAATACACAAACCTAAAATGGTATAGTTTGAATAATAGGGTAGATGTGACAAGGAACTAGGAACAACTAAGGAGAAAGGTTGGATGTACATAAAATTAAAAGTAGTGCAAAAAGGGGCCAATTAGTGTCGATCTAAAATGAATTGACAATGATCCACCCAAATGGTGTTGATCCAAAACATATTAACACCAATCTAAAGTTAGGTATATAAGTAAGTCTGACATGAAAAAGGGCTCATTTACTATTTGTGAAACCCGAGCTCAAATGATGAAAGTGTTATGAAATGAGATGGAGGTTAATGATATTGAATTGTAATGATGATGCTCTCAGGATGAGGTAGGTTGATTATTATATTATTTTTTTGATTTTTTTGAATTTTTAAAGATTTTTAGGCTTTTTTAGGGCTAGGGTTAGGCTAGGATTATGAGGATATGGAACTAAATAATTAGTGCCAATTCCCTAGTGAATCAGTGGTGATTCATAGGGAATCAATGTCATTTTAACTAAATGGCACTGATCTAGGTAGAATGACATTGATCTGTAAGGGATCGACATTAATTCACACAAAAATGTGAAGGGATTAGAATAGATTTAGGGTTAGGATAAATTATACTTCTTAAGATATTTTAGGCTTATAGGGGATATTGGTGAAAAACATGGGGTCTACTATGGATGTGAGATTGAGTACTACCCTTATTGGAATAATTATGAGTTTAGCTTAGTAATGATGATTGGGCCCATATAGAGGCCATAGTCATGGGAGGGGTGTCTCACTACTAATGTATCCATTGATACATGAGGTTCTTGATGGCTTGGTTGGAGTGATGGGATGTCACTATCAGGACCTTCTAGATTCTAATCAGGGAGATGACCATCATAAAGGAGGACATCTACCAGATTATACACCTTCTAGTATATGGATAACCCATAATACTAATGGATGAGAAAGGTCAAGGAGTAGTTTTGACATACCTATATGATGATGTTGTAGAGGGTATTATTTTTGTTGCTTGTGGATTTACTTTTTAGCCTCTCTATAGAGTTGACATAGTAGGGAGAGGCATGCTCACCATGATGATGTTGTGATATCATGCTATGTACTCCTAGACTTAGGGGGAGGGAGATTTTTGTGGATCTTGATGGGGGTTGTTGTAGACATGCTAGAGTATTACACCATCTTTTCATGTGAGTCTACCTTGATGGCATATATTTATAGGGAGCTTTAGGGTTGGAAGACCTAGATATGTTATGGTTTGGATGTGATTGTCATACTATAGTGATGGGCCTATGAGAACATTAGGATAGTGTGACCTATTAGTACCCCATGGATATGGTGGTATGAGACACATTACAACATGGATTTCTTGTGGTAGAAGGCTAACCTAGCATGGGGTTTTATAAATGGTGTTGTTAGGGACTTGGATTATTATAGATGGGTTTTAGAGGGTTTGAGGGATGTAGACATTATATGGAGATATTATCTATGATTTACTACATGGCTTAGGGCATAGGTGGAGCTAATAGGGGTATGAAGGGAGTGTTGGGTAATTGGGAGAAAATATTACCTAGAGTATTTACATTTTGGCTAAGTGTAGTAAAAGTTTAAGCTAGTGTAGGATATACCTTAGCCCCCACACATTTCCAAGTAGGATGAGATAGAGAAAGAGCTATTTGGACCATTTACAGGAGATGTATCTATAGAGGAGGAGTAGGTGCTAGCAGGAAAGGACATGGAGGATGTGGGGTGCAATCTTGCATAAACAACATGATGGGCTAAGCAATGGGTAGCATGATAAGATAGGGTGGTGTATCTATGTTAGGGAGGAGGGGACAGGGGGATGGAGAAGGTTGAGGAGGAGGTTGAGGATAAGGAGGATGAAGAGAAGATATATGATGAGATGGAAGATGAGGTGATTGGGGAGAGGTTGGGGGAGAGGAGATAAAGGATAAGGATATAGATGTAGGTGAGCTCATCATAGAGAGGGATACACTGAAGGCTTAGTGTATCACCTTATAGGGGTAATAAGATAGAACACATTGGGCTCTAACTATAGTGTAGGTTGAGCAAGATACGCTTTAGGTCTGATTGGATAATTTATAGGTGGGGTTTGACTCTTTATAGTTGAGTCACGACATGGTGGTGGAGGAGTAGGATCGATATAGGGTGGAAAGAGAAATTTTGAGGGAGGGGGAGAGAGAGTCCTTTATATAGATTATTGAAGAGGTGGTGAGGATAAGCACTAGACTAGTAGGGAACATGAGCATTGAGTGGTACATAAAGATAGCGATAGAGATGAGATACTATGAGTAGATTATTCTAATTCAACTTTTAGAGATTCCATGTTATGTGACCCACATAGGTTAGGTCCTCTAGGCACATGCACATAGGATCAATGATCATGGGGAAAATATCATAAAGGAGAGTCAAGGATAAGAATAAAGATGGAGATGAGGGTGGAGACTTGCCAAGCATTCACATGAGTAGATTATAATTTACTCAATAGCTTAGCATGTATTTATATTCAATGTACTAGCCAGAAAACCATAGACATGTATACATAGATATTTATGTACGTTGATCATTTTATATGCATGTTTCATGATTATGGATTTTTTTATTTTTATGGATTTATGGATTATTATGATTATGGATGTTATGGATTATATTTATGGATATTCATGGATTATGCTTATAGATGTTTACATTGTTTATGGATTATCTAATTATGGATGTAGATGATGAGATGGATTATAGTTATTATAGTTATGGATTAATGGATTATGGATTGTTTATGGACTATGTATTTATATAAGATGTGATGAGACTATGGTATTTTACATGTGATGGATTTATATTCAAAATATTTATGGATTATGGACATTATGGATTTGAATTAGATTATTGTGATGATGAATTTTTATGTTATGTAATTATATGATTTGAATATGGATTTAAATGTTATCAAATGTTTTATGGATGATGCTTATATTTTATGGATTATGGATATGGATGTGATTTTGACAAATGGATTAAGGATTAAAATGTTTATAATTAAAATGGATATGATTTGGATTATGTGATTATGAGTTGATTGTATTATGGATTATGGCTTGATATGGATTTAGTTATGGATTATAGATGTATGATTATTTGATTATGGATTTGTAGATTTATGCAATGTAATTTATGGATTATGGATTTAAAATGTCTTAAATTATGATTATGGATTATAAGTAATGTTTATGGATTATGATTAATGGTTATGGATTATGATTATTATGGATACAAATTATAACTTACTAATTTTATGTAAAGCCACTCAAACCATCACCAAATTAAATAAAGTAAAAAAAGTAAATAATCCATTTAAGTTACAACATCATAAATAATAAAAAGTAAAATAATGTAATTAATCTGCTCACTTAAAATATTACAAGCAAAAATTAAATCTCATACATATGAATCAATAAAAGTTATTGAATCTTTTGAAATCTTCTATTCAAACCAGGTGAAAGCACTATAAAATAATATACAAATTCCATTGAAATTCATGCTATAAAACATCCAAATACAAGTTACAATGATCATGTATAAAAAGTATAAATAAATCAATACACCCTCTAGTCACCCCAAACCAAGTGGTTCTTCTACGAGCTCAGAGACGAGAGCATGGCTCAAGTGATTTTCCACCCAACCATGAAGCAATTACACTTCCCTAGATCCCTTCATCACATGAAGGAAACCCAACCTTGCATGAAATGTCTAGCTACCTGAAACAACTTGTAGGTGAGAACACCTGATGCACCCTGATGTCTAACGTACAATTCTAAATAATGAAATGTAGATTATCTCACAACAAGATGTGGTATATATATATATATATATATATATATATATATATATATATATATAAGTTTTCTAGAGAAAATACTCATCTATTTAAATGATAGCTTGTTTAGATCTAAATCTTTAAAACATAGTAACTAGATAATTCCTAAAAAAAGGAATCCATCTCTGATAATCTACATTCAGTATCCTAGCCCAAAAGTAATCCAATCACATTTCTAGATGAAATCTACTATTTTCTCCAAGAAATAGATATATAAAAAAAATAAAAAAATAAAGAGAAAATTCAACCCATTTCACCTATAAATTGACTATAATTTCCTCTTTTTTCAAGCAATAATCATGGAAACACACCTTTCTAATACAGTTAAAAAAAGAATATCATTCATTCATTCATTTATGCAATTTATTATAATGTCTATATTTTGGTTATGGTCTTTATATATATATCGTTATCTAAAAGGGTTTTTTTAAAGAAGAAATAAAAATAAATGTTAAATTCTTTCCATTTAATAATGTCTTCTAATTTTAACAATCAAAAATAATTTTTTTCTTTCTTTTTAACAGTTATATGCAACCTTAAATCATAAAAATAAAAAAAAAGAGAATACTTGGGGATATGTGCTTGCCAAAATGTCAATTTCTTTACTGCTCTTGTTGATCTTTCTTATCTTTGTCGCTGTTCAGAAAACAAAATCACATCCTCCTTTGCTAAACTACCCACTAACTATTATGAATATCTTCAAAGCATTTATAGGTTTCGTTCCCCTCTTTCTATCTTTCTAGAAAAATTTATGATTTTAAATTTTATTAAAAAATGACAAAGTTATCACTATTTTTCTACCTATAATTGTTAAAAAATGTGATGGATATTTTTTCCTTTCTATTATCCCCTATTTATTTCTAAATCTATGCTATTATTGGTATTTTAAAAATTAGTTTTAGCTTAATGGAGTCTTGTTTAAGTTTGTATAAGAGAAAAACTTATATAAATATAATTTAATAAGCTTATTTATTACATATCACTGCATGACAAGATTAAAATTCTTTTATTTCTTATAATTATGTTTTTAATTATAACATGTATTATTAATATAGTTCATTTATTTTAAAAATAAAATATTCACTTAAATCACATAAGAAGTATTTAAAATTATATATATATATATATATATATATATATATATATATATAAAATTTAATCATAAATAATTAATAAACATTTCTTATTATTTAAATATGGATAACCATATCTAAATTAGACATACTACAATTATAAATTAAAATTAAAATAATTATATATATATATACTTATTGCAATTTAAATTTATAATTGTAGTAAGTTTAATTTATATATGGTCATCTATATTTAAATAAATAAGAAACATTTATTAATTATTTATGATTAAATAATATATAATCATACATCAATTTAATAAAATACGTCATTTCAAACATAGTTATACCATTTTAAATGTAAAATGCAAATACATTAATATTCATGACTAAATCAAGTATTCAAAAAGAATTTACTGTTGCAATTAAAACACAATATTTTTAAGTATCTAACCATCCATCACATTATCATCTACACAATAATGCATATTAAACAATTCAAAATAATTCAATATGAGACTATGTGAGTGTATGAGTGCATCAGGGTTAACTATCCCAACAATTCTTACCAAGTGGCTAGAACATCTCTACCTCAACCATGTTCTTGTATTTGATGAGTACCTGCATTCATTCACACTCAATCTCGATGTCAATAGGTTAGTGCCTCATAAAAATAGTCAAAATAAAAAATTATAATCATCTCGATAATATTTAATATCTAAATCTATTTTCTAATTTATAGAAATATAATTGCATAATAATTACCTTTAGACACATAGAATTTACTCAAAGTAAAAAAACCATAGTAAATGTTTATTAATATAAAATAATTTATATAGTCCATCAAAATGAGATTTGACATCCTTCCCCACTTAGAAGAGACATCCTCTCTATGTCTTATCACACAAGAAAATAATAAGGTATCAATCAACCACCAATAAGTATCAAAGTATCATAAAATAATAACAATAACTCAAAGTATCATAATCCATGCATGAATAAGAAATCTATGTTATATCCTCAAATGAAGAAGAGATTTATCAATCTCCTCTACATTCTCTCATGTGACACTATCCTCTAAATATTGATCTAACTGGACCTTATATTGTACCACATCTTTGCTTTGAAACTTAACATTGCACCTCTCCAAGATTCGAGTGGGCTCCACTAGCACCACTCCTAGATCCTGAACCTGTAAAGCATTCCACTCAAGAATATGTGACACATCAGGATGATAAAGCTTAAGCAAAGAGACATGAAAAACATTATGGATTTTGGCAAGTGCAGGTGGTAGAGTAAGTCTATATGCTACATGATTGATCACTTTTAAGACATCAAATAGTCCTATAAAAAGAGGAGCAAGTTTGGATACTTTGCCAAATAAAAATGAACTCTTTTGAGGTTTGACCCTCAAGAAGACTTTGTCACCAACTAAGAATTATCTAGGTATCTTATTTCTATCTGCATAACTCTTATAATGATCTAAAGCTTGCTTCAATTTTTTTGATCAACTTCATCTAATCATCCATTTACTTTAACATATCAGGACCAATTACTATTTTATCCTCCACCTTATCCCAAATGATAGGTGTTCGACACATATGCCATTAAAAAGCTTCAAATGGTGCCATTCCCAAAGATGTATGTTATGAATTGTTGTATGCAAACTCTACCAATGGAAGATACTCTTCCCATTTATACTACTGATTCATACAACACATTTTGAGAAGATCTTCTACAACTTGATTGACTCTTTCTATCTGACCATCTATTTGAGGATGATATACCAAATTGAAATTCAACTTTATACCTAAAGATACATTAAGAATTATCCAAAATCTAGATGTCTTATGAGTGTCTTGATCTAAAATGATCATCTAAGACACTCCATGTAATCAAAATATCTCTTGAACAAACTTCTTAGCTAAAACCATAGAACCATCTGAAAGATTTCCTAGAATAAAATGTGATACCTTTGTTAACTTATCCATGAATACTAAGATGACATTATGCCTATTCTTAGACATGGGAAACCCTTGAATAAAATATATACTTATCACTTACCACTTATGCTCAAGAACCTTGTGTAGGTACAATAATCCTACTAGATGCACATGCTCAGCTTTGACTTGTTAACATTCCAAACATCGAGCCACAAATTTTGTCACATCTTTATTAAGTCTAGACCAAAAGTATAAAGGTCTCAAAAATTTTACCATCTTGGTCACTCTAGGGTGTCCTAAATAAGGGCATTATGGATCTCCTAAAGCACCAACTTCCTCAACTCTTTTGAGTTAGGAATATACATCCTTCCTTAAAATCTCAAAAGTTCATTTGACTCAATCACATAACCATCAAACCTATGATCTAAGGGGTCTACTTCCAAAGCTTGCTTTACTCTTTCATAATTTTCATCCCCTTAAAGATTCTGAATTAATTTCTACTTCAAATTAGATCTCACTATAACCATGGTAGCCAAATGTCTTCTTATACTAAGAGCATCAACTACTCTATTCTCTTTTACTTTTATATACTCAATTTTGAAGTCATACTCACTAAGAAATTCTAACCACATTCTCTGTCATGCATTAAGGTTAGGTTGAGTAAATATATACTTGAGCCCTAAGTGATCTATCTTCAACTCAAAGGGCTTACCTAAAATATAATGCCTTCACATCTGAAGTGCATAAACTATGATAGATAGCTCAAGATCATGTAGTGCATAGTTGAAATCATGTTGCTTTAACTTTATTGACCCATATGCAACTAATTGCTCATTCTACATCAACACTCCTACTCCTCTTAAAGCATCATTTATAACTATAAAGTAATCATTAAGATCTGGTATGGTTAAGATAGGAGCAGTTATGAGCTTTTCCTTTAGCACTTGGGAAGATTTCTCACACCTTTCTATCCATTCAAACTTCTTACCCTTCTTTTGTAGTGAGGTAATCATTGATGCTATAGTTGAGAAACCTTCCACAAACTTTCTATAGTAACCCATAATTTCCATAAAACTTTTGACTTCTATCAGACTCTGAGGTGTAGGCCATTCCATTATCACTTTTATCTTCTCAAGATCAACTATAATCCCTTCTACCAAAATCACATGACCAAGATAGTACACTTTATCTTGAAAGAATATACACAAATAGTTTACCATAAATCTTTCACTCTCTTGAGCACTGTAAGACTATCCTCAAATGCCTTTCATGCTCTTCCACTGATTTAGAGTATATCAATATGTCATCAATGAAGATCAACACAAAATCATCTAAATAATCTCTAAAAACATTGTTCATCAAATTCATGAAGGCTACTAGAGCATCAGTCAACTCAAATGGTATTACTATGAACTTGTAGTGACCATATCGAGTCCTATTTTAGATATGTCCTCATCTTTAATACATAATTGGTGATAGCCAACTCTAAGGTTTATCTTTGAGAACACTATAACTCCTTTCATTTTATCAAAGAGCTCATCTATTCTTGGGAGTGGGTACTTATTATTAATAGTATATTTGTTAAGCATCTTATAATCAATGCAAAATCTCAAAGTACCATCCTTCTTCTTTACAAAGATAATCGATGTGCCCCATGGTGACACACTAGGTCTAATAAGCCCTTGATTTAGCAACTCTTGCAATTGTGCCTTAAGCTTATATAGTTATGTAGTAGTCATCCTGTAGGGTGCCTTTAATTAAGGCTTAATCCCTGGTAGAAATTTAATTGAGAGTTCAAATTCCCTCTTTGGTGGTAACTCTGTCAACTCCATAGGGAATACATCTCTGAAATATCTAAGGATTGGGTAGTCATTGAATACTGGATGACATAAATGGTGCACCCTTTCCTCTTGGCTTTCTTCAATTATATATTCAAGATTTGTTTAATCTCTAAAGGTCTCTTAGGTCCATTAATCTCCACTTGATTTCCTAGGTCATCCAAACATCTAATAACTTTGTCTTCATAGTTTACTAGAGACTTATGTTTAGTTAACTAGTTGATTCTTAGAATTACATCATAAGACCCTAAAAGTGATACATATAGATCAAATTTCATCTAAAAACTAATAATCTCTAACTCACTACATGCTAGACATGAGTCTACTCTTTTTTTTTTCTCTATTGCCATATTGTACTATCTAAGAGTTTTCCATATGCCTAGGTCTAATTGATAACTTAGATACTACTCTAGGATCTATAAAACACTTTGTGGCACCAATATCAATTAAAATATAAATAAGTAGTCCATATATATTACCTTTAACCTAAATATTTGCTACCTAAAATTTAGCTTGTCAATTTTCCACTACAATATGAATCTGATGTTATGGTGTTCCTTGCTAATTTTTGTTTCCTCTTCCAGCTAATCTCTATGGACATGAATTTGTATAATGCTCTCCTCCAAAAATCTAGTATCCACCCTTTGGTGCTTTTTATCCTTTGATTCTTTCCTTTAGTTTATTGTTTCTATTGTTATAACTACCTCTTTTGTTACCTCCACACTAGTTTCCACCATCTTGAACCTGAGAGTTATTACCTCTCTTCAAATTCTTGATCTACTAATTACCATTACCTTGATTGTTATTCTGATTATAATTACATTGATAGTTCTACTAATTATTTTGAGGTATCTTATTGGTAAACTTCACATATCTCTACTTATAATAATTGGCTACTTATTGTAACTTTTACTCTTGTTTAATTACTTTCTAAAAAATGGCATCCATAGTGAGTGGGTTATGAATGTCTACCTCTACACCAATCTGGGGCCTTAAGCCTAATATAAAATTATTGATCTAAAATATCTTATCTATTTGGTACTATGGAACATACTTAATTAGATACGATAACCTCTCCCAATAAATGGTTACAAACATACCTCCTTGGAACCAAATTCTGAAACTCCATCATATTCTGATCAAAGAAGAGTTGCGGTAACCATCTTTTTTGAAAAAGTTGTAGGAAAATCTCCCAAGTTATTTCACTAGGTAAAAAATTCTTATCTACCCTTTCATTGTCTCACCATGTTGCTACTTCACCAATCAACTAATATGATCCCCACATTACCTTCATGTGATCTGAAAGGTTTTAAAGCTCAAAGTATTTCTCCATTTCTATGATCCACACTTCAGCTCCATCTCCAATTATCTTTCCATCAAATTTAGGTGGTGACACCTTCTTGAGGTCCTTTCCTAACTCCTTTTCAACCTCAAGAACTTGAAACTATATCCTTAGATTCTCATTTGGATTAGCACCTCTTGGGTTCTCACAAAACATTTTTCCCTCTAGGATTCCCTCTAATTTCTTTCTCAAGGGTAGTCATTCTAGTATCCTGTTGAGTCAATAGAGCAAGAATACAGTCCAATATTTCATCTTGATTATTATTATCACCTACACCATTTCTTCCATTTTGACCACTTCTATATCCTTCACCATGATTAGTGTTTCTAGTATTCATGATGAATAATCTATATCAAGTTAGCAATTTAGAATAATAATCCCAAAAAGAGGCCCTAATGTTCAACCTAGAGCTTTGATACCAAATTGTAAAGCTACTCAAACCATCACCAAATTAAATTAAGTAAATATTTCATTTAAATTATAATATCACAAATAATCAAAAGTAAAATGATGTACTTAATCCACTCACTTACAATATTACAATAAAAAGATAAATCTCATAAATATGAATCAATAAAAGTCATTAAATCTTTCAAAATCTCATGCTCAATCTAGATGAAAGCATTATAAAATAATAGATAAATTCCATTGACATTCATGCCATAAAACATTCAAATACAAGTTACAATGATCATGTATAATAAGTATAAATAAATCAATACACTCTCTAGTTGCTCTGAACCAAGTAGTTCTCCTATGAGTTGAGAGATGAGAACATGGTTTAGGGGCTTTTACACCCAATCATGAAGCAATTACACTTCCCCATATCCATTCATGACATGAAAGAAACTCAACGCTGCATGAAATATCTAGCTACTTGGAACAACTAGTAGGTGGGAACACCCGATGCAACCCGATGTCTAATATGCAATTCTAAATAATGAAATGCAGATTGTCTCAAAAAAATGTGGTGTATATATATATAATCTAGATAAAATATTCATATATTTCAATAATAGCTCGTTTAGATCTAAACCTTTAAAACATAGTAACTAGGCAATTCTCGAAAAGAGGAAACCATCTTTGATAATCCACAATCGGCATCCTAGCCCAAACATAACTCAATCACATTCCTGAATGAAATCTACTAATATCTCCAAAAAATAAATTTAAAAAATAAAATAAAATAAATAAAATAAATAAAGAGAAAATATCGACTCATTTCACCTATAAATTGATTGTAATTTCCTTTTTTTCCAAGCGACAATCATAGAAACACACTTTTATAATACAATAAAAAAAGAACATCATTCATTCATTTATTTATGCAATTTATTATAATATCAATATTTTGGTTATGGTGTATATATATATATATATATCATTGTCTAAAAGGGGTTTTTAAAGAAAAATAAAAATAAATGTTAAATTCTTTCCATTCAATAATGTCTCCCAATTTTGACATTCAAAGAGAATTATTATTTTTCTTTTTAATAGTTATATGCAACCTTAAATTATAAAAATAAAAAAAGGAGAATACATGGAGATATGTGTTTTCCAAAAGATCGATTTCTTTACTACTATTGCTGATTCTCCTCTCTGTCCCTGTTAAGAAAACAAAATCATGTCCTCTTTATTTGATGAAATGATCACTAATTACTATGAATATCTTCAAAGAATTTTTGGGTTTTGTTCCCCTCTTTTCTAGCTTTCCTTAAAAATTTATGGTTTTAAAATTTGTTAAAAAATGAAAAAGTTATTACTATTTTTCTGCCTATAGTTACTAAAAAATGTGATGGATGTTTTTTCCTTTCTGCCATCCCCTATTTATTTCTGAATCTTTGCTATTATTGACATTTTTAAAATTAGTTTTAGTTTATTTTTTTTATTAATGGAGTCTTTTTCAAATTTTCATGAGAGAAAAATATCTATATATATAATTTAATAAGCTTATTCATTACATGTCGCTGCATGACAAGATTATAATTCTTTTATTTCTTATAATTAGATTTCTAATTATAATATATTATTAATATATTTTATTTATTTTTGAAATAAAATATTCACTTAAATCACATAATAAGTATTTAAAATAATATATATATATATATATATATATATCAGTTTAAATTTATAATTGTTATATATATAATTATTGCAATTAACATTTATAATTGTAGTAAATCTAATTTAGATATGGTTATCCATATTTAAATAAATAAGAAATGTTTATTAATTATTTATCAATTTAATAAATACATCATTTTAAAACATAGTTATACCATTTTAAATATAAAACGTAAAGACATTAATATTCATGACTAAATTAAGCATTCAAAAAGAACTTACTATCGTAATTAAAACACAATATTTTCTAAGTATCTAACCATCCATCACATTTATCATCCACACAATAATGCATATTAAACCATTCAAAATAATTCAATATGAGACTATATGAGTGCATCAAGGTTAACCATCCTGACAATTCTTGCCAAGTGGCTAGAACATCTCTACCTCAACCATGTTCTCATCTTTGATGAAAACCTGCATTCTTTCACACTCAATCTCGATGTCAATAGGTTAGTGCCTCAAAAACATAATAGAAATAAAACAATATAATCATCTCGATAATATTTAATATTTAAATCTATTTTCCAATTTACAAAAATATAATTGCATAATAATTACCTTCAAACACGTAGAATTTACTTAAAGTAAAATAACCATAGTAATTATTTATTAATCTAAAATAATTTTTATAGTCCATAAAAATGAGATGTGACATCTTATGTTTATATATTTATGAATTTAGGATATTGGTTAATATAGGTAGAAAATTTTATAATTAATTTAATTTCCAAAGGGCTTATTGCTCATTATTGGCTCATACTATGACCCAAGAAAAAACACTTGAAAGGGATGCATTTACATCCTTAACCAATTTATAATAAAAATCCTAAAAAATTTAGGTCAAATAAGTTTAGGATATTATTGATTTGCATTGAGGATTTGATAGAAATTGAATTCCAAGAAGAAGATGTCTCCATCTTGCATACCCGAAACCAAGGGTCAAACCTAGAATCCTTGTGTGTTATTCTATGTAGACTGGTCAATGTAAGAAGTCTAATAAATTAAAGAAAGTTGATTAGTATAGGAATATTTCTATGGATAAGTTATGCATAATATCCATCTTCATGGGAGTGGTCTATATTAGTGTTCTACACTTTTTATATTTTGTATAGTCTTGCAAATTTTGTGGATTTACATAACTATCCTTAGAAGGAAAATCTATTCATATTACTTTAATTTTAATTTTGTAGATGCTTTGATTATTTTTAATTTTGATCCTAATTATATTTTTGATTTATGTATTAGCCTCAGGTATCCTAGGATAATTTCCCAAATCTTTGATACACAAAATAAAACACTTATTCTCAAAATGAATTAGTGATAAGAAAGGATTTTAGGGAATAATGATTTGGAGCTCCTTCCCATTATAGGTGAAGCTTATCCAATTAGAGCATGATATGAACAGAGTTTAAGTATTCATATTTAAGGTTAATAATAGGAAATGCTGCTAGATAACCACATGTATCTATATATTATTATTTGATATAAGAGTAATAGGGATATGAAATCTAGAGACTAAACTAGGTAGACCAAAGATGATTAAGATTTATTAACAGTAGAAAGGACATAGATGTAATACATTAAGAGGCTTACACTCTAATTTTCCATCAAGAGAGGTTAAGTGATATGCCCTAGATCTATACTTATGGGTGATGATATAGGGTCCAAGCCAATTTGGAGAAATTTTTTCCCTTTTATTTTTTTCCATATTAGTTACACATTGATTTTATTTTAGGACAAGGTCACCAATGTTAAATTCATGTTGTTTTAAATGTTTATTATAGGTACATTTAATTCATTCTTGATATACATGTAAATTGTCAAGGGTATCTGAGTGATGCTCATATAAGAGTTTGAGCTAGGCTAATCATTCTTGACAAAAGTCATCCTTAGAAATGATATATTTTAGGGATATGCAAAGGGAAGGAATATAAAATTAGAGAGGAATTAAAAATTTAGTACCATATATTAGGGAAAAAAGAGTAATGATTGTAGGGGTTTGAATACTAGTCTAATAATCCCATAAGGCATAGGGAACATGCAAATGCCAGTTCTTGCCTACCTCATTAATGACCTTGGTTAGGATTTTGACTAGAGTCTTATTGGATGCTTCAGCTTGTCCATTAGCTTGAGGATAAAAAGGTAAGGAAAAGCTAAGGTTAATGTTAAAATAATCATATAACTCTTAAAATTTTTAAAAAAAAAAATATTTCTCATGGTCTATGATGATCTTATAAGGGATGCCAAAGAGATAAATGATATGTTCAGTAATGAATTCAATGATTTTATTTGATTTGGTTGAGATAAGGGGGAGAGCCTCCACCCACTTAGTAAAATACTCAGTGGTAGTAATGATAAACCCATGACATTACGAAGATTTAAGATTGATTTGACCTATAAGATCAAGCCTCCATTGAGAAAAAGGCCAAAAGTCTTGAGCTACCTATAATGCTTGGCTAGGGAAATGAGATAAGTTATCATGCTATTGACACTTGATGCACTTATTAATGTAATCAAAATATTATTGATTTAAGGTTGGCTAATAATATCCCAACCATAATTATTTTAATGATGGTGTAGCCACTAAAATGTCCTCCACATAAACCATCATGAGCTTCTTTGATAGTGAGGATCGTTTCATGATTTTGGAGACAATGAAGAAGGATGACATCAAAAACACACTTATAAAGGATACCCCCAATATGAAAAATGGGTAACACAATTCTTAGAATCTCATTTGTCATTTTGAGATAGATCTGGAGGAGTAATCCCCCTAAATAGATAATCAAATATGTATGAGTACCAAAAATTTGATGGATTTTCCTCCACATTGTGGATGGAAGAAAGGTTAGTTTTAGTAAATTAAGGTTGATTGATCCTATGAATGAGGATAAACAACTTAGATTCTTGAGATGAGGATGGGATAAAAGAGGCCAAGGAATCCATAATATTTGTAAATTTGTTAGTTGATTGAGGAGTGGATTAGATAACATAATGCTCAAAGTTGGCTAGAAATTGATCAACTAATGTATTATAATTTTGAAGAGTATCATTCTTACATTTATAGATGCCTTTAATTTGATTAACCATGAGCTAGGAATCACCATAGATATTGATTGTTTTAATACCCAAAGCTAAGGTAGCTTGGAGACCTATGATTAAAGCCTCATACTCTACCATATTATTAGTGAAGTCAAAATTGAGTTTAAAGGATAGAGGGATAGGTGTTCCCCAAGGATGAATTAGGATAATTCTAGATCCCCTACCATGTTCACATTTGGATCCATCAAAGAAAAGTGTCATTTGATATTACAGATCTAGTTGAGACGTGGAGGCTATAAATTCATTTGGGAATTCATAGTTAATTGGTTGATTATTAGAAAGAGGCACCTCAACAAGCTGATCAACAATGATTTGACCTTTATAATAACTTTTTATTGATAAAATCCAGATCAAAATATACCAAAAGCATAAGACACTTGGATATTCACTAATTTTGGTAAGGCTTAGAGTGCATAAACTTTAGGGGATTAGTGTTTATGATGATGTAGGTTTTATTATTGAGTAGATAATGTCATAGCTTAGTAGCAATGAAGACCAAAAAGAGGCACAAATTTTTAGTATGAGAATAATGTATCCCATATTCATCAAGTGTACAAATGATGTAGTACACTTCCTGATCTTTGTGCTACTCATCACAATGGGCTAGCATAGCTCCAAGGGCATGGTTAGTAGTAGAAATATATAAGAAGAATGATTGTCCTTATTTCAGAGGGGTGAGAATTGGTGGAGAGAGAAGGTAGATCTTAAGAGATTTAAAAGCCTCCTAAAAACTAGAGTCCCACTTAAAATAGATATCCTTCCTTAAAAGGTGATGGAATGTTTGACACCAATCAAATAGCTAGGAGATAAAATAATGGATAGATTACAATTTACCTTGCAAACTATGGAGTTGCTTTAGATTAGATGGGGTGGCATTTCTAGAATGGATTCAATTTTGGTAGGGTTGACTTCTATCCTATGGATGGAGATAATAAATCCTATGAGCTTACCCATCAATACTTCAAAAATGTATTTCTTAGAATTTAAATAGACACAAAATTGGATTAAGTAAATGAAGATAACCTTTAGGATGAACAGGTGACATTTCCATAGTTTTGATTTACTAAGGAGGTCATCCACATAATCCTTCATAATCTTATGGATGATATCATGGAAAATGTAAGTCATGGTTATTTGATAAGTGGTTCCTATATTATTTAGGCTGAAAGGCATACCTTAGTAGTAGAAAGTCCCCCAGAGAGTAATAAATAAGTTCTTATGTTGGTCCTCTAGTGTGATAAGGATTTGATTATATATAGAGAAACCATCCATAAATGACAAAATTTCATGGCCATTGATTAAATATACTAACTGGTCAATATTAGGGAGAGGGAAATAATCTTTTGGACAAGTGAATTTAAGGTCTCAAAAGTTAGTACAAAGGTAAAGTCCCCATATAGTATTCATTACAAGGATGATGTTAAATACCCATTTAGGGTAATTGATGGGTTGGATAAAGTTAATGGATAGGAGGTGCTGTAACTCTTATTTAACCAAGAGTGCAACACAAAGATGCATTTTTTAGAGCTTTTGGTTGATATGTTTGGCTTCATAGAAAGTAGAAATATTATGGATGATGATGATAGGATTGATATTAGACATATCACTATATGACCAAGTGAATGCTTCACTATGATTCATTAGAAACATAGTGAAATCTTTGTACTCCTGAGGATATAAGGATTTACTAACCTTAACTATGTCCATAGTCTTTAGGGACCTTATGTTAACATCAATGGAAACTTTATTTGGGAGACTAAAGGTTTCTTATGGAAGGGATTTACGTAAATGGGAGTTCTTGGTGACCAAATGAGTTAATATGGACTCATCAGCCTATAATTGAAGAATATGGATGGTGGGAGAATCCTGCCCTATCATTTTTGGGTAGGATAGAGGAACGGTTCGAACCTCTCCATCATGATGATAGATGAGAGGCTCTATATTAATGTTGTTTACTAAAAAAAAGTTTAGAGGAATGGATATGGCATTGTCAATCAAGGAATGGGTACTAGATGGTGAAGATGGTGTATCTTATTTAGGGATGGGAGGGAGACTAATCTTCAGGGAGGATTTGGGATTTTTGCTAAAGCCAAGGCCATGTTTTTCATGGGGTTTTATAAAATCTCCCAATGTAACCTCGTGAAAGCCTGATTCATAATGTGCTATGATGAAACCTTAAAAGGTGAGCCATTGTAGGTATGTCTCTATGAATTAGTGTTTATCAAGGAATGAAAAGTTTGATGTAAATGGTTTAGACTAAGTTTAGTTAGAAGGGCCTTAAGAAGGCTAGTCAATTCTTCCATAAATCAGATGGGTATAGAGGAATGGTGGGCCAAAGGGAATATTTTCCACCAAATTTGGAGAATAAGCTTGCTATTTGTTAGGATGTCCATATTAATATAGACTAGGGAGAGTATTGAGTGTCAGTAACTAGTACTCTCTGATTGAAAGATATTGAAATGTGAAATCAATGGAATATTTACCAATTCTTGATGTAGGGATCATTATGTTAGTGCATGCTTCATTGGATGAGGATAGGGTATCACTTTGTAACATAATTAGGAACTCATTGGGTCAAAAGGTGAGGTTGTAAGTTTTGAAGGGATGAGGATCAACTAGGATATTGTGTATTTATCCCTTGTGCTTGAATTTAATTCACTAATGTAATGTAGAGGGGACATAATACATAGTGCATATACAAGGATGTCCTAGGAGAATGTTGTACTAAAATTATCCTTCAATAATGTAGAATGATTTTGGGAGAATATGTATACCTACTTAAATGTGAAGGACTACCATTCTTAATGTAGGGGAAATGATATAATTAAAGACTTGTAAAATGATAGAGGATTGGGCTATCACTATCTTAGGTAGCTATAATTATTTAAATGTGTGAGAAGAGATGTTGTTTATACTAGTTCCATTATCTATCATGACTCTTTTGACTTGTGTTTGATCTATTTGGTAGTGATAAACAATATGGGATCCTAGTCTTTTGGATATAAGGGGGTATTTCTAAATCATGAAACATTGTAAATAAGGGTTTCTAAAATAATGTAATGAAAGCTGACAAAGGTTGGGTCTCATCAATTTGTATATTTATGGCCCATAAGGCTTCTATCATGGCCTCACAATGTTATGGATAAATATGGAAAAGTTTGTATAGGGACATTTTGATTGGAAGTTGATGTAACTACTTTAGAATAGATATCTGTATGAGTTTTTAAGCATTATTATTTTTCACCTTTATTAAACTAGAGACTTTAGGTTTAGGGGTAGGCATTATCAAACTATTTGTGATAAAAATCAATGCTTTAGAAATAGTCAATTTGGCTTTTCATGATCATGGGTCTTATGGCCATGGGCTTGGGATCATGTGGCTATATGAACTAAATCTATCTAAAATAAAGGGGGATTCACTATATTTTGAGAATCATCCATATTTAGAGGGAGTGATTGGTGCTAGGATTTATTATAGGGTTTATCCTCCTTTATAATTCATTTTGATATAATGGGTGATGTGTTACTTCCTGAGGTAGATTTAACTCTAGGGGGATGGTCATGATCTGATTATTCTGTTAAGAGATCATCTTCATCTAATATATTCTAGACTATAACCTTTAATGCATTATAACTTTTTGTGTTATGACCTACTATTCGATGGTATGTGCATGTCCTATTTTCTCTATACCATGATGGTTTTTGAATATGAGGAATGACAAGATTTATGGGTGGTAGTGAAAATAGGGAGGTCTAAATAAGTTAATAAAGGATCTTAGAATAAGATCACTTTAATGGGTCTCGACTCAACTTTTCCATCCTCTTAGGCACTGGTGGGGAAGATGTACGTAACCTTAAACATTGGCCTCTTGAAATAACTATTTGAATGGTCCCTATTATAGGTAATTTATATTTAGGGCAAGTATTTACACCTAAACCTATGGATAATAGGGGTTTAATGGGTTATGGATTGATATGACCATAGTGGAAAGATTTCATTATGATGGTACATGTGATTTAGTAGTGGATTCTATAATGGTAGCTTTTAGTTTAGCTGAAGGATGGGGTCCTAGTATAGATTCTCTTGTCCAAATAGGGCTTAGCAATGATTTTTATTTTTACATTTTTTAAGGGGTTGTGGGGATGTCCTCTTTAGGGAGTTCAATCCTAATAGGAGGATGTTATAAATTTTTTTCCCTTGAGGCTCTAAGATTTTTTTTTTGGCATCTATGACTTTTCCCTTGATTTCTCTATGATTGAGTGCCTCTTTAACAATGGGGGGAACTAATCTTGAGCTAGTTTGAGGTAACACAATAATTTCCTTTAGGAGTAATAGGCTAGAGGGAATAGGTATACAAGATGTAGTTACTAAAATGATGCAAGGAATGGAATCTTGTGAAATGTCTAAGCAAAAATTCTCTTTAATAAAATTTTCCTCTTTTTGTTCTTGAGTGTTTTTAGATATGGATTCTTCCAGTGGATCCCAAACAATGAGATCTATAAAATTAGAGTAAGTTTTTGGGATGCCTTCACTTAGTTTGTATGGTTCAAAAGTGTATCTTATAAGGAAATCAAGGATAGGGGAATCATAAATTTCTTTAGGTAGAAGTTGGTCATGGATTATTTTAATTATGTGAGACTCATGTTTTGATATGGATCCTAATTTAGCTTTCATGGAATTTGATGTGGAATCATGATTAGGGAATGGCTACCTAAATATATCTATAGATTGGTTTACAAGTACATTAGGATTATCTAGTTAAAAATCCCCTTGATATATAGTATTTTATATTAAGACATTTAAATAATGACATCTACTGAGATCATGGCCTATTATGTAGTGAAAATTATAAATTTTCCCTAAACCAACTAGGTTTAAGATGAGGATCATTGAGAAGCCTTATTGGAGGGAGCTTGAAGAGAAATGCCTTTAAGAGTTTATCTAAAATAGATGCATAGGATTATTTTAAAGGGGTATATTGTCATGGGGGAAATCATGTCATCAGATTTTAAGATTGTGCTTACAATGTAGAGGGCTTAGATTGGTTTTTAATTTGTGGTGGTGTTGACTTTACAACTACGACATTGGAAGATCCTTTGGTTTTATTGTTGTTGATATATTAGTCCCTTTAGAGGGTTCAAATTTAAAGTTTTTATTTTTCAATTTAACCTTCCCTTATTTTAGGACTCTAATTTTAACTATGTGCCATTAAAAAGGCCTCATCAAAGGTTTTAAAATATTGTACTTGTAATGTTAATGAAATGTGTTTAACACATGCTCTCATAGATATATTGATTAACTCTGGTTATAATAGAGAGAAGGTGAGTTGATTAATTAGACTTTTCATCTACCCATAAATTCAATGATGGATTCATCATTAAACACTTGGATGGTGTAAAGGTCAGTAATAGTGACTTTTCTTGCTATATTGATAGAAAAGCATTCTAGAAATATTTGAGCTAACTATCTAAATGAGAAGAGGGAATGTTATGGAATTGAGTTGTACCAATCTACCAAAAGTCCAAATAATGACATAGGGAAAGTTCTAAGAAGAAGTGCATCATCATGTGTTATAAGGTATTAAACATGTATAAATGATCAAAGGCATTATTATAGATCTTCCTTATTCTATAACTTTATAAACTTTAAAAGTTCCCATTATGGAGGATAAGGCCTAATATGAATTATTGGGTTAATAAGCTCATTATAAATTTGATTGTAGGTGAGCATGTTCTTTTTCCCCAAGGTAAACACTTCTAAATTAGCTATCTTATTCATAAAGATGCTCATGAGATCAGGTTGAGTGTTATATTGAGGGATTCCTCCCAAAATATTCTACTATGGGAGTTGGTACGTAGGTAGCTTACATGGAAAAATATTGAGATAAGGGATAACCAACTGATGTGGTCATGATGGGTTGAGAAGCCACTACATACTATAGAGCTTATAAATGGATATATGTAGACCTAATAGATTTCATATATGCTATGTACTGGGTGGTCAAGGGAATATACTACTAATTTGACTGACTTATAGGGGCCCACTATAATGGCTATATTTGGGTACCTAAGGGTACACTAGTTTGAATCAATGGAAGGGTTACTGGGACTAAGATGGATAGTTTCTAAATTGATGTAGTAATAGGTTAAGTAACTATAGGTTGAGGCATGGTAAAGTTTTGAGCTTGGGTAGTGGTTGGTGATGGAGTACTAGATGTCATCAAAGGTGGGTTACCTAAGGGTTGTGTAGTAGTGGTGTCAGAACTAGTTGGAGGAGGGTTGTTATGGAAATATACCATAGTGGTGGTAAATCCTTTGCCTTTCTCTAAAGGAATGTTGTATGGATTTCTAGAGAACTACGTATGGGGATACGTATGGATTGGGAATTGAGATAATGGTTAAGTGCTATGGGATTGATATCTAGTATAGTGTCAAATTCAAGATTTCCTTGGGTATAATACTAAGGGATCCCTTCCCTTGTGGAATCAGGGGAAGTAGGAGGGCTAGGAGAATTCTCCATAGATGAAGACAAAGATGGGGGTTTGATTTTATTTTGTGATTATTATCATGTCAAAACCATGTAGTGTTAAAAAAAGAAAAATCAAGAAATAACAAAAAGCATGTAAAATATTCTTTTTAATTATCTTGTATTTAGTGAAGATGAAAAGATGCATATACTAAAGATGCACCTAAAGAGTTTTTACTTTTTAACCTTAAAGTGTGATAAAAGAAAAAAGAAGGATACTAAGGGTCCTAAAAAGTGGCAATCTAAGGATGGTCTCATGTTTTGTTTAGGCTCTTAGGGATTTTTGTATTAATATCGATACATATCTTGGTATTGGGGTTTACCCCTTCACTTCACACACTATAGCATAAGGGTATTAGGTCCTTAGCTATAATATATTGAAATACCAAAGTTTATACTCAACTAGAGCACTGAGTTGGTTCTCCTTTTGGTGGTGATATCCAAGTGGGATCATCGAGAAGAAAGTTATCACTAGGTGATGAAATCTTAGTTTGTTTACTTATGTCAAATGTTTATATAAGTTTGCTGTGAATGTGATTTGGTCTTTATGTGATAAAAGTGATGATTAGGATAAAGTCGCTGCCTAAATTATTCTATATGAATCAACTTAATTAAGAAAAATGGATTTATATTATTTAACCTTTTAAAAAGAAAAAAAATGCAATTTTAGATTTTCTTTGAATGAATTCAACAAACAGAAGAAAGGGAGAGAAAGATAAATAAATTCAAAAATGAACTTTTAATAAGAAAAAGTGAGACCTTAGGGGTCCCATCAAGCATGCCAGATTATTTAAGTAGTTTTTCATTTTATTTTAAATTAAATATTACTTACTAAAAACTTGAATAAAAATAAGGTTTATGGGGAATAATTGTGGATAGGAAGACATTGTGCACCACTTTGAATCCAAGGATAGTGAGATCTCCTTTTTGACTAGGAAGGTTAACTTGCACACATGTAAATACTTGACAAAAATGAATTAATAGATAATTGGGTAGACTTACTAATACAAGATCAATTCCAAGAAGTGGTACACTTCCTTATAACGATATTAGTCTAATGTTTATAAAATTAAGCAAATAAAAAGAATAAAAAATTATAATAGATAAATGATATGATAACAATGCTGATTATTGGGAGAAGAAAAAAGATACATAAAAATACATAAGATATTCTTCAGATATTCATGATTTATGTAAGTAGTTCTTAGCTATATGTATTTTGTCCTATCCTCCATAACTTCTAAAAGGATAGAAGATTAATTTTCTCCTTTTTTTGTGGTATAGTATGAGAAGAATATGAATAGAAAAGGACTATAAATGAATATATATATGAATGCTTGTATGAAGAAGATGATGAACTTTTGTTGAGATCAATATAGACTATCTTGGTTATGGTTACCTATTGTATTTCTTATTTTGTTCCTTTTGTGTATAATCATGTTTAATAAATGGGTTAACCCTATATAAGTTATCCCATTTTATCTATGAATGATGACTGAAATACTAGTTAATCCTAATTTCTTATCAAATGCACTATAATATATCTCTACTATGTTTTTGTCTTTCTTGTTAAATATGAATTCTCTATACTATCATGCACACTTGAATAATACTTAGATATCCTCATCATTATCATTTTATGTTGTATTAGGAACCTTTGCTAAAAATGGTGTGATGAGAATGGAAACACTCATTCTAGAGGAAACTATGCTAAGATGGTTACTAAGACAATGAGACATTGAAACATGGTTAGACCAGAAAGTATGGAATTTTTCACAAGAGGAATCTAAAAGAACTAGTCTTACCATAAGTGAAATTATCTAAGATCATATCTATAGAGAAATATATGAAATTTTCTAGTGTGAACTACTTAAACTAATAACTAGTTGGTTGACAAGATTGGGATACTATTGCTTCAATCATAGAATGAAAGAAGCAATTACCTAGACCAAAGAAAAGATGGACCAGTTGTTGAAACTAGAAACTGTCTGGATGAGAGTAATAGACTACTAGGTCACCATGACCATAGATAGATACATCACCAAATTTTAAGTGCAAGGGTTTAGAATTTGATGCTATGTAGGACCATTTTGTTTAAGGAATTAGAAGAATTTTTTTGTAGTGACTACCTCTCCTAATAAAGATGTTGGGTGTGGATAAGGTCATGATGCCTACTCCAACCAATATAGAGTATTTGATTTAGGTGTATGGGGGTGTGTACACATGATGGTGAATGAGGGATATATAGGAAGAAGAGTTAGAAGAAAAGTCTAGATTTAGAAAGGGAACTATGAAAATAGAATAGATTAGAAAAATAGAAGAATACCCAAATAGCTACAAGTAGAGGTAAGAGTAGAAGTAGATTAGATGATGAATGAGTATGAAGATGTGATGAGTGAGAGGATGAATTAATTATGAAGAAATAAGATGATGAATTTTGATAAATAAAATAAGAGGATGAATAATGAGATGAAGATGAGACGTGCAAAGAAGAAGGTAAGAACAATTTAGAAGTAGAGTAGATAGATGATAGAGGTAGTGCATATATATAGGAAAGGGTATTGTCTAAATAATAAAAATTACACAAATAAATAGAATACAGTTGTAGGTTAAATCTAGGTTCAAGAAAAATAAAAGAAGACACAGGAAGTAACCATTTACTAGAAGAGCACACTTCCCCATAGCCCAATCTTTTATATTCTAGTAGAAGATTTTAGTTAGGTGGATAAGAAGGTGATAGTTGGGAAGGATAATTTTTAGAAAATGTGAATTTTTGGGGTACTAAAATTCATACTAAATCTATTAAAAAGGTTTTTAAGGCCATAGAATTAGTTGAATCTGAATAAAAAAAGAAGTTTAGGTAAATGAAGTGCACACAATAATTTTCTTAGTGCACAGAGTAGGATGCAGGTAGGATCACTCAAAACACAACCTCCTTTGATAAACTATTCATATAATAATCCATATATACTATAAATATGATGACTCATCTAGAAGGATTTATAAACTTATCCCATTATGATGGGTCCATGGATCCTAAACAATACCTATTGACTTACAAGATGAAATGGCAAGCTAAGAACATCTTTAATGAAGTTGTCCAAAAGTGAGAATTAGTAGGGGCACTAAATGATAGAGCACTACATTTCATATACCTAAGAGACCTTTAATAGGAAATCTTAAATGACATTAAGAACTAGGTGATCATAGAATTTTAGAAAAAAAGTGCACCAATCAGTCTATATAGGACCTAAAGGAGATATGACAAAAGTCAAGGGAATTAGTCTATGACTATGATCATAAATTATTTGATGTAATGAATAAGGTAGAGTTTGTTTAATAGATAAGGATAAAACTACATGGTTCTTCAAATAAATATGCTCTAGAATCAAGTTTTCTACTACACAAACTCAATATGCTATGAAAGTAGATGACAGAGTAGCTACCCTACACATATAATAGATTGAAGATTATGGAGAAGCTCATGTTGCCAATTTTGAGATTGAAAATACACTATAGGATTTCATGAAAAAAATGGAACAATAACATGAGGTAAATAAGCCTAAATTGAATTTATGGTGTATGGAGTGCAGAAAAGAGGGACACCATAGAAATGATTATCCTAAAGTCAAGATAGAATTTTGTGAACTCTACTGAGTAGTTAGGCACACCAATACATAATGCCGTCTTTTAAAATAATATATCAATAACCCACATAATTTTTATTGCAATTTTTAAAAATCACATAATCATAATGAGAAGAACTATCGGGCTTTATAGGAGCTTAAAGAAGGCATCGATAAAAATGTATTTGCTATCACTATGTAGAAAATGTCCTCGATGAAGCCAGTGATCCCATGCCCATAGGTAGATAAAGGTTGTGTGACCCAAATGGGTCCATAATGGATTCCATGTTCATCATAGTATCAACCTCAAGGTCTGGCTGGATGGACCCCTTCTTCACCAAATTGGACACTTCTATCTCCTTAGTACTAGTATGCAACACCTTGGAGCTCACCTATAATATAGAAATAATAAAAAAGTTGGGCCCCACCATCTGTGTAACAATAATTTAGAATCAAAGATAAAAATTAATAGCACCAACATTGGAACACTACATAGCCACAAGGAGGGTATTGAGGTAGGTATCAGTCTAATAGAGGAGAAGCTTGAGGTGGATACAAAGGAGGATACCAAGGTGGTAGAGGTAATAACTATCAATGACATCCTCTACAATGCTACATGTGTGGTGAATATAATCATATTAAATGCAATTTCCCAATGAATCTTTAATGACAATCATATTTTATATATTATAGAGTCTCTGACCAACATGACACTGGATATTATCCTATTCTAGATAAGCAAAGGAAGGATAAGGCTATTTAAAATGTGAATATGGTAAGTGCACAACCTAAAGAAAATGCATTTTTGAATGTTATAACAAGATAAAAACACACAAAGAAAGGTTTTCTTCCACTATAAATGCCTCAGGATTAGGGGATTAGTAAAGCTAAATAAGATAAATACCCATATCTAACTACAAATAAGAGCCTCATTTATGAAGCTGCATAGATGTTGAAAAAATTTAGCATTAGGAGATTATTGATAATGATGTTACAACAATTGATGCATAAATATATGGCCAAATCATGCACATTATGCATCAAGATGGAGTTATCACTACACTCACAAATCTTTTGAAATTATTAAGTACACTGTGTAATAAAGATATCTCATAAAACATCATGAATCTATTCCATAACCTAATTGAATATGCACAACATGGCCAATAAAAGATATAAAAATGATCTAGTATGTCAAGAAAAATAAGCCCTAGGATGTTGATGCACAAATTTATATTGAGGTTGATGGTTACGAGATCCCAAATGCTATCTTTGATTTTGATAACACAATTAATATGATTCCTATATCTACATGAGAAACTATTAGATGGCCAACTCTAAGCTATAACCTATTAACTTTGAGCCTGGATGATTATGGGAAGGTTGAGCCTATTGGTAGACTAGAAGATGTCGATATTAAAGTCATAGAGTTATCTATGTGAGGTGACTTTGAAGTCATTGTAATGACAACTACAACAACACATTACCCTATGATGATATGTAAAAAATGGGTATATAGTGGTCAAATGAATATCAATACAATGCACAACCAACTCAAGGCACATCAAAGTGATAAAGTTGTCATTCTTCTCAATAGAGTACACAAGCCTTACATAATTCCATCTAAACTAGAATCTCTATATGCTGCATAAAATAATTGGATGAAGGTGAATTCTAAGGAAAATCCAAAAGTTTTGTGTATAACTGAATGTAATGTTTTTATAAAAGCATACCAAACCTTATGTACAATCATTTATTACTTATCAATTGAAGACATTTGAATAATGGAGGCCCAAACTAGTATTTATGTAGCTTGTAGTAAACTAGTTTATCATCAAAGAGTGTGAATCTATGTCCACACAATATCTTACTTAGTTAGAAGTGGATTTTATTTATCAAGTTGACGATCACATGTAGGACTACATAGAGATGATAAAGAAATGAAATTTTCCATGGGTAAAATATTCATCTATCAGTGGAAATTCAGATACCCACCTCCTCAATTAGGCCTAAGGTGACCATAAACTTTGATTGATGTGAATGGTTTTTGTGCACAAGTAACAACTTCCTGTATACTATGCAACTGAGGACAAATGAATTTATTCTATGATTGCATGTTCATATACTTACCATGAACCAATGAGTTATCAATCTGAATTTTTCCCTAAAAGGAGTTGCTGTGACATGGTGGGAAACTCATTAAAATAAATAGCTTGAGTGGGATGATGCCTATAAAATCATGATTAGTATATTTAAGTTACCATATTTCATCCACACTAATTGGCCATTATTTCAAGAAGGTGAGTGCCCCAAAATTCATATACATAAATGTGTTAAATTTTAGAATGAGGAACATGTGGCACCAAAATTTGGGTTCACATTTTCTACTATACACTTGATCCATTACCAACAACATGGTATATGCACCAAAAGCGTATAAGGGAAACCAAATAGTGGGCATTAGTTTAAAGTGATTTTATACAAAATTTTGTGTTTAATGATGAAAATCCTCTAGTTCACAATGCACTATATAAACTTAAGCACTTTTTATGCCATGGGTGTGCAAAATACTTGAGCACCACCAATGAATCCATTATGTAGAAGAATGCAGCCTCTAATCTTAATGAGGCATTACAAAGGTACAAGGTTGCTAAGAATGAATAATAAGATCTGATGCAACCATGCCACTACATATAAGATGAGGCAAAATACAGTGAGGATTCAAATTCTAATGGTGACAAAGATTTGAATGATTTATTTGAGCTTGAGTGACCTATAGAATCACTCAAGAAAATTGGCATAGAACCTACTAAAGATAAGCTGTGTAGTATACAAATTTTTGAATAAGAAGGGTAACCAAGGCTATAAGAATCCATTGATGAATAAAAATGTATCATTTATCAACAACCCCTCAAAAAGTATGTCACAAACATTAGGATAGAGGAGGTCCAAAAATTGATAAACATCGATGACTATTAGATGGTAACTGAGATATTTGAAGTGTTGTAACTTATGAGGGATTATCAAGATGTTTTTCCCATAAAATTCTTAGAGGTCTAAGGTGTTGACCCATCTCTTGGTTAGATGCATATTAAACTAAAGGAGTGCACACAACCTACAAAGAAGTGGCTGTACAAGCTCAATATGAATATGAAGATAAAAGTAAAGGTTGAATTGGCTAAAATGTCAGACACATGAATCATCTATCTAGTAGAAAAGGAAGCTTGGGTAAGTCTTATGGTAGTCCATCCCAATAAAATAGGATAAATTCAAGTATGTGGGGATTACCACATTTTGTATAATGTCTTTATCAATGATCCATTCTTAATTCCTTTACAAATGAAGTTTTGGAGTCTATCACAGGACATGAAGTTTATTATTTCATGGATGGTTTCAATAGATATCATCAGATACCAACTACAGAAGAAGATAGAGCCAAAATAACATTTGGAATGGAATGGTATTATTTTGCATATAAGGTCATGCCTTTTGGCCTTAAGAATGTACCTACAATGTTTTCTTGTGTAGTGGTTATGGCATTCAAGGATTTCATTCATGATTTCTTGAAAGTTTACCTTAATGATTGTATAGTCTTCTCCTTGTTCAAATAACATTTGTCTAAGTTGCATCTAATTTTGGAATGATGCCAAGCTCTATACATTTATTTAATCTGAATAAATGCTTATTTTTTACACCATTTGGTATTTTACTTAGACATGTCATATGCATCAAAGGTATTCTCATAGATCATGTAAAAATCATATTAATCTTGAGTATGCTTCAACCTATCAGTTCCATTGAAGTGAACTCTTTCTTGGGGCAAATAGGGTACTATCTCAAGTTTATCAAAGCCTACGTGACTATTTCATCTCCATTAGAATTTTTACTATGCAATAATGTGAAGTTTATTTGGACTTTATAATGTCAAGTAGCCTTCATTGAGTTGAAGTAAGGATTGGTTACTACACCCATACTTATTTTTCTAGACTAGAATAAGCCTTTTCACATACATGTAAATGCTTTAATAATTATAATTGGTACTATACTTACGTAGATAAGGGATGGTAGAATTGACCATCCTATTAATTTTGCTAGTTAAAAACTATCTGACATAGAGAAAAACTATGTAACCATTGAGTGAGAAGCATTAGAAATCGTGTTTACACTCTATAAATTCTAAAATTATCTACTTGTGATACTGTTCAAAGTCTTCACTAATAATCAAGCCCTATGATACCTTGTCAACAAGCCAATACTAAGAGGACACAACTCTCGATGATTGATATTATTTTTAGAGTTTCAATTCTACATAAATGTAAAGCTAAGAAGAGAGAATGTAGGACTAGACCAAATGGTGAAGAACCAAAAGAATTATAAGAAGACTCTCCTAATGCTCATGTTTTCCATGTCTTTGTGATTCGTGATACTTTTGAAGCTATTTATAACTTACTCAAATAAATATTATTCCTTTCATACTATCAAGAGTATGATAAAATATAATTTATGATTAGAGCACTACCATATACCATCATTAATGGACTTTTGTATCACTTGGGGAAGGATGAAGTTCTGTGTAGGGTCATTCTAGAACATGAACAACCTCAACTCTTGGAGGAAGCTCATCAAAGAGTCATAGGAGGAAATTTTGTGGGAGAAGATATGGTGAGAAAGATTTTATAGAGAAAATTAAGGTGGCTAAATCTATTCCAAGATATACACAGAGTTATGCAACACTATGATGTCTACCAATGTATGGGTAAACCACTATAAAAAGATGAGATGCTTTTATAGCCTCTATTAGTTGAGAAACATTTTGAAAAATGGGGCATTGATTTTTTTAGACCTATAAACCCATTGAGAAAGTGCATCAAATCAAGATACATTATCATTGTGATGGATTATTTTACTAAGGGTTAAAGCTAATATAATACCTAGCTATGGTGTGAAGGATGCAATAAAGTTTCTATATGAAAACATCATTACAAGGTTTGGATGCCTTATAAAATTAGTCAATGATAAAGTAACGCACTTTATAAACAACACCATCAAGGCTATGACTAAAGAATTCATGGTCTCTCATCATAAAAACACTACATATCATCCACAGGGTAATGGCCAAGTTGAAGCATCTAATAAAGTACTGGGTAAAATGTTGACAAAAATCTATGATGTCAAGCGGGATGACTAGAAAGATCGCATTCCTACTATGGGCATATCACACACATTATAAAAGGGATATAAGATTTATGCCATTATAGTTAGTGTATGGTCTGGAGGTATTCATGCCAATAGAATACTTAGTACCTAGCCTGTGCATTGCCATGGTCATGCTACTCAGAGATTATGAGTCTCTTACTAACTGACTCCTTGAACTAAATTAGACGGACTACTTTAGGGGCAGAGCAACCTAGATGCAAGAAGTGCACAAGTAGATCCATAAAGCATGGTATGATACAAACTTGTGCCAAAAATAATTTCATAAAGATCATCCAATAATATTGTATGATAGTCATTTTAGAGCATTCTTGGATAAATTACAAATATGATAGAAAGGGCCCTACATTACACATAACCTAACATAGTAAGGAACCATGTTATTAGGGTATGTAAATAGATACAGGTTTAAGCCCTATTTCCAATAGTTGATTGATCTCATTCTGTAAACTAAGTAGGTACTGAATAGCACCATGTAGATTAGGATTTCCCTATTTTACATGTTTTGTATGCGTGTTTATTTTCTAGTTTGTTTGTTTGTAGATGATCTTAGTAAAAACAATTGTGAATTATAAATACCAAGAATTGCATGCTTTAGACATGCATAGGAGGATCCATGGGTACCATCAAAAAAGTTAAAAAGGAACAACTAAAAAATATTAAGTACAAGAAAGGTAAGGAAATGTCATCTTAGTGAGATATCCATCAAATAATAGCCATCCACCGAAAGTAAATACTAGATCCAAGGGTTGATGGATGCAATCTTCAATAAATTGGTGGATTATCAACATTAGCTACTCATACCCTTGTACAAACACCAAAAAAGCACAAAAACATAACTCCACACATGTACCAATGACTAACTACTTGAATGTTGATATCAAATATCAATTTTCCACATCCACCATTACATTAAAGATGAGAGGAAAGTTTAGAATGATTTTGACATGGACCCCAATAGGCATGAATTCTATAAAATCCAAGTTTAAATACCAAATAAGAATTTAATCCTTGAGCATATTTTTCATGAGATACAAATATCAAGAGCCAAACTATTTTCTTCCATAGAGAACAAAGATAATTTTAATTTCACCTTTCATGCAACTATGGATACCTCACAACTAATTAAGGCTTTCACTGATGCACAAAAAGAAGCCATGGGTTTTGATATGACACTTAAACAAACCAAGTATAGTGAATATGAGCCATTTGAATACCTCCACCAAGTCTAATATAAGCTCTTCTTCCCTGATCCTATTGATTCTATGCAATTGCTCACCCTTGTAGCTCCCAAATGATTCCAAATTATAGATGTTGAGTACCTATTGAGATTATCTACATTTGGTGACCTAGGAGATATTGTTCAATTATTTTTTGGGTGATACAATAAAGACACAATATATTTATGTCTAGATGAGACTATGGTAATTAACACACAAGCCATGTCTTGAGCTTTAGGCATGCCTGTGCAAGGAGATTATTTACTCCCATACAAGATGAAAGTGCCTCTAATTTTACAAAAAGTTTGGGATCTATATGTGTGGGGAAATTGAGGGGTACCCATTGATGAAATTTTAGATGAACCAATGTGCATACTCATGGAATTTATCACTAGATGATATTGGTAGATTACTAAGTCCACAAAAAAAATACCCAAGGGCATTATGGACATTGCTCATAAGATGATCGACTGGAATGAATAGTTCAATTGGCTAGATTACTTCATCTAGGAGTTACTCATAAAAATAAAGAAGTGTTGTAACTCTCCTAATTATATGTTCTAATATTATTTCCTAATATTCTTACTCTACTTCACATGGTGGAAATCACTAAAGGGAAAAGTGCATTCGAACATAAACTATTGGCTAGTGTAGCAGTTCTAAAATCACATCTAGATACAAGAACATGGAGTCCTCACACATGAGTGATTATTAAAAGTGTGGTGGGAGGAATGTATTAACCTCATTTAAACACATCCTTAAGTTCTACCTAATGTTATGCACTATTGAGGTCAATGTGCACTATTAATTTACTATTGAAGGGTGTCTTCATCATCGTTCATGAGATGTTGCAGTCACCCTTCTAAGCACTCCCCTTCTTCATGATAATGGATATGGTGAAGGACAAAATGTACTGATAAAAAGTGTTCACATTTAGGCATGCAACCCCCTTTCAATCCATACCACCTAACACTATGTTCTTGCTACATAATAACCATAGCTAAAAACTAGCTCATAGTAGAAGAAGGGAAAGTGAAAAGCATACCCTCACTCGATGTCCCCTCCCACAAAGTGAAGAAAAAGTATAACTACAAATTTTAAGGATGATCCCAAGGTTCCATAGATAGTGAGCTCCTGTAACCTTATATAGATGGGTATAGATGAGCAGGAAGTCTACCAGGTCATGATGGTAGACATGGATGAAGACTACTATGAGGAAGAGGAAAAATAGTTCTTCAATTGGAAGGTGGTGCACATGGTTCAAGTGTGAAATTAGGATCTAATAGATCTATGGGTAAACCTCCCATCCTTCCCACCTTCCATCATCATTGACACAATTTGAGAAGAAGCAAAACAACTCTAGTATAGAATGGACTTCTTCCAACTGTAACTTACACCAACATTCATAGCTGAAGACATCTTTGTACCTCTCTTGGAGATCCCACATAAACAACTTGTTCACATGCCTTGAACAATACGGGAGGCCAAGGTCTCTCCTACCTTGGAAGAGTAGATGTTTAGATGACCAACCATTATGTAAGAAGTACAAGCTACCACTGTATGTACTCCACCACCACCCAAATGCAAACTATTCATGATTAGGAGGAGGAAAGCATAGGTTATAAACTTGAAGGTTCAACCAACATATTCACCACCATCATTGTAGGATCAAGAAATTAAATAAATTTTACTAGAGTAGCTAATAGTAGAGGAATACTAGCATGTTATAAGGAAGAATCTACTCGCACATCCAAATGTTGATTGAGGAAGGAAGAAAAGAAGAGAAATAAATAAGAATAAAAAAAAATGAAATACAATAAGCTAAAGAAGATGAGGCCACATAAAAGGCCAAGGATGTAGAGGTAGACATTAAAAAGGCCAAGGAGATGGCCAAAAAGGCATAGGAAATGGCTGATGCCACCAAGAATGAATAAGAGGGGAAGATAAGAAGGAAAAATAAGAAAAAAAGAAAAGAGAAAAAAGACGTAACAATATAAGAACAAAAAAAGTAGAGGAAGCTATCAGGAAGAAGGAGGAAGACGATGAAGCCCTATGGAAACAACAAGCATAGGTATAGGCTCAATCTATGTAAGAGTAAGCCAAGGCTAAGACTATAGTAATAGAAAAGAAAGAAAAAGAAGAGTAGAAGAAGAAGAAAGAAGATGAATAATTAAGATGAAGAGAAAAGTAAGGAAGAAGAGAAAAAGAAAAAAGAGAAAGAGGAAGAAGAAGGGAAGAAGAATAAAGAAGAGGAAGAGAAAAGGAAGCAAGAGAAAGAAGATGAGAAAAAGAGGGAAGAAGAAGACAAGAAGAAAAAATAGGAGGAAGAAGAAGCCAAAAGAAAGATGGATAAAGATGATTCATAATAAAGTAAGCTGGTAGTAGAGGCCATAATGTACTAACAAGCACTAACAACCTATAGACACCTAAATTTGGCCACCAATAACTTCTAATCAGGATTTTGAGCAATTTCTACTTAAAATACACAATTTGCCTTAAACACACTAAAACATGCTAAATGATGTGAAACTAACATATTAAAGTGCTGATTTTGGCCAAGGCATCACTAAAAGGGGCAATGCAATTTATGGGCTAGGTAATTTTGATCAGAGCATTTCGAGTCAAAATGCTAATTTTACACCTGGGTGCTCTATATTGCTCTTTCCTATCAAATATTATACACAAGACATGTGCCTTTTTTATTTATTGTTGTAACATCTTAAATGGGATAATGGATCTAACACATCTGACATTGACTTCCAATTCCAATCAAGTTAAATTTTGGACCAATAATAAGGCATTATGATCAATTTGAGTAATTTGTGCACAAAGTGCTTAAACATGATTAAGAGCTAATTAAACCAAATCAAGTCCTAATTAATAATTCCATGGAAACTTGTTGAAAAATTATTTTTAGAAATGAATATTGAATATCTGCATCATTAGGTGACCTCATTTCTTGGGAAGACATCCCTAAGCCATAAATGCCACAAATATCAGGATTCATGCCCTCTATGCCTCATCAATTCCTTCCATGATGCCCGCCATGCCTCTTAATTGCCCCTTCTTCCAATGTCATAATGATGATAATTATAAATTTAATTCCAAAAGTTAAATTAATCCTCAACCACATATCTCAATCGTAGAATGGATGGTTCAGGTTGGTTCTAGACATTCTCAAAAATCTATAAATAGAGAGGCCATGAACATCATTTCTAAGCCTTGATAATGTAAATTTATAATGCATAAATGATTCCAAAAGCCATTGGAACTAGTGTTACCATGCCAAATTGATTCCAAGCCAAGCCAAGCCATAAGCCAAAGGTGCAAAGGAGAGATAGAGGTAGCCAAACTTCCATTGCCAAGGACTTTATGAGCATAAAATTGAGCAAGCCACTACTATATAGGCATTTAGAGCATCTAAGGAAGGTGAAGGAATTCTTGTGTTTTATTTCTTAATTTTTAGTTGTGTTTGTCATTTGTTTTTGTTAACTAAGCTTTCCCTAGTGTTTAGGCCTAGAGATGTTATGCTAGTTAGTGTGTTTCTTTCATTTTGTTTTCATTTTGGAACTAACACCATACTAACCATCCTCTCTTGAGTCAAATTCCTAGATCCATATATGCACACATGGTGGGACTAGACGCATCTCACGCCTAAAGAAGATCATTTTACAACTTTAAAATATTCATTTGGACCCTTAAAACTCTTACAAATTGATTTTCTAACTTTATTTTGCCATTTTTGTTTGCCATAATTTTACATAGTAACCAATGTCAGCAAGTAAGACCAACATTGATTGCATATCTTAACTGATGTTAGTTAGCAAAATTGACATCAGTTGTATACCTATCATTGGTCACATTGGTATAACTAATGTTGGTTGGATAATTGACATTGGTTAGAAAATGTAACCATCACCAACTATATAAACTGACGTCGGTCACCATGTTTTTTTTAAAACACAGACCCAAGAGCTATTTTTCTAAAGTTTATTATTTCAAACCAAAAAGAGCTTCAAATATAAAGGACATGCTGGCATTTTTGCTATAGGACCAAGCTTGAAATTTACTAAAAACATGTTTTAAATCACCTTTTTCATGTTTAAAAATCAATTAGGAACTTTGTTTTGGTTTTTAATGAAAAAATTAGATGCTTAGATGAATGTTTTCAAAGTTCACAATCTTAAGACCAAGGGGTCAAATGAACACAACCAAATATTTCTTTTGGGCTTAAAATTTGAACACACTTGTCAATTTTTTTGAAATATTTGTTTAATTAGATTTTGTTTGGAAAAAAGAGGAATGTTGCATGCATGCTCTTCCATTTTTCCCCTGTAGGGAACCCTTAGAATCAAAAGAACCATTACTATTGAAAGTAGCCTAGTCCAAGGCTTAGAAAGAAATTCATCTAAAGCACTCCCTAAAAATTCATCAAATTTTGGGAGACATTGAAAATGACCCTAAAGTCTTTCTAATTTCATGATTTATTTATTTTTATGCAAACTTGGCTTGCAAAGGGGACTTCATCACCTCTTATGAGTTGTTTAGGGAAGATTTGACCCAAGGTTTCACCTCTCAACGTTGACTTCGTTTGGCTCCTAATTGGAGTTATACATAGGATGTAGTGGCACTTTGGACATCATACTACAGTGAGTGAATAATAGGATGTAGTGGTTGCAAAAAGGACTAGACCTTTTTAAAACAAATAAGTGATATATACCCAAAATCTATGCTTTTATTTTGCATTGTTTGGCATGAAAGTCATTATGCAATTGATTCCCCTAGATCATTCAGAAACTTGTTAGACCTTAGACAAATCCTCACTTGCCATGGAAGCATTGTTGGTGCAAGGTGCGCCTCAAGGTCCATGTCACAATATTGTTATTTGAGAGAAGGGGGGTGTAAAAACCCTACTATATAATGCACATTTACTTTTGGATGAACACTTAAAATCCTCTCAAATGATGTATATTGATGGATTCTAACAATAACAAGCAACCTTTTCAGTTTAGGATCTAAGAGAGATTAATTAGTTGGTCTTTTTCTAGATAAAAGTCTTGTTTGAAGTCAAAACTTGGTGTAAACAAAAAATTTAGACCAACTACATAATCCTAATTTTCCTTTAAACAAAAAGGTATTATACTGCCCACTTAAGATCATCAATTTGCCTTGTTCAAAAGTTCATCAAAATCTTGAGAGTCATATCATCCACTTTGGCATAGTTATGCTACCTAATTGAGTCTAGACCTTTACAAAATTTGTTTAAGTCCTTCACTTATAATCTAAGTTCATAGGGTTGATGTGTTAAGTGGGTTTGCCATTTGCACTAAACTTGAGGGAACTTATGTCTAATTTCCAATTTGGGTTGAAGCCTATTTTAGACTTAAGATCATTATCACCATTTGATAGACTTAAGCCAATTTATGCTAAACACTTGTAATTTGAGTCTATGCACCACAAAATTTTGAGTCAAGAAAAGTAGTGTCATGCTATCAAAATTATAGGAAAACGTCTTTTCCTTAGAGAGTTTTTGAAAAAACCTTTTTGTCACACCTTTTGGGTAGTATAGCATCATTACGCTACCTAAAACATTTTTGAATATTATTTCATAGACCCTCTTGCATTGAGTTCCAAATTTGTTCCTACATTTTTAGACCAATCCAAGTGTACTTTTATGATCTTTTGTCTAAAATAGTTTTACTGTTCACTTTTGTCTAGCTTATTTGTCAAAGGAACCAAGTTTTATACCATTTTTTGTGAGAAAATAAACTATTTCTAAAGTGCCTTTTGATTCATACCTTATACCTAGTTGATCAAGTTCATGTCCAAGAATCAAATGCCTAGTGTTTGTTAGAAGTGTTTCAAATCCATTAGATTAAAACTTTCATCTATTTCAAAGTCTAACTTTTGACACCATTTGGCCAAGAGTCCTAGCACATGCCTTTGTTAGAGCATAGATTTTGATGACACATTTGGCAAAAAGACCTAACAACTTTTAAATTACTAGATTAGACTGATTTGAAACACTTCAACCTTAGAGTTTGGCATTTTGATTTTTGGTCCATTTACTTGCTTATCTTTTTGTGAATAGTAAAACATTAGATACTTCACGCTAGCTTGTTTCCTCATAAATATTTGCATAAACCTTTTGATCCTTTTGATGAATCTAGACCAAGTTGGAACATCATCTATTTTAGACATTGTCCTTTTTATAGTTTGTATAACTCTTTGACCTTTTATCATAAAACATTGACTATGGATTCTAACATGTAATCTTACACTTGTAGTAGACTCATGTATAATCTAGGGATTAGTAATGTAGTTGTATAAGAATAAATGGTGCAAGACCCCTATACAGATAATCTTTCGTATGAGATGGATTCTTATCCCTCTTATAATACTCAATCAAGGGCACAAAGATAATTTCTATTGGATAACTATCTAGTTAACACACCCCTTTATTTAGAATAAGACCAAGAACAAACTACATAATACCTAGCTACAATACCCACAGTGGATGAGCTAGTTCTTTAACAGTCATATTATACTAACATGGCTTTCACGTATGATCCATTTTTGTTTGAATGTCAATTTTTAGAGAACAAAGACAAGATTTTGGTTAGGGCCATAGAGGTAGGGGCCAAGTTTCTAATAGAATTTCCCCATGAAAATTTATTGAGTTTAGTAAGAGTGCCCCACAATATCATTTATGATTAATAGGCTTCATCTAGTAATCCTACGGCTCTATTCCAAACAACGTATCAAGACCATAATATATCTAATCAAGGCAAAAACATCATGGAATATCACTTTAACCAAATGTAGACATCATATCAAACTTACTTGAATCTAGCAAATGATTTTAATCAGATGAACATGGTAAGTAAGCCTCTTATTGACCTAGTTCCTTCAACATGAGTATTGTTAGAGTTAACTAGACAAGAGAATCTAAGTTCTAACCCATTTATATAAACTAATTCAATAGATAACTTGATGCATATGCCCATTATTAAAGAAGTGTCTTTAGCCTCTACATAGATAAATGAGCCAAATGTAGTAGATAATGTGTAAACACCATCCAATCTTGATCAAAGTGATATTAATACACAAACAACTAGCCAACAACATGTGCCTATAGTTAATCCTATGAATAGATCATCATACCAAGGCATAGGATTTTCTACACCCCAACCTCAAATGACTACTTCTTCAAGTGTACAACCTATGAGATTAGGTAATCAAACAATGGTTAATGTCATGCCTCAATGATATAATGTGACAAATCCTACTCCTCCTCAATAAGTAATGAGTAGTATGCCAAAATAGTATACACAACATAGTTTATCAATACAACAAAGGACAAATACATTTCCATCTCAATCAAGGGCAACAAATGTTCCACCTTGCCAGGTAATGACAAACATACCTCTTTAGTCACATACTAATATGCCAATCCAAAACCAAGTAATGACTAGTCAATATTGTCCAAATATTGGTTAACAAATGCTAAATTTGCAACTTCTTTTCACTTCCTCACAAGGATTCATGTAACAAGGAGGTCCCCATGTTTTTCAAGTACCTACAAGACAACCATTGGTTCAAAATGTGCCACAAATTTAGAGACAGGGTCTTGGTCCACAAGTTCCCACTCAACAAAAAGGTTTGATTAGTTGATAACATGTCCCTTTTCAACCACAATAGGAATAATATAGTTATATCCCTCTATCCCAACCACAAAATCCCCCAAGTCAAACCTTTATCACCAACCCAAACTAGAATATCACACAACTAAGTGTGAAATTTCAAGGACATCCTAATCCAAATATGCATATTCCAAGTCCATTCCCCAACCAAACCAATATACTCCAACATGTATCTCCATCATACCTTAGTCAAAGTGTACAACTTTTGACCTCCCAACCATCTACCTAAACCAAATTCTCCATTAAACCAATGTTCCTTCCAATTTCCTAACCCAAGAATTACAATAGATGAAGGATACAATTGCTACCATTCAAGTTGGTAAATAGATTAAAAAGTTCAAATTAGACGACATGTTTTCCTACCCATTTAACATGGAGTGTTTGCAGATACCATTTCCTCTAGGATACGAACCACCAAAATTTGACAAGTATAAAGGGAAAGGTGACCCTAAGGCTCATTTGACCAAATTCTTTATCATATGTCAACTAGTGGCATATCGTGGCATATACCTTTTATTATTGTTTTTAAGGAGCTTTGTTGGACATGCCTTGTAGTGGTTTTTAAAGTTGCCTAAAAATTCAATAATGGATTTTGATGATATTTATGATAAGTTTATACAATACTTTTCCTATAATCTTGAGCATGAGATTTCATTAGTGGACTCAATGCAAGTAAAGCAAAAATTTGGTGAGAGTTTTGCAATTTATATATAGTGATGGAGAGCCCTTACAAGCCATTTCACCCATATTTTACCATTTAAATAATTAGTTGATGTGTTTACTAAAAATTTTCACAGTGAGATAACTTATCATTTAAAACTATAATGTGTGCGTACTTTCAAGGAAATCATTGACAAAAGCCTGTTGATTGAGTGAACACTCATCAATAAAGGAGTTATCAAGCTTAATTCAACTAATAAAAATCAAGGTACCAATTAGGGAAATGACTAATATCAATATCCCATTCAAGCACAAGCATCGTAACTAGCATAAGCTAATAACTAAGAAAGACCGAAGCAATTCAACTGCAATAGGAATGTTGTGAGAAATGGAGTAACCAAATCATGTCATGTATAAATGGTGAAAACATCATTTTCACCACCTTTTTAGCTTACTCCTACCTAGAAACCTCTCCAACCAATGCCACAAGCATAATAACCAAGACCTACACAACAAATATAGTAGCCTTTACCATTGCAAATCCCTCCTCCTAAGAGAACCATGCCTAGATGTCATGTCTTTAGTGACCTAGGAGAACCTATTGAGTCTGTATTTAACAAGCTTGCTATCACTAATTTGATTAGTTGGCCTATACCAAAGCATTATCCACAAGGCATTCCTTATCTTGATTAGTACAATGAAAATGAATTTTGTGACTATCATTAGGTCAACAGGCATAATCTATGAAGATGTGTCCAAATCAAGTATTTAATTGACAATATGTTGGAGAATGGGGAGATAACATTGGATAATGGTGCTTCCACTTCCAATCAAACTCTTGGGATTTATCAAAACCCCTTTCCTTGATATAAAAATTAGTAGTAGCCAAATAATTAGTAATAACAACAATAATAACTATTGCAATAACAAAATAAATAATATCAAAATCAAAGGCCAAACTAGTAGAATCAACAAAATTAGCAATATAACCCATAACAATAAAACAATAAAAAAAACCAAGGTCAAAATGGTAACAACAAACAAACTTACCATGTAGTTGCATATGACTACAATAGGGTTATAGGTCATATTGCAGGGGGTAGTGTTAATACCATCTCCATTAATCCTAGAGCAAACACTAATCAGCCTAGACCATTGCTAAACAACAACATTCAGCCAAATTACATAGATAATCCTTATTTGACTTGGGAATGCATATAGGCAAACTAGAAAAGTAGGACTTCCCCTTTTGGATCTTATATTTACAACTTGTCCTTACCACGTGACTACATGCGAGTGCACCAACAATTGAGACTTACCCTGTCTGGTCCCACACCATTCCCAACATTGATTAGTAATAATGGTTAAATATCTAATATTGATTATGCAATCACAACTCAGAGGTCAAAGATTACTATCCTAGGCCCACAAATATCCACCACTTTGCCTGTCATCCAACCAACCATTCAGCCTCATAATAAACCATTCACTATTGACCAATATAAGAAATTTGATATTATGGAACAATTACAAAAGACACCAACACAAGTTTATATTTTAGATTTATTGTGAATGACAATAATCCACAAGAACATCTTCAAATGAGTTTTTAACCCAATCCACTATTGCTAGTGACATATTCCCTAATAAATTTCAAGCTTTGGTTAGACACCTAGCTCTAGCCCAACAAGTCACATTCAACCAAAGTGATCTATCTTCCCTTGGCTCACTCCATAATAATCCATTAAACATAGATGTTTATATAAAATGGAATAAAGTGAAACATGTCCTTATAGACAATGGATCTAGCCTCAACATAGTGTCTCTAAAGCTCATCAAGTTTTTTGGGTACACAATGGTAGATCTACAACAAAAAACAATAACTATCAAGGCCTATGATAATCAAGAAAGAGAATCATAAGGCACCATTAGTTTACTAGTTATAATTAGGATTTTAACCCATGATACACTTTGTCATGTGTTTTATCTTGAGTTATCATACAATATGCTTCTAGGCAGGCCTTGGTTACATGAGATTCATGTGGTCCCATCAATGCTACACCAATGTATTAAGTTTTCCTACTCAGGGATGGAAGTGAATATTCCAAGAGATTTACACCCATATGAACATTACAATCATCTTGAGGCCAAATTTCAAAGCTATAATTATCAGTATGACATGAATCTAAGTTCCAAGCAAGATAAAGGAAAGGCTATACTTATTGATCCTTCTCTAGATAATTGTATAGATCCTAATACCTTGGATTCCCTTTTCCACATGCCACCTCCTGAAGCTTCTAATCATTTTATCATTTTAGATAATGGAATGGGAGAGTATGTGACCCATGATACATTTCATATTGCCAATATTTCTCAGAATCTAAAAACCTTTGGGCAACCTAAAGTCACCCCACATATGCATTGGCAAAAAAATAACAAAGATAAGAGACCTATCACATTTGTATCGGCATCTGGCCTAAAACCTAGCCCTCTTGAAGGGGATTAATCATGGTTATACAATTAAAAATAAGATAATTATTATAAAAATGTGAAGTATCCTATTCCCAATAGGATCCTTACGCATCACAATTATGAAGGAAGAGCCTTCAAACTAAATTAGCAAGGAGCCATCGAGCCAATTTCTATGACTAAGTATGAAAGACTTCTATGACTAAGTATGAAAGACCTTATGGACTTGGATTTAAACTACTTAGGGGTGACCCCACATATATTATTCAAACTCCATCACCAATGACTAGTGATGATGATGTTGATAGTGAAAAGGATTCCGATCATAGTCTCACTTTTGATAACCTAGTTAAAACCAACCTATTTGATAACAATGCCAATTATACCCTTACCTTGGCTATTAATCATAACACTTTGCCATTATATTATCCCAAATTAATAGATTAGGACCAACAATAATCCAATCTACTGATTGATGAGTTCTAAAATGATGAGGTATTCTATGATTTCTTAAGCCTTAGAGACAATGTTTCATTAGGAGATCACAAATTAGGATTTTTAATCACATTGGATCATGTAACCTATTTTGGAGAGTGAGTGAACACCCTTACCTAAAAAAAAATAAGTAAAATAGTGAGGTCCCAAAGTGAAAACCTCTTTGAGGCACTTTTTGACTAGGGAAAAAGTAAAGATAAAGGCCAGTCTAGTGGTGAAAACCTGTTTTAGGTGCCATTAGATGGGGATGTTCATTCTTCTTTGAATTTAGACTAGGAGGCCACCAATGATGAACTTGCCTATGGATCCAAGTTTAGATTTAAGAAACAATAAGTATTTGATCAAATTATTCAATAATTTCCAACTATTTTTGACACATGGCTAGATCTCCCATTAGGGGACTTAGATTCATCATGTTTAGGATAAGTTGAAGAACAAGTCCTAATGGAAGACCCTGACATAATTCAATAGTTTAAGTCATTGCCTACTATCCTAGAAGATGGTTTAACCCTTCTAGTCGAAGATACAATAAAGGTAAATATCGAGACTCCATTAGATCTAAAATGGATAAAATTAGGTGTGTATCTCATTAAGGAGGAAGATGACATCTTTACAACTTTATTGAAAGAATTTATAGATATCTTTGCATGGGCCTATTTTGACATGCCAGGTTTAGACCCCACATTAGTTTTTCACCACCTTGTGGTTAATATTGATGCCAAACCAGTAAAAAAAATGTTATGTAAGATGCATCCTCACATTACTATATTAGTAAAAAAAAGAGTTGGAAAAAATCTTAGAAGTAGGATGTATATAATCCATTGACTATTTAGAATGGACCTCTAATGTGGTACTTGTTAGTAAAAAGCTTGAAGGGATCAAAATTTGTATTGATTTTTGAGACATAAAAAAAGCTTGTCCTAAAGATGATTTTACCTTACCTAATATCAACATGATAATTGAGTTCATGATCGGTTATGAAATGATTTCACTCATAGATGACTTTTTAGGATACAACCAGATCAGAATAGCACCAAAATACCAACATAAAACAATGTTCACCACTCCATGGGAAATATTTTATTATCATGTAATACCATTAGCCTTAATAATGTTGGATCTACATATCAAAGGGACATGACTATCATATTCCATGATATGATGCATGATATTGTTGAAGACTATGTAGATGACATATTAGGAAAATTTAAAACCAAGGTTGACCATCCAACAATGCTACATAAGATATTTGAAATATTATGAGAGTATAAAGTTAGAATCAATCCAAATAAATGTGTGTTTGGTGTAACTTTAAGTAAATTACTTGGCTTCATCATGTCTCATAGAGCTATTGAAGTTGATCTAGCTAAAGTCCATGCTATAACCGAGATGCCAACACCAACTAATTTAAAGCAACTCTATAGTTTACAGGGTAAGATCCAGTCAATATGATGCTTCATATCTTAGTTATAAGATACATTACATCCATTTATAAACCTTATAAAAAAAGGAGTTGCATTTCACTGGGATGATCACTACCAAATAGCTTTTCAACAACTCAAAGACTATCTTGTTAATCTACCTGTTCTATTACCTCCTATGCTAGGAAAGCCATTCTTGTTATACCTATAAGCTACCAATCATACTCTAGGGGCACTCTTATCTCAACATGATGACAATGGAAAAGATAATTTTATATACTACCTAAGCCATACCTTGGTTACATATGAACATAACTATGCACCTATTGAAAAAGCTTGTCTGGCCATGGTCTTCACAGTTTAGAAACCGTGCCATTACATGTTGAATAATAAGGCCATGGTCATTTCAAAAGTAGATATGCTCAAGTATCTACTATCTAAAATATCTTTTCAAGTTATAATGGCTAAATGGATCATGCTTCTTAGTTATTTTGACATAGAGTATGTCAATTAGAAGGTAATCAAGGGACAAGTTCTTGTAGGTCAACTTGCTGAAGCACCTCTTATAGACACACAAACACTCACATTTCCATTTATTGATGAATCCATAATGATAATAATTAACATAACCCTTGAGGATTATCCCTAGAATCTATATTTTAATGGTTCATTTACTACACATGGATGAAGGGTAGGCCTGTTGTTTATTACACCATAGGGAGATCTAATCCTTAAATCATTCAAAATCAGCTTTCCTTATAAAAACACCATGGCTGAGTATGAAGCACTTATTTCATGAATTTAACAAGTAGTGCATTGGAATAAATCTCATCTTTAAGTTTATGGTGATTCTCAATTAATCATCAATCAGGTCATAAATCTTTTTTTAGACCAAAGATGACAAGCTGGTTCCATATAAAGCCATGGTTGACACTCTTAATCAATAAATTTCCAATATTTAGTTTGAGCACATATCAAGGGCTAGTATTAGAAATATAGATGCCATGGATACTATTGGCTCTTTGATTTGAAAAAAGATAAATCTAGATAGTATCAATTCTTCATCAAGAATTTGTCAGCACCAACTTATGAACCTTCAATTGCTGCTATGATTATGATATTTTTGGTCATAATTCTATCTAGTACTCAAACCTTTAAAACTACCTTCATAACCAAGTGCTACCACCTAACCTATCTAGAAAACAATCCAAAGCCTTCATTTATCATTCCACTCATTATACTCTACTTGGATCCACCCTTTGCCATCATAGTTTTGATGAAAATATACATCATTGTTTAACTTTGATAGAGTTTATGCTAGTGTTAAGAGAAGTTAATGAAGGAGTATGTGGAAATCATTCTAGTGGGATATTCCTATCCAAAAATATCATACATACTGGTTATTATTGACCCACAATGGATGTAGATGCCATTGCATATGTAAAAAAGTGTGACAAATGTCAACAATATGCTAATCTAATTCATGCCCCAGGAAAAACTCTAAAACTAATGTTGATACCATGGCCATTTTATACATGGGGAGTTAACCTCATTGGGAAGATTAACCCCACTTCATCTAAAATCCATAAACATATCCTTACCAATACTGAGTAGTTTACTAAGTGGGTTGAAGCTATACCCCTCAGTTACATGACTAGAAAGTAAATTTCCAAATTTATTTTCAACCATCTCATTTGCCACTACGGTATCCTCTCTGACATTATATTTGATAATGGAAGATCATTCACGAACAAGGATGTAGAGTAGTTTTGTACTGAATATAACTTCACACAACATTTTTCTACAACATATTACCCTCAAGGTAATGGCCAAGCCAAGGCATCCAACAAAACCATTGTCAATATCCTCAAAAATATTTTCAATGATGCCAGTCATGATTGGTACTTAAAAATATTCCCTACCCTTTGGGTATACCATACCAATCATCGTACCCCCACAAGAGCCACTCCATACTTGTTTATGGTACTAAATCCATCCTTCCCATTGAGGTTGAGTTACCTTCACTATGCATATCTTTCAATCATGTCCTGGATGATCATGACTATTGAGTAGCCCACCTATAAGAGCTATACCTAATTGATGAGAAATGCATGGCTATGCTCAAAAATCTTCAAGCATATCAGAACTAACTCAAAAGCCACTATAATTGATGTGTTAAGTATAAAATATTTGAACTTGGTGATCTTGTTCTTAAAGAAAACCAAAAGAATACCATGGCTACGAAGAAGCATAAAGTGAAATTTAAACCAAATTAGATAGGGCCTTTCATCATCATTACAAATTATGGATCAGGAGCATACAAGCTCACCACACCAGATGGTGATGAACTTCTAGAGCTGATGAATATTATTAATCTCAAATGGTACTATGCTTGAATGTTAAGGTGTATTATCTGTAAGGACCATTTTAGTATTTTATCACTATTATTCTTTGTACAAATACCATCCTTATCCATCTTCTTTGTCATATCCACTTTTTACTTTCAACCTATCAGCTTAGTGTGTTCTAAAGCCTAGCCTATTTGACCTTGGTTTTTTCCATTCATTACACAGTTTTAGCATCTAGGTATCTGATTAGTTTCATCAATTGGTTCAAATACTTCAGACAAAGATTGTATTTTTTGATAATGTGATAGAAGTTTTGGTAGTTGCATCATTTATTTGTTATTCCTTTCTTACCACTAGTCTTGCTACTAATTATAACCACCTTTGGGAAAGTTAGTACCATTGATCTATGCCATTGTGTCCTAGTTATAACCACCTATAGGAAAACTAGGAGAAACATTAAGCCTTGACGTACTAACTTGCCACTTCTTATGTCATACTATACCTTTTTACCAACTGTGCCTATTTTATTTGAATTGACTACTACACTCATCAAATTCCTCAACTATAAAGGTGGAACTATAGTGACTTGAGGTCCTAATTTGGGACTATGTAGGTAGTGCTCAATACTTTTTGAGGTTAGATTAGTCACCCTAAGCCATGCTCTCACTATTTTATGAGCAACCTAAGCCACACTCTCACCATTTTGTGAGAAACCTAAACCATTCTCTCACCATTTTGTGAGCAACCTAAGCAATGCTCTCACCATTTTGGGAGCAACCTAATCCACACTCTTACTATTTTACGAGCAACCTAAGCCACACTCTTACTATTTTGTGAGCAACCTAAACCATGCTCTCACCATTTTGTGAGAAACTTAAGCCATGCTATCACCATTTTGTGAGTAACCTAAGCCATGATCTTGCCATTTTGTGAGTTTGAACCATTTAAGTGTCTCATCAATCTTGATCGAGTTGAGATACTTCAACAAATTCCAAAAACATTTGAAAAATCATTAAAAAATAATAAAAACATTGACCACTTATTTACCTTAAGGATTCTGGGAACCCTTACTAAGTTACAAGAAAAACACTTGTCATTTAGTTTCCCCATCCTTTTTTGGGTTTTTCTCTCATGCACTTGCCATTTTGCAAGACCATTCCTCTTATTTTATCACATCCATTCTATTTGTTTTCATTAGTATCACATTCTTCCCATTCCTTGGGAGAACTACATTTGGCTTGAAGTTTTTTATTGGATATTACATCCATGGAACTATGTAGGTAGCATCCACTTACCTCATGCATATGGAGATAGCTTAGCCACCTCCTTCCTTTTATTCTATTCCCCCATTTTATTTGTTTTTTAAGTTATCACCTATTTTCTAGGGACAATGTTCAAAGGGTTTCTATTGTATTGTTTATTTATTTGTTTCTAATTATTTTATTTATTTGTCTACTTATTTATTTTATTTCAGCAAGGTTACCTTGATTTAGTTTATGTGTGTTCATTGGGTGATTCCTTGCCCACACTTATACTCAAATCCACCCATATTCATATATTTACATTGTCATCATGGTTTCTATCATTAGTGCATTATTTTTTATTGAGTATTGGATTATGGAAGTTAATCCTCATACACATTTTGACCAAGTCCTCATGATGTTATACCATGATTCCTATCGACACATGCTAGAAAAAACCTTAGCTTAAATAAGTATATTTAACAATGGTGGCATCTCTTCGGCATCAACATCCCGATTCACTCCCAATCATATCCCAAATAGAGTAATTAACTACAAAATAATTTCAACCTTTATTAGTTTGAATGAGCATCTCCCTATTAGTAGGTTATTCCAATTCATCATTACCCTCTATGTTAAGTTATCATCATCCTTGGCCAAGTTTATCATGTCTGCCATAATTGGGGTCTAATGATTATAACCACCTGTGGGAAAATCATTGCACACCATCCCATCTGCATTTCTCAATGATTATAACTACCTTTGGGCAAATCATTGTGTTATCACCACTTTAATTTGTCTACCTATATAGGGGCATGTTGTTATTTTTTTTGTCTATCCTAACTAGGGCAACTCCATCTTCTCAATGATTATAACCACCTTTGGGAAAATCATTGTGTTATCATACCACATTGCCACTATCAGGGTATAATGCTTATAACCACCTTTGGGAAAACCATTGTATACCATCCCACTTTTATTCTCAATGATTTTGACTACTTTTTTAGTATCATTATGTTTTCACCCCATCATCTTTCCTTTCTTTGGTCCCATTGTTTCACTTCTTTCTTTTTGAAGGACCATTTGCTGACATACTTGTGTGAACCATTCCCTCGAGGGGGCATCATATAATTAATTTATCATCATTAGAGTTGTAGGCATACAAAACCTTTTCATTCTTTGAGAAGGCACTATTGTGCTTATATCTTGCAACACCCTCCCAAATAAGGGCAAATTATAGACACCTAAATCTAGCCATTGATAACTTCCAATCAGGGTTTTGACCAATTTCCACTTAAAATACACAATTTGGCCTAAAAACACTAAAACACACTAAATGATGTGAAATTGAAATATTCAAGTGCTAATTTTGGCTAGGGTATTCCTAAGTGGGGCAATGCAATTTATGGGCCAACTAATTTTGATCAGATCATTTCAAGTCAAAAGGCTAATTTTACACTTGGGTGCTCTAGATTTCTCTTTCCTATCAAATTTTCTGCATAAGATATGTGCCTTTATTATTTGTTATTGGTAACATTCTAAATGGGATAACAGATCCCATGCATTTGATAGTGCCTTCCAATTCTAATCCAATCAAATTTTGGACCAATAACAAGGCATTTTGATCAATTTGAGTAATTTGTGCACAAAGTGCTTAAACATGCTTAAGAGATAATTAAGCCAAATCAAGGCCTAATTCATAATTCCATAGAAACTTGTTTTTGTAAATGAATATTGAATATCTACATCATCAAGTGACCTCATTTCTTGGGAAGACATCGCTAGGCTATAAATGCCACATATATTAGGATTCATGCCCTCCATGCCTCATCAATACCTTCCATGATGCTCTCTATGCCTCTTAATTTCTCCTTATTCCAATGTCATGATGAGGATAATTATAAATTTAATTCCAAAAATTGAATTAATCTTTAACCACACATCTCAATCTTAGGATGGATGGTTTAGGTTGATTTTAGACTTTCTAAAAAATCTATAAATAGAGAGGCCATGAACATAATTTCTAAGCCTTGATATTGCAAAAATGATTACAAAATCCATTGCAACTAGTGTTACCATGTCAAATTGATTCCAAGCCAAGCCAAGCCATAAGCCAAAGGTGCCAAGGAGAGATGGAGGTAGCTAAGCTTCCATTGCCAACGACTTCATGAGCATAAAACTAAGCAAGCCACTACTACAAAGGCATTTAGACCATCCAAGGAAGGTGAAGGAATTATTGTGTTTTATTCCTTAATTTTTAGTCATGTTTGTAATTTATTTATTTTAACTAAGCTCTCCCTAGTGTCTAGGCCTAGAGATATTATGCTAGTTAGTGTGTTTCTTTCATTTTTTTTTCATTTTGGAACTAACACCATACCAAACATCCTCTCTTGAGTCAAATTCCTAGATCCACACAACCACGTAGTCAGGATTTCAACAATACAAGTCGATACTAAGAGGTGTTTATTTTTGGGATGTTCCCATAATAACTATTAGGTACACTACCTTCCCACATTTGTTAGACACCATAGCATGCCTAAACCCTATAGCATCTAAAATAACATTGGTCATATTCTCAATCAAGTAGGAGGCTTCACTTGATGTCTCCAAGTTGCATTTAAATAAATAATTGGAGGGTGCCATAACTTTTTAGGATTCTATCACACAAAAGGCCACCTATCTAGAGAAAAAATGGGATTAGTCAAAGGTAGAAAATGTGGGGCTCATTGCTCACCTTCATGTAGTGGTATATATGGTTAAAGACACTTGCTTAGATTTGGCCTCTAGAGTAATTAGGGACCAAGTGATGTCTGACTAACACAGGCTCAAGACATTAGTCACTGAGCTCACAAAGGATAGGTATGCATCCTAGTAACTTCACATAGTTGGGACATTATGCCAAAGTATAAATACTAAGGCCACTAATTTAATTACTCTATTAGAGGAGTATTAAAGCATGATTGATATTGCATTCTTATAAGCTCATTAGTTTGCATAATGTCTTCTAGACTTGAAGTAGTATCTTGATAACTCTATTTCTAACTCCAACATAAATTTCACCACAACTAAAATGGTCAAGATAACAATGCATAGTCAGACTACATCAATGGATGAAAATAATATTTTTCTCTAGGAATCATTCAATACCAGGGATAATGTGCATGATTGATTTATCGACTAGTAGAATGACTTATGATGTAGTTCATTTGCAGGTCTCTAGGAAGAATGCCATGCATAAAAGCTAGAGTAGCTAAATTGTGAAATATAGGTGAAGGTCAATAATACAAAGACAACCATGAGCATGACTAAGGAATTAGACATGAAATAACTTATCAGATATCATACACCAATGTGCATCTAAATTTTCATGGTCTAGGAAGTGATGCTCATATAACACACCTACAATAGTGACCTAGCTCTATTCGATAGTGAGGTGGCCTAGATCCTTAATGTTTTTGTTTACAAGTTATCATCCATGATACAACAAGTAACTTCATAATGAAAGGTTGCATAGTTAATGGATAAGGTCCTACTTGCCTATACTCTTCCACATCAATACCACCTCTTTCAAGTTAAGTACTGTGTAAGGTGCAAGTTTTGAAATTTTGTAAACAATTTTTGTATTGGGAATGACTAGTGTGACAAATAGGGCCAGGATGGATGAAAACCCATAAAGAGAAATCATCTAGTTATTCTAGCCTATTGAAAACCCAAAAGGGTAGTAGGTTGGTATGATACTTAATTAAAAACCCAAAATGGCAGCTAAGTAGTGCACAAGAGGTGAAAACTAGAAATGACACCTTGAGTGATTACTATGACTTTTACTAGTCTACCCATTTCTTCATATTCTACCTTGAGTGCACCATCAAATGATCCTATAATGTTGTCTTGGGAAGACACAAAATTTTAAGTCTAAAATAGTGTTGGGAGAAGAAAATGGATAAGTAAAGCTACATAGGATATTCTTTGGATATTCATGCATTTTGTAAGTAGTTGTCAGCTATATGTATTTTCTCCTATCCTCCATGACTTGTAAAAGGATAGAATATGAATAGTCTCCTCTTTTGGTGCCATATTATGAGAAGAATATGAATATATAGGGATTGTAAATGACTATATATATGTATGATTATATAAATAAGATGATGAACTTTAGTTGAGATCAATATAGACTAGCTTGGTTATGGTTGCCTATTGTATTTATTATTTTGTTCCTTGTGTGTGCAATCATGTTTAATATATGCATTAATCCTATCTAAATTATCCCATTTTCTCTATGAATTATTAGTGAAATACTAGTTAATCTTAATTTCTTATGAAATGCACTAAAATATATCTCTGATTTGTTTCTATCTTCCTTGTTAAATATGAATTCTCTGCACTATCCTACACACTTGAATAAGACTTAGCTATCCACATTATTAGAATGTTTTATTTTATCAAGAACCTTTGATAATACTGATTAAGATTTAGTCTTCAAATAAGATATCAATGTAAATGAAATATTCCTCCTAGTAAGCTAAAGCAAAATCTACATCATCTTGTATAATAGCTAATTGGTCTCCATTGGCTTCACTAGAGGTTGAATAAATGATTGTGTAGAGGGATGAATCAAAGGCCATGCCACTCTGATCTATAAAAAAATGTTGGGAAACTATGGAGAGATTAATGATACTAGTTACCTCATGCACTAAACTAGGTAGAGTCATCTACAAGCAAAATGCAATGTGCAAATAACAATAATCAGTAAAGGATTTCAAACAAAAGCTTAAGATTAAGGTATCATATTCTATGAGTTGAACATAATATATTAATGCCAATACTGATAGGATTGGTGCCAATTAATAATGAAATGGCATTGATTCTCTTTATGATTGAGTTTAATAAAACATCGAGCAAACGAGACTGATTAGATAGTGAAGGTTGATAAATAGATACACAAGGATACTAATGATATTTTAGGAACTAGATAAAATGATAACATAATAATAATTGATAGAGAATGAAAAAAGGAAATATGATAAATTATATTTGATTCATTTGGGATAAGAATGAAATTCTTTCATAGACTGAGGTAGTTTCTTGGGTTTCATAGAGGATATGATTTGAATGTAATGAAAATATAGCAGAGTATCATTAAAAACTATTGTCACCAAATATTACACTCTAAAAGAAGTTATTCAAGCTTCTTATAGATTTTGGCAACATGAGAACATTTATAGGTATGTGGGTGTACCTATATTGGAAATGAGCCTCTATTTTTAAGGGCTAGCTCCCTAAAAATATCATGCAATTTTTATCACTTAAACTACTTCTTACTTATAGGGAAAAGAGTTAGAGAATGCATAAACTAGACCTACTCTAAAAAAGGTGATGCACCAAAATGTCTTCCACATGACCATCATATTTATACCATAATAAAACAAGGCATACAAACTCATCTCCAAGGCTTAATGGGTTCTAACATGAGAATTTTAATATAGAGGTGATATGTGAGCAAAAACACAAGGAAAATGAGCCAAAGGGTAGATTACACACTCCAAGGATAATTTTACACTTGAAAAAGATTTACACACTAAACTACGCTCTATATGACCTATTAAACTAGGAATTATTGCTTAAAAATGAAAGGATAAGGAAAGGAAGGATAGATAATTATCACTTCTCATCACCATACATCACTTAGAAACTTAGATAATTAATCTAAAACTCAGAAACAAACTTGCATTGATGTTTAAAGGCAAAATATGACATTAATCTAGTAGGGCTTTTCTATACATAGTGTAGTATCTTAGAAAGGCCAAACTGGAAACTACTTATAGAATTTGAGAGAGAGAAGTGGGAAAAGAGAAATCCCAAAGGGGAATTAAATGAGTTTAACCCCATTTGAATCATAATTAAAATTGCCTCTACCAGTATGCTTTTTTGGAACTTATTGATTGATATGGGTCATCTCAAGCCATTGTAATAGTTCATTATTCCTTAAATCATGCTCTACATGGTTACAATGATACGATCAAGTGGTTTTGAGCTAATTTATGACATTAATGTAGTTACAATAATTAGTTCCATTTGTTATAAATCTATCATGGTGCTAATTGCTCCTAACTAGTTTGTTGTGGCATGCAAAAGTGGAGAGAAGGTCCTTTTCATGAAGTTGGTCCTATGGATAGAACTATTGAGGTCCACATGTATGCCTTCATGACATCCTTTGAAATGCTAACAATTTTTCAAACTGGATCATGCTCAAACTTATCCTCATGTTCATGGGTCCACTATAGACATAAAACCAATCTCAAACTATTGGTTTTCCTATAGTCATTATATTGATGCACTCTACTTGATGCCTAGTTCTATAGGTCCATATTGATCTTCAATGGCATCCCTATATGTTCATGATCACCTTGGCTACTTAATTATTTCTACTTCATGGTGTTTGATCAAACTCTAATGGTGGATCAGTGATCCTTGAAAGCTTTCCCTAGTTCAAATTTGGTCATGTGTTTAATCTCCATGAAGTCCCCTAGATTTTTGACTTTTAATTTCATTGGTCATCGATATTTAACTCAAATTTTTGACATATTGACCCATCTCACACCATTGCTCTTGCTTAGTATGAATGAATATAAGTCATTAATATTTCCCTTGACTTGTCAATTCTATCCAAGCTTGCGTCACATGTTAAACATGCATCAATTTTAGGATCTTATTATCATTTTATTAGCTTTGGTACTTAAACCATGCATCAATATATTGATATCCTTGATTTTTTGACTCATCTCACACCATTAGACCAAGATGTATGATATAATATGGACTGTTAAATCTGTTAGGACCCATTATTTGAAAACCAATGGCTATTTCATGAGCTTAAATTTGATGTCTAATCTCTCATTAAATAATATTAACATGAACATCATTTACATTTATGTAATCATCAAATTTAAGATCAAAAGGGTTTGCTTTACTCAATCTTTATTTTGATTTTAGTGTAGATGTCTTACTCTACGAGTTCAACTTTGAAGCTTTATAACTCAAGCCAAAAAACTCATGTAGACTTAAAATTTTTAGAGCATCCTCTTATCATGAAGAAATACATAGTGATACAATCCCTTGGCTCATGGGGGATTCCTGAGTGAAGATAAAAATTGTATAAATGAGCTAGTTCATTTATTCTTAGATGACATCCTAGATAGCTTGGCCCCTCAGACTTAATAAGCTAGAATTTGAAGGCTTAGATCTTGAGATATAAGACTCATCAAGGTATAGAACTTGTAACGGATGATCTTGGAACTAAGGACATTGATCATACATGGTATGATGTTCACATGAGGATTTTTGGGCATATTAAAAATTGCACAAGTAAGTTGTTCCATTCTAGTTTCCATGTGACATCCTGATGATGATCTAGCTTTGCAAGGCTTGTTCCTAAACTTTTACAGCTCTTTGAAAGTTTAGATGGATTTATTGAGGCATAAACAAACTTTCTTTATGCTCTAAATACATTTATCACCATGAATACCTACCACTTGCATATATGACCCTAAAATGACCCCTAAGATATCAAATGGCATAAGGATTAAATCAAACCATGACTAAGACTAGAATGGCGTATTAAATGGCATAAATTAAACTAAAATCATTCCCTATGACATTATAAAAATTCCCCTATACAATATTTTGACTATAGGGGGTTGACCCATTTTATCCTTGAGTAAAAATGGTAAACATTATTGGAAATTTCCCAAGGGTGGCATGCTTGCTATACCATAACCAGTTGCTTAATCCTATCCATTAGGATATGGAGTCACAAGTATGTATGCTTAACATATAAACTACCTCTTGACAACACACAACAATGATAGAAAACAACAAGAACAAAACACAAAATAGAAGTACACATGTGCTTGAAAATCACTTATTGGAACACAACACAATAAGAAAGGAAACACACAACTAATGCAATATTTACAAAATTTACCTAAAGTTATCAATAACAAGGTTTCAATTATATCCCATCCATAAGGATAGGTAGCTCTTCTCTATTCATCCTTGCTAACTGAAAAGAGTTACTTTACTTACACTTGATGATGACATATGATATGTTCCATAGGGTATCAAATTTGGTATGTCCCCCTAGTTTTTCTATATCTTGATCCCATTTCAATAATACATCACCTTCTTGAAATGATTTTGGAGTTGCCTTCTTGTCAAAATACCTCTTGATTAGTATTTAGTGATACTCTATAGCTTGATGAGATTTATCTTTAATCTCTTATAACTCCATTAATTCTATCAATCCCACCTCTATTAGAGTGTTCTCAAGCAACTCTAAATGGTGTGCTATATCTAAGGTAGATAGTTCTTGAGAGCTAAAAAACCTAGCTTCCTTTCCATAGATACTCACAAAAGGAGAATTCTTAGTTGACCTCTTGGGAGTTATCTTATCAGCCCTTAAGGTTGTCTTCAATTTGGTGTGCCAACATCTTTGGTTATGCTCCAAGGTTCTCTTGATGATTTTTATCATATTCTTGTTAGTAGATTTGTCTAACCCATTACCTTAAGGGCAATAGTTATATGAAGTGATTAATAAAATGCCATTAATATATACCTAATTAGCTATCATAACACCTATAAAGGTAAGATCATTATTTAAAATAATAGTAGGAGTGTCAAACCTTGTTATGATGTTATTATATAACTCTAAGATAGCATTCTCATTAGCTTCTTTAAATGATACTACCTCAACCCATCTTGTAAAATAGTTAGTTATTGTGAGTATTCATTTATGACAAACACTTGATGGGGGATTTATCATTCCAATGAAATCAAGACCCCATTTCATGAAAGGTTGATTAACTTGTATAGGCTTCAAAGGAAGGGATACAAGATTATTATTTCTAATAAAGAAAGCACATTATCTACACCTTTTTACCCAATCATGGAAATATTTGAAGATTTTGGGCCAATAATAGCCAACCCTCATGATCTTGGTAGCTGTGGTTCTTAGAGAGAAATGACCTCATGCTACCCCATCATGGAACTTCTCAAGAAATAATCCAAACTGATCACTATCAATACATCTCAATAGCACACCAATGATGTCCCTCATAAAAAGCACACCATCCATAAGATAAAAGGGAATAGATTAAAATCTAAAATATCTCCTTTGTGATATACTCATATTATTAGGATACTCACCATTTTGAAGAAATATGATCACATCTTGTGTCCAAATTTGTGGAGCAATGAACCAAATGGATAGGGGCAATCATGACTGACTATAGCCTCTTCCTTTGACTCATGATGATCTGATGCTAGATGTTCATAAAGGCCTTTACCCCTTACCAATTTTTTCACTTTGATATCAACATCATACTCCATTACCTTAGTGATCCATCCTACCCTCTTTTCACTAAGATCTTTGATCAAAAGAAACTCTTTGGTGCTAGGATGAGGGACCATAACATGAATATTATTATTTGAAACCATATGTATAAACTTCTTTAGTCCTCTTATAATAGTAAGGATTTGTTTCTCCATAAAGGCATACTTGACTTCATAATATTATAAACCTTGTTTAAAGAATGAAATTGGATACTCCACACACTCATCATTTTTTTGCATCAACATGGCTGAGATAATATTAAGGTTATAAAATGAATGAAACATGAAGTCTTTAGTAAAATTAGGATTCATAAGAGTAAGATATTCTACAATTTCTATCTTTATGGATTCAAAACTACTCTTACCCTCTTTGGTCCAAGAAAAGACTTGGTTCTTTCTGAGCATAACTATGATAGGTTTCATCAAAGATGCAAAACCAAGTATGAAACTCCTTTAAACATTAGTCTTACCTAAGAAAATTTGAAGACCTTCCTTATACAAGGGTAATGACAAGCCTAAGATATCTTAAATAAGACACTTAAATATTAGGTACAAAAGGTTTGATAATGATCTTAATATGAGACTATTTTCCCTCCTATTTTATTGTAGTTGGAGTATCAAATTGAGCTCCTATGGTAGATAGTCTATCAACATGAATATTCTACTCCCTTAGGATTGATTGACTATTGAATGCATCAAAGTATTAGAGCAAATAACATACTCTATGCATATATTAATTAAGCATAAGGTTATTAGTATCAACCACATTCCTCACCTGATGCACAAGTAATTCATTATCTTCAGATACTTGTAAATTCTTGATTCCTTTTCTCCTTGCCCATTGAAGGTCATGAATAAAACCTTCATACTCAACTACATTACAAGTACAACTAAAATGAAACCTATATGAAGAATAATAATATTATTTATATGTGGAGACCAACATAACACTATCCCCTGCACCAATTTTACTTTTTGAATCATCAAAAAACATCTTCCACAACTCATCTTCACCCTCTTCCTTGGTAAGTAGAGGTGTCGATACTCCTTCATGTATACAATATACTCCTAGATCAGTTTCCTCCATGAGAGCATAATGATTATGATCATAATTATTAGTACCATATTCATCAAGAAAAAAATATAAAATGCCATCAAGTTTTGAGGAAGTTCCATCATCTATAATTGAATCCTATTCTTCATGAACAACACAATTAAAATTAGAATTTGTCTCAATGTAAGGTTCAATATGAAACTTTATAAAATGTTGTGTCATAATTGTCAAATTGACCCCATATATTTTTCTAAAATGCAATAAATACCAATCATATGAGAGATAACCACCTATCTTGGCTATAAAGTCCCTTGATAGGTAGATTAGGAGATCAACCATAACTATGTCTTGTAAGATAGGAAAACTAGGACAACCATGAAAGAAAACCTTCAAGAGTTTTATCATTCCTACTATCTTGGAAATTGAACCATATAATTAAATGACCTCTTTGATATTGTTTCATTACTTAGGCCCAACTTGTCAACTACAACTTTGGGCATGACAAAAATAAAATCTCCACTATCAACTAGACAATTATGTACCAACTTATCACCTATAATGAGGGTGAGTTAAAATGGTGGAGGTTTCTTAGCCCTAGTGGATGATTAAATAATGTTAATATGAGAAGTTATAAGAGAAACATGTCCATGACCTTGATTTGAGGGTGATACATAGTAGGGATAATAGATAAACTACTTTTGTAGGAGTTCTTTTTTCCTAGGCACATGAAGAACATACTAAAGAGAAATGGATGTTTTAGTGTTCTTTAAAGAATTTAAAATGTTTAAATAAGTAATACATACCTTATATTAGGATTTTATAGGTATAGGATTACTTGAAATAGGAGGAATAGGAACAAACTTTACCATATTTTGACTTGATAGAGATGTAGAAGTTTTTGTAACTATCATGTTTGCAGATATGTCTTATTTCCTTACAAGAGGATTGGATGAGTTTGTGGGCATGATAATACCCCCTCATAGATAATTCCTCTTGGCCCTTGTATTTTCTACAATAGAGGCTCCTTGATTTAGCACACAAGTGTCTTCAACCAAAAAATTCATGAAGATCTCTCCTTGAGTTTGCTAATCCTCATTAACTTGCATCATCACCTCATCCTCATTTGATAGGAGGGGAGTAAATACCACTTGAGCCACCAGATATTTTTATCCATTATAATTGGCATCCATGAATTGGTCTTGTTTCCAATCTTTTCCTTACACCAAATTGTTATGAACTGGTACCATTTTGCTTGCATTGGTAGTAGAGTTAGGATTATATGCATTAGAAAGCCTATTGGTATTAGGCTACCATTGGAATCTTCCTCTTCCATATTATTAACCATATTTTTGATAATAGGGGTAAGGATTTTGATAGGCACCTTGTTTTATATTAAATTTCCTATTTTGAGCTTCTAAGGCCAGTAACTTTGCTTTCCAATCAATATTATTTTATGCTTGCCTAGGAGCCACCTTATTTTTGGTATTGGCATTAGGAACTTGGGATTCATATGGAGTATTAGTAGAAGCATGAGACAAAAGAGGCATAAACACCTTGGGAGACAATATTTTATCCTAGATTGGACTATTTTTATCTTTGATATCAAGATCATATGCTTTAGGGAGAGTGTAATTTCCCATAGATTGAAGCATGACAAAAATTTCAGTCCTAATGGCTTTCAAGTAAGTATGGAACACAAAGATAGAAGGTGGTCTCATAGGAGGAGGAAATATATGTCAAATATTCTAAAACCTTTCATTGAAGTCATGTATTATTTCTTTGGGTCCCATTTTTATCATGTTAAGATGATGTATGAGAGAGGCCTGATCACTTTTATTTCTAAATCTAGAAGTCAACAACACTCCAAACTCATCCCATGTTATGATGCATCCACCTAGATTCCTATACCAATAAAGGGCCTTCCCTTTAAGGGACATGGCAAGGAGTCTAATGGCAATGTTCTCTCAAATAATATTATATAAACTAAAAAAATTAGAAATATCTCTAATGTGCTCAATAGGTGTGACATGACTCTCACCATTGAATGTGGGCACACCTTTCATGGCATTAGGAGGAATGACATCATATGCATGAAGTTGAATTGGATTATTAGTATTGAAGGTAGGGAAAGAATAAGGTCTAGCCATGTATTATTCTTTAATATCTTATAATTTTTTAGCCTTTTCAACCTCTTCCTCCTTAGAAAAATCTACTCATTGTTTAAAGGGAATATTATGTTGTGGATACTGAATTGAAAGATAAATTTTAGGATGAATGGGTGGGTTAATAGGATCGGATGTTCTAGTAGAGGATGACCTAGTGAGAACCATGAATTATGAGGGCACATTTATAACAAAATAAATGGCATTAAACTAGATTTACCATGAAGGAGTCACCAAATGCTGAGTAACAAACCAATTTGTAGCTAATGTTTATCAAGACTAACATTTACTTTGACAAGTTATTTTGAAGACAATGGGTCCCATCAGGTGTGCCAAACTATTGTCACCAAATATTTCACCCTAAAATAAGTTATTCAAGCTTATTTTAGATTTGGACAACATGGGAACATTTCTAGGTAAGTGGGTGTACCTATATTGGAAATGAGCCTCTATATTTTAGGGCTAGATCCTTGAATATATCATGTAATGTTTATCACTTAAATTAATAATTACTTATGGGGAAAAGAGTTAGAGAATGCATAAATTGAACCTACTCTAAAGGAGGTGATGCACCAAAGTGTCTTCCACATGACCATCATATTTCTACCATGATGAAACAAGGAATACAAACTATTCTCTAAGTCTTAATGGGTTATAACATGAAAATTTCAATAGAGAGGTGAGATGTGAGTATCAACACAAGGTAAATGAACCAGAGGGCAAATTACACACTCCAAGGAAAAATTTACACTTGAAAAAGATTTACACACTATAATACACTCTATATGACCTATTAGACTAGGAATTATTGCTCAAACATGAAAAGATAAGGGAAGGAAGGATGGATAATTATCACTTCTCATCACCATACATCACTTATAGACTTAGACAATTGTTCTAAAACTAAGAAATAGACTTGCATTAATGCTCAAAGGAAAAATATGACATCAATCTAGTAGGGATTTGTTATACATGGTGTTATCTATTAGAAAGGCCAAAATGTTAAATAATTATATAATTTAAGAGAGAAGTGGGAAAAAATAAATCCTATAGGGGAATCAAAATATTTTAACCTCATTTGAACCATAGTTACAACTACCTCTACCATTATGCTTCTTTGGAACTTCCTGATTGATGTAGGTCATCTCAAGTAGTTATAATAGTTTATTATTCCTTCACTCATGCTCCATATGGTTATAATGATAGGATAAAGTGGTTTTGAGATAAGTTAAAACATAAATATAATTACAAAAATTAGATCCATCTATTATAAATATGTCCTAGTGCTAATTACTTCTAACTAGTTTGTCATGACATGCAAAAGTGGAGAGAAGGTTCTTTTCATGTAGTTGGTACTAGGGATGGAACCATTGAGGTCTACATGTATGATTTTATGGAATCCTTTGAAATATTTGCACCTGTTCAAACCAAATCATTCTCAAACTTATCCTCATGTTCATGGGTCCACTATAGACAAAAAACCAATCTTAGACTATTGGTTTTCCTATAGTTGTTATATTGATACACTCTGCTTGATGCCTAGTTCTAGAGGTCCATATTGATCTTAAATGTAATCATTATATGTTATTTATCACCTTGGTTACATCACTATGTCTATTTAATGGAATTTAATTGAGCTTTAATGGTAGATTGATGATCCCTAAAATCTTTCCCTGGTTCAATTTTGGTCATGTGTTTGATCTCCATAAAGTCCCCTAGATTTTTGACCTTTATTTTCATTGGTCATTGATATCTAACTCAAGATATTGACATATTGACCCATCTCACACCATTGATCTTGCTTTATATGAATGATCATGAGTCATTGATCTTTCCCTTGACTTGTTAACTTTGTCCAAGTTTGTACCATGTGTCAAATGCACATTGATTTTAGGATCTTAGTGTTAGTTTTTTAGCTTCAGTGCTTATACCGTGCATCAATATCTTGATCCCATTGACTATTTGAATCATCTCATACCATTAAACCAATATGTATGATGTAACATATACCATTAGATCTATTGGGACCCATTATTTGAAAACCAATGACTATTTAATGAGCTTAAAGTTGATGTTGAATCTCCCATCAAATGACATTCATGTGACCATCATTTATGTTTTTTTAACAATCAAATTTAAGATCAAAAGGTTTTGATTTACTCAAGATTTATTTTAACATTAGTGTGGATGTCTTACTCTAATGGTTCATCTTTAAATCTTCATAACTTGAGCCAAAAATCTCATATAGACTTGAAACATTTAGAGCATGTTCTTGTAATGAAGAACTACCTATTACTACAATCCTTTGGCTCATAGGGGATTCTTGAGTGAAGATAAAAATTACATATATGATCTATTTTGTTCTTTCCTAGATGACATCCTAGATGACCTAAACCCTTAAACTTGACAAGCTAAACTTTATGGAGAATGATCTTGGAACTAAGGACATTAATCACACATGGTTTGGTGGCCATGCAAAGGATTTTTGGGCATATTATAAATTACATAAGAAAGTGGTTCCATTATGGTTTCCATGTGTTGTCTTGATGATAATTTAGCTTCACAAGGCTTGCTCCTAAACTTTTGTAGCTCTTTAAAATCTCAAATGAATTCTTTGAGGCATAAGCAAACCTATTCTATGATTTAACTACATTGATCACCATAAAGACCTGTAACTTGCATATATGACCCTAAAATGACCCCTAAGATATCAAATGGCACAAGGATTGAACCACACCATGACCAAGACTAGAATGGAATATGAAATGACATAAATTAAACTATAATCATGCCCTAATACATTATAAAAAGGCCCCTATACAAGATTATGACTATAGGGGGTTGACCCATTTTTGTTTGAGGTAAAAATGGTTAATAAAAACATCACAAAATCTCCTTCAATTATAACAACAATTCAAGGCTCTAAGTTTGGAATGCAAAGGTAGGGTAAGTATTTATGGATCAATGTTTATTTGGATAATTAACACTGATCATAGGCAAATCAATGTTGATTCACCCAAATTGGTGCCTTTGTTTCAACTATGGGTAAAAATGGCTTGGATACATGTGGAGTTGTTGGTAATGACTCCAAATGGGGGTAAAGTAGTTAGGGGGTAAATTCTTTGGTTATAAATGGATTTAGGAGTTTGGGAAAGGTAAAAAGGTAAAAGTAAAGGATATTTACTGAGCTAATAAATGGTAAATAAACTAAACCTTAAGATATGGTTTATTTAGGAGACCTAAATAAATAGGACTTATGACACCTAACTAATCATCTTTAGGGTAAAAAATTATAGTGTCTATAGTTATAGATGTACTAGTTTGATCCAAGTGTTGATACTTATTCCCAAGAGATGTAAGAAATGACATAGATCAAAAATTGAGTTCCTGATATTCTTTAACATTAATATCTATAAACTATTTACCCTCTATATGATCAATGATAGTGAAATAATTTTAATATGATGAAAGAATCAAATATTCCCCCTTTGCACTTACCTTTGAAATTGTACCTATTGTAGGCATTTATTGATTTGGGGATTATTTTTTTATAAACCTTCTTTTTAGAATTTTTTTTGCTTAGCTTGAATTCAATTTGATAAATTATATTTTAGTAGTGCTACTTTTTCTTGTTGTAACATTTATTTTACAAACTGCTCCCTTTTTAATTACTCTTTTTCATCTTGATATTTTTGTATTTTTGTCTTATCTAACTTAGATTTTTGAATCTTTTCTTGACATAATTTTACATTTTTAACATGTTATTATGCTAATTGGTATTTTCCAACCTTTTCCTACTCTTATTTTTCCTTTGGTAACCACTTTTGTACTAGTTTTGATTTTACCACTTTTTATTGTTCCACTATGGTTTGTTTGATGGGGTATCAATTATAAGATCCCCACTATCAATTACATTTTATATTTAAAATTCAAAAATTATATTTATGATGCCAATTAATTCTATGATATGCACACTAATATTTGGATCTCCTCATGTTGAACATTGTTCTTGTTATTGAAGTTTAGAATTAAGGTTGTCATTGACATCAAAAGTTCTTAAGAAAGGTGTTCATGAGGTCATTGAAGGATGTTATTGTTTGATATAATCATTAAGAGGTATTAAATTATCTTAGGATCATGTAAGAAATGTTATCAAGGTATAAGAACATCAAGAAGTGATTCAAGGTTAGTTGTCAAGATCCAAGAGCTTGAGAAGCCTTGAAGAAAGCTTGTGAGAAGGTATGAACTTGGTGTCCTAATGATATGGATGTATAAAGGAATAAGAGTATGTATGAGGTTATTTGCACATGTTTATGAGGTAATGGATCACTCATGTGAGTATTAGAGTGATTCTACAGGGGTGGGACCTATAAAGCTAGTTTGCAATTAGACCACCTCTAAACCCTATTTGGCCTAATAAGGCATCGTTGTTAAGGTGTGGAGCTAAAAGCTTCAACTGTTTGTAGACACAAGGAAGGATGCTAAAGAACCAGAGACACCAGTGTCAGTAGTATGACCGACATCGATCAGATGTAGTGGAGAAGGAGACTGGCAATGGCAGGCAGTCGACCAATGTCGGTAGCACCATACCAGCAGGGACCGGCGTCGGTCGCCTGTGTATTTTCGGAACTGCTGTTGACGAATAGTCAGTTAAGTGAAGTGAGTGTTTGCATGTTAAGTGACTAATTATAGTCACGAGCTACGTGTCTAATTATTGTAATTAGAGTTATATTTTTGTAAGCATGGGATCTTATTTATAGACCCATAAGGCATGTATTATAATTAAGCAAGAAGGCAAGTAAAGGCATTGAAGCTAGCAAGGTCAAGGAGATCAGCTGAAGCATTCAAGGAGGGATAGCAACTCAGGCTTTAGAGTTGTTGTGTTGAGCAAGAGAGAGAGGGAAGAAGGTCTTGAGGTGTGGCAAGCCTTTGAGGTGGAGGAAAAAGTGGCATCTTCCTTATTGTATTTTCTTCTAGTAGTATTTAATACAAGAGTGTGTATTGTCTCTCAAATTATTTGCTATCTCAAGTTTCTAGCTACTTTATCATTTTGGTATAATTCCATGTTTAATTGCATATAAGAAAGTAATCAATTGTGCTCTAATTGGTAGAGCTACAGATCCCCTGACAAGTGGTATCAGAGCTACGGTTTGCAGGAAGCAGGGTATTGTTTTTGATTATAGGCCATTCACAGGGTTTTCTGATTGAGTGGGAGTTTAGCAATGGCAGAAGAAAGTAGGCTACGAATGGAGAAGTTTAACGGCAAGAATTATCAACATTGGAGGATGCAGATTGAGGACTCTCTGTATCAGAAGGATTTGTACTTATCGTTGGGTGGAGTTGCATGCAAGCCCACAGATATGAAGGATGAAGAATGGAACATTCTTGATCGGAAGGCTCTCAGTTCCATAAGGTTGAGCCTTGCATCGTCTGTGATTTCTAGCTTATCACAGTGCAAGACAACGGAAGAGTTGATAAAGTCCTTGGAAAATTTATATGAAAAGCCCTCAGCTTCTAATAAGGTATATCTTATGAAGCAGCTATTTACTTTGCAAATTCAAGAAGGTGGATCAGTACATACTCATCTCAATGATTTCCATGGTTTGGTAAACCAACTAGCTTCAGTCAATATTGTTTTTGATGATGAGGTAAAGGCTCTCCTGATTTTATGTTCTTTGCCTGAAAGTTGGGACGGTTTGGTTATGGCAGTAAGTAATTCTGCTCTACTTCTAAAATCTTAAAAGTTGATGATGTTGTGAGTGTGATCTTGAATGAAGAAATACACAAGAGAAGCATAGGTGAATCATCAAGGAATGCTCTAAGTGCAGAAAGCAGGGAAAGGCAAAGGGAGAAGGTTGAGCAAGGGAAATCAAGGTTGGGAAGGAGATCCGAGTCCAAAGGTAATACCTGCTGGTTTTGTGGAAAGAAAGGACATACAAAGAAGGAGTGTTGGTTGAGAGATAAAGAGAATCAACATGCAGGTATGGAAGAAGCAAAGGATGCAAATATTGTGATGCAGGATGCTCTCATACTTTCTTCAGATAGTTAGGTAGGATCATGGATTTTAGATTCTGGTTCATCTTTTCATGCATCCCCAAACAGAGATTTGTTTTACGAGTATGAACAGGGAGACTTTGGAGTGATTTATTTATGGGATGGTACGCCTTGTCAGATAGTTGGCAAAGGGAAAGTGCAGCTGAGATTGCAGATTGACAACACGTGGGTGTTGAAAGAGATCATGCATGTTCCAATTCTGAAGTAGAGTCTGATTTCTGTAGGAAGGTTGGGAGATGAGGGATGCACAATAACCCTCACAGTGGATTCTTGGAAGGTTACCAAGGGAGCACTTGTTCTAGCAAGAGGTAAGAAAGTAGATACTCTTTATCTGTCTACTTGTATTACTGATTCTACTTCTGGTGTAGATTCGAAGATGTGGCCTAATAGGCTTGGTCACAAGAACAGGAAGGGAATGGAAGTTCTTGATTCAAAAGGTATGTGTTCAAATTTGGAAAGCATAAATACAATTCATTGCAGAAAGAGGAAATTTGATGCCTTTGACAGGAACAAAGAAGCCTTGGTGTTTTTGGAGGAGATGAAGGACAGAGATCAATCACAGGGGCTGAATAAGTCTGAGCAGGGTAGCATGGATAGAGGTTTGATCCAAGAAGAGCTCGTGGATGAAAATTTCATCACTTACAGGAACACACAGACACCGATGTTAGTAGCTTGGCACTGATGTCAGTCATTTAGATATCGACATCGGTCATGTGCAGACTAGCAGGGTCGGTAGGTCAGACAGGAAAAGTTTGACGTTGGTCATAAGTATCGACGTCAGCAGGAGGGACATCGGCGTTGGCTAGGGAAATGATGTCGGTAGTCAGGGTCAGTGCAGGGAACCGACATCGGTTGGGAGCAGACTGGGAGATGGCCTAGATCGGTCACTGGAACGGATGTTGGGTGAATTACTAAGTCTCAAAGACCCATGTGGAGGTCAAGAAAGGTATGTGAACCTCATATTCATTGTTCACCTTCTTTATATTGCTTACTGATAGTCATGAACTAGGAAGATGGAAGAAGCAATGCAGGTAGAATCTAGAAATAGTGGGAGCTTGGCATGGATGAGGAGTGTGAGTCCTTAGAAAACCAAATAGGTATTTGTTGGTAGTGTTGTCAGCTGGAAGGAAGCACTGGATAGAGGGATGGATTCTTGTTTTAGAGAAGAGAGTGGATGGACACATGAGATAGAAGGCTATGGTATATGGTCTTGATTCTGCTGCAGAACAATGGAGGTTTGACCATTGTATTTTATCTTTACCAGGTTGGGTAATATTAGCTACATTACCTTGTTACTGTATTGTGTTACTTGTTGTAGGGTTTCATATACATGGAGTCTTTCTAAGCTAAGGGTAGAGTTGGTTCAGAAGTATGTCATGGAGAATTTGGGAGCAGTAAAATTCTTGTGGCATAAGAGACAGGTATTGCATCACAAGTTTACGTGGTGGTTGGTCTTCAAGAGTGACATTGAAGAGGGATACAGAGCCTAAGGAACAAAATAGATGGTGTACAGGTACAGGTACAAGTTGTAACTATTTATCTCCAAGTGGGAGATTGTTAAGGTGTGGAGCTAAAAGCTTCAACTATTTGCAAACACAAGGAAGGATGCTGAAGAACCAGAGCCACCAACGTCGGCAATATGACCGACGTCGGTCAGATGCAGTGGAGAAGGAGACCGATGATGGCAGGCAGTCAGCCGACGTCGACAACACCAGACCAGCAAGGACCGGTGTCGGTCGCCTGTGTATTTTTGGAACTGCTATTGACGAACAGTCAGTTAAGTGAAGCGAGTGTTTGCATGTTAAGCGACTAATTATAGTCACAAGCTGTGTGTCTAATTATTGTAATTAGAGTTATATTTTTGCAAGCATGGGATCTTATTTATAGACCCATAAGGCATGCATTGCAATTAAGCAAGAAGGCAAGTAAAGGCATTGAAGCTAGCAAGGTTAAGGAGATCAGTTGAAGCATTCAAGGAGGGATAGCAACTCAGGCTTTAGAGTTGTGTTGAGCAAGAGAGAGAGGGAAGAAGGTCTTAAGGTGTGGCAAGCCTTTGAGGTGGAGGAAGAAGTGGCATCTTCCTTATTGTATTTTCTTCTAGTAGTATTTAATACAAGAGTGTGTATTGTCTCTCAAATTCTTTGCTGTCTCAAGTTTCTAGCTACTTTATCATTCTGGTATAATTCCATGTTTAATTGCATATAAGAAAGTAATCAATTGTGCTCTAATTGGTAGAGCTATAGATCCCCTGACAATCATGAGTTATTGAATAGACATATAAAGGATGTTTGAATTTTTTTGAGCATTTTATATGTTGTGTGATTATGTATATGAGGTTTTTTGAGATTGGCTAGTGGTTAGAAGGTTGGTTTTAAGGCCTAATATGGTCTACAGGTCAAGGTCTAAGGGAACAAAAAAAGAGAATATAGCCAGATGGGGTATTAGGACTAGTTTATAGGGAAAGTATGAGTATATGAGAAATTAAATAAGTGTGTCATGTTTTTCAAGTATTTTTACCAATTTTTAGGTGAAAATTTTAAGGTTAAGGCATGAAAAATGGTTTTGACATTTCTCGAGTGCATAAAATGAAGGTTTCTCAAACTAAGGACTTTCAAGTGTTTACTAGCATGTGTAACCTATACAAGGGAACATGAAATATTGAGGATATATGGGGAAGGGTCCTAGAAAATATCTTGAGGCATTAGTTTTGGAAATGAGGGGTAGTCCGTTATGAATAATTGTTAACACCAAAAATAATATTAACCCTCTCTAAAACCCTAACACTGAGTTGATGTGAAAGACATTATTATAAAGTGATCAGAATAGATTGGTATGCATATTTAAATTATTTTATGTTGTATTAAACTCTCCAAATCATCTTCATGTGTGATTGGTTTTTTAGACGAGTGAGTGGACCCTACATGAAAAGCTTTGTTTCTCAATGATTTACTATAACAGTCAGAGTTGACCAAGTCAAAGTTTATAAATAGATGGAGGAAAAATATTAAGGATTGTATTTTATTTCCATGTTGGTTTTTGAGTAATTTATGTCTTTAATATGTGCTAAACTAGTCATACAAGTTAACTAGTTGCTAATAGGCCTAATGATGAAAATAATGAGAAACCCAAGCAGAAGTGAGAAAGTGATTAGGGATATGTTATAAAGTGCATGGATATGTTTTTAAATACCTATAATAAATGTTCATATTGGATATGATATTTTTTAAATCTTTTTATATAGTAAAAGGTTGTTGTCAATATGACTTGTCTAACTCAGTGAGGTCTGTGTACTGTGAGGTCATAAGATTGGTCTGCAAGACCAATATTACCATTAAATATTATGATATTTTTTTGTAGGTTGTTATAAGGATGTTATATTATATTTTTCATTCATTTTAATTCCTTGATTATGTAATTTCAAGTGTCATAAGTTCAAATTTTCATGACTATGTTTTGAGGTTAGTTGCAAATTTTGAGTAGGGTGCTTACAGAGAAGGGTTTGAGTAACTTTACCCTAAGTTTAAAAGTATAAAAAATATTGTGATAAACATGAGGTCATTTATATTATATATATGTGATTTTTTTCCATTATTTTTTTTCAAAATTGTGTTTATGCTTTAGTTGTTCAAGACAGACTTTCTGGTTATGCATATGCCTAATTATGAATAGTACTAATGGCATGCTTCAAGTGGTGATTGGAGATAAAAGGTTTCATGTAGCTAAGATGAGATTATTATGGGTATATTTTAGTGAAATATGATATTTTACTTCCATGTGATAATTTTGATATTTTTTTAAGGAGTTCAAAGGGTAATGTGTGCTAATGAAGGTCTAATTGAATTAAGCCTAAAAGGGGTTTTGGTCTTACATGCTATGAATAACCTATTTTAATGTTTTATTAATTTTTGTGGCATGTCATAAGGAATATTTTATTTAAAATTTAAACTTTAAAGTGTGTATATAATACCAATAGGTGTATGAGTAAGATCCTAGTATAAGAACAAGGCCTACTAGGCCTAATTGGCTAGTTAGTGAATGTGTGAGTTGAAGTGGAAGATATAAAAATTTGAAGAGATAAAGGAGGTATTATAGAACATAATCAGATCATATATAAACTATCATAAATATATAACATGGGTAATGTAGATTACTATCAAGGTCAAATGACCTAATCTGTCTAAAAGAGACCTAGTTGAGTGAAGGAGCTTGGAAGATAGTTTGAGAGGAATAAAATAGAGAAAAGAGATGAAGGAGACAATTAAATATTATATAAGTAACAATTTTTTTATAAATGTGATTAAGGGTTTTATGTGGCTAATTTTTTTATGATTCATGTAAGGGTTTGGGGCCTCCTTCAAATTTTGTGCTTGTTAAAGCCTAGCTGAGTTGGTGCTTAACTAGTTGGGGTTGATGCTCCAAGCAAAGTTGGTGCTTCACTAAATATTTATGTTTGCCTTATAGGAATATATTACATTTGAAAATTTTAGTGGGTTTTCATCCCCTTGAGTTTTTACCACTCAAATAAGTGTTATATGTGTTATGCTCTTGTCTCATGCTCATGTCTCTTAATGTGTTACTAGCTCACTATATTGTTTTGATAGTTAATGAATGATAAAGTAAAGTTGTAAAAGTTTTTGAAGAATGATTCACCCCCATATCAATAATTATGATTTCAATAATTGGTATCAAATCCTATTCATTTAAATCAAGTCTAACAACTTGGAGGTGATCCTAAGAAACACAAGAATGTCTTATGATCAACATGAAGAAGACATGCATGATGCATAAGTCTACTATGATAGTAAAGAAGGAAAAGATAAAGTAGACCATAAATTTGAGATCATAAGTTCCCTCGATGATTTAAAACATCAAAATAATACTCTCAAATATTTTAGGAGTAAGTTATAAGGGGTTAACACAAGGTTTAAGTCAAAGGAAGTTGAGTATGACCAGTTGAAGATAGAGCTAGATTCCTTGAAGGTTGAACGTGGGAACCTCAAAGAAAAAAGGAGCAAGTTTGAGAAAGATCATGAAAATTCAAGAGTAACAACATGAAAATATCAATCAAGCATCTTGCTACAATAAAGGATAATTCATCATGGAACCATGGTAAGTACAAAAATTTTGTTAGCTACATCTATCACAATATATGACACATTACAATAATTTACTCCAAAAGAGTGAGAATCTCCAAAATATGTAAAAAAAATATGAAGCTCCTAAAATACATGATAAGGATCAAACATTGGCATTAAATCCAAATCAAGTTAGGATAGATCATATTGATCTCAAAAAGTAGGATGGACAATGTGCTAAGGAGGAATAAAAGACCAAAGAGGATTCTATGCTAGCTCAGATTACCTTTCACATTCAAGATGAAGGCATGAAATGGTATATATATAGTGGTTTATCAAGCTACATGGTAGGAGATATAAATAAGTTTATCTCATTAAAGAATAATGTTGTAGGAATATTGAGGTTTGGAGACAACATAACTACCAATATAGTTGGAAAAGGTGTCTTGAGTTTAGATAATGGAAAGATAAAAACATAAAATGTGTTATATGTGTAAGTTTTGAAACATAACATGCTTAGTGTAAGTCAAATTTTTAATCAAGACCCACACAAAAATTTCATGACATAGGGTGTGAGAAAAGGAGAGCCAAATCAAGAAGGCTAATTACCAATGCCAAGAGGATTGAGAACAACCTATATGTATTGAATGAGATCAAAAGGGAAAGATGATTCATGAGAAAGATAGATGAAATTTGGATATGACACATAAGGTTATGTTGCCTAAACTTTGACATTTTGGTGAAAATTAGCACTAAAAAGTCTTTAAATAACATGCCTAAGATGATCAAACCTATAATATACTTTACAAGGCATGTCAACATGGTAAGCATACTAGAAGATGGTTCAAGTCCAAGGATTACTCTATTACAAGACCCTTGGATTTAATACAAACTGATATCTATGGGCCTATAAGAATTCAAATCATTCAAGGATATAGCTACTTCATATTACTCATTGATGATTCCATAATAATGACTTGGGTTGCATTCTTGAAAGAGAAATCATAATCTCTTAACAAGTTCAAGGGATTTAAGGCTCTTGTTGAGAATGAGAAGAATGGGAAGATCAAGTTCCTAAGATCTGATAGAGAAGGATATTTTTGGTCCAATGAGTTTTATGGATTTTGTGAGGTTCATAGAATAAGGAGATAATTGTTAGAAACTAGGACACCTTAGCAGAATGGGGTAGTGGAAATAAAAAATAGGATAATTTAAGAGATGGATAAAACTAATTATCTGATGGATATTGGAGAGAGGAAATAAACACTATTTTATACATTTTGAATAGAGGAAAAATAAATACTAATGGAAATAAGACTCCTTATGAACTATGGAAGGGAAAACCTACCAATGTGGAACACTTTAGAGTCTTTGAGAGAAAATGTTTCATCAAAAGATATAATAAAGACTTAGGAAAGTTTGATTCTAGATCTGATGAATGCATATTCTTAGGATACTCATCAATTATCTCATCTTATAGATGTTATAACAAGAGACTACAAAATATAGTATAAAGTACCAATGTGAAGATTGATGAGACAAGGAAATCTCACTCACACTCAAAGAACACTTTAGAGAATCTTGAATTCAATAATGAAGAGGAGACTATAGAGGTTGATGAAGAAGAAGAATAAAAAGAGATACGTGACTTAAAAAGAACTCAAGACATATTTAAAGAGATCAACTTGAATCTAAAATCATTGGCAATATGAATGTAGGTATACAAATAAGGAGAAGATTGGTAAGTAATCTAAATCAAGAGAATGTTTCTCTATTATCCAAGATTAAACCTAAGAGTCTAATAGAATAAAGAAAAGACAAATTTTGGATAGGTTCTATGAATGAGGAGTTAGACCAAATAGATAAGAATTATACTTGGGAACTAGTTCCTAGGCCTAAGGAAAAGAATGTCAATGACATAGAATGGGTATTTAGAAACAAGCTGAATGAAGATGGAGAAGTCACTAGGAACAATGATATATTGGTATGCAAGGGATATGTATAAGTTAAAGGGGTAGAATTTTAGGAGACGTTTGTACTAGTAGAAATATTAGAGGCCATCATATTATTTCTAGCATATGCAAGATTCAAAGGATTCAAGGTATACCGGATGGATGTCAAATCTACAATTTTGAATGAGAATTTGGAAGAAGTGTACATTGAGAAAACTAAAAGGTTCTCACTATCATGATGATGACAAAGACTATGTTTGTAGATTGAAAAAGGCTCTCTATGGTTTAAATCAAGCTTGTAGAGCTTGGTATTCTAGGTTGGACAAGTATGTGTTAGATCAATGATTTAAAATAGGAGTTGTAGATAGTAATTTATACATCAAGACATAAGATGACCATCAACTGATAGTAGTTGTCTATGTGGATGGCATCATATTTGGTGAAAGTAATGAGAACATGACCAAGGCCTTTACAAAAGTGATGAAAAAAGAGTTTGAGATGTCCATGTTATCAGAACTATCATTCTTTCTTGGGTTGGAAATCACTTAATCTAAAAAAGGTATATTCATCTCAAAAGCCAAGTGCATAAGAGAGATCTCAAAGAAGTTTGAGATGGAATATTGCAAGGAAGTTATTACACCCATGATCATAGAATGTAAGTTGAGCAAGATGAGTCTTCAAAGTTTAATCAAATGTCATATAGTTTGATGATTTGAAGTTTGTTGTACACCACTACCTCTAGACATAACATCATGCAAATAGTAGGTCTTGTGGGAAGGTTTCAAGTAGATCCAAAGGAAAATAATCTAAAAGAACTCAAAAGGATACATAGGTATCTTAAGGGGACTATGAAGTATGGATTTTGGTATCCAAGAAGTAAGGAGTTAAATTTAACTACCTACATAGATGTAGATTAGGAAGGAAGTATAGATGATAAAAAGAGTACTAGTGGAGGAGCCTTATTCCTAGGTGGGTGCCAAGTTTCATGGATAAGCATGAAGAAACCATAAGTAGTATTATCCACTTGTGATGTGGATTACATTGCATAAAATTGATGTTGTAATTAGGTCCTATGGATGAATGAGATAGACCTTAAATAATTATAAGTTAAAGTATGATGGTCTTAGCCCTATCTATCATGATAATACAAGTGCTATAAGCATCTCAAAGAACCATCTCAAAGAACCTTTTTATGCACTCAAAGAGCAAACACATTCCCATTAGGTATCATTTTCTAAGAGATCAAGTAAGTTAACAAAGTGTTAAACTTGAATCTATCTCTACACATGATCAAATAATAGGCATCTTGACCAAACCACTTCTGAAGGTAACTTTTGAACTCTTAAGATAAGAATTGGGTGTAATTACTACCTCTAGAAATAATTGTAAAAGTTAATTGCTTAGGGGGATATAATCATGATCATTATCTACAAAAATAGGTGAGTTTTTATAAGAAGGTATGCATGAAGATAGGGGGAACATGTTTATATTTTGTCTCTTAAACTCATAAGTCATGTGTGTTGAGTATTTTGGTTGCAAGGAGTGTGATACTAAGAGTTAAAGAAATCACTTTGTCATTTATATCAAAGATGGAGAAAGAAAATAATGGGGAGATAAGAGTGATCAATATATAGTATGTTTTTTCATAAATGACAAAGGGGGATATTTTTGAGCATTGCTCATATTTTTGAAGTTTGGCATTGAAGTTGTCATTGATGTCAAAGGTTATTAAGAAATGTATTAATGAGGTAATTGAAGAATGTTATTTTTTAATAACATAATTTATAAGTATTAAATTATATGAGGAGCATGTAAGACATGTGATCAAGGTATAAGAGCATCAATAAATGTTTCAAGGTTAGTTGTCAAGATTCAAGAGCTTGAGAAGCCATGAAGAGACCTTGTGAGAAGGTATGAGCTTGGTGGCTTAGTGAGATGGATGCAAAAGGAATAAGAGGTTATTTGATCATGAACATGAGGCATTAGAGAACTCATGAGAGTATCATAGTGAGCCTATAGGGGTAGGACCTATAGACCTAGTATATAACTAGACCACCTCTAGACCCTGCTTGGCCGAATGAGGCATCATGAGCTATTGAATAGACATATGAAGGATTTTTGTAATTTTTTGAGAATGTGAGATGTTGTGTGAGAATGTATATGAGGTGTTGTGAGCTTTTACAATTGTTATAAGGTCAATTTCAAGGCCTCGTATGGTCCACATGTTAAGGTCTAAAAGAATAAAGAAAGAGAGTATGGCCATATGGGGGTTTTAAGACTCGTTTTAAAGGAAATTATGACTATGTGAGCAATGAAAAAAGTGTTTAATTTTATTTCAAGTATTTTTACCAAGTTTTCAATAAAAATTTGAAGGTTAAGGCATGAAAAGTGGTTTTGAGGTCTCTAAAATACATGAAATGATGAGTTATCAACCTAAGAAGGACTTTCAAGTGTTTATTGGCATGTGTAACCTATGAATGGGAACCTAATATATTGATGAGAGATGGGGAAGGGTCCCAAAAAATATTTATAGGCATTAGTTTTGGAAATGAGGAGCAGTCTTTTATGAACAATTGTTACCACCGTAAATAGTGTTAACCCTCTCTAAAACCCTAACACTAACCTAATGTGAAATATCTTGTTCTAAAGTGATCATAATGGATTGGTATAAATAGTTAAGTGATTGGAGGTTTTATTAAACTCTCCCAAACACCTCTAGGTGTGATTGGTTTGTCAGATGAGTGAGTGGACCCTATAGGAAATGCCTTATTTCTTAGAGATTTACTATAGCAATAAGAGTTGACCAAGTCAAAGTTGATAAATGGATGGAGGAGAAATATTTAGACTTGTATTTGGTGTCCATAGTGGTTTATTAGAAGGATATATATCTCATATGTGCTAAACTAGTCATACAAGTTGACCGTCACTAATAGGCCTAATGATGAAAATAATGAGAAACCCAAACATAAGTAAGAAGGTTATTAGGGACATGTTATCATGGATTAGGGATAAATCAAAGTGAATGGATATGTTTTTAAATAATTTTAATAAATTTTAATGTTGGATATAATATTTTAATATATTTGTATATAGCAAAACGTTGCTCTCAAGATGACTTATCTAGCTTAGTGAGGTCTGTGTATAGTGAGGTCATGAGATTGGTCTAGAAGACCAGTATTTCCATTAGATCTTATGATATTTTTATTGGAAGTTGTTATAAGGATGTTTTAAGATATTTTAATGTATTATAAGTCCTTGATTGTTCTTTTTTATGTGTCATAAGTTTAAATTTTCATGACTATGTTTTGAGGCTAGTTGGTAATTTTAGGTGGGATACTTACAAAGCAAGGTTTGAGTAAATTTTCCCTAAGTTGTGAAGTTTAAATAATATGGTGATGACCCTGAGGTCATGTAGCTTCTGTATATGTGATTTTTTTCCATGATTGTTTGGAAATTTTTTGTTTATGATTCATTTGTTCAAGATAGACTTTCTGGGTATGCATAGGCCTAATTATGAATAGTACTAGTGGCGTGCTTCAAGTGGTGATTAGAGATAAAAGGTGTTGTGGAACTAAGATGAGATTAGTATAGGTATATTTTAGTGACATGGTATTATCCTTTTGTGTGATAAGTTTGAGAGTGTTTCGAGGAGTTCAAAAGGTAACATGTGCCAATGAAGGCCTAAGTGAATTAGGTCTCCTTAAGGCCTAAAAGGGGTTTTGGTCCTATATGCTATGACTAAACTATTTTTATGTTTTATTAATTTTTTTTGAATGTAATATGGCATATTTTATTGAAAACATAAATGGGAAAGTGTGTATATCTTATCAAGAGGTGTATGAGCAAGAGCATAGTATAATAATAAGGCTTAATATGCCTTATTGGCTAGTTAAAGAATGTGTGAGTTGAAGTGGAAGATATAGAAATTTTAATAGATAAATGAGATATTTTAGACCATCATTAAATTATATATAAACTATCATGAATATATAATAAAGGTAATTTAGATGACTATCAAGGTCAAATGACCTAATCTATCTAAAAGAGACCTAATTGAGTGAAGGAGCCTAAAAGGCAGTTTGAGAGGAATAAAATAGAGAAAAGAGATGACGAAGGAGATAATAATATATTGTCTAAGCATAAAAGTTTTCTAAATGTGATCAATGGTTTTAGGTTTTTGAGTTGGTCCTGAGTCATCTACGGGGTTGGTGCCTCCTTGCAAGTTGGTGCATGTTAAAGCCTAGCTAAGTTGGTGCTTAGCTAGTTGGGGTTGGTGCTCCAAATAAAGTTGGTGCTTCACTACATATTGATGTTTTTATTATAGGAATGTATTTTATTTGAATATATCATTTATTTTTCTTCCCCTTGAGGGTTTTACACTCAAATAAGTGTTCTTTGTGTTATGGTCTTATCTCATGCTCATGGCTCTTAATGTGATGCTAGTTCACTATATTATTTTGATAGTTCATGAATGATAAAGTAAAGTTTTAATTTTTTTTAAAGATTGATTCACCCTACCTCTCAGTCATTATGCTTCTAACACCTTAGAGGATGTAGAGGAGGTATATTGATCAACTTAGTTTGAATTATTTTGCTTAAGATCTTGCTTGAACTCTTATTAGCCTTTTTCATACTATTTGAATCAGTTCTTGAAAATGTATTATTTTGTAATTTCCCACATTGATATGAAATATGATTAGGCATAAAATTTATAGATGAATATGCACATACATGATTAACACTAACATACTATGGATTCTTTGCACATGTGATATAATTTTCCAATGATGTGATCTTTACACTAAATAATTGATATTGCTTTTGTAACTATTCTATTAACTTTCCCATAAGGATGATTGATTATTTAGGGATTCATAAGAATAAACCCTAGGAACTTAGGATTTAATATGTATACAAACACCACTGAGAGGAGATGTGGGAGGTGTTAAGAATATAGAATGTAGAGAATTATTAATGAAATGAAAATATAAATAAAATGCAGAAAACAAAACATAATAGAGATACAAATTTAATGTGGTTCAACCCACATGGGCTACATCCACACATAAAAAACTAATTATTCTATTATTCAGTCTAACAAATGAAGAGATAAACTTGAAATACATATAATGTAATAGCCTATTCACTCACACAGAGTGTGTCATCATGATTACAATACCCTCATGTCAAAGGAGGGTTACATATTAGGGAAAAAATATACCAACAAATTTATACCAATAGATATATGACCTAATAGTTAATCATCTAGATTTAATATGAAATTACAATATTTTATAATGTATTTTTCTCAAAATTTTGCTCAACCTTGAACCCCCATGGTGACCTTAGTTGGGGGGGGGCATTTACCCCCCACACCCTCCCTATTAGGAACTGGGCATTATAATAAGATCAAGGTCCACCATCCAACATGAGGTGGAGAGGTTTGAGGAAGGACAGGTTGATTACCTTATTTTGGCACTATAGGATGAAACACCTTACTTATTGAGATAGTGATAACATGGACTTGGTTAGAGGGAAATTAGATATCACAACCTTGAGTGTTAGGAGGAGTTTTTTGGTTAGCCATTTTAAATTTAAAAAATACTAAGATTATAAAAAGAATAGAGAGAAATATGAATGCTGAAAAATGCATAAACATGATAAGAAAATCAAAATTGAATTTGAAATCTTAGGAGGATAACATTTTATAAGGAAACCCTAGAGAAAACTAGGGCTTACAATGTTTGATAATAATTAGGTTCATCAATATGTTTTATAATTTTAGGGATGATATAAAACCCTAGATGACAAACTATCATGAAAAATTAGAGGGAAAAATATATCAAGCACCCACTGATTTGAAACTATGTAAATATGGAAACTTGTAAAAAAAATAAAGTACAATAGATAACGAAGAATTAGCTATAAAATAAATCTAAAGGAGGAATTAAAGGATTATACTTATTGAGTGTGATTATATACTAATTGAGATTAGGGCCTAGATAAAATCACCCTGAGATGGACACTAGATGAGTGGCACTCTTTTCCACTTAGATAACACTCCTATCCACTTATAGTGAAACAATCATGGTTTCGGGGTTCTTTATATCTTCATCTACAGAGCCTATATATGATGCAAGAGCTTACAATAAATTATGAAGACCACCATGTGATTTATTTTAATTTAAAATCCCAACACTTTGACATGTGAAAACCAAAATAAAATAATGGAAAAAAGGGATCAACAGTTAAAGTTGGGTGAGACCTCAATACCCCACATATCGAGCATTGCCTACATACCAATACTCTAAAGAGGGATCAAACTTCATGTAGTTATCCCATGATACAATGTTGTGTGAATAGATGGTACAATACACTAGATGCTGGTGCAATACTAAATGATTAATTGCATTTATCATGACTTGTGACATACAATATGTAATTAGACTTGAGATTTGGGCTACTTATTAACATGGATAGAGGGAAGTGGAATATATTATAAATTAGAAATTATGTAAAATAAATAAAAATCATATAATAATAAAAGAAAGATGAAAAGGCATTTAAAAATGTAAAAGTGAGTAATTGAAGAGATAAGTGGGAAGTTGAAAAGCCTATATAGGCAAGTGTAAGAAGATGACAAAAAATAAGCCATTATTTTGAATAGATCTATCTCCCATGGCTTCATTATTAATTTTTATCAGTTTTTATTACTCATCAACATGTATTTATTTCCTTAATTTGATGTTTAGTATACAAATCTATTAATAGGGTCCTTACTAAGCTACAATCAACAATGGTGTAGTTGTTATCTTATTTAAACACAGATTTAGAGTTGTTTGATGTAATTTTGAGTAGTTTGAAAATAAAAAATTGGATATATATTTGGAGTTTCAAAATTTAAACTCCAATTTGTTTAAAAGCTATAGTATTGTTCATGAATATTAGATAACAAAAATGTGGTTAATGTCTCTTGTTGATCTTGCTTCAAAAGGGTATGGGGAAATTTATTATAGTTATATGAGGCACACATTATGGGTTATAAATGATGAGGTAGCATTTTGGATAGTTCAAGTAATTAGTGCAATGTTGGTAGACTATAAGATGGATTAGAGGCACTAGGTAGTAGTTTTTAGTTGATTTTATTGAGCATGTATTTAGACTCATGTAATGGAATCAACTATACTCAAGATTGTTTTTGGGAAGATAATATTACAAATATTATTTAAAACATTCAAAACGTTTATGCTAATCTTAAATATATGACTAGATAGAGATATTAAGGATACCCACCTTTTACCTAATACATATGCATATGAAATTTCAATATTAGAGGAAAGAGTTTATATTTTGTAACATATGCACATTTGGGCCTAGTAGAGGGCATACCCATGCACATTATGATTATTTTGGTCACCTTTATTAGAGCATGGCATTATGAGGGGAGTTGGTTAACCAACAAGGATCAAATGGATCTCATTCCATTCATTTAATAGTAGTATGTATATGGAAGGGAAAAGTGAATGAAGATAAGGAAGGAAAAGCAACATACTTTGGAGGTTTTCAAATCAAAGATGAAAGATCAAAGCATGTATCTAGAGAAATTATATTTTATGAATAATATTGAGCACCATGTAGTATTTTTGAAGTAAAAAATATACAATGGGATCACATGAATATATAACTTTTTCTTGGCTTTCACAACTATCATTTCTTTCTTATGACATTTCACCATATCACTTTGTAAATATACATTCTATAGCCAAATTATTATTATTCCTATTATGTTTTTCCATTGGTGTAGGTATAAACAATTACTATTATTTATGCATTTAGGGTAAAAAAACATTACTGTGAGGACATTACTCTACAAGGATTCTATATTATAAGGAAGTTACTCCATGTGAGGATGTCAAAAGAAAAGCTAGTTGATCCCAACATAAATCATGGAAATATTCATGAGATATACATTATTTTTTATAAAAAATAGGTCAAACACATCAAGTTATGATCTAAAAATATCAAAATATTTCCTTTATAGTGAGTTACAATAGTGTTTATAAAAAATAGGTCTGATAAATCAAGTTATGATCTACAAATATCAAAATATTTCCTTTATATCCCATATTTACAATTCAAGACACATATTTATATGTAATAGGTGAAGAGGTTTGAATTAAGTGAAGGGTTTATAGTTTTGAAAAATTAAACTACATTTGAGGTTATACAAGTAATTAGAGTAGCAAAGCATGGAGTTCCAACATGAGAGTTTGGGGAAACTAGTTAGGAGTAGTTAGGTAGCTACATTAAATGAATGATAATAAATAAAAATTATAGACCCTTGATTAAATAGGGCCTTTTATCTAAGTGTCTTGGGGAGAGGCACCTATTTTAGTCCAAGTGATTATTAACATGGGTATAAGGTAGTGGAGTTTACTATAAATTGGAAATTATGTTAAATAGAGAAAAATAAAATAAATTTAAAATAAAGAGGAAAATGCATTAAAAATAAAAATAAATAAGTGAGTAATCAACAATACAATTGGGAAGTTTAAAATCCTATATAGGTAAGTCTAATAAGAAGGTAAAAATAAGCCATTATTTTGAATAGATTTGTCTCCCATGGCTTCATTATTCATCTTTATCGATTGTTATTGCTCATCAATACACCTTTATTTATTTCTTTAATTTATTTTTTAATATGTAAATATGTTATTAGGGTAACTATGGTAACTATTTCGGTCCTACAGACCAAAATTGTATCTTCCATTTCAAAAATTTGTCCTAGACATTTAGATTCCTCATTTTCCAAGCTCCTCAAAAAATCTACAGACTTTGCAGGTTCAAAGGTTTCTGCAAGTGGTTTCAATCAAAAGAATCAGTTTTCAACACTTAGTCATTCTTCGAGATTGGTTCAGAGCTTTGTTTCAGTTGAAAATATTCATCGACAATCATTTGAGTGAAAAAATCAGCTTGAACCATTGAGCCAATGGGTTCAAAGGTTCAATGGGTTCAAGGTTCAATGGTGGGTTCAACCAAAGGAATAGTTCAATGGCTCAGTTCAACCAAGTAGTTCAATGCTTTATTTCACTCAGTGTCTTTTGGTTCAATTATTTATTTCATTCAGCTGGTTCATTCTTTACATTCATCCTTTGGTTCAATGTCTACAGGCTCAACAATAGGTTCAAAGACATTTTTCAAAGCTTTGTTTGAACCATTGAACCAAAATTTGGTTTAACATCTTGGTTCAATAAACAGGTTCATCTACTTGTTTCATTCACTCGGTTCATTGGCTTGAACCATTGGCTTACACCATTTTGGTTCAATGCCTTGGTTCAATTGAATAGGTTCAATGAGATGGTTCAACTATTGGTTCAAAGGCAAGTTCAAATGTTTGGTTCAATGTTTAATTCATCGGCTTGTTTCATTCATTAAACCATCGGCTTGAACCATTTTTGGTTCAACCGATTGGTTCAACGTCAAAGTTCAAAGGGGCGATTAAATGAAAAAGGAGACTTCTCAAAGGACAAGTGCCTTTGTAGAGGACACTTAATCCATAAAATCACCCTTTGAAAGGGTCATTTTCAAATAAGCCTAAAAGGTAATTCTTTCAGAATGTTTAAGGCATTTAAAATTGGCTAAGGAATTTTCCTCAAACTTTTGTCCGAAGGAATTCCTTTAGAAAAAAAGTCTAAAATAATTCTAAGCAAATGTAGGCAAAGTCTGAAGACCAGTCAAAGACTTCATGGAACAAATTTCTGTGGACTTTTGTCTACGGGAATTTTCCCTGAGCAAATTGTCTGTGGGAATTTCCCACAAAACAAATGTCCATGAAAATTACCTGCAGGAGAAAACACCCAAGAAAATGTTTGCGGGGAATGTTCACGGGAGAAAATACCCCAAGAAATGTCTATGGGGAACATTTTCCTGAAGGAAGCCTCAAATAGAAAGCCTAGGGATTTGTCCATGAGAATTGCTAAGGCAAAGGGCTACTGAAGGACCCCAAAGGGCAGGTGCCTTTGTGGGGGACTCTTGGTGGCCAATGTGAAGGATCATTTCGAATCGACAAGGATCATTTCTCAAGGCCTGAAAGGGTAAGTCCAATCTAGAAAAGTGCTAAAAATAAAGTCAAAATCTAAAAGAGGACCAAGGGGTGACATGCCTGAAGACGTCAAATTCAACACAGTCAACTATCCGTTGGAAACATAGTGACAGGCGTGCGAACGTCAAATTGAAGACAATGAAATAGTCGTTGATCCTTTGAATTCACAGACCCAAATGCATTCCCAGAATTCAAGACCAAAACCAGCTGAAAGTGAGGAAAGATAAAAAAATGAATGAATTGATGACCCGATTCAATTAACCAAGAAAGGAGGAATGATGAAGACAAGATTAGACCACCAGCTAAACATTGAAAGTTGCAATCTTTCAATTGCATGGCTTGTTTATCTACATTGAAAAGGTCAAATGGGTAAAATGCCCCAAAGTTCCAGCCTATCTTCCTAACATTTCCCAATGCATCATGATGTATTACTATTCCTGAGTCTTTCTTTAAGTGGCTATATAAGGGACTTTCTTTCATTGTAATGAGATCTTTTTTTTGACAATCTGAATGAAACTCTGCCCAAATTGAGAGGCATCATTGAGACTTTGTGCTCAGTCTATTGATCATATTCTGTTAATGAAAGCAAGGGATTTTTTTAGACTTTGTGTTGTGATATCTTTTCTATTTCATTAATTTAATAAGTAGGATTCGTAAAATTAGTTAGGAAGGTGTCCTGAAGAATAAACTGTGGAGAGACTTTGTGCCCCCATAGCTACCTTCAGTGTGTTTTCTTTTTATTGCTATGTAAAGGACTTTGAAAAGACTTTGAGCTTTGATTGCCCTTCGTATATTAATTAAGCATTTTAGGTAGAGACTTTGTGCTCTATCTCGATTTGTTGGTTACCATACTCCTAGTTACATTCTACTTTTATCTCTAGGAGTATTCTTGTGGCTGGCTGAATAGTTTTTTTGAAAGAAGAGGAGAGCTGTCTATCATTCCCTTGTGTTTTTCCTTTGTTTTATATACATCATCTCTAAATAAAGAGAGATGGATGTCTGGTCCTATCCTTGAGTATTATTTTCTATTTATATATATACATAGCATATCCATAGGGAACCTCCCCTTGATGAGAGGAGAGAGCAGTGTCCTTTTGATGTGATAAACTTACACATTTGGATGACTAATCTTCCTACTTTGGTTGATTAGACCTATTTTGTTTACCATTACGTTGATAGACAAAATATTCAACCAACAATTTTTGGTGACTCCACTGGGGAAATACCCATTATCCATTTATAGCCTATTCATTCACCTCCACACTCACATGGAAAGAATACATAGTTTAAAGCCCCGAGCTTTAACTAAAGCAAGGTCAATTCATTTCCATTTTTGTTTTACAATCTAGTAGATCCAAGGTATACATGAAGCCAAAGGGCTAAAGCTATTGTTGATCTTGTGTTTGAGCTATTATAGCAAAGTGATTTTGATCTATTTCCTTCACCATTTCATCTCCAATGAACTAAGAGCTTCCCTCCTATTAAAGCCAGATCTCCATTACCAGATGAAGTATCTACTTCTGCTATTGATAAAGTTGTGCCTATAATTACCCCATTGAGATTTTTTATTCCTCTTTTTTAGAATCCTATAATGGTAGTTTAAGGCCCCTAGGGTAATGCTTTTGGTCCTCTCAATATTACTCCTCCTCTACATGAGCTCCCACGCAGTTCTAGGAAGAATTTTCCTAAATTCTATGGTGATGGCAAAGTTCATCCTGATGAACATATTGCAACATTCAGTATAGCTTGTGGAGTAATCAGAGTAGAGTTTGAAGATGTAGCAGTCAAGTTTTTGTTGAAACACTATAGGTCTTATTACAGATTGGTTTTACCATCTACAAGCTCGATCTGTGACTGATTGGAATACTCTTAAAGCAAAGTTTGAAGCCAAATTCAAACCTATAGAAGATGCACATACACTTCTGGCTTAACTTACACAGATGAAAAAAGAGCCTCATGAGCCTATGAGAGACTTCATAGCTAAATTTGACAAATTGAGAAATGGAATACCTGTCATTGCTAGACCCATAATTGAGAATCTCAATGTTTTTTCATTAATTCTCAGCTACCTAAAGTTAGTTTCCTCTTGAGACATGTTGGTCAAATAGATCTCATTGTAGCTCAACTTTTGGCCACTGAAGTAGAAGATGATCTCATCTTAGCAGGGAAAATAAGAAGAAATTCAAATAAAAATAGAGTTTTATCATCTTCTAAATTTACATCTACAAGCAACATAGATCTAATGGTGCAAGAATTAGCAAATGAGTTGCTTGCTCTGAAGAAGCAAAAGGCTCAAGGAATGTCTTCTGATCCTACATATGGAACGACATTCCTAAATCAGTCATATCAGGGCAATGTTGCCAGAAACCAAGGACAACAAAATTTCCTTCCTCCCCCACAAGGGAAACTTGCCCTGGAAGCTCCTCCAACCAATTTAGCAATGGAATATCTTGAAGTAGAATCAAAATTCTCTTATCATCCTAAATTAAATCAAAAAAATGATGCTAATATCATTGAAGATAGTTAAGAAGAATTAGCTAGCAACTCCCACATTGGTTTCCTAAATTACCAGGATGAACCTGGAAGTAAAGGAGAAGCTTCAGATGGATCATGTGTAGTGTTTACTAGGTATAAGAACCAATCAGTCTAGTAGGCTGATAAAGAAAAGATAGAAGAGCAATCACAGCCAGTAGTCACAATTGTCAAGGATGGGATAGCTCTGCCTTTTCAACCAAAAGATCTGATAATCACTCAAAAGGTAAATACATCCATTTCACCTTCCCCTTCTACTTCTAATTCGCAAACCAACCCACATCCCATCCCTCCTAAAATTTAGAAAGTTGAAGTACCTTTCTCTGTACTTAGCTCATTTTAGCCATTTGACATAATTGATCATGTGGAAAAAACAAAAATATAGATGTCTGAATTTGAATACTTGTAGTCTAATCCAAATCAACTAAACAAGCTAGTTCAATATGTTAAAAATTAGACCATCCCTGTAGGATAAAAGACAAAAAAAGTAATTCTTGATTCTCTAAATAATATGCTTATTCCAAATAATCTGGTCATTACTCCAACTAATCTTGGAAAAATAGAACCCTTCTATGTTTCCCTGTTAATCAATGGCCACAAGCTGAGTAACTATATAATAGACTCAGGAGCATCTGATAATGTCATGCCTACTAAAGTTGCTGAGTCTCTTGGTCTCACATTGACAAAGACATTTGGGAGATGTTTTTCCATGGAGAATAAGCAAGTACCATTGCTGGGGCAAATCAAAGATGCCCAATTTGCATTTGCTGTCTTTCCAGACAAGAGGATTAAGATGACTATCTTGGTGGCTGATGTCCCAGCATCTTATGGCATTTTGCTTGGATAGAATTTTTGTACAGACATGGGAGGAGAACTAAACATGGATCTATCTAATTTAAGGATCCCTGTTCAAGGCGTGATGAAAAGATTACTACCTAAAAAGGAAGCAAAGTATGTAGTTACCAAGACATCACCTCCTAAAGCTCAAATATTTTTTAAATCTATAGGTATGGGTAATTACTTTTTATATACAGATGAAGAAGGGCCCTCTATTTCTAATGAGGGAAAGTCTGAAGTAAAGTCAGCGTCTAATGAGATTTGGACTCTAGAATTTGATGGTAGTTGTTCCTCTACTAGTTTGAAAGCTAGAATTGTCTTGATATCTCCTCAAGGAGATATGTTTCCTTCATCCTATAAATTACAATTCAGCAACACAAATAATTTAGCTGAATATGAATCGCTATTTCTGGGCATGAAGGTTGCTCAAGAAAGAGGCATCAAGTCTCTTCATGCTAAAGGGGACACTGAATTAGTGGTTTATCAAGTGAGAAATTTATATCAGACCAAGAATAAGAGGTTACATCACTACTGTAACCTGGTTTGAGATCAAATTGAAAGCTTTGATGCTTTCAATATTTCTACCATTATAAGAGAGTCCAATGATAGAGCTAATGCACTTGCTATTTTAGGAACTCTTTTAATTCCTCATTCTGATTTTAAAGAAGACACATATACCATTGAGCTGGTTTATAGACCAAGTGTTCTTGACAATGCTGATCATTGGCAAATATTCAATGATGATTATCAGATCATTGCTTTCTTGGAATGAAAAGACAATTTTGAATAGCTGTATTTTGAAGGCTGTAAATCTCAGAAGTCTGAATCTTTTTCTGAATCTAGTTCAGATGTAAATGAAAAATTTCTAAAGCTAAAAGGAAACAAAATTCCTAAAGGCCTGGTTTCTCTTGAGAAGCTATTTGACAAGCATAATAGATTTGTCAAACAATAGCAAATAGATTCAAATCTCTCTCAAGGATTTGACCAAGTGAATCTAACCAACAAAAAAAATCCCAAAATGGTCAACATTGGTAAGTGTTGCACCCCTGAAGAAAGATTCAAATTCACTTCTTTGCTCTGTCAATACATTGATGTCTTGGCATACTCATATGAAGACCCGAAGTCTCTTAGACCTGATGAAATCTGCCATCATATTCCTCTCAAGGCTGATTCAATGCCCTACAAGCAGAAATCTAGACAATACAATTCAAAAATTTCAAGTACTATTATGTCTGAGATACATAAAATGTTAAATGCTAGAATTATTTTCTCAATCCATCATTCTACATGGATTGTGAACATAGTACCTGTAAGGAATAAAAATGGCAAAATCTACATTTGTGTAGATTTCCAAAATCTAAATCAGTCATCTCTGAAAGACAATTACCCTTTGCCAATCATGGACCAAGTACTTCAAATAGTAACAAGATCAGAAATGTTATCAATGCTGGATGGCTTCTCAAGTTATAATCAAGTTAAAGTTGCTGAAGCTGACCAACACAAGACTACATTCATCATGCCTTGGGGTACATTTTCATATAAAATAATGCCTTTTGGCTTAATAAATGCTGATGTTACCTTTCAGAGAGCTATGGACATGTCCTTCAAAGATGAAATTGGCAAATTCATAGTGGTATATCTTGATGATTTAACTGTCTTTTCAAAGTGTCAATCTAATCATGTACGCCACTTACAACAAGTGCTGGAGCACTACTACCAGAATGGTATTTCCTTGAATCCTAAGAAGTCTATTTTTGGAGTGATAGAGGGGAAACTTCTTGGCCACATTGTGTCTAAAGAAGGCATAAAGATTGACCCAGACAGAGTCAAGTCTATTCAAGAGCTGAATTTGCCTGCAAGTAAAAATGTTGTTCACTCTTTCTTCAAAAAAGTGAATTTCTTACAAAGATTTATTCCTGAATTTGTTGAGAAGACAAGACACATTGTGATTATGATGAAAGGGAAAACTACCTTCAGCTAGAATAAAGAAGGCAAATCAGTGTTTTAAGACATCAAGACTGCCATTGCTCACACCCCTATCTTGGTTTGTCTAGATTACCATAAGGATTTCATCATTTACAGCTATGCGTCTAAGCATACTCTTTTAGCGATTCTTGTTCAATAGGACAAGAAAGGTATGGAATCCCCCATCTCTTTCATGAGTTGCCCTCTCAAAACCCATGAAATGAAGTATTCAAATATAGAGAAGCACACCTATGCCTTGGTAAAAGTAGTCAAACATTTCTGCTTCTATATTCTGAATTCACATACTATTGCTTTAGTTCCTGATGCTACAATCAAGTATATATTAATTCAATAGGAGTTTGGCACAAAGAGAGGTAATTGGATTGCAAAGATCCAAAAATCTGATCTAGATATTAAGCTAACAAAGCTAGTAAGAGGTAAAGGCCTTTACCAATTAATGGCTGACAATAAGCCAGAAGATATACAACCTGAAGAAGTTAAAGTGGAAGATGCACCAACAGTCCTTTTTATCTCCACTACCAATGAATGGTACTCAGATATTGCCTATTTTTTGACTTATGGTGAATGTCCTACTCATTTGTCTTACAAAGAAAAGAGGACTATCAGGTTGAAAGCTTCCAATTTTGTCCTTTGGGATAACGGCCTGTACAAGAGAAGCATAGATGGAGTTTTCCTTTGCTGTGTAGATAAAGAACAGTAAACCTAGCTTTTGAAATATTTCCACAATCTAGCCTGTGGAGGACAATTTTTTGCCCCTGTGACTGCTCACAAAATTTTGTGAGCCAGGTATTACTGGCCAACTCTTTTCCAAGATGCATATAAGTGGGTGAGGAAATGTGAACTTTGCCAGCAATTTTTTAGAAGACCCAAGTTGGTTGCCCTGCCTCTCAAGCCAGTAATCATAGAGGAACCTTTCTAGCAATGGGGACTTGATTTTATTGGGACAATAACCCATCTTCAAGTTTTGGACATGATTATGTCCTTATAACAACTGATTATTTCACCAAGTGGGTAGAAGCAATCCCAACTAAGCATGCTACTTTAGATGTTGTATGCAACTTCCTCAAAGAGAATATCATTTCCAAGTTTGGAGTTCCACTCAAAATTGTTATTGATAGTGTAGCTTGTTTCACCTCTTAAGAAATTATGTAATTCTGTTTTCATTATGGAATTACGCTCTCTCATTCTTCTAATTATTTTCCACAAGGGAATGGACAAGTTGAGTCCAACAATAAGAATTTGGTAACTATTATCAAAAAGCTAGCAGATGATAATCAAAAAACATGGCACAAAGAATTGGTAGGTGCTCTATGGGCAGATAGGATCACACCTAAAAGGGCAATTGGTATGTCTCTTTTTCAACTTCTTTATGGTATTAATGTTGATATACCAATCACTTTAGAGTTACCAGCCTTGAAATTGGTGAAGGCCATTAAAGACCAGACATATGAGAGTTCTCTTGATAAAAGAATCATGTGCCTGACTCAACTAGAGGAATAGAGAACCATGGTGATGGATAGAATCGATGCTCATCAAATTTTGGTAAAGAAACTCTTTGATCAGAAGGCCATAAATTGTGATTTCTAGACTGGGGATCAAGTCCTGCTGTGGGACAAAAAAAGAGAACCAAAGGGGATGCATGGAAAATTTGATTTCCTTTAGAGAGGCCCATTCATAATTCATCAACACATGGGTGAAAATAGATTTCTATTGAAATACCAAGATGGCACACTCTTTTCTCTATCCCATAATGGGCAGCATCTGAAACACTTCAACTCTTGGAGTATCAGATGATTGCCTCTGTATATATGTATATTTGTACAATTTTTAATGCTATTTTATTTTTTTTCTTTTTCTTTTTGATGCCTTTCATTTCTGGGTAGCATGACTCTGAAGCCCAATGGTACACTTGAAGACACTAGAAATTCTGAATTCTACTCCTTTCAATTCATTTTGCAATTGACAGAAGTTCCCTAACTGGATCCAGCTATTGTCCCCCAAAAGTAACAGTCATTTTTGGGACAACATTTGAACTATTTTGGTCCTATAGACCAAAATTGTATCTTCCATTTCAAAAATTTGTCTTAGACATCTAGATTTCTCATTTTCCAAGCTTCTCAAAAAATCTACAGACTTTGCAGGTTCAAAGGTCATTCTCTGAGATTGGTTCAGAGCTTTGTTTCAATTGAAAATCTTCATCGGCAAGCATCTGAGTGCAAAAATCAGACTGAACCATTGAACCAATGGGTTCAAAGGTTCAATGGGTTCAAGGTTCAATGGCGGGTTTAACCAAAGGAATAGTTCAATGGTTGAGTTCAACCAAGCAGTTCAATGCTTTATTTCACTTAGTGTCTTTTGGTTCAATTCTTTATTTCATTTAGTTGGTTCATTCTTTTAGTTCATCCTTTGGTTCAATGTCTACAGGCTCAATAGTAGGTTTAAAGACATTTTTCAAAGCTTTATTTGAACTGTTGAACCAAAATTTGGTTCAACATCTTGGTTTAATGAACAGGGTCATCCACTTGTTTTATTCACTTAGTTCATTGGCTTGAACCATTTTGGTTCAATGCCTTGGTTCAACTAAATAGGTTCAATGAGATGGTTCAACTGTTGGTTCAAAGGCAAGTTCAAATGTTTGGTTCAATGTTTAATTCATCGGCTTGTTTCATTCATTGAACCATCGGCTTGAACCATTTTTGGTTCAACCAATTGGTTCAATGTCAAAGTTCAAAGGGGTGGTTTAATGCAAAAAGAGACTTCTCAAAGGACAAGTGCCCTTGCGGAGGACACTTAATTCATAAAATCACCCTTCAAAAGGGTCATTTTCAAACAAGCCCGAAAGGTAATTCTTTTAGAATGTTTAAGGCATTTAAAATTGGCTAAGGAATTTTCCCTGAACTTTTGTCTAAAAGAATTCCTTCAGACAAAAAGTCCAAAATAATTCTAAGAAAATGTAGGCAAAGTCTGAAGACCAGTCAAAGACTTCACGGAACAAATTTCCACAAACTTTTTTCCATGGGAATTTTCCCCGAGCAATTTGTCTGTAGGAATTTCCCGTAGAACAAATGTCTGTGAAAATTACCCATGGGAGAAAACACCCAGGGAAAATGTCTGCAGGGAATGTTCACAGGAGAAAACACCCTAAGAAATGTTTGTGGGGAACATTTGCCTAAAGGAAGCCTCAAATAGAAAGCTTAGGGATTTGTCTATGGGAACTGCTAAGGCAAAGGGCTATCAAAGGACCCCAAAGGGTAGGTGCCCTTGTGGGGGACTCTCAGCAGCCAAAGTGAAGGATCATTCTGACTAGACAAGGATCATTTTTCAAGGCCCAAAAGGGTAAGTCTAATCCAGAAAAGTGCCAAGCAGAAAGTCAAAATCCAAAAGAGGACCAAGGGGTGATGGGCTCGAAGATGTCAAATTCAACACAGCTGACTAGCCATTAGAAACATAGTGACAGGCACACGAACATCAAATTGAAGACAATGAAATAGCCATTGATCCTTTAAATTCATAGACCTGAATGTATTCCCAAAATTCAAGACCAAAACTAGCTAAAAGTGAGGAAAGATAGAACAATGAATGAATTCATGACCCAATTCAATTAACCAGGAAAGGAAGAATGATGAAGACAAGATCAGACCACCAGCTAAACATTGAAAGTTGCAATCTTTCAATTGCGTGGCTTGTTTATCTACATTGAAAAGATCAAATGGGTAAAATGCCCCAAAGTTCCAGCCTATCTTCCTAAAATTTCCCAATGCATCATGATGTATTATTGTTCCTGAGTCTTTCTTCAAGTGGATATATAAGGGACTTTCTTTCATTGTAATGAGATATTTTTTTTGACAATCCAAATGAAACTCTGCCCAAATTGAGAGGCATCATTGAGACTTTGTGCTCATCCTGTTGATCATATTATATTAATGAAAGCAAGGGATTTTTTAAGACTTTGTGTTGTGATATCTTTTCTATTTCATTAATTTAATAAGTAGGATTAGTAAAATTAGTTAGGAAGGTGTCCTGAAGAATCAACTGTGGAGAGACTTTGTGCCCCCATAGCTACCTTCAGTGTGTTTTCTTTTTATTACTATGTAAAGGACTTTGAAAAGACTTTGATCTTTCATTGCCCTTTGTATATTACTTTTAAGCATTTCAGGTAGAGACTTTGTGCTCTATCTCGATTTGTTGGTTACCATCCTCCCAATTACATTTTGATTTTATTTTCAGGAGTATTCTTGTGGCTGGCTGAATAGTTTTTTTGAAAGAAGAGGAGAGCTGTCTGTCATTCCCTTGAGTTTTTCCTTTGTTTTGTATACATCATCTCTAAAGAAAGAGAGATGGATGTTTGGTCCTATCCTTGAGTATTATTTTCTATTTATATATATACATAGCATATCCATAGGAAACTTCCCCTTGATGAGAGGAGAGAGAAGTGTCCTTCTGATGTGATAAACTTGCACATTTGGATGACTAATCTTCCTACTTTGGCTGATCAGACCTATTTTGTTTACCAGTACGTTGATAGACAAAATATTCAACCAAAAAACTAGATAGTAATGAACTACACTCCTATCCACCTCCTATAGACTTGTTCCTATATAAGCAAGCAATCATTTTTTAAATACATATATGTTTTTAGGTCTTTTTAGATAGTCATATTTTGTATAAAGTTAATATAGTTTGAAATAAATCATTTGCAAGAAAAATTCTCTAACCCTATCCCTAGTTTTTATTTTTAAAAAATTTACAAATTCTATAAATTATGTTGATCTTTGTATTTTACTGTAGATATCATCCTAAATATTATTTCAATAATTTATATTTTTATTTAGTGTTAATTATAATTAAAAATTAATTCTAGTATAAAAAACATATTTCATATTCAGTGTGGGTTAAGAAAAATAACATCTATGACTAATGAATCATGAAATTAGCATAAGATTAATAAATATCCAAGTGAAACTCTTAGGAACATGCTTTGAAACAAATTTATTGTATTATCCCTTACGCATCATGTGTAAAGATCCAAGTAGTATTGTGATTATCTTAGAGTTCATGAGTATCCCATGGATATCTATCATGATTTAAACCATAGAATACAATATATTATCAATAGTGGTGACCTTACATTGAAAACATCTATTAAAGCACCATCAGACTCAAACATGCCTTCTAATATTTATCATCCCATTCTAACTATGGTTCCATCTCTCAAGGTCAAATAACCAAAATAAGAGTTATAGAAAGATGATTTGGCTAAGAAAGAGACACCTAAGAAGTAATTCATAAGTAATATATACTTAAGAATACTAATTTTGTAAATTTGGTTTCCAATATGGAAACCACAAAGCCTTTTTCTTCCTTACCCTCACATAGATGGTAAATAATGCACCAATGTCATGGTTTATAAATTTTATGAAATTAATTTATGTAGCATGACCTTTCAAAATTTTGGATTACATTGAAAACTTAAATAAGGCTACTTTATCCAAACCATTCATAGGATCCATTGAGTGTCCTATAACTCTAGGCCTCAAATTGTGCCCACTATATTCCATATTAACCCTACTTTAAATCAATACAATGTTATACTAGGAATATCATGGATATGATAAATGGATGCAACACTTGATGAGAATCATGTTCACATTACATTTGATCTCCAATTAAATACTATTTCCATTTTAAGAGATATAACATCTCCAAATCAAGAAGAATAAGGGTAAACCATTTATTCAACTAGTGCTCAAGTAATAACATCTAATTCTTCTCCACATATGAAAATAACTAGGGTACATGATATTGATGAAGAGGAGTACTTTAAAGAGTAAAGACAATTAAATAAACCAATTCTAAAATATAGTGTGCTCAGTTATTCATACCCTAGTATAGATAAATAATATGATATTGATTAGATCAATAGGTCTAAGTTATAGGATGTCTATGTAAATAAACTTGATGATTATGACATATATGATACATGATCTATATATGACTAATACATTAATGGGATCATTAGTTATATTAAACATAATATACTAATACATAACTTATTAATGTTTTCATGATTCTTTACCCTTTATAATTTTCTATCTCACCATACATGTGTACATATGTTTTTATATCGACCATTTTGTTGGTCGATCCAGTTGATCCAACCCATAAATAGCTATTGGATTAAATATTTTGAGAGGATAAAGGGATGGAAAATCATGGGATGAAATGTCCCTATTAGGTGACCCCTTATCCAATGGAAGCAGAATTGATTACTTTCTTATAAGCAATTAAATACGAAATTATACCAGAATGATAAAGTAACTAGAAACTTGAGACAACAAAGAATTTGAGAGACAATACACACTCTTGTATTAAATATTACTAGAAGAAAATACAATAAGGAAGATGTCACTTCTTTCTCCACCTCAAAGGCTTGCCACACCTCAAGACCTTCTTCCCTCTCTCTGTTGCTCAACACAACAACTCTATAGCATGAGTTATTATCCCTCCTTGAATGCTTCAGCTGATCTCCTTGACCTTACACCTGTAGATCTCCTTGACCTTGCTTGATTCAATGCTTTTACTTGCCTTCTTGATAATTACAATACATGCCTCATGGGTCTTTAAATAGAATCCCATGGTTACAAAAATATAAATCTAACTACAATAATTAGACACGCAGCTCGTGACTATAATTAGTCATTTGACATGCAAACACTCGCTTCAATTAACTGACTATTCATCAACAACAATTCTGGAACACACAGGTGACCGACATTGGTCCCTGCTTGCCTGGTGCTGTCGATGTTGGCCGACTAGCTGTCGTCGCCGATTGCCTTCTGCACTGCATCTGACCGACGTCAATCATGCTACCGACGCTGGTTCTTCTAGTTCTTTAGTAACCTTTCCTTTGTGTCTGCAAATAGTTGAAGCTTTTAGCTCCACACCCTAACAATCTCCCACTTGGAGATAAACAACTGCTACTGTACCTGTACCTGTACACCATCTATTTTGTTCCTTTGGCTTTGTATCCCTCTTCAAAGTCACTCTTGAAGACTAACCACCACGCAAACCTGTGATGCTATACCTATCACTTATGCCACAAGAATTTTGCTGCTCCCAAATTCTTCATGACATACTTTTGAGCCAACTCTACCCTTAGCTCAAAAAACTCCCTGTATATGAAACCCTACAATAAGTAACACAATACAGTAACAAGATAATGTAGCTAATATTATCCAACCTGGTAAAGATAAAATACAATGGTCAAACCTCCATTGCTCTGCAGCCTAATCAAGACCATATACCATAGCCTTCTGTCTCATGTGTCCATCCACTCTCTTCTCTAATATGGGAATCCATCCCTCTATCCAGTGCTTCCTTCCAGTTGACAACTCTACCAACAAATACCTATTTGGTTCTACTCCAAGGACTCACACTCCTCGTCCATGTCAAGCTCCCACTATTTTTGGATTCTACCTGCATTACTTCTTCCATCTTCCTAGTTCTTGACTATTAGTAAGCAATATAAAGAAGGTGAACAACGAATATGAGGTTCACATACCATTTTTGACCTCCATATGGGTGTTTGAGATTCCTTGATAGCTAGCTGTCCACCCATCATCCATTCCAGTGACCGATCTCGGCCATCTCCCAGTATGCTCCCGATCAATGTCGATTCCCTGCACTGACCTTGACTGCTGACATCATTTCCCTAGCCGACACCGGTGTTCCCCCTCCTGACATCAGTCCTGATGATCGATGCTGGACTTCTCCTACCCAACCTACTGACCCTACTGGTCTGCACATGACCGATGTCAGTATCTGTCTGGCCGACGTCGGTGCCATGGAAGCACCGGCATCGGTACTTGTGTTTTTTTGCAAGTGATGAATTTTTCATCCCTGAGCTCATCTTGGATCAAACCTCTATCCATGCTGCCCTGCTCAGATTTATTCAGCCCCTGTGACTGATCTCTGTCCTTCATCTCCTCCATAAACACCAAGGCTTCTTTGTTCCTATCAAAAGCATCAAATTTCCTTTTCCTGAAATGAACTCTATCTATGCTTTCTAAATCTAAACACATACCTTTTGAATCAAGAATGTCCATTCCCTTCTTATTCATGTGACCAAGCCTATTAAGCCACATCTTTGAATCTACAGCTGAAGTAGATAAACCAGAAGTAGAATCAGTAATACAAGTAGATAGATAAAGAGTATCTACTTTCTTACCTCTTTCTAGAATAAGTGCACCCTTGGTAACCTTCCAAGAATCTGCTATGAGGGTTATTATGCATCCCTCATCACCCAACCTTCCAACAGAAATCAAACTCTGCTTCAGAATTGGAACATGCATGACCTCCTTCAACACCCATGTGTTGTCAATCTGCAATCTCAGCTGCACTTTCCCTTTGCCAACTATCTGACAAGGCATACCATCCCATACATAAATCACTCCAAAGTCTCCCTATTCATACTCATGGAACAAATCTCTGTTTGGGGATGCATGAAAAGATGAACCAGAATCTAAAATCCATGATCCTACCTGACTATCCAAAGAAAGTATGAGAGCATCCTGTACCACAATATTTGCATCCTTTGCTTCTTCAATACCTACATGTTGATTCTCTTTATCTCTCAACCAACACTCCTTCTTTGTATGTCCTTTCTTTCCACAAAACCAGCAGGTAACACCTTTGGACTCGGATCTCCTTCCCGACCTTGATTTCCCTTGTTTAACCTTCTCCCTTTGCCTTCCCTTGCTTTCTGCACTGAGAGCATTCCCTGATGATTCACCTGTGCTTCTCCTGCGTATTTCCTCATTCAAGATCACACTCACAACATCATCAACTTTTAAGATTTTAGAAGCAGATGTAGAATTAATTACTGCCATAACCAAACTGTCCCAACTTTCAGGCAAAGAACATAAAATCAAGAGAGCCTTTACCTCATCATCAAAAACAATATTGACTAAAGCTAATTGGTTTACCAAACCATGGAAATCACTGAGATGAGTATGTACCGATCCACCTTCCTACATTTGAAAAGAAAATAGCTGCTTCATAAGATATACCTTATTAGAAGCTGAGGGCTTTTCGTATAAATTTGCCAAGGACTTTATCAACTCTTTCGTTGTCTTGCACTGTGATAAGCTGGAAATCACAGATGATGCAAGGCTCAACCTTATGGAATCGAGAGCCTTCCGATCAAGAACACTCTATTCTTCATCCTTCATATCTGTGGGCTTGCATGCAACCCCAACCAATGGTAAGTACAAATCCTTCTGATATAGATAGTCCTCAATCTGCATCCTCTAATGTTGATAATTCTTGCCATTAAACTTCTCCATTCATTGCTTACTTTCTTCTACCATTGCTGAACTCCCACTCAATCAGAAAACCTTGTGAATGACCTGTAATAAAAAAATAACCTACTTCCTACAAACCATAGCTCTGATACCAACTGTTAGGTGACCCCTTATCCAATGGAAGCACAATTGATTACTTTCTTATAAGCAATTAAACACGGAGTTATACCAGAATGATAAAGTAACTAGAAACTTGAGACAACAAAGAATTTGAGAGACAATACACACTCTTGTATTAGATATTACTAGAAGAAAATACAATAAGGAAGATGCCACTTCTTCCTCCACCTCAAAGGCTTGCCACACCTCAAGACCTTCTTCCCTCTCTCTCTTGCTCAACACAACTCTATAGCCTGAGTTATTATCCCTCCTTAAATGCTTCAACTGATCTCCTTGACCTTACACCTGTAGATCTCCTTGACCTTGCTTGCTTCAATGCTTTTACTTGCCTTCTTGATAATTACAATACATGCCTCATGGGTCTTTAAATAGAATCCCATGGTTACAAAAATATAAATCTAACTACAATAATTAGACACGCAGCTCGTGACTATAATTAGTCATTTGACATGCAAACACTCACTTCACTTAACTGATTGTTTGTCAACAGCAGTTTTGGAACACACAGGCGACTGACGCCAGTCCCTGCTTACCTGGTGCTGCCGATGTCGACCGACTAGCTGCCATCATTGGTTGCCTTTTGCACTGCATCTGACCGATGTCGGTCATGCTGCCAATGCCAGTTCTTCTAGTTCTTTAGTAACCTTTCCTTCATGTCTGCAAATAGTTGAAGCTTTTAGCTCCACACCCTAACAATCTCCCACTTGGAGATAAATAGCTTCTATTGTACCTATACCTGTACACCATCTATTTTGTTCCTTTGGCTCTGTATCCCTCTTCAAAGTCACTCTTGAAGACCAACCACCATGCAAACCTGTGATGCTATACCTGTCACTTATGCCACAAGAATTTTGCTGCTCCTAAATTCTTCATGACATACTTCTAAGCCAACTCTACCCTTAGCTCAAAAAACTCCCTGTAAATGAAACCCTGCAACAAGTAACATAATACAGTAACAGGATAATGTAGCTAATATTATCCAACCTGGTAAAGATAAAATACAATGGTCAAACCTCCATTGCTCTGCAGCTTAATCAAGACCATATACCATAGCCTTCTATCTCACATGTCCATCCACTCTCTTCTCTAATATGGGAATCCATCCCTCTATCCAGTGCTTCCTTCCAGTTGACAACTCTACCAAAAAATACCTATTTGGTTTTACTCCAAGGACTCACACTCCTCATCCATGTCAAGCTCCCACTATTTCTGGATTCTATCTGCATTACTTCTTCCATCTTCTTAGTTCTTGACTATTAGTAAGCAATATAAAGAAGGTGAACAATGAATATGAGGTTCACATACCATTTTTGACCTCCATATGGGTGTTTGAGACTCCTTGACAGCTAGCTGTCCACCCATCATCCATTCTAGTGATTGATCTCAGCCATCTCCCAGTCTACTCCCGATTGATGTCGTTTCCCTGTACTGACCCTGACTGTCGACATCATTTCCCTGGCTGAAGCCAGTGTCCCCCTTCCCGACATTAGTCCTAATGACAGACGTCAGACTTCTCTTTCCTGACCTATCGACCCTGCTGGTCTGCACATGACCGATGTCGATATCTGTCTAGCCAATGTTGGTGCCATGGGAGCACCAGCATCGGTACCTATGTTTTTTTGCAAGTGATGAATTTTTCATCCGTGAGCTCATCTTGGATCAAACCTCTATCCATGCTGCCTTTCTCAAATTTATTCAGCCCCTGTGACTGATCTCTATCCTTCATCTCCTCCATAAACACCAAGGCTTCTTTGTTCCTATCAAAAGCATCAAATTTCCTTTTCCTACAATGAACTCTATCTATGGTTTCTAAATCTGAACACATACCTTTTGAATCAAGAATGTCCATTCCCTTCTTATTCATGTGACCAAGCCTATTAAGCCACATCTTCGAATCTACAGCTGAAGTAGATAAACTAGAAGTAGAATCAACAATACAAGTAGATAGATAAAGAGTATCTACTTTCTTACCTCTTTCTAGAACAAGTGCACCCTTGGTAACCTTCCAAGAATCTACTATGAGGGTTATTATGCATCCCTCATCACCTAACCTTCCAACAGAAATCAAACTCTACTTCAGAAGTGGAACATGCATGACCTCCTTCAACACCCATGTGTTGTCAATCTGTAATCTCAGCTGCACTTTCCCTTTGCCAACTATCTGACAAGGCATACCATCCCCTAAATAAAGCACTCTAAAGTCTCCCTGTTCATACTCATGGAACAAATCTCTGTTTGGGGATGCATGAAAAGATGAACTAGAATCTAAAATCCATGATCCTACCTGACTATCCAAAGAAAGTATGAGAGCATCCTATACCACAATATTTGCATCCTTTGCTTCTTCAATACCTGCATGTTGATTCTCTTTATCTATCAACCAACACTCCTTTATATGTCCTTTCTTTCCATAAAACCAATAGGTAACACCTTTGGACTCGGATCTCCTTCCTGACCTTGATTTCCCTTGCTCAACCTTCTCCCTTTGCCTTCCCCTACTTTCTGCACTGAGAGCATTCCCTGATGATTCACCTGTGCTTCTCTTGCATATTTCCTCATTCAAGATCACACTCACAACATCATCAACTTTTAAGATTTTAGAAGTAGATGTAGAATTACTTACTGCCATAACCAAACTATCCCAACTTTCAAGCAAAAAACATAAAATCAAGAGAGCCTTTACCTCATCATCAAAAACAATATTGACTGAAGCTAATTGGTTTACCAAACCATGGAAATCACTGAGATGAGTATGCATCGATCCACCTTCCTGCATTTGTAAAGTAAATAGCTGCTTCATAAGATATACCTTATTAGAAGCTGAGGGCTTTTCGTATAAATTCACCAAGGACTTTATCAACTCTTCCGTTGTCTTGCACTGTGATAAGTTGGAAATCACAGATGATGCAAGGCTCAACCTTATGGAACCGAGAGCCTTCTGATCAAGAACACTCCATTCTTCATCCTTCATATCTGTGGGCTTGCATGCAACCCCACCCAATGGTAAGTATAAATCCTTCTGATACAGATAGTCCTCAATCTACATCCTCCAATGTTGATAATTCTTGTCGTTAAACTTCTCCATTCGTAGCTTACTTTCTTCTGCCATTGCTGAACTCCCACTCAATCAAAAAACCCTGTGAATGACCTGTAATAAAAAAATAACCCGCTTCCTACAAACTGTAGCTCTGATACCAACTGTTAGGTGACCCCTTATCCAATGGAAGCACAATTGATTACTTTCTTATAAGCAATTAAACACGAAATTATACTAGAATGATAAAGTAACTAAAAACTTGAGACAATAAAGAATTTGAGAGACAATACACACTCTTGTATTAGATATTACTAGAAGAAAATACAATAAGGAAGATGCCACTTCTTCCTCCACCTCAAAGGCTTGCCACACCTCAAGACCTTCTTCCCTCTCTCTCTTGCTCAACACAACAACTCTATGGCCTGAGTTATTATCCCTCTTTGAATGCTTCAGCTGATCTCCTTGACCTTACACCTGTAGATCTCCTTGACCTTGCTTGATTCAATGCTTTTACTTGCCTTCTTGATAATTACAATACATGCCTCATGGGTCTTTAAATAGAATCTCATGGTTACAAAAATATAAATCTAACTACAATAATTAGACACGCAACTCGTGACTATAATTAGTCATTTGACATGCAAACACTCGCTTCACTTAACTGACTGTTCATTAATAGCAGTTCTAGAATACACAGGCGACCAACGCTGGTCCCTGCTTGCTTGGTGTTGCCGACGTCGACCGACTAGCTGCCATTGCCGGTTGCCTTCTACACTGCATCTGATCGACGTCGGTCATGCTGCCGATGCTGGTTCTTCTGGTTCTTTAGCAACTTTTCCTTCGTGTCTGAAAATAGTTGAAGCTTTTAGCTCCACACCCTAACAATCCCCATATATTTTAGTACCTTGCTAGTGGCCTAAGGGTCAAATGATTCCTAGTATAAATTTATGCTTTGAGAGTAACAACTATTACCAGTGGGGGTTCAATAAATATGAGTGTTTTATTTTCATTTACTTGCTTGATTGTTAATTAATTATCTTAATCCTTCTACCTATTCAATTTAATTTGTGAAATAATTATCTCTACTTCACTACAATTCCAATCACAACCTAATCTAGGGAATGATATCATCCAAAAAAGTAAAAAAGAGAGATAGGGTAGGCAGAAAAGAGAGGGTGTATTGATCTAAATGATATTTTTGGTAATACAAAACTAAAAATCATGCCTAAAAAAAATTATACCACTATTTTCCTAGTCTAAAAATTACATAAACTTATAGGACTCAGTGAGAAATATTCTAAGAATAATTGTGAAAGCCATTGATATATTGAATTGATTCTAAATGTAGCCTATCTTGCATTTTGTAGCTTTTGCACATAATGAATTCAAAAGTCTAAAATAAATCATTAAAAAATTCAAGAGATTAATTATTATATTTTCTACAAAACATAAATAATATAATCATCTAAAAATAAGTACATTAATAGTCCTAACACCAATTAACTAGCTAAATCAGAAGACTAGAGACAATAAACAAATTGAATGCAATAAAATCTATATTCAACATTATAACATCATTTTGTTACTGTAAACACCCTAATTTGGTCAAGAAACCACAAGTACTATGTCTTTTGTTATTCTTTCACACAAAGGGTCTTAGTGATGGTTATAGTCCTTATTTGCATGGTCATCTTGAGTGTTTTTATCTTTATTTCACATTTTTCTCACTATTTTAACACTTCTAATAGTCACAAGTCACCTTTTCCCAGTCCTAGGGGCCCCTAGCCTATCATCCTTTATTTTTGCTCTATTCTGAGCTTTTGGACAATAGAGCCATTTTGGGATAGTAGATCCACATAGCACTACTATCCACTTTTGCCTTCATTTTTTGATGGACCCTTTCACTCGTGTTTGAGTCCTGACCCCTATATAATCCTTCTCTTAGGTTGTTTTAATATATTTTTCATGACTTGTTGGCCAAAAAATAAGGTATTATATTCCAAACAAATATTCTCTTATATAAAGAGCCTCACAAGGAATTTTACATCTTTCACTTATTATTTTATCACTTATTACATAAAATCAATCAATAGTACAACTCAAATACTCTACATACTATTCAAAATTCACACCTAGACATTTGCATGCTTGATAAAAAAAGGGCCTAGGAAAAATTCATCCTAGCATATCATGCAAGTTGATGGCACACATTCCCTAAGGGATGACAACATGAAATATCCAAATCCTATCATTAGAGTTGATGTAGGTAGTGGTTAGGACAATAGGGGTTATGATCCATGCAATTGTAACATCACACAATCTAGTTTTTATTTTCCTTTTGCATTTGATTATTTTATTGTTTCATGTGTGCAAGTATTCATTAGGGTTTTGGAGAATAATCAACCAAAATAGTGATGTAGATGATCCCATATGTGATAGTAAATCACCTACATGACCCCCATAACTTCTCTAAAAGTTATAGATAGTCACTACAAGAGGGACACTAGTGCTAGGTTTAGACACTAGTGCTACATGGCACTACTATCCTAAGGGGGTGCTATTGTCTTAAGTTAGATCTCAAAAAATAGTCTATATATGAAAGATTCCTCTATGTCTACTTAGTCATCTCCAGTATTTAGATCTATGAGAAACTCTTTACATATCTAGATAATTCCACCTTCTCCTTGTATTTAATATTTTTGGAAAGTTATATAGAAGCAATAAGTCCTAGTTTTATTCTAGATATACAATAGACAAACCATTTAACCAAATAAATTATTTTCATTATAAGACCCTATATGGTTAAAACATTTAGTGAACCAATGTTACTTCAAACATAGCTTTAAAAAGCCCAATTTTTTCTTAGGGTTTACCTTCTAAACTCTATACATTAAATTAAGGTTACAAAAATCTAATTTTCTAATTTTTTGGATTAATCTATCTAATTTAATTAATTCAATCCTAGGGTTTTATTTATTTAATTCCATTTAAATATTTGTAATACAACCCTAACTTAAAACCCTAGATCTACATACTAGGTCCCTATACACACAAACATTAACAACTAGGGTTCCAAAAATAACCCTATTTTCTTTTACAATCTTTGTTCAACAAATTCACACATTTCTCACATACTTATGCTATATTATATTCTAAATTTTGTGTGTTTATTGTTCTTTATTTACACTATCTTCTTTGGAAAATTTAAAATGGAATCTAAAAAGTCTTCTACCTCTCATCCACTTGATACAATCTTGAATTTTTATCATGATTATAACAATTAATGGACTAATTTTCAAGGTTGTACATTAGAGCATGATAATGATTTCATTTATAATGATGATGATTAATATTATTACACTTATGGATATCAAGATTATTATGTACATTATAATACAAAAGAACATGAGGATATATTAGATAAATCATCTTCTCTTTCCTCTTACTCTTTTCTTATTCCTAAAACTCAAATTAACAACATAATGCTAAAATAACCTATTGCTAGTAGTATTATATTACAATGTGATCCTAGTTTTTCAACTACTTTTGCTACTTCATTATTCAAAATAAATCAATATAAGTGCACTACATGAAAATCACACATGATTAAAAGAAATTAGATCAAAATAATGCATCTTCTTTACCCTTCTCAATTACATTTCAAAATGCAAATACAAATAATGTTACACCTTTTAAAAATGAACACATTAAGGTATATGAAATTCTTTTATCACCTTCATTCACATTTCAAGCTCAATGTAATGATTATTTTCCACAAATAGATAATGCACATGTTTCTGACCCTCCTCCTTTATGTCATAATTTGTAAATATAAAACATGGTTGTTACTCCTTCTTCCCTTGATCCTCAAATAGAAAATGACAGTCATGATTGCATTTCAAAAATGATTAGTGAACAACTACCTTGAATTACACTTACACAATTTGATACATTACATACTAGTAAAAAGCTAAATCTTCTCCTTCTCCTTCTCTTAATGATCATGTGAATGATACTTCTAATCTTACCTCTTCAAATGAATTAAATTCTGATTTTGAGGAACAATGGGTTAATTATGATTATTGTGATTATGATGAAGATACCATAGAATCTACAACTTCTACTTCTTATCTTACTTTGAATATCTCTCTTGTTCAACTAAACATTAGATTAAATGTTAAAAGACACACACACACACACACACACACCTATTCTTATGTACATAATTTTCATTCACTATAAAATAAAGTACCTCTTATTCAAACTAAGAATACAAAATATACCAATGAATTCCCCTCAACCCCCCTTATTATAGTATAATTTAGTTATCAAACAAGCACAAATGAGGGTGATATATTATTTAACTCTAACTAGGTCCAAGATATCACACCTCCAAAGGTTATTCAGAGCACACCAACCCTTCCTAAATAAAATTTCAAATCTAATATACCAATGGCTAAAATAAACAATAAAATTAAAGCATTAAATGAACCCCTTAATAATTATAATATACCTTCACAAGTGTTAATTTATTTAATGCATGATATGGGTAATTTGCAAAACCATGTACATTATCTCACTTTAGATAATGAGGCATACAGAACTTAGGTTTATGCTAATTTTATCCATCATAATCATATTTCACATAGAATTGTAACTATGAGGTTGCCACATAACTTTTAGATACAGGTGTTACCTATCTTTGATGGACAAGGAGATCGATATTTACATATTTAGGCTTATGAGAAAGACATGGCTCATGATATAAACATGTTAATTCTACTACAAGTGTTTCCATAGTCACTAAAGGATAAAGCACTAGATTTGTTCAACTGTACACTCCCTAGTGTATTTTTACATACATATGAGGAGCCATACTTAGTCTTCCTTAGGTATTATATACATAATAAGGGACCTCTAGTCACACATGAGAGGTTACTTTCAATACAATAAGGTTATACAAAGCTTACTTCAGAGTACAATCTATGGTTTAAAGCTTGTTTGCATTAGTTAGTTTATCAACCAATGGATTTAGAAGTGCAATACATTTTTGCTAGATGTTTAATTTCTCCTCTCAAGGATAGATTATTATATCAAACATCTAAACTATTCAGACATTTATGTAATATAGATATATCATTAGAGGCACAATTGGGATTAGTTATTATATGGTCAAATGAAGATTCAGCTATAGATCCTTTAGAACCTCAGTCATTAAATTTGGTACAAGAGCCTACTCTACTTCCAATTCAGAAAGTAGTGGAACACAAACAACCAATCAAAATATTTAGTAAGGGAAAAGAGATACTCTATAAAACATAACATATAATGACTAGCACATAGGATATATACATAAGGGTTATACAATTTTTATATAAAGATGGGCCTCATGACATTTTGATTACACTACTAGATAAGGGGATGATCAAACTTATTTCAACTAATCATCATCCACCTCACCATTTACACCAGTACCACATAAGCATTATTTTTATTTTCATTGATTAATGAACATTAAGATGATAATTTATATATACTCAGATCTCACATTGATTAGTATGTTAATAGAGGCATCATAGAGTTTACACAGGGGGAATCAGGCCCTCATTCACCACATTCTCCTAGATCACACTCCTCTATGACAAAGTTATCCTAGGGTGTTCCTTTTAAGGAACCATTGGCCACCCATTGTATGAGACTTATGACTTCTAGGATAATTATTTATCAATGGTTTCCTACATCACAACCTTAACATCAATGACAACAAATTTGTAGAGTTTAGAGTAGATCTTTAGTGCATACACCAATTAAGATATTTGGGAATAACTATAGACCCAAAGGAATAGTTTTGGTATAGACACTAATCAAAATATTTGGAAATAATTATAGATCCTAGAATGCACCTCCCATGCATAAACAAATTAAGATATTTGGGAAAAACTATCAACCCAAGGATAAAGTTTCAATTCAAAAACTAATAAATATTTATGGAAATTAGAACATAGATTAGAATCCAAACTTAATTTGAACACTAATTAAAATATTTTCAAGAAATTAGACAAATCAAAGTGCAATTTTAGAGCAATATCCAATCAAGAATTTTTCATCAAAGTCTACACAGTTATCCACTAGTAATGTATCACATGTAGCTCCCCTTTCACATTCTATGTCTATACCAAAACAACATGAGTAGAATGGTCATTGGTTCTCCAACTGTAAAGTATCATTATTTGTACTTGTTGAAGAATGAGATTAAGGAGTTATCTGGTAAAAAAACTTCCACAAAATGAATAGGAAAACTTAATATAAGGTAATATTGGATACAAAAATGTTATTTGAGGTATTTTTGGTGTGGTTGATTACATGCCACTATGCCACTCCCATCCCAAAGTTTGTAATAGTTCTACATTAGATGCCTTAGTGAGACTAAAAAAGGATTGAAAGACCCAAACCAATCCCTATTCACATGGTAGTTTGGGAACAACATCATAGGGTTGCTTCATCTACAACTTTATGGGAATTAAGTGCTATCACAATGACAATGGGAAAGTTTTGATCATTAAGCTCCCTAGAATGACTATAGAAGGAGGTTTCCCCAACTGCTTTAGGAACTATGGTAACATGTCTTACTTTGATGTCTCTAATAATAGTCTTTCAAGACAAATCCAAAAGTATCTTTGAAAATGGCTTCCATTTCTTTTTCAATTAGATCTTTCTAACAATTAGTTCATAGGATGCATTCCTAACCAACTTGCTAATTGAACCTATCTTAATCTCCTTCATCTCAATAGAAACCAACTAAATAGTACAATTCCATGGGAATTAACATGGATTAAACAACTTAATGACTTCAATTTTATAGATAATTTACTTATAGGGCAAATACCCACTAAGTGGGCCTTTAATAACACTAAACTTTTTCAGAATAACCCACTAAGGAGACCTTATTCACAATAATCAATGTGTTGATAACTATCTTATTTTATTGAAATACCTATTTACTCCTATAACTACATTGAGCTCAAATAAAGTCCAAAAAAGTGGTGATGACAAGACAAGTATGGAAAAAGGAATGCTAACGATCATGCAAGACCATTAATGACATGGTGTTTCAAAAGATTGCATCTTATTTAAGGCAGATCAAGTTAGGATGTGATAGGTGGATTCATTAAACAAAGTGGCTAAATGGAATGACGTAGGGTCACATCAAACACATGCTATGGGGTAACTTAAATATTTAGGAGAAAAAAAGGTCACTATCAAAGCCAAAATATTAAAGATGAGGAAGATCACTCATGCACAAGCAGTTGTAGAGTGGATTACGAAGAGGATAAATTATAATATTAGTCATGAAAACACATAAAATAATTCATAAGAATTGACAATCTAAGTCAAACTATTCATGTGGGGGTTATTAAATGATAACAATATACAATTGAAAGAAAACAATCAACCATTATCTTCCCAAATGACTCTATTACTCAAAATCAGCTCCAAGAATGTTCTCCCCTTGATCTAGAGCTCTAGTATTTGTCAACAATGGCTTCTTTGCTCCTCCATTACCTTAAGACATCTATGCAAAACATAGGATCATGATATAATATATATATTTTTCCTATCAATAAAGCTAATCCAAATTAAAATAACATGATAATCAAAACATAAAGGAATTATGAAGGGATTTTAGCATTATAAGTTTACACAATTTAAGCTTAAAAATGGTAGTGTAAGGCCTTATATTTATATACTTTTGAGATTGGTCAGGATCAACCATGGCCATCTATCTCAATATTGAGATGTGTGGCCATAGATTAATCTAATATTTGTAATTAAATCTATAAATATCCTCATCATGATTTGGGAAGAGGGGCATTAATGAGGTATGGGAGGAATTAAAGAAAAATGGGAGGCTATAATCATGATATTTATTGTAATTATGGATTATGGATGCTACCCCATAGATGATGTCATTTAGGTGATGCAGATATTGAGTCTATTTATATTAAATAAATAATAAATAACCTCCATGGAAAAGCAATTTAAGCTCATTATTTGAATTAATTATCTTTAAACATTATTAATCCATTTTAGTGTAATTCTTTATAAATTGGCCATTAAATAATTAAAATAATTATAGTCATATTACTGGGTCATAATTTGACTCGAGAAGAATTGGTAGGTAATGTTAGATGTGTTGGAACTATATTCCCATTTTTAGGATTTTTCCAAAGCAAAATAACAAAGGTACATGCTGTGTACTAATGAATTAGAAAAAAAGAGTGATTAAGATCATTAGAAGGTGAAATCATCATTTTGACTCGAAATGAGTTGATCAAAGTTAGGTATCACATAAAACACATTACCCCATTTAGGGATACTTTGGCCTAAATCGACACTTTTAAATGACAATTTTGAACCCTTTAACATGTTTTAGTGATTTTGACCAAAAATGTGCATCTGAGTACAATTTAAGTAAGATTGACAATTTTAACACAAATCATGTTAGGAATTGGATTTCTAAATTTTGCCCCTATTTGATAAGGCATAACAAAAAAATTAGGTGAAGTAACATATTTTCAAAGAAAAGAGTTGTCAAGAAGAAATTGAAAATGGCCCATGATTCCCCCTCGAGAGGACATACTAAGATGAAAGAGAAGAATGGACTCTAGAAAAGAGAGGTGAAATAAGAGATTAACCCATGAAATAGGTCACATCTAGATGAGTTAATGCTTACACACATAGTTATCATCAATGATCAAAATATAATTAGATGCATAATGGGCCCCAAATATGGGGGGAATGGGAAGGATTCAATCCAAACATATAAGACACACATTTAGAATGCACCCAATTTGAGGGTGCAAGATGTGTGATTATGACATTGGTCAATCCTAAGACAAGTTACACACTAAAACATTGCCATCATGGGCAAAAGTGTGGATAACTTGGAATTATAAGAAAAGGAGAATGTAGTCAACAAAAGATGATAATAAGAAATGCCCTAGTAGATCAAATTTGACTATGATAATATAGTTGTGACCTAATAGGGATAATTTTGATCAATGATAAAGAATAAATAATGGTCTCACCCCTATATGGATGATTTAGATTTGTGACTTGGTTCAAATTTTGTGACCCATCATGGGTAAATTGGCAATCAACTATCTTAAGAATATAACCTAGAACATAAATTAAAATGAGCGGGCATAAACCTAGAGGCAATGGTAAAATGGCTATTAGATCCACAAAAAACCATGCATATGAGAATGCCCAAAGTGATGAAAGAGATGAAAATAAGAATGAAGATGACCAAGCTGAATCTAGATGTACAATACAAGTGGATGCTACCTACATAGTTCCATAGATGCATGCTCTAACATAAACTTCAGGCCAATGTAGTTCACCTAGAAGTGGGAGAGAATGGAATGAGGGATGATGAAAAACTAACCAAAGATTTAATTAGACTCATAATCTATGTAAATAGATGAAATTCTAAGTAGAGAGTCAGATTGATAAACATATTAATCCTAGTTTATGTATAGTGTTCTTAAGAGTTGTTCATCGGAGCTGTGTTGATGTTTAAACTTGAGTTTAGAGCATAAAGTGCTTACTAATAAAAAATAAATTGGGTATCATAAGTATGAATAACTCATAATGACATGGAATTTCAAATGCATGGATCTGGTTCAAATATGAATACATATAGCTAAGGATAATGGTAAATAATGACCAAAACTAGAGTTACAACTATTTACATTTAAACAAAAAAGCAAAGACAAATAAAAAGATAAACATAATTTATCCCAACTTAAAATCAAGATATGAATAATCAGGATTCAAGCAGAAATAAAAAATGTTTAAAAATAAAAATCAAGAAAACAAATAAACAAGACCAAAAAAAAAAACCAAATACCAAACAACACTGACAACAATCAAATAAACACAAAAGAGACAAGCAAAAAAAATATAGGGAAACACAAGACCAAGGTGACATAAGAAGTAATAAAAGGAGAAAAGAAGAAGAAATAAATGTATAGGTGCAAAAGCATAACAAAACACCAATAAAACTTAAATAAACACACACAAACAAAAACCAAGTTAGTGTGGTTTAAAGACAATTATTCATGCATGTGTGGGAGAGGCATTACATTACACCACAATGTAACAAAGAACAAGGACACAAAATTTGTTTACTAATTAAAGAGGAACAATGGCAAAAGAAATGGGGGAAAAGAATAAAAGGAATGGGTTAACCAAGCTGACTCCAGATGTACAAGACAAGTGGACTCTTCCTACATAGATCCATGGATACATGTTGCAATATAAACTTTAGGCCAAATGTAATTCTCCTAGGAAGCAGGATAGAATAAAAAGGTGATGATAAAAAACATATGATTACTATTATATAATAAAAGGGAAGACTTAATAAATGGGATTGGTCTTGCAAAATAATAAGTTGGTGTGACAAAGGAGAATGATCTTTCAAAATGGCAAGTGCATGAGACAAGATGACTTGCACAACATAAAGTTAGTAGGCTAAAATGCTTGCAAAATGGCAAGAATGTGAGATGAAGAATGTAAAAAATAACAATATAATGTTTTTATTATTTTATGGATCCCTTTCTAATGTTTTTGGTGTTTTTGGGATAAAAATGTACAAAGGGGGGCTGACTAGTCAACAAGATGCTCATCCAAGAGTAAAAGTTCCAATAAATAACTAAGCTATCTACAATGATAATCATGGATATAAACAATGTACTAGGGAACTAATTGAGAGTTCTAATAATAGCTAAATCTAGTTGTAACAATACATGCTCATAAATTGGTGAGAGAAAGGCTCTTGAAAAGATAACAATATTCACCAAAGAGAAGCATATGTAATATAGAAAAATGTGCAACATGAAATCAATCTAAAGAATCATGTGGTCAAGCAAAGATCCTACGTTGTAAAGGTGTTTTTGTTTACTTATCTATAAAAGAATCTATAAAATACTATCCTAGGTAAACTTATTTGTATAACTAACATCAAAGGTGTTCATAATGATGATGAGAAATAATCAAGATCATAATTCATCAAGGGACAAAAGTGTTCAGGTTATAACAAGCCTTAGGTATAACAAAGAATAGGGTTATCAAAGAGAATGACACAAGTTATGATAAAATGCATTTAGAGTACCAACGGTCTAAATGTTTTTCATTATCTAGAGTCATGAAAGGAAGAGGGCTCATGTGAGAGTGGTCCAAGGTAGGATAAAATGGTAGGGTAAAATTACTTCAGCACAATTTTTCCCCAAGTAATGGATCTTGTAAACAATGATTGAAGCTATTTAGGAATAGAACCTCTTAAGGTATAAAATGTTCATAGGATCTAGATTTTTTTTACCATTTAGTTTAGCCAATTGATATGCCCTTGATCCATAGTTTGCTATGATAATAAATGGTCCCAACCAATTAAGTTGAAACTCACATTTCTTCTTGTGTTTAGTGTTTGTGTTCTTTTGGTCCTCTTTCAAGACCAAATCACCAATCTTAAACTCTTGAGGGAGAATGTGCTTATTGTATATTTTTTACAATCTATCCCAATATGCTTGTGAGTTTTTTAGGGTAGCTAAATACTTGCCATAAGGAAGTTCTAGTTCTTCTAGCCTTGATACTTTGTAGTTCTCATCATCATCAATATGCTTTAGTGATACTCACAAGGATGGAAGCTCAATCTCTATTAGGATAATAGCTTTTATGCCATATAAAAGGGAGTATGGAGTGGCTCCTATTGGGGTTTGATGATTGGTTCTAAAAGCCTAGAGGGTGGGAAATATTTATAAGTGATAATTATGTCCAATGTCATTGATAATATTCTTTAAAATGTCTACAATGATTTTATTTGATGCCCCAACTTGTCTGTTGCCTTATGGGTTATATGGTTTTGATTTCTTGTGCTTGATCTTGAATTTCACACAAAGAGATTTTACATCTTGGTTTACAAAGTATCTACCATTATTAAATATAATGCACATGAGGATGCCATATCAATAGATGATATAGTAATGGATGAATTTGGCAATCTACTTTTTGGTGTTGTAAGTGAGAGGAATGACCTCAATCCACTTATTAAAATACTTGGTAGCAATAAGGATATGTTTATGACCATATAAAGATGTTGGGTTTATTTTCTTGATGAGATTGAGGCCCCATGTTAAGAATGACCATGGTGTTTTGATTGGTTATATTTGTAAAGAAGGTGTGTGTATCAAATTTCCATATTGATAACAAGAAACACACTTCCTTACATAATTACAAACATCAGTCTCCATTTTTGGCCAATAATATCCTATTCTATGGAACTTCTTTGTTAAGACTACACCATTATTATGGGCCCCACACATTCCTTCATGAACCTCCCCTAGTGCTTGCTTGGATTCTCTCAAAGATAAATAATGAAGAAACATTCCATCATAGCCTTTACAATAAAGCATGTCTCCAAGGAGGGTATAACATGATAAACAGTGATGGAATAATTTATATTGATTATTAGATAGATCGGTTGGGAAAACATGATCATGAAAGTAGTTATAAAAGTCTTTAAACTAGGGTAATTTAGGTGGGGGATTGGGACCAGAAATGGTGCATACCCTTTCTAAATATGGTATAACATTTGTAGGCTAAAGAATATTTTCAATCAAAAATTGATACTCTTTAGCTTTGCCATTAATTTGTATCATGGATCCAATCATTTCCATTGAATTAACTGACCTATTGTTTTCTTTTCAAATTTGTTGAAACTGTAGAGATTTAAAATGTCTTTTGAGATTATCAATAATTTGCTTGTAAGGAACAAGATTGTCATCTTTGGTTTGATACTAATTAGAGTTCTGATTGATGATTAATTGGGAATCACCATAGACCTTTAAGCTCTAAATATCCTACTATATGGCAAGGTGAAGCCCTACAATCAATGCCTCATACTCAACCATATTATTCATACAATGAAATTATATATGAAACATTTTGGGAATCAGATCCCCTTGGGGTGTAATCAATAATATGTTGGCTCTAGATCCATGGGATGTAAAGGAACCCTCAAATTATAAATTTTCTTGTTTAGGTTCTTATAATGCTTCTTTTATTTACATAATAGAATCATCTAGAAAGTCGAATGTCAGAGGTCAAATATCTATGATAGGGGCATCTGTAAGTTGATCAGTAATAACCTAACCCTTGATTAGTTTTTGATTTTGATACTCAATGTCAAATTCACTTAGGATTATAACCCATTTAGACATGCATCCTTGAAGAGCTATTTTTTATAATAATAATTTGAGAGGGTCCACCTTGGTGATGACAATAGTTTTATTATTTAGCATATAATGTCACAATTTTTAGGTAGCAAACACCATAGCTAAACATGCCTTCTCAATAGGTGTATAATTATGTTCATAATCCATTAGAGTGTGGCCTAGATAATATACTACATGTTCTTTACCTAGATCATCATGTTAGGCCAAAAGTTCCCCTAGTGCATGAACTATTACTGATATGTAAAAAAGTAGTGGTCTTTTAGGTGTTGGCAGTCTCAAAACTAGAAAATTGGCCAAATATGTCTTGAGTTTCATAAACACTATCTGACAATATTCATCTCATTGAAAAGTTACCCCTTTTTTCAAAAGGTGTGTAAATGGGTGGCACTTATATGCTAATTGAGAAATGAACCTGTGTATAGATTGAATCTTTATTTATAGGCTTTATAACTATTTAAGATTATTTAGTGTAGGTATTTCCATAATGGCCTTGACCCTAGTAGGGTTGACTTCAATCCCTCTTTGTGATATAATGAAACCTAGCAATTTCCCTAATGTGAATCTAAAGGCACATTTCTTAGGATTCAAGTAGACTTTATATTTATGAAGACTCTCAAAGATTCTTTGTAGAACATATAGATGTCTAGCTCTTATTCTTGATTTTGATAGTATATCATCAAAATAGTCCTCAACAATATCATGCATCATGTCATAAAATATGATATTAATGACACATTGATATGTAGCTCCAATGTTATTCAATCCAAATTTCATGACTTGGTAACAAAATTTTCCCCATAGAGTGGTGAATATAGTCTTATTTTGATATTCTTGGGCTATACTGATTTGATTATATCCAAAAAATCCTTCCATTAAGGATAACATCTCATACCTAGTAGTCAAGTTGATGATCATGTTGATGTTGGGTAGAGAAAAATCATCTTTGGGGTATGCTTTATTGATATCTTTGAAGTTAGTACAAAGACATATACTTAAGGTCTTTTTATTCATTGGGACTATATTTGAGATCCATTAATAATAATATAGTGGCCTAATAAAGCCTACTCCTATCAACTTTTCTAGTTATAATTTAACCAATAAGGTGATGCGTGGATACATCTTCCTTAATTTTAGATTGACTAATTTAACATAGAGATGGACAACAAGGTGATGCACAACCAAATATAGGTTTAGGCCTAGCATATCAAATTATTCCCATGTAAATATGTCAATATAATCCCTTAGAAGGGATATGATTCATTCACATTCTAATTCAGTAAGGGAAGCTCCAAGATAAATAGTTTTGAGATCCTCGTAGGTTCTCAAGTTCACTTCTATCATGTTTTCCACAAGGATTGTGGATCCATCTTCAATAATTGTAGGCAAGGTATGATTGTGATCATCTTATTCTACCACATCTTATTTTTGTTCTTCCCAAATATTTATATAGTGTGATGAATCATAATTTTCCATCTCAGGTAAAGATCAAGTAGTAAAAGCCTCTAAAAAATCTAGAACAAGATGCTCAAACATTTTTCATTATTCTAAAGAGATGCTTGTACTGGCTATAGAACTTGGGCTAGATATACCTTCTATGTCCTAATGGGATGAGAAAAATTTCCTACCTAAGAGCACCTAAAACATATTTTCACTCAGAGGCTTGTCTTTTTCTTTACTTTTTCCCTGATCGATAAGTGCCTCAAAGAGGTTTTCACTAAATATCTTAATGATTGATATTTATTATTAAAAATAAAGTTGTCTTAATCTTTAAAGTAAGTAGAAGGATCTAATGAAAAATCAAATCCTTATTTTTTATCACTAATGGGCAATCCATCTCTTAGGCCCATGTATTTTATAAGTGATTCTTCATTTTGAAACTCATCGAGGCATATGTCTAAATTTTTCTAGTCCCAATCATTTATTTCAAGATGTTAAAGGCATATGGAATAATGGGGGTTTGATTTAGGATGGGAAGCTCCAATGGTAGAAATATGATGTTCTACTTTAGGATGGGAAGCACTAATAGAATGGGTTCTTGGTTTAGGATAGGAATATCCAATAGTTAAGGTTAAAATGGCATTTGAATCAAGTAGATCCATGCCAATAAGCTCATTATAAAGTATATAATGGGATGTTATGTCACTACCAGGAATATTATTGCTAGTCAATTTAAAAGAATCACTATCAAAAGTTATGAAGTCACCCCCAGGTAGTATGAATCTGAGACCCTGATTCAAATTAGGTACTCTAGCTGATAAGGGTTCTAGGATTCCTTATGCTCATAGGCCAAGGCCTTTTCATATATAATCAAGATCATACATGATCTAATTAGTGATAAGATACTTTGGATTTTGAAATCAATTAGTAAAGCCTTTAGAAATAACTAGTCTCCCTTAGTAAAAGCCTCTCAATCTTTCTTTGGTGCAATAATAGGTACAAAAACCATAGGTGGTTTCATTGTTTCTTATTCTATTGAAAAATCATTATGGGTCCATTAGGATTATTTGAAGGTTTAGGATTATCTAATGTTTTTGGATTTTTATGCAACTTTTCAACATGGAAGGCATCCCTAAGACTATATGTGGAAATGATCATGTCTTGAATAACAACCTACTTCACAAGAGATGTGGGAAATGAATCAATAAAGTGGAAGTGAGATCACTAGGGTTGATATAATTGGATGGATGTGGGTGTGAAATTATAGCCTTTTTCTTCTTTGAAATTAATTTATAAATTGGATAATAGTTATAATTATGGAATTGGGCCTGAAGATGTTTTCAATATTCATAAGGTTGTTGATCGGTGAGAATATTAACCTTGATCCCATCATGGGGAAACTTAAGGCACTAATGTAGGGTGGAATGATGGGGAAACTTAAGGCACTAATGTAGGGTGGAAGGAGTGGCTTGTAATTTATGGATCCAAGGATGACCAAGAAGTATGTTTTAAGGTAATTCAATGTCCAAAATATGAAGAAATGTATTATGTGAAATGGACCCAACAATGATTGGCAACCAAATAGTACCAACAAACTCCCTTTCAGCATTGTCATAAACCTTGATAGTAATCATTTTTTATTAAATATATTTTGTAGTGTAGTCCATTATTTGTACCAACTTAAGAGATATAATTTTTAGCCTTGAACCCTTGTCTATAAGAATGTGCTTGATCTTATGGTTTTCAATGATTAATTTAATAAACAATGGGTTATTATGGCTAGGTCTAAGTGTAGACATGTATTTTTTTATCAAACATTACTTGATGAAATGAAGAAAAATGTCCCACAAGGTTTACATCATTGGTAGCAATGGATTTTTGTAAATATTGTTTAAGATAGTTCTATGGACTTTAGATTTCCACATGAGGTCTAAGATGGAAATCTATGGAGGGGTTTTCCTCAATTGGTTTGACATACTATAAGAATTTTCAACATTGAGATGAGATGGCTTAGATTTAATTGGGATAGTAGTTGGCTTTGGATCTGTTGGTGCAATGTTCACATTAGGTTATATGGAAGAAGTAGGCAAATGGCCTTGGAGAGTTACTTGTGAGTGTCTAGTTGCAATTGTGCAACCTAGAGGTGGTGTAGAGCCAATATAATTAGAATATGAAGGCATAGGGCCTTGGAGGGTGATTTGTAGGTGTTTAGTTGCATTAATGCAATTTTTAGTTGGCAAGGAGGCATTATAATTAAAAGAAGGGTGTTATCCATAAATAATAACCCATGAAAATGGAGTTGTAATAGAATTATGTGAACTTAATATAGTATTACTAGAGAGAGGGTTTTGACTCTATAATGATGGGTCCCATACTATGAGGAGCACAAGATGGTTCATATGGTTTAAATATAATAATAGCACTATGGGTTACATAAATACATCCCATGGTATTTTTATATTTTTAAGGCATGTTGTTGTAACCCATATTTTTATTATGGGTATTATGATCATGATTATGCTCATGCTAATTATGATTTTGACCCTAATTTTGGTTTTAATTCTACCTCTGTCCTTAGTTTTATTCTTGGTGGAAATTGATTATGTTGAGGAAAGAGGTCCTTGTACATTCCCATATACTGATTTGTGTCCTAATTAAGGGCCAATTTAATCTTAACTTTTCTAATTTTAATTATATCTTTAATAATATATTACAATTAGACACAACGATAAGCACTGTGACCAACTACATGATGAAAGTTGTACCTCTTATTCTCTTTGTACCAATCTAGTTTTGGTTTATCTTGAGGAAATGGCCTTGGTACTAGTCATACAATTAGGTTAGATACTATGATATTTTCAAACACTATTTCAATTGGTTCTCCCAATTTGCTAAAGACCCTAAAATTGCTATGGTTTTCTCTCCATGGAGGCTATCTCTAAAAATTAGGTGGTGGGTTATGGGGAGCTAATTGTATATTTGAGGTTGATAAAGCTTGCATTATTTATACATGCCTTGTTTTAGTCACCCCATTTCCAACCATGTTCTTGTTCTTGTTAAATCCTTTAAGCTTATCTTGTGCAACTATCGGACTAGAAGATGGGGTTTGATTTGATGTTTGACCCTATGGAAAGATATTAACAAGGCCCTTGGCAATAAGAGCCTTATAAATATATACACCCTTGTCTAAGATCTCCTTAAATGATTTAACACAAGATATAAGTAGATTGTGCACAACCTTAGGATATAAGTTCTATGCAAATATATCTGCCAACTATTTGTCTAGTAAATTATGTTGAAAGTGACCTACTAATTCTCTCCTTCTCTATAAATATGTAGTGAAGCTTTCTCCATCATGATTTTTGGATTTTCATAAGTCAACAATGGTCAATTCATGCTCTATATTGTATGAGAAATGGTTGACAAACCTTTTAGATAAGTCATTCCAATTTATAATTGATTACTTAGGTAACTTATGTAGCCAATCTAAAGCTTGTCCCACTAGACTTCATAGAAATAAATGAACTAAGAACATGCTACTGTAGGCAACCTCTTGGCATAATATAAAAAAATCCTGGATATGTTCACGTGGGTCACCCTTTCCTTTATATTTATCAAAATTGGGTGCCTTAAAATGAAGTGGAAAGGGGACTTGGCGAATGCTTAAATCAAATGGATATGAACATATCTCATCAAATTTGTACTTTTTGATTCTATTTCTAGTCTGTAAATGTGACATAATCTCCTTCATGGAATTCCATTCTTGCATGTTTGGTGCATTCATGGGTGGAACATAGTTATATTAGGGTGGAATGTGCCCTTATTGTTTCTATTTTTGGGGTGGAATGTACCCTTATTGTTATTTTTCTTGGGGTAGAATGTGCCCCTATTGTTATTGTTGTTGGGGTGGAATGTGCCCTTGTTATTTCATGGACTTTTGAGGGACATACACCCTAAATTGCATGAATTGGTTTTGATTTTATCTTAGATTTAACTAAATATGCCATTGATTCCTCAGAATTTGTTGCTTTGAACTAGATGTGATTTGTTGATTTTGGGGAGTCCTTGGTCTATTTACCAATTTTTGTGTTGGTTGAGATGAAATAGACAAATTGTATTGAGGGATTTCCCCAATTCAAACTTAATGTTTGGGCTTATATGTTTGTAAAGTGATAAGAGGCTCTTGGTGATTAAAAAATGTGTGTTCTGTGTCTAGTGAAACATTTTGCATAATCTCTTGTGTTTTATTCTATTCATTTGAGATACCTTGATTAATTTTTGGGTTCTCAATAAGTATTTGTTTCATAGGTTCAATCACATTTATTTTTTCCTTAGAGGCATCTTTGTGGATTTAAGTAGCAATAAGAGAGTAGATTAAGTTTTCAACAAGTTGATTGGCATACTATTGACTTATTTTCATAATCTTGTTAACAAGATCTTGATCAATTGGTTTTGACTATATAAGTATTTATTTACCTTTATTAGAAGAAGAAGTTGTGTTTGATTGTAAAAAATATTTCTCTTTCTATTATTTTTATCCTTCTCTAACTAAGGTGTGCAATTGCTCCATAGGAAAATTTGAGGGTAGTCTATCACCAAATTCTATCAACCTAAGGAGTGCTTCATCTTGGTTATCTTTATATTCATTATAATCCCATTCAGATCCTATAGTTTTAGGAATATCCTCAAAGACAATAGAATTGTCTTATCCATCATAAAAGTGCTCATCCTCATAGCTAGGGCCATAAGGGACCCCACTATGAGTGAACCTTTGAGTCATGTCTAGAAAGGGTTGCTCTACATGTTTGAATAAATTTGGATCAATTTTGTGCAAAAATTTAAAAAAGGTATGGATTTTGATCTTTATTTCAAACAAATTACTAAAGTACCAAAGAGACTATAAAAGGAGGGTGGATTGGAACCACACAAAACTAGAAGAATGTGTTCACAAAATTACTCAACTTTTGGGTAAAGTTGAAATAATATAAATTGGAAGAGGGTATGATAACTCAAAAATCCTAGAGTATCACTAGTAGACTAAAATATAGAATTTTGATATATGCCAATACCAAAAAATCTAGTTGAACTTTGATTATTTGCTAATATAAAACTAGAAGAAAGCCCTTTGGATTAGGAAGGAGACAATGTGAACCAAGAAACTCATGATGTGGAAAAATGCAATAACTCCTAAGTATAAATATAAAACCAAATGGACAACATAATATTTACACATGGTAATAGGAATGGTAGTATAAAATGTCTTTTAGGACTCAAAGTGTGAGTGATACATAAGATGGATTGAGTCCACTAAAGATGATAATGTGAAAATGAGTCTATAAATGCCCCTCAATTCAAACAATAAATTAAACTCAAGTTAAAAAAAGTCAAGTGAAAATGGCAAACCCAATTTAACACATAAACCTTTAAAAATTATAAAATTCCAATTTTGAATTTAAATTATCAATGAGGGACTTAAGAAAATTTGGCAAATTATCTAAACTCAAATGGGCTACATAACTACACCAAAATGGATGATATGACACAATATTTAATATGACAATTTGAACAAAGGAAAAGATGATTTTCACTTGGATAGTGTAATGCATCCTTGTTTAATAAATTTGTGGATAATGTATTTGGTTTATGATGTTTTGTTAAAAAGCAAGTTTTGATCCAAAACAAGACCGAGTAATCTAAAACAAAGACAAATCAGCTAATTAATCATCTTAAGCCCTAAATTGACAAGGTGCGATAAAGTGGGGTTAACTAAACTAACAAGTTTTCAAATGTTTCTATATAGATCCCATGAATACCAACTTTCACATTAGCAAATAAGAGAAGTAATACATAATTTGGGTTTTCATCATATGTATTATTGTAAAAAGTTATAGCCCTTTTTATAACCACGACATCCATCTCTTGATTAGTGTAGTGCGATGTTTAACATGCTCAAACATATTGGGATTAGCCTCTATTAATGGAGATGGTTTAACTACTCAAACCACCATCCCAATGAGGGGATCCAAATTTATATACCCCCCATGGAGAGGAGTTGAATATGATGCCAAAATGTAGAGTGGATTATGAAGAGGATCAATTCAAACATTAGTCATGAAAACTCATTAAAAAATGTAGAAGAATTAACAATCTAAGATAAAATATTCATGTGGGGGTTGTTAATGATAACAAGATATAAATGAAAGAAAATAATCAACCATTACCTTCCCAAATGACTCCATTACTCAAAATCAGCTCCAAACATGTTCTCCCCTAGATTTAGAACTCTAATCTTTATCAATAATGGCTTCTTTGCTCCTCCATTGCCTCAAGAATTCTATGAAAAACATAAGATCATGATATAAGCTATCTATTTTACCTATCATTAAAGCTAATCCAAATGAAAATTACACAATAATCAAAACACAAAGGAATTGTGAATGGATTTAAGCATTATAAGTTTCATAATTTAAGATTAAAAATGGTAGTGTGAGGCCTTCTATTTATAGATTTTTGAGATTGGTTAGGATCAACCATTACCATCCATATCAAAATTGAGATGTGTATCTAAGGATTAATCTAATATTTATAATTAAATCCATAAATATCATCATCATCATGATTTGAGAATAAGGGGAATTAATGAGGCATGGGAGGCATTGGAGACCATAATCATGATATTTGTTGTAATTATGGCTTTTGGATGCCACCCCATAGATGATGTCATTTAGGTGATGCACATATTGAGAGTATATTTATAATATATAAATAATCAATAACCTCCATGGAGAATACACTTTTAATTAATTATCTTTAAACATGATTAATCTATTTTAGTGTTGTTTTTTGGAAATTGGTCCTCAATTAATCAAAATGATAAAAAAATCATATTACTGGGTTGTAATTTGACTCAATAAGAATAAATAGGTGATTTTAAATTAATTATAACCATATTACCATTTAGGATGTTGCCAAAAAAAATAACAAAGGTACATGATGTGTACTAATGAATTAGAAGAAAAGAGTGATCTAAAGCAGAAAAAGGCAAAATCATCATTTTGACTCAAAATGAATTGATCAAAGTTAAGTATCACATAAAATGAATTGCCCCATTTAGGGATACTTTGGCCTAAATTAGCACTTATAAATGACAAGTTTGAACCATTTATCATGTTTTAGTGATTTTGACCTAAAATGTGCATTTGAGTATAATTTGAGTGAGATTGACAATTTCAACACAAATGGTGTTAGGAATTGGATGTATACAATAGTCAGTACATTTAAAGAGGTTGGAAAGAGAAAATTGGATGTCAAAAACCATAAAAAAGGGGACATATAATGTTAAAAAATTACAAAATTTGGTGAAAAAGAGTATTCTACTATCTACTCTCAATATACTCCTCTGCAAAAAAAATCAAGACCTAGATTTTGGTAAAATAAAGTAATCAAACAATGCAAATTATAAGTTTAGTAATAGATAGGAGAAATTTGTTGATCCTAATCACAAATGAACATAAGGTGAAAATGGGGATTAGGCTAGGTATTTGATAAACCAAATTCAATAACCTAGATCCCTTCAAGTTTGTGGACATGACCAAAGTTATTCTCTTTGCCCCATCAACATAACTAGGTACACAAGTAGGAGCTCTTAGACTTCAAAATATGCTTCAGGGTTCTGATGTAGAGAGGATAATCAAGTTACCTACATTTAAGAAAGTAGATGAGGTACAAAATACTTTATTAAGTAGATATAACTAGGGGCTATATATTTTTCCCAAGATATTATCATTTATATTAATGCATAGACCATGATGAGAGATACAAGCCTCTTGAATCATGGAAAATCCTTATTTCTATATAAGTCCACCACACCAACAATAAATTCATTTTTTAGGAGAATTTTTCCACTAGGGAATGTAAAGGAAACCCAATTGAATCCTTTGAGGATGTTATAATGCACATTATATTAAAGTTTATAACCAAGAGGTTTTGGTAGATAATAAAGTAGGCTAAGCAAGCAACAAAAGGAGTAATTGACATTGTGTATCACATGATACACCTAAATGAGAACTTCAATTGGCTCAAGTTTCTTCCATCTTAGCTTACCAATAATATCAATAAGGTACTTTCAAGTAGTTCAAAAAATTTCCAATATCAGTTTCTAGTTTTGTTATTATACTTCACATAATAAAAGTCCCTTCTAGCCCAAGTTAATGTTATTTTAGAATTTTGGCCTACTAGTACCATCATAGGCATCATTTTGACTAAGACTAGGCAATATTATGAGCAACTAGGGTAGTTTAACACATGGTGGCTTGAGGCTCTAGCTTTGGTCAAGTTACACCCTCAAATTCCATAGGCTATCATGCAATATTTAGGGTAGCATGCATCAATAACTAATTTATACAATGGTATTCAAATCAAGGTGAATGATTTGGTCATGCCAACTATGAATCCAATTCCATTTTTCATCATAATTGTTGAAGAACAAGCTAAAGTATGGAGGTAGAGATCCCTAGTCATGAGGTCAATATATCCTATTCGAACCATCCCCCTAGATGCATAGTAACTTAGGCAAGATAAAGAATAACTATAAATAGTTGTGAAACTATAGGCCTCACCATAGTAGTTTGTAGCTCCCCCAAAAAAAGAAAAATTCAAATATAAGGGACTTGCATAAAGAGCCTCACCACCACCAGCTAAAAAGAGATCAAGGAAAACCAAGTCTTGTTTGGACAACCCACATGTGCCAAGGATAGATTGTGAATATGATCTCACAAAGTTAGGGTTTTATAAATAAGAATTTATTCAATGCATGATCAAATACATTAGCCAATAGGTATATGATAAGGAGGAGGAGAAGGAAATCTTTTTCTAAAAAGTAGTGCACATTTTCCAAGTGTGGAATAAGGTAAGCAATGACCTTTTGGTCAACATTATGCAACCCCCTCCCTCTATTATTATGGATACTATAGGTCAAGAATAAGATCAGTGTAAACTTGTAGCATAAATTTTCCAAAAATATCTAGTAGTTGGTTCATCATCTGTATAGATTATAGATCTACTAGAGTAAGGGATCTTGGTATAACCACTATTTCACAAATAATGTAGTCATCATTGGGTTAGTCCTTTAACCAACATAAATGAATGTATGGTATCTTTTAGAGATCCAACCATAAAAAGTAGTGTCTATCAGGTAAATTATAGGGTTATGAGGAGACACAAGGATACACTTGTCCCTTTGATTGAGTTGAGAAAGATTTTTGTGTGTAGAGGTGTGGTTATAGAATCTGAATCTTTAAAGCACTCAAATTTGATATGGAAACAAATGATGTATATGTAATGGAGGGACATCTAGATACTACTATGATAGATCTAATATAAAAAATGGATGATACACATGATAACTTGAATCTTGGGGAGAAGGCTATGAAGAAAGAAGAGAGCAAAAAGAAAAAAACAGAGAAGAAAAAGAAGAAAGAGGCCATGAAATAAGTAAATATGTAGGAATCCCAACATGCATAATAAGAATAAGAAAAATAAGTCATAGAGGAGTAATAACAATAAAAGAAGTTTGAAGAAGCTGAGGTTAGGAAAAATAAAGTTAAGGAAGCATAAGCCAAAAGGAAGAGAAGAGAACACAAAGAGGTAGTATGTAAGTATAAAGAGGCAAAAGCTATGTAGAGATATAATCAAATAGAATAAGAGGCATGAGATAAAGATGCCAAAGAATAGTGTTAGAAGGAGGAGGAAGCCAAGCATGAGGTAGAGGTGCAAGTTGCCAAATAAAAATCTAAGGTTGATGCCAAAGCTAAAGTGGAGGCTAATGCCAAAACTAAGGCTGAGGTATATGACAAGGCCAAAATTATGGATAGAGCCAAGGTCAAGGAGGAAACTTGAATTCATGTTGAGGCCACAACCAAGGATCAATATAAAGATGAGGCACAAAATATGAAAGAAAAGGAAGCTAAGGAAAAGGTATAAGGAGAACATACAACATCCCATAAGGATATGACACTATTATGTGCACTAGAGGAGAATTCACTGTCAAAGTCTCTCCCCTCTGCCCAATGGTTATGGGATGTCCCTACCACATCATCTCATTATAACATTTTCTTGCTTCTATTGGTTCAATTTATACCATCTCCTTCCACAATCAAATCCACATCCATTGCACTTACTTCCACTTCCATGGAGACATATTTGGATGTTTCACAACTATTATTGTCCAATAAAATTTAAGGAGCAGCTACATTCTAAAAATACATTATGTAAAAGGCTTCATAATTAGAACATATTGTTTTTTGGCTGCATGAGGAGAAATTGGAAGCACAAAATCAAATTGATAAGGCTAGGCAGCCCATCAATGCCATTTGTCTTACTTTGGTTATGCAAGTCCTTGGTGATCAGGTAATGTTTAAAGACAAATAAATCATTGTGTTGATGACCTAACTAACAAAGGATTATGTGACCACAATAAATTGTGCACCCAAGGGAAGGCTATTCATACTAAAATGGAAGGCATTTGAAAACTAATATAGTAATATGTACATTTCTTGGATACTATTATGCATCAAGCTAAGAAAATATCACAAGGAATGTTGGATTGGAAGAAATACCTTGAACAATCCTTAGATTTTATGAAACAAGAGTTCATAATGGTGGATAAATTTAAAGATATAATGAATGATCAAATGGATACTAGAGAAAATGAACAAACATATTTCAATAGTTTTTTAAATGTCAAGGATACCACAATGAAGAAGCTCTAGGTTTGGTAGAATGACACAATGCAAAACACATTTATGACTATTCAATCCCAAAGGACTATAGATAGGTTGAGTGATATTGTGTTATATATCTAGCTTAATATTTCAAATGCTAGAGACTTCCATATCATACTCGAAGATGTGCATAATTTGATGGTCATTTAAATTCCACTACATGTTTTGCTTACCATGGTGTGGGAAGTAATTGATTATTGGAAAATGCTCAAACATGAACTCTCACAAGTTGAACCATATATTTTTCATATCATATATGAACCTAGGTTCATTCCATTGTAATATATTTAAGTAATTTTATAGAAGTAAAAGCTAGAAACAAAGGTGCAATCTAGGCAACCATGACCTACACAACCACTTGGCCAAACTTTAGCACCACCTTCAAAGTAGGTAAATGAATAGTTTAAGTTTTAAAATTTAAGACAAAAATTATACTTTTTAACATAGTCATAAGCATTTAGATCAGGGTCAAGTTGGTTGAAAACCCCTAACTAGGATAGCCACCTGGTTAAGCTAGTATATGAAAAATTGGAAAGAGTGATAGGCAAGTATGTTACTTATTTGAAAACCTAAAAGGGTGGATAATTAGTACAAAAATGGTTTAAAATATTAAATGATACCTAGAGCGATTAATACCACTTTTGTGATAGGCTAATCTTTTCTATCTTTAGTCAAGATTAGAGTTTAGATTTTGTCTCAAGACAAAACAATAGTTTAAGTCTCCTTCAAAAAAGTTTCAAAGGACACCCAGGCCAAAAGTGACCCTTCTGGAAAATTCTCGAAGGGCACTTGGACAAAAATGTCCCTTCAAAAAAATTCTAAAGGGGCATTTGGGAAAGGGCTAAGGCAAAAGTGCCATTTAAAAAAGTTCTAAAGGGACACTTGGGAAAAAAGTGCCCTTCAAAACTTTTTCAAAGGGGAACTTAGATGAAAAAGTGCCCTTCAAATTTTTTTTGAAGGGTTACTTGGGAAAAATAAGTTCCCTTCAGAAAAATTCTGAAGGGACACTTGGGGAAAAACAAGGGAAGTGAAGTGCCTTCAAAAATTTTTGAAGGGAACTTCGAGGCTAAGGTAAAAAGGGGGCTACAACAAAATAAAGCCAAGGGGAAAAATAATAAAGGGAAAGCATAAAAAAGAAAGAACAAAATAGTAAAGGCCTAAACATAGAAAATGAGTAAGGAAGAATGAAAACCAACTGAAGAGGTAACACAAACTAGATATGCAAAAAAAGGGGTCAAAATTTTGGTAATTTCTAGGGGAGATATGCCTGCTATGTCCAAGACCAACTACCTACATCCTTCCATTGGGCATGGAGTCATACAAGGAAAACAAAACCTAAAATAACAAGCCCATAGCTGAGAGTAAATATCAAACAAACACAACAAAGCAAACACAAGGAAAAAAACACCTAAAAGGGAAACACTTGTGCTACAAAGCACTTAGGGAAAACAAAGACAATAAAGAAAACACACAACAACAAGTATTTATAAGACATGGCTAGCAAGGTCTACAAGTAAGACTTCAAGTGGATCCCATTCACTAGAATAGGTAAATCTTCTCCATCCATCTTGGACAATTGAAAGGAGTTTCTTTACTTGCACTTGCTAATGATATAAGGACCACTCCAAAAAGTATCAAACTTTGTATGTCTACCTAGTTTTTCTCTATCCTCATCCCATTTCAAGATTAAGTCACCTTGTTTGAACACTCTTTCCCTTGTCCTTTTATCAAAGTATTTCTTCATGAAAACTTAATGGTGTTCCAAATATTTGTGTGCATCATCTCTTACCTCTTATAGCTACATTATTTATATCAATCTAACCTCTATGGGAGTGTTTTCAAGTAATTCTAGCTATTGTGTAAGTTCCATGTAAGGGAACTCTTATGATATGGACAACCTATCTTCTCTCCCATAGACAAGTACAAAGGGAGAATTACCAATTGACTTCTTAGGATTGATTCTATCTTCTATAAGGCTATCTTTAGCTTGCAATGCCATTCTCTTTGATTAGTTTCTAATGTCCTTTTGATGATTTTGATGAGGTTATTATTGATAGACTTAACCAATCCATTACCTTGAGGGAAGTAGTTAGATGAAGTACTCAAATGAACCCCACTCTTTGCTACACAGTCAAAATTTTTAGCACTTATGAAGGCAAGTGCATTACCTAAGATGATGGCATGAGGAGCTCCAAACCTTGTCATAATGCTATCATAGAACTCTAAGATAGCATTTTAATTTTCCTCCTTCAATGCAACAACCTCTACCCACCTTGTGAAGTAGTCTATAACAATCAATATCCATTTGTGTTTAGCACTTGATGGAGGTTTGATCATGCTGATGAAGTCAAGGCCCCATTGCATGAAAGGTTGGTCCACTTGAACAAGATTCAATAGAAGAGCTTCAAGTTTTGGTTTTCCAAAAAAAGAAAGCAAATTAAGGACAAACCTTAACCCAATGATAATAGTCGTTGAAAAGACTAGGCCAATAATAACCAGTTCTCATTATCTTTGTATCTATTGTTCTAGGAGAGAAGTGACCACCATCTTCTCCATTATGGAACTTTTCTAGTAGTATATCAAATTGATCATTGTTAATGCATCCTATTAATACATTGTTCACATCATTTTAAAAGAGAATTCCATCCAAAAGATAATAAGGAATAGATTTAAGTGTAAAATACCTCCTTTGAGATTTATTAAAGTCATTAGGACACTCACCATTTTGAAGAAAGCCAATGATGTCTTGTGTCCAACTTTGATTTTGAATTTGATCAGTTGCTTGGGTTTGAACTTGATTAACCAAAGGTTATTCCTTTGGCTCTTGAAAATTAGATGCTAAATGTTCACACAAACCTATTCCTCTTACCAAGTTGGTTACCTTAATGTCAATGTCATATTCCATTACTTTCATGATCCATCCAACTCTCTTTTCATTGAGACCCTTGCTTAGGAGGAACTCCTTGGTGCCAGGATGGGAAACCATGACATGAATCTTGTTGTTGGAAACCATATGCCTAAATTTTTTCAATCCTCTAATGATGGTTAGGGATTGATTCTCCATAAAAGAATATCTTACTTCATACTCCTTTAATCCTTGGCTAAAGAAAGTAATTGGCTACTCGACATCTTCATCATTATTTTGCATAAGCATAGTTGAGATTGTGATAAGGTTAGAAAAGGTATAGAGTATGATATCTTTAGAAAAAATTAGATTTAAGAGAGTAGAAGATTCTGTAATTGCTTACTTGATTACTTCAAAACTGCTCTTACCTTCCTTTGTCCAAGTAAAAACTTGGTTCTTTTTTAGCATGGATGTGATAGACTTTACCATAGTTGAAACATTTGGGATAAACATCCTTATAAAGTTTATTTTCCCCAAGAATATTTGCATCCCCTTTTTGTGTTGAGGCAAGGACAAGCCTAGAATACCTTCAATCCTTTCAAGGTCAATAGATAAGCCTTCTTTTGAAACAACATGACCCAAAAGTTTACCTTTGTGGACAAAAAAGATGTTATTTAGATTGAGGGATATGCCATACTCCCTAAATTTCTCAAACACTTGCCTTAGATGTCCCATATGATCAACAACATCCTTTGAAAAAATGGTTATATCATCAAGGTAATCAAGCAAAAAATTATTGATCAAATCTTTGAAATCCATGTCCATTGCCCTTTTAAATGTAGCTCTAGCATTGGATAAACCAAATGGCATCTTCATGTAGGCAAAGTTCCCCCACTTGGTGGTGAAGGCTATCTTGAATTAATTCTCTTCATTTACCAATATTTGTTTATAACCTAAATAACCATCAAGAAGTGAGAAATGTTGAGAACCTGAAATAACTTGAAGAATTTGTTCCATGGAAGGGAGTGGATAATGATCCTTGAGAGATACTCTATTTAGATCATGAAAATCAACACAAATTCTAATTTCTCCATTCTTCTTTCAAACTGGCATAAGGTTGGCTACTCAGGTTGAATGCTTGATAGGAAAGATAATCCTAGACTCAATTAACTTGGTCAGTTCTTTCTTCATGAGTTCTTCTATCTTGGGATTGATAGGCCTTTGATTTTGTCTTATTAGTTTAGCTTTGAGCTCCAAATCAATGGTGTGATGGGATAGACTTGGACCAAACCCTTTCAAGTCCTTGTACTTACAAGCAAAGATGTCATGAAACACTTTGCTTAATGTAATAAAAGTTTTCCTTTCCATCAGAGAACATACCTTGCCAATCTTCAAAAGTTTGTCTCTAAAAATTAAAACCCTCTCATAGTTTTCCTCCTTTGTTGACATGCTCATTATTTGATTCTTATTTTGATCATCCTCATTGAAGACATTCTCCAAGGTAATCAGCCCCTTGGGTATTTTATTTGTCTTTCGCTATATAATTTTCTCTTCATAATGATCATGTAACCTTTTTTGATTTCTTGAGGAGAAGCCTACCTCATTTTTAAATAAATGTGTAATGTGTTCATCACTTTCAAACACTTGCCATGACACTTCATTATCCAAAATGGAAGGTCTCACAATGATCTTGATCCTTCTCCTTTGCTACATCAATAGTTGAGTCAAAATGTGCTCCTATGACATCTAATCTATTAGCATGTTTGTTGAAGTCTCTTGGTATGGGTTTTATGTTGAACGCATCAAAGTATTCAAGTAGATCCCATACCCCATGCTTGTAGGACTTAAGAAAGTTGTTTTTTAGATATTTTGACTTCTTACTTGATGAATAACTAGCTCACTATCTCCATAGACTTTCAAATTATTGATTCCTTTCCTCTTTGCCCATTGGAGACCATGAACTAGGCCTTCATATTCTACCATGTTACAAATGTAGCTAAATTGAAACCTATAATAAGATTAGTAATGATTCCCTGATGGAGAAACTAACATGATTCCATCTCCTACACCTACTTTGTTCATTTAACCATGAAAAACATTTCCCACATGCCATCAAGTTAATGATCCTCATTGGTGAGTGAAGGAATTGGAACATTCTCTTCATGCATACAATAAACTCCCAAAGCAGTCTCCTCAATGAAAGTATAAGGATTAGGACCACGTGTTCTAGTGTTATTCTTGTCAAGATAAAGATTATAAATACCTTCAAGAGGGGAAAATGTTTCACCATCCATGACCGTTTCCTCTTCCTTGCTGATTAGATAATTCTGATTTGACATTGTCTCCAAGTATGGTTCAAAGTGGAACCTTGATAAGGGATGAGTCCTTATAATTACCTTAGACCCATACCTTGTCTTGAAATATAGAAAATACAAATAATTATAAATCTATCCTCCTATCTTGGCTGTGAAGTCCCTTGATAAGAATATAACAAAGTGTGCTAGAAGGTCCACCACCACAATGTCTGACATGATAGGGAAACTTGGGAAACCATATTAAAAATAATTTTAGACCTTTGAATAATCCTACCATCTTGGTTAGAGTCCCATACAACTATAACACATACTTGCTCTGTGGCTCATAGTTCAAATTGATCTTATCATCCACTACTTTAGGCATGATGGTAGTGCTTGCTCCACTATCCACAATACAATTATGGCCAACTTGTCTCCCATAATAAGTATGAGGTAGAAAGGTGGAGGATTTTTATCCTTGGTTGAAGGCTCCAAAATATGACTTGGATAATTTGTGAGAGCCACATCATTATTTTTTGACACTTGAGGAGTCACATGAAACAAAAGCTCTTTTTGACTGAGTATATGCAAGACTTCCCAAAGGAATATACTTGCCTTGGTGTTCTTCAATGAATAAATAATGTTTAGATAGGGAGAATTTACCTTCTCTAGAATTTTTGATGGTAATGAAGGAGCTTGAGTCTAATGAATTTCAATTTGTAGCCCCACTTGTATTCTAATTTTGTTGGGAAACATGACTTGTAATAGGTGCAACACTTTGATTGACACTTGTTGGCCTTGGAGGGGCATATCTTAGAGCTACCTATGGTTTTTGGACTTCTCCCAATTCTCTCTTAGTATCTCTTGTATTGGCTACAACTGACATGCCTTGAGTCAACACAAAATAATCTTTTTTCTTATAAATTCATCATTCTCACACTTAGGTTGCTACCTTCTCCATGACTATCTCTTTGGCTAGGGCATGCCTCTTTTTTTGTCATGTAGGGAGTAGTTTCATCTTGTGTTGTCAAAGCATGACTAGTTCCTCTATCATCATGTATAAATTATACTTGAGGATACCCCCATTGGTTCAAATGATCATCTCCTTGCACTAAATTTGCATGTAATGAAACAAAAGCCTTTATAAGAGGAGTAGAATTTGGATTATATGAATTGAGCTGCCTATTATAACCTTGTTAATTTTGTCCTCTCCCTTGATAATTGCATTGGGATGGAGCTCTATATCCTTATTGAGGATAATATTATGCATTAGGAGGAGCACTTGCCTAATATTGAGCTTACTTGAGATGAGCTCTCAATGATTTGATTTCTTCATCCTTTTCCACAACATTATCTACCTTCTTGGGAAAGGCTCTTGGCTTCACATTAGTATTAGGAACTTGTGACATGCTTGGAGCTTCAACTAAATTGTGGGATAACAAAGTCATGGAAACTCTTGGAGGAATCTTTCCTACCTAAATTAATCTATTTTTAGCCTTAATTACTAGCTCATATGAACCTAGAAGAGTGAACCCTCCCATTGACTACAACATAATAGCAACATTAGTACCAATCCCTTTGAGTTATGTTGGGAACACAAAGATAGGAGGTCTCATGATTGGTGTCAGTCTATACCATGTTCTTTGAAATATCTCATTGATATCTCCCATGGATTCATTTGTATGTTTTCTTATTACATTTATTTGTTGTATTAGGGAAGCATGACCACTCTTATTTTCAAATATTATCACCAATAGATATCCAAATCCATCCCAACTTGTAATACAACCCCCTTCCAACAATCTATACCAGTCAAGTTCTTTGCCTTTTAAAGACATAGTAAGCAACCTATTAGCTATGTTGGCCCTAGTAACATTATGGAAATTGAAAAAATTAGATATATCTATTATGTTTAGATGGGGTAATAGGACCCTCTCCATTGAAACTAGGAAGACTTTTGGTAGCATTTAGAGGGATGGGGTTATATGCAGGAAGTTCTATTGGGTTTTGGATATTAAAAGTAGGGAATGGTTGATGCTTATCCATGTATTCTTGATTGTATACTTCTTGATTTTTATTTTCTTCAACTTCCTCAACCTCTTCTTCTTCAAAACCACCCTACCCAGGGTCTCTAAGTGCTAGGAATTGTTCAGGATGCTATTCCTCAAAAAGAGCTTCAACTAGAGGATCTTGGTCAAATATCTTAGATGACATAGTGAG